>CM076575.1:422640480-423380557 GCA_034641835.2 Pinus albicaulis | reverse complement strand
GACACTTGAGTGACGCTTGTTTGGAAGCGACGGAAAAGTGTCGATACTGCGACACTTTTTAGTTGTGTCGGAACTACGACAGTGTGGTAAACCACGGTTTGCCCGCCCTCTAACTGTCGCTCCTGTGATGACAATGTGTCGGAATAGCGACGATTTGGCCGTCGGAATTTCTGCCAAATTCTCTAGTGTATATTTGGGAAAATGAGTCTCCCAAATGGGTATTTCATCATTGTCCAGGTACTTTTCATAACACCAATTGTGTATATCCAAGAGGTTGAATTCTACAACAGGATCAACAATTTTGTAGTCAACATTAGTCAAAGGGAGGCTTTCTACAGCAACTACAGGTGGTTGGAGGTGATTCACTATTGCAGCAGATTTGGCAGTGATGACTGGGGTAGGTTTAGGGGCTTTAGATCCTTCAGATTTAAGTGTTTTGGATCTAATAGATTTGCTTGTGCTTTGTTTCTTAGTCATTTTGGATAACTACTGCAAGATTAGATTGTAGAAATTTGCTGAATAAATCACTTATTCAATGGAGAGTAACCCGATAGGACATCAATTTCGAATTGCATGCATAACACATAATCTCATCTACAATTAATTTTCACATGCGGAAATAATAGAAGCGATCGCACATCAAATCAATCACACATTAACTCAGTATGTATGGGGAAAGCCTATAGCTGAAAACCCCGCAGCTATTGTGTATATTATAATGGAGAAATCATGTAACCAAACAATTACAATACTCCTCACAAGTACTCAGTACTTTCTCATAAAGTCACACACAATCTAACTCAGTTTTGAACAAGTCACTGGTTCAAAACTCACTGCTGATTGCCTTGCCTCTAATAGCTCGCGCAATCATGGCTCCGTCTATGTAGAGAGATCCAAGGTTCGAATCTCCTTGGCTTGACTGCGCAATTGTCATGGACAATTCCTCCAAGTGTGGTGCAAATCTCATGCACAACCGATCCTCCAACTGATAGCTATACTCACCCTTTCATCTACCTCTTTCACTGGTCTCCACTGAACTGATCATGCACTGTAGTGAACTGATGTGTTCTTGAGTTGACTAATGAGTTACCAATTAATGAATTAAATAATATTTAATTCACTCCACTCATAACTAATTGATTAGCTAGTTAAACTAATCTCAACTAGTTCAACTAAGATAAACAGAACACAACTCCACTATCTGTCTCATTAACTCCTCCAAAACTTCTGCCACTGAAGTCCAACTGAAGTCAACCATGCAAGATGCTATCAAACCCTAGGAACCACGTGATTCCTCTGTCAGTTGCATGAGCCACCTCCATGACTCGAACTGAAGTGCTCCAAGAGAGTAAACTGCTGTTTATAGTCAAAATATTATTAAGGGTAAATAATATTTGACTTCCATATTTTTAGGAGAGTAGCTCTAAAATACATAGTCTAAAAATAGACTTTGCGCCAGAATTTGCCTGCGGGCCCACTTAGTGAAGGCGACTACATTTCACTAAGCTCCATCATCTTGCTGCATTCTCAACACTCCCTCTCAGCAAGATATGGATTATCTGCAATCCCTATCCTGCCTCTGTGGAATTCGAACTTGCTCCTGCTCATCGCCAGTCAAATTCAGATCATCTACATACAGTACGATGATCAACAGCTTCCCCTCCACCACAATCTGGTACAGGTTTGGATCCGCCTCACTCTTGGAGAATCCAAGCCCGGTGAAGTAGCCGTCTATCCGAGTGTACCAAGCACGAGGTGCTTGCTTCAGCCCGTACAGTGCTCTCTTGAGTCGGCACACATGCGACTCACTGCTGAAGATCTCAAAACCTTCAGGCTGCTCTATGTACACCTCCTACTCAATAACTCCATTGAGGAACGCAGTCTTCACATCCATCTGATGAATGTGCCACCCCATCTGCGCCGAGAGAGCAAGGATCGTCCGTATGGAAGAGTACCTTGCGACAGGTGCAAAAGTCTCCTCATAGTCAATCCCCTCGATCTGTGAGAAGCCACGGGCGACAAATCTCGCCTTGTACTTCTCCACACTCCCGTCAGCCGCCTGCTTCACCTTGTAGATCCATCGCGAACCTACAACCGATTTCCCAACCGGTCTTGGGACAATCTCCCATGCACTGTTCCTGATGATCGAATCATATTCTTCGATCATGGCATCAACCCATGCGGGTTCCTCCACAGCTTCCTCAAAAGAGGATGGATCCGTCACAACACATTGACTCATAAGAGCCATGTATCCAGTGTACCGATCCGGTGACTGTCTCTGTCTGCGCTGTGCTGTAGGTGGTCCTACAACCTTCTCTGCATCCCGAGCCAGTCGCTCAGCTTCTGTAGTGCGCATGCGCCCTCTCATGGTTGGCGCTGCCTGGGTGGTTTCTTCCACCTCCTGAACCTCCTCTTGTGGCTGATCCACATCCGGAAGCTCCTCCTTAGGAACTAACAGCTCCTCATCTGCATGCAAGTGTAGCTCCCTCTCAAGCGAACACTGCATGGCTTTCTCCTCCTGAAATTTTATATCCCGTCGCACAACAGTCTTGCGACTGTCTGGCACATACACCCGATATTTATGAGGTGTATCAGTGTACCCCACAAATATTCCAACCTCAGCAGTTGGATCCAGCTTCCTTCTCGCATCCTTCGTCACATGCATGTAGACAGGAGAACCAAAATCCGCAAATGGGAAATATCAGGCCTCTTGCCAGAATAAGCCTCCTCTGGTGTACTCATGCCAAGAACCTTGTGAGGACAACGGTTCTGCACATACACTGCTGTATTGCATGCCTCAGCCCACAAGTGAAGGGGTAGGCCCCGATCATGCAACATCGCCCGTGCAGCACCCACGATCGTTCTGTTCTTCCGCTCAGCCACCCCGTTCTGCTGTGGGTTATGGGGTGCGATGAGCTCTCTCCGAATCCCTTCTGCACTGCAGAACTCCTTGAATTCAACCGAGATGAATTCACCACCGTTATCACTCATTAGAGCAATCACCCTCTTCCCCGACTCCTTCTCGACCAGTGCTTTAAACTCACAGAACTTCGCGAATGTATCGCTCTTCTTCTGCATGAAGAAGATCCAGCACTTTCGAGAGAAATCATCAACAAAGATCACATAATACTTGTGCTTTGCTGTCAAAGCAACTGAGAAAGGACCACACACGTCCGTGTGAACTCTCTCAAGGATCGTCGTGGCGCGACTATCCTTCTCGTGAAAGGTGGCTTTCACATACTTCCCTAAAGTACACCCCTTGCACTGATCTGACTGCGCAAGAGTGCCCTTAGGAAGTCCAGTAGATATCTGCTGCAGAATCTTCAAAGCTCCATGGTGAAGGTGGCCCAATCTCCTGTGCCACAATTCGCCCTCATCATCCCGGCTCACCACTTCTCCCGCCTTGCATGCCATAGTTGCGCAGCCATCTACCTGCAACTGATAAAGGTTCTTGGTTCGAACCCCTATCTTCCAGGTCTCTCCGGTAGTCTTACTGCGCAGGAAGGCTTTTCCTTCGCTGAAGACCACATCATACCCCTTATCCTCCAACATCGCTACTGAAATCAGGTTCTTCTTCAATCCGGGTACATGCATGACATCCTTTAGTACAAAGGGTTTACCAGACTCCCTCTGAAAGGATACGGTACCGATACCAGTCGCACTGTATCTACCATCATCGCCCATCTCGATGTGCGCACCCAAATCTTTGTTCTCCAGATCTGAGAACAACTCCCGATCTCCCGTCATATGAAATGATGCACCGCTGTCCAAGAACCACACCGATCCCATCACACTTGAAACCAAGCATGCAATCAGTGAAAAGTCAAGCTCGAACTGTGAAGCCAAAGCTTCTCCATCTGCAGATCTTCCCACTTGCTTGTTCTTCTTCGCAAGGGTGCCCTTAGGAAGTCCAGTAGAAATCTGCTGCAGAATCTTCAAAGCTCCATGGTGAAGATGGCCCAATCTCCTGTGCCATAGTTCGCCCTCATCATCCCGGCTCACCACATCTCCAGCCTTGCATGCCATAGCTGCGCAGTCATCTACCTGCAACTGATAAAGGCTCTGAGTTCGAACCCCTATCTTCCAGGTCTCTCCAGTAGTCTTACTGTGCAGGAAGGCTTTTCCTTCGCTGAAGACCACATCATATCCATTATCCTCCAACATCGCTACTGAAATCAGGTTCTTCTTCAATCTGGGTACATGCACGACATCCTTTAGTACAAAGGGTTTACCAGACTCCCTCTGAAAGGATACGGTACCGATACCAGTCGCACTGTATCTACCATCATCGCCCATCTCGATGTGCACACCCAAATCTTTGTCCTCCAGATCTGAGAACAACTCCCGATCTCCCGTCATATGAAATGACGCACCGCTGTCCAAGAACCACATCGATCCCATCACACTTGAAACCAAGCATGCGATCAGTGAAAATTCAAGCTCAAACTGTGAAGCCAAAGCTTCTCCATCTGCAGATCTTCCCGCTTGCTTGTTCTTCTTCTTCTTTGGAAAATTGGTAGCATAATGTCCGTGATCATGGCAGTGAAAACACTTCACTTTCGCCATATCCTTCTTCTTGCCCTTTGCACCAGAATGAGAGGTTTTCTTACCCTTCCCCTTCTTTGCTTTGGCAACCAAATCACAGTTTTCTTCATCGGCTCCCTTTGATGAAGATCCATCTCGAGTAGTCCTCCTTATCTCCTCTTGCATGAGATCTGCCCAAAGGCGCTCCCATCCCGGCAGCTTCTCCCGACCATTGACACTATCTTGATATGAGTGCCAAGCCTTCGGAAGACCAAGGAGAGCCAGGTCGACCATGTCCTCGTCTTCGACAGTCACCCCCACACTTCCCGGCTCATCTCTGCATTGAGTGAACTTCGTGAGGTATTTGGCGATACTGTCGCCTTTCTCCATCTTGATGTTCCTGAGCTTATCTTTGAGCGCCAGCTTCCTTTGGTCACTCTTACTCTGGAATAGATCCGTCAAAGCTTTCCACATTAAATATGGAGTAGCTTTTCCATGCAGGCTGGATACAATATGATCCTTGACGCCCTCCAACAGGATCCTTCGACACTTCGCCATCTTCTTTTGCCATGCTTCGACTTCAGCAGGATCAGTGGGCTTTTGGACATCTGTATCTACGAACTCCTTGAGACCATTATCTTCTATTACTGCCTCCATGCGATCCTTCCATGCAACATAATTCGAGCGCAGCCAGAGAGCATGTCCCAGAATTATGCCTTGGGTCGAAAGACATTTCCAGCAACGGCACCAGAAAACAAGGCTGGCAAAATTCGGGTCTGACTCCAAGCTCTAGCATCGCTTCTGATCTACACTTGAGAACAAATTATTTCCAAATCATAGATTGACTGCAAGGGGCGTTTACCAGACCTTTCACTTTCCGAAGAAAGATGAATCCGGAGGCTTCCTGGCCCGTATGCAGACTCTGTCCGAGGAAATAAGTTTGCGATCACCGTAATAGATCTCGACAATTAATCTCGCTCTGATACCATGTAGAAATTAGCTGAATAAATCACTTATTCAATGGAGATTAACCCGATTACACATCAATTTCGAATTTCATGCATAACACATAATCTCATCTACAATTAATTGTCACATGCAGAAATAATAGAAGCGATCGCACATCAAATCAATCACACATTAACTCAGTATGTATGGGGAAAGCCTATAGCTGAAAACCCCGCAGCTATTGTGTATATTATAATGGAGAAATCATGTAACCAAACAAGTACAATACTCCTCACAAGTACTCAGTACTTTCTCATCAAGTCACACACAATCTAACACAGTTTTGAACAGGTCACTGGTTCAAAACTCACTGCTGATTGCCTTGCCTCTATTGCGCAATCATGGCCTGTCTATGTAGAGATCCAAGGTTCGAATCTCCTTGGCTTGACTGCGCAATTGTCATGGACAATTCCTCCAAGTGTGGTGCAAATCTCATGCACAACTGATGTCGCCACTGATAGCTAACTCCACACTTTCATCTACCTCTTTCACTGGTCTTCACTGAACTGATCATGCACTGTAGTGAACTGATGTGTTCTTGAGTTGAATAATGAGTTACTAATTAATGAATTAAATAATATTTAATTCACTCCACTCATAACTAATTGATTAGCTAGTTAAACTAATCTCAACTAGTTCAACTAAGATAAACAGAACACAACTCCACTATCTGTCTCATTAACTCCTCCAAAACTTCTCGCTAACTGCCATGGACTCGAAGTCAACCATGCAAGATGCCATCAAACCCTAGGAACCACGGATTCCTCCGTCGCCTGTAATGGCCACTTCCATGACTAGAACTAAGTGCTCCAAGAGATAAATCATTGCTTTATAGTTCAAAATATTAAGGGAAATATTGATTCATTTATAGAAAACAAAATAAAGCCCGTGACCAAAAATATATTTCACCACGTGACTACACCGTTTAATTTTATTTCAAGAATCTCCAATTGGAATCCCCAAATCATGCTCCATATGTCTAAAAATAGACATAGTCTAAAAATAGATTTTGCGCCAGAATTTGCCTGCGGGCCCACTTAGTGAAGGCGACTTCATTTCACTAAGCTCCATCATCTTGCTGCATTCTCAACATATATTTGGGAAATGAGCTCTGAAATGGGTATTTCATCATTGCCTGTGTACTTTTCATAACATCAACTGTATATCCAAGAGGTTGAATTCTCATAACAAAAGATCAACAATTTTTTAGTCAACATTAGTCAGTGAGTAGCTTTACAAAGAATTGGTGTGGTCGGAGGTGATTCATTATTGTGTGTGATTTGCAAGATGACTCGGGGTAGGTTTAGGGGCTTCTCAGATCCTTCGCATTTAAGTGTTTTGGATCTAATAGTAGTTTGGCTTGTAGCTCTGCTTTCTTAGTCATTTTGGCAACTACCGCAAGATTAGATTGTTTGCAGGAGTATTTTTTCTTTAGCACAAGATGAATTGGGCAATTCCTAGGCTAAAGATCATTTATGTTGGTTTTATTGCTCAATTAGGCTTTTCAGAGAATGTTAACTAGTATAAAATAGGAAACGAGGGTTTCTTGAGTGAATTTTGACTGAAAAAAAAGGTTTTTAAGGTATCTTCAGGCTTTAAGTCCTTCTACGTCTTTGAATTTTGTCTTCAAGGGCTTAAAACTTGTGGAAATTGGCTTCAAGGAGTAATTTTTGTTATACAAAACTCCCTGGAAAAAATTGGCCAGGGTTTGGCCTTTTTTTTGGCATTTCTGGAAAAATTTAATTCGGTGAAATTTCTTAATTAAAGCCTGGTTCTATTACCAAAGGTTTAAAATTGAATTTGAAACCTTCAATTTGTCGGAAAATACCTTAAGATGCAGGTATTCGGCTGTTGAAAATCCTTTCAGAGGGTCTTGGTTGATTCTGAGGTCTGGTCCGGCTTACTGGAGCAAAAAATAGCTCTTGGTCAATATTTAATGGTGGAAATTGTGGTTGAATTTGTAACTTCTGGGCATAAGTTGATAATCGGGGCTAAAATGGCTTTTACACACTCAAGTAGAGCTTTTCTAAGTTCATAACGCACAAATAAACATAAAAATGTTGTATCAAACGTTTTAACCCTTGATATTTTTCATCATAAATTTTTATTAAATGTGGGTCTTATCAATGGCGGGAGCATTTTCGGGTTTAAACATTGAAACCAACAGTGTTTATCATGTTTTTTTCTGGAAGAAAGTGGTTTTTGTTGAAACGAACGCAATCCAATAGATTTTCGCCATGTCATGGGAGGCTAAATGGGAAAAACCACCCATTTCGCGTCCATTTTTTTATTTGGGCGGACGATCATTTTTGGGCACAATATTGATCTTGCGTCGTCGGATTTGGAGTATGGGAGCAAAAGGCCAAGATTAACTTGGAAGATGCGGCCAAAAGGGATGGTGGGACCGAGTTTTAATGTATAAGAGGGTGACTGAAAATGTAATAAAAACCTTTATAAGATATGTATTTTAATCAAGGTTTTCATATGAAAAAGGGGGTTGTGCATATAGGTGGGGCTTATATATACATACAAAGCGTGAGGCTTTATATGTTGGAATATGTATAAGTGCGGGGTTATTTAAATTGAAACAAACCTTAGTCAAATTTCAATAAAACTTTAGGTTATGAATGTATGCAGGGAAGATTGCAATGGGTTAAGTCTTTCGAATCTTATGTTTAATTAGATTTAAAAGACTTAAGAAGAAAAACTGAGGGGCGGTGATGTATTTTTCTATTTCAAAAGGCATAGGATAGGCCCAAAGAAAACTCATTGGCACAATTTTTATTTGATTATATAGTATTAAATCTTTTTAATGATTTAATAACTATAGGGGGCAGGCTATTTCATTAAGGTTAGTTTTAGACCAAAGGGCACATTATTTTGGTTTTCATTTTAACATGTGGATAATATCTTTGGTCCAAAATCGTTATAATAGTGGGTTTTAGGGGGTATTTTAGATAAAGGGAATTATATAGATAGGACAAGGTATTTTTAGGGAATTAAAAGCATAAGTAAAAACTTAATATGACAAGGGAAAATGGAATACAAAAAAATACACTAAACGACCAAATAAAGTGAATAAATAAAGCAAAGCTTTTCATTTCATCATTTCACCAATTTACTTAGGATAAAGTATTTTTTAATGTTTTTGTATGTTTTCTAAATGAAGGAAGTTAATTAGATGGGATTTATGTTTCATTAAGTAAGAAAGAGTCTTTACTTATGAAAATGAGTTAAAATGTATGAATGAGGGATAAATAATGGCGAAGGGGATTTTAATCATAACAATTCAACATTTTCCACAATCCAGTCATCGAGCCTTGGGTCCAGTCCCAAAAAAAGTCAAAGAAATGCTCTGAGCCTTTTTGGATGGTAGTATAGAATACTGAATGCTTCCAGGGGAAGGGAAATTAGTGATTTTTTCCCAGTGATTAATATTACATGATTTTTCCATTTCTTTCTACCTACCCAACATTACTCTAACATTTTTTTCTTCCTTTTAGCAGGTGCATTTAGACTTGCAACCTTGAAACATTTATTCTTTTAAAAGCATAAACTATATAATTCTACCTTATTCCATTTGAGGGCTCAGATTAAATTGATGAGCTCCTCATTATTCTCTACCTATCTATTGATTTGTAAAGATTAAACTGTCTGACAAAACTTTATTCACTATCTAAAACAAGGAAATTGAAAACATGAGAAGTCAAGTTTAAATAGTTTAACTCATCATGGATTAAGGCATTTATTGACACTCTGCCATAACCATTTGCAAAAAGTAAAAAGTAGTGGCATTTGGACCTACACATTTTCATGTTTTATTTTCATCCTTTTTCTTTTGGGGTTTATGTATTTTTTTTAAGTCCTTTGATCTTTCTCTTAGGACTTTTTAACCCTTTTTTGATTTTTGATTTTTGATTTTTTGATTTTTTTCAAAATATGGGAAAACAACTTGCAGAAAGCAAGGTATGTACATATTTTTCAAGACTATCAAAATTCAATTCAAAATTATGAATTCTATATTTATAGGACCCTAACAAGAACCTATATCCGACCAAGTTGCGTAGACAAAAATGCTTTCCTAAAAAAGCCATTGAAGTTCCAAATAGAGGAGGAGGCCTTCCACATAGAAGTTTCTTCATGGCTAGGAGTGGCTATGGAGATCAAAAGCGGGATCCCACATTATTCGTTTGAGGCAATGCTACTAAGAGCACTCCCGGGGGAGACACCATGTAATATTCCCAATTAGCCCAAGCTAATGGGAATATTTAATTTTGTTTCATTTTTCTATTGCATGAATAAATGTGTGAAGGAGGACAATAAAAACTCGTAGAACAACAAATAAATCAATGCCACATGTGAACAAAGCTAAATCTGGGTTATTTACATAAACACCCTTATGTCTGAAAGGGACTGAATGTTTTGACTAGGTTAACCATGACCAAATCAACAACGCTCTCTAGAAGGAGTGATCTTCATTGAGGCACAGCACAATTTTAGTTGGAGGTGGCTCATGTGGAAAGAGTTATTTCATTGAGATGATTTAGGGTTTTGCAAGCTCTCAAACTTATAAAAGGAAGAGGAGGACATCATGAGAAGGTTGTTGATGTTTATCATATTTCTGAAGGTTTTTTCTATTTAGAAATTTCTTATTCTTCTTGATTTTTAGCAGAGAATAGTGTTGTTTAGCACTGGGTGTTCCTAATCGGGAATCCCACCTCTTTCCTTGAGTAGCTCTTGGAGGAGTTTTTCATTTCTTGTCCACTATCAGGAATTTGGCCAAGCTCTTCTTCCAACTACAACGCAAATCCTGTTGAGGGTTTGGTTGTCTTCGTAAGTTGCAGCAAGTGGAGGCTAGATATACTCAGATCTAGGACATTCTAGTGCATCTTTTTAGTGGTAAAGGCTTCTATCCCACTGGCAAGAGAGTATTGGATGATTGGAGCACTGATTTCAGGTCTTGGCTTGAGGCTAAACATGTTCTAGAGCCTACAGCACAGTTTTCATTCCAGTACTGCGTTATTTTCAAGGGTACAGTTGCAGGGTTTTTTGGCACACTTTTGGAGGAGCTATTTCTAGTGTTGGGGATCTTCCCTTCATTGTGGAGATCCATGGATTTCAGATCTATTCCTTGTCATTTCAGTTCTGATCTGAATAATGTTGTTTCTGCTTCAGAATTTCTGAATATTTCTTCAGATCTGCTGCATAAGATCTCAGATCTACTCCATGTACTTTACTTTTTGTTGAAAACCCCAAGGGGAATTTGAAGAAGAGTCTATCTAGTGTACAGATATGATATAGATATAACATTTTGTACACAGATCTGCCCTAGATATGAAGTGTAATCCACTGCTGTTTTAGCCAGTAAAAATAATGTTGTCAAGCTTATTCAGTCATAATATATGGTTGCAGCACCTCATTGTTGAGGATTTCTTCATGTAAAAATATTCTATTTATGTTTTACATCTTATGGGCCACAATATAAATCTAATTTTCTGATGTAAATGTCATTTTTGAGCCTTCATATTAGCCTCCTACTATTACTTTGTTGAACTGTGTTATTTCTCTACAGTATTGTTTAATATTGCTTCATGTTTCCCATTCGGAATATTACAATGGTATCGGAGAAATCAACTTGGCACAGCCTGTAAGAAGCCAATATGTCTTTAGAAGAAGAAGAGCCTCTTACTGACAAAGAGAAGAGGTATCTAAAAATAAGAAAGAAGAAATTTGATTACACAAATGATGATAGAGACATGGGTAAAGCCCCTGAATCTGGAAGTGATGAAGAAGGAAAGGACTTTGTAAAGATCTTTTTGAGAGCCATGAAAGATCTTGCTAGAGAGATCAAAGAGATGAGATTGGACATAATCAAAGAATCTCCTAAGAGATTTTATCTTGAAGAAAGCTCTGGCATGTCTCACCACTGGAATGATCAACCAGTGCATCAGCCCCAAGTTTCCCAACGCTCTACCATACCTACTTTTTTGGCTCTAGGAAATGAAGGGTTTCAAAAGCAAGCATCCCTTGAAGATTTATGTCACCTGAAGGACAAAAGAAGACCAAGGCATCAACACAGAGATTTTGGATTCACTTAGAATCATGATCGACATCACTCTATGGGCAGAATCTTCTTTCTACCCAATTTTGATGGGTCATCCAAGTGTTCTGCCAAAGCATGGGTAGAAAAAATTGACATCTACTTTCAGTTGAACAAGTTCCCTGAGATGGAGGCTATCAAGATTACAGCGATGCACTTTGAAGGTGAAGCACAGGACTGGTGGTTCCATGGCTTGTCTAAATTGGGTCATGCCAATGTGACTGCTTATTCTGAGTTCACTAGAAGAGTGGTGGAAAGATTTGACAGAAGAGATCCAGAGGCACCATTCATGAGCCTTGCAAAGTTGAAGCAATCAGGTAATACAAAGTCTTATATTTATCAATTTTTGAGATTATCTGTTATGGTTCTTGATTTTTCTGTAGCAAGAACGGTGTACATGTTCATCGATGGTCTAGATGAACCTCTTCATGGGTTGGTAAAATATGCCAAGCCCACTACCTTGCATGATGCCATTGAGAGGGCTAGAGACCTTCAAGATGCCTTGCCAAAAGCAAAGGCAAAATTTTAGCACAAGCCCTCTTTTCCTTCTAAAGGAAAGGAAGAGAAAGTTGCTCCTTCAAAGGAGAGCTCATAGAAGAAGCTTCTTGATGATGAAGTTCGGAGAGATTTGAGAAAGAAGAAGCTATGCTTCACTCACCAAGAATCATGGGCACCAGGACATAGATGTGCTGCTGGAAAAGCACATTACATAGAGGTCTTCTCAAATATTGAGGAGGAAGAAGAAGATGAACCAAGAGGAGGTCACAGCGCTGACATTGTTGAAGGAGATCCAACACCATCAGGAGATGGGAATGGAGAATTTGATCCTATTGGAGGAACTCTTGCATCTTTGAGAGGAGTACCTAAGTACTTGACCTTAAGATTTCAAGGTTCAATCATGCATCAAAGGGTTTCTGTACTGATTGATAGTGGGGCAACCCACAACTTTATTGATTCCCATCTTGTGCAAAGGAGGGAAATACCCACTAATACTTTTGAGGGATTCTCTGTTTTGGTCCCAAGAGATAGAACAATGCAATGCATGCATTATGTCCCATCACTTTTAGTCACCATGGGTACCTACACTTTGGTTGATCACTTCTTTGTGGTTGACATACCGGACACCAATGTGGTTTTGGGTGTTAAATGGTTGATTACATTGGGGAAAGTCACCATTTATTGGGAGGATTTGCAAATGGAATGGGTGGACAAGAAGAGTGGTGAATCTCAAATGATCAAAGGCATCCATACTCACCCCTCACATAACACTTCCACACAGAAAACAAAGATGTATTTGTGTAGTGGAAACAAGGACCTCACAGTTCCATCTATCATGTTCATGAGATTTCTGCATGGGACACTCTTATCTAGTGGAAAATCACCTAGGAGGCCACCTAATTTAGATTTGGTGGGGAAGACCTCACAACATGCTACTCCAAGCCTAGATCCAAGAGGTATTGGGGCACTTGAAGAGAAAGCTACAATGCTAGGAGACTTGGGTAAGCTCAAGAAGGAGGGATATCTTTTTCCCTTATCATCATCACCCACTCTCATTTCTGGATATGCGTTGTGGGAGGAGAAGAATGGAAGGAATGGCCTTCCAACAGACATATTTGGCATAAGATATGTCAAGGAGGAGATCAGCAACATGACAGACATTTCTATTGATATATCACCAGCGTTGTCACTGTTGAGCAGTTTAGATCTATATTAGAAATCCCAATTGTTGGTGGATTATTCCAAAGATATTCACACTTGTATGATACTAGATGACCAACTGCATGAAGAGGGATATCTAGTCCGAGGAGGAGTGATCTATCATCATGGTACAATCTTCTTGTCTAGAGCCTCCAAGCTCAAGAAGAAGTTGCTACAAAGTGCTTACCAAGAGTTCTGTTACAACCATATGTATTCCATGAGGATTTACAACATCACCATGAGGAGCTTTGATTGGGAAGGCTTGAAAGAAGAACTATATCAGAATTTTCAAGAATGCATGAACTATGTGGAGTTGGGGCAGCAACATGACTCCATAAAGGGGTTATTTCAGCCATCTCTTCCTTGTTTTGAAAGAGGAGAAAGATCCATGCACCACTCCATTTGTATGAGGAGTATTTTTGGTGGAGAATCTGATCATGTAAAGCATGTTTTATTTTCTGATTGTACACGTTCTTTCACCATGTTTAAGCAGGCCATGGCTCCAAGGAGGAGTGATATATCATGTAAATCCTATGGCAAACTTTGGGCCACACAAATTTCTGAATTTGGCCACTCCCTTGATGAACATAGGGAGATTTTCTATCATGATGGGTGCTTCCCAAAGGCACCAAACATATCTCACACTTTCAGCCATAGTAAGATAACATGGGAAGAAATTAAGTGGTGAGAAAACCACTTACCACACATTGATTTGATGCAAGCAGGAGATGCACTGCGCTGGTACCATATGTGGGACTATGACCCACCTCCACATGCTCAAATTTGTGTTTGTATGTATGTAGTTTTGCTTCCATACATTGATGACATACTTGTACTCTTTATGGGGATGTATGGAAGGAGGATTGTAGGCATGTATGTACCACATGGGATGGAGAATCTCCATGTACCTTATGCTACTGCATGTTTCAGGGAGAGCATTGGTTCAACCATGTTTGTTTCATTTGAGTTATTGACTCCTTGTGGGATGGACTATGTACATCTCATAATGACTTTCGAGGAACAATTCAAGGAGGGTTAGATTGGTTAAAACTTAGCTTGTGGAGGAAGCTTAATTCATGATGGTGTCACCAATGAAGGAGGAGAAGTGTTGCATCACTCACCTTATCAATTGCTTGAGGACAAGCAACATTTTGGAGGGGAGGACTGTAATATTCCCAATTAGCCCAAGATAATGGGAATATTCAATTTTGTTTCATTTTTCTATTACATGAATAAATGTGTGAAGGAGGACAATAAAAAATCCTAGAACAACAAATAAATCAATGCCACATGTGAACAAAGCTAAATTTGGGCTATTTACATAAACACCCTTATGTGTGAAAGGGACTGAATCTTTTGACTGGGTCAACCATGACCAAATCAAAAACACTGTCTAGAAGGAGTGATCTTCATTGAGGCACAACACAATTTTAGTTGGAGGTGGCTCATGTGGAAAGAGCTATTTCATTGAGATGGTTTAGGGTTTTGCAAGCTCTCAAACTTATAAAAGGAAGAGGAGGAAAACATGAGAAGGTTGTTGATGTTCATCATATTTCTGAAGATTTTGTCTGTTTAGAAATTTCTTATTCTCCTTGTTCTTTAGCAGAGAATAGTGTTGTTTAGCACTGGGTGTTCCTGATCAGGAATCCCACCTCTTTCCTTGAGTAGCTCTTGGAATATTTTTTCATTTCTTGTCCATTATCATGCATTTGGTAAAGCTCTTCTTCCAACTATAATGTGGATTCAATTGAGGGATTGGTTGTCTTTGTAAGTTGCAACAAGTGGAGGCTATATCTACTCAAATCTAGGCCATTCTAGTGCCTCTTTTCAGTGGGAAAGGATTCTATCCCATTGGAAAGAGAGTATTGGATGATTGGAGCACTAATTTCAGATCTTGGCTTGAGGCCAAACATGTTCCAGAGCCTACAGTGCATTTTTCATTCCAGTACTACGTTATTTGCAAGGGTACAGTTGTAGGGTGTTTTGGCACACTTTTGGAGGAGAGATTTCTAGTGTTGGGGATTTTCCCTTCACTATGGAGATCCATGGATTTCAGATCTATTCCATGTCATTTTAGATATGATCTAAATACTGTTGTTTATTCTTTATAATTTCTGAATATTCCTGCAGATCTGTTGCATAAGATCTCAGATCTACTCCATGTACTTCACTTTTTGCTGAAAGAAGAGCCTATCTAGTGTACAGATCTGATATAGATCTAAATTTTTGTACACAGATCTGCTCTAGATATGAAGTGTAATCCACTGTTGTTTCAACCAATAAAAATAATGCTGTCAATCTTATTCAGTCATAATATATGGTTGCAACACCTCATTGTTGAGGATTTCTTCATGTAAAAGTATTCTATTTCTATTTTACATCTTCTGGGCCATAGTATAAATATGATTTGTTGATGTAAATGTCATTTTTGAGCCTCCATATTGGCCTGCTACTCTTACTTTTTTGAACTGCATTATTTCTCTACATTATTGTTTAATATTACTGCATGTTTCCCATTCGGGATATTACACACCGAAAGAAGTAGTGCATAGGATCTCACAACTGCAACTACGAACACTACTGGACCAGCTCGACACATGGGTACAAGGCTTCAATAAGGTAATAGAAAACTCTTACAAGCACATCTACTATGTTTCCAACTTTTTCTTAGTTTATGACATTGAATTCTGCATCCCCGTCCACAACCAATCCCCATCATTACTGCTCTACCATCCACCACATTCAATTCCCCTTTGCTGACCACAGTCACTCCAATCCGCAAGACCAAGGAAACTAAGCCTCCAGTACCAACACCTAAACGAAAGAAATCACAAACCACAACACCTAAACAAGTGGTTGATCTCATAGGAGAAGACCAACCCTAGCCTATGGTGACAAGAATATTGATTCAAGAAGAGCCAGAGGTTTCCACCCAGACCACCTCTGCACTACTTATATTCGATCCATCATTAGTCCTGAACATCCAAACATCATGGCCACTCCATACACACAATTCATCACCATGCACCTCATTCACATCCAAGGACCACCCCACCCACACTCCGTCCACCTCTGCAAACATTTTAGATTCGATACCACCAAGGACCATAACAAATGTTGATATCAAGGTATAAGTTAACTCAGGTATGGTTGGAGTACCCGAGGTTGACCAAACCATGGTGGGACAGGGAACATTTCTAGAGTTATTAATCCAGGAAGGGTCCTTCATTTCTGATACAATGCCCACCCCACCAGAGCTAAATCCATTCCAGCAATCCAATCTAGTGTTGCAGATGTTCATACCATCTACTAGTCTGCACGTCCCTGAACCCCAGCTACCGCAACAGAGTCAGCCAATGTCCCACAGGGACATTCTGAAAGATTAATCACCAGTGGGAAACTACTTAGGGAGAGACATCTGACCTAAGGGATGTTGAGCACTGAGAACCCACAAAATTGGGGAGTTAGCCAGCTGTTCAGTTTCATCCAGACGGAAAAACGACAAGCAAAATTTTTGCATAATGACCTCCAACATAGATTCGAGCATCAGCAACAACAAGTGATTGTTCTTAATGATGAGCTCAATCAACTCCAAGGTGATAATGATAGCCTACAGAAGCAGTTGGAGCAAGTAACAGAGATCTTTAAGGACCTATGGCTGACCATCATTTCCCAGGACAAAAAAAAACCAGAAGATATTTTGGCATGCTCAATGGTCGAAAGATACATTCGAGTAAAGATGGGATGCACGAGCCTGAGCAGAGAAAACCAAGAACTAAGGGAGGTATTTGCATCCATGCCATCATTTCCAGATCCCTCCATAGTATATGCTGAGAAAATAGCAGAGAGGCAGAGACTGATGCACAACATAAAGGAAACCCTCAGAACGATGGTCAAGGAAGCATACAACCTGTTGGAGAAGCTACATGAATGCTCAAATTCCCTGACACTAAAAGAACAAAAATTTTTGGAGAAACTTTAGAAAATTTTCCTTGAGACCAGAGGAGCCAAAGATCTGGTCAGAAGAACACAACTATATGACCAAGCAGATTCACTTGAAACCAAAATTCAGGTAGTTGAAGAACACTCAGCATCAATGAAGCAACTTCTCAGGGACCCAAGGCAGCCTGTGAAGAAAAAGGCCAATGAAACATAGTAATTGAAATCTTATGCCAAACCAAAAATCTAGGAATTTTTCAACAAGATGGCACAGGTGGTGGATGGGACTGAGGCCGATAGGGTCGTCACTAAAACAGAACCTATGCTTAAAGAGTGGCAACAAGCAATATTTGAGTTTACAAAACTCAGAACATTAGAATTGAGCAAGGTTCCCGAGTTGGGGCCTTTGTTGGAACAAGTCGAAGCAACAGGAGAAACTAGGCCAACACCGGAAGCTGACAGACCACCAGAAGCCGCAACAATAGGGTAATATTGACTCGGTACGAGTCAATAGCATGTGGTCAGGGCCTGTTGGGGCCTTTTTTTTTTATATAACATTTTTTGAGTTGTGGAGAGCGGGAGGACAAGTGGCAGAACATAATCAAAGTAGGCAGGGAGTTGTCACGGTTGTGGAAAGCCAGAATATAGGTGGCGGGGCATATGCAGAGAACAACACAAATGGAAGAGATGGGAGACAAGAAAAAATATAAGAACTCCCAGTGATAAAGAGTAAGCGGAAGGAAGCAAAGTGCAAGGGAGTAGATGAGCGCAAAAGAGGCAAGGACTGACAGTGTCAGTTAGTGGAAAAAAATAGGCAGGAAAGAAGTGATTCCATAGGCAATCAATTTGTTAGTTAGCAAGTCAGTCTGGCGAGAGGCCGATAGAAAGAAGAGCCTCGGGAGAGATCTGTGTGAAGTATTTTATACTAAACTGAATTGTAATAGACTTTGTGGAGTATGTGTATGTTGTTTTAATCTATTTAATGAAATTGGGTTGTTTTTGTGTTGTATATCATGAGTTGGTTGATGTTTACTTGGTTATGGTTAATGTGCCTAATTTAAATTTTAATTCAATACTCTGAACATGTCATGATGAATGATAGCTACTTCTTAGAGTTGAGATATATATGTGAATTATACCTGCTCATATTTATTGTATTTTTTAGTAATATTTCCTCAACATCAATGATCTAGTCTCTAATCTTATTAAGGTCATGACATTCCTCAAGTGATACTCCTTGCTCCCTTGAGCAGGGTAAAAATGCCAATGGTTTCCTAGACTACTGCGGAAACCTTGTTGGCCTCAAACTTGAACCTGGATCTTTTCCAGAGACCTCCTTTTCCACCAACAAATATCCATGGGAAAGAGACTCCATTGTGTTGATGTGGAAAACATTGACATATTTTTACAAGAACAATAGTGACCACAGGAAGCTAGCACTCAATGACAAGCTTTGAAGTATCAAGATGCAAAAGAATGACACAATTCCGCAGTACCTAAGCATGTTTACACAATGTCGTGATGAAATTGGAGAGGTCGGTTTTAATGTCCTTTAACAATTTTTTCTCACTCTAGCCTTTTGGACCTTGCCAAGAGCTGGCATATCTATCAAGATTCTATAAATGGTAGAGAGAAACGACCAACTTGGGAGAGATTATAGTCTGATTTAGTGTAGGAATATATAAGGTGGAATACCATATACGGGAATTCATCAAATGGCAAGGATGAGGAGAATTGTGCCTTATATGGAAAGGAAAACAAAGGGAAAGGGAAGAAATCCCAATCCAAAGTAGAATCTAGTCAAGGGTGCAAGAAGAAAAACTTGTCTAGAATCAAGTGCTTTCACTGCCATGAATTGAGGAACTATGCCACGAAATTTCCACATAAGAAGACAAGCAAGAAGACCTTAGGAGGAGAAAAAAGTGAAGCATTCACTTCACAATTCAAACTTTAATTCAACCTAATTGCATGATGGTAAGCATAGTGATGGGAAGCATGTGTTATCTAGATAATGGTGCATCGTTACACATGACGGGGAACACATATTTTTTCAGTGACTTGGAGGAGAAATATCTCTAGATGCACATCAATATGGGAGATGATGGAAGTTACAACACGACCTAGATTTTCACAGTCACATTTCAGAGGGAGTCAAGCTCCCCTCTCAGGCTCAAGAATGTGATGTTTGCATCGGGTCTGTTGTTCAATTCTTAGCAATAGCCACGGAAGTACCTAAAGGACGAACAGGTCACATTAAAGTTGTATATCAAGTGGCAAGTGTTAAATCAAATCAGGCCGAAAAGAGAAAATGTGGTGAAGCGCACTTATATTGAAACCAATGGATAAATAGCACTAAGTGATGAAAGGCGGAACAATAGTGAACATCTAACACAAAGGTAATGGAGACGTGGCGTTACATTTCAACTCATATATTGGAAAAGGCCTCGGATTATACATGACAGCATACGTAGTAAGTCCGAGGGGGTCAAGCCGTGGGGAAGGGACGAGGCCCTTACCCCCGCGGACTTCCGACACGTGGCATGGTAAGACTTCACGGCAGAGATAGAATGACAAGGATAGGCCGCGGGACGCTGTCTCGTGGCGGAGTTAAGGTGGGCCCGCGCAGGTGAGGAAGATAAGTGTAGGTCCGGCAAAGGGGAAGTCCTACATGATAAAGATTGGATAGCGCATATGGAATAACGGTAAGGTAAGTCTATTAGGACAGCTGGTACTAAGGCCCGTACCATCTTTTAACCCGACACGAGGCGCTCACCTACACCCTGATTTACCCAATCCCCACGCGCCACGTGTCTCAGTGTCAGTGTCCTTACGACACTTGCCCTCTGTTCTCTTACATTTTCACCTTTTAACCTAAACAGTCCTCCCGAATGGTAAAAACTCCCGTATTTCTCTCTGGTAAATCATTTCAGGTAGTTTTCTACGGTGAATACCAAGTAGGGAAGAACGTCGGGTTTGTCCAAGTCACTGTCACGGTTCCCCTCGTCGCTTTCCCAAGCATTGTCACCCTCTGCTCAGGTAATCCATTTTCCGTTTTTTCATTGTTTTTCCCTTTCTCTCTTTTCCGATTTGTTGAATAACTGCCATGGGGAGAGAAACGCCCAAGAAGAACGAACCTGAAACTCCCCAGCTCCACGAGTCTAGGAACCCCCCTGGTTTTGAACCCCTTTGTGACTTACAGGCGGGTATCTGTGACCCGAAATACCCTTTCGACATACGAAATGTCAAGCCCCTGCTGTTTGGCCGCCACTGTAAAAGTGCTGATCGTTTCCGAGTCGTCGCGTCCGGCTTTTATCACAGCATCACCCCCAAGTTCACTCCTGTGTCGATTTCATTGTCTGGCTTAGAGATTCCTACGATGCGCATCGGGATGCTTTCATTTCCCCTCAGGGTAACATAATTTTCTCCCTTTCCCCCGATATTATCAGGCAGGCCCTCTGTTTCCCTTCCAGCGATGCCTACTTCAGTTTCAAAGATGAAACCTTGCTCGCACAGTTTAATAAACTGTCGAGGGAAGCTCGCCGTGCCTTCATAGCTGCCATAACCGTTGATCAGGCGACGGCCCTACCTCCGTTGGAACCTTTCCCATTGAGTCTGTTTAATGAAGAAGTCCGACCAGTTCTGTCCCTCATTGCCGGCCTCCTGGGAGTAGGGACCCCTGAAGACATTTCTTCAGTATGCGTTCGATTTTTGTGGCTTATGATACATAATGGAGTTACACTATGATTCAATGAATGTCGAAGTGTCAATGATAAGAGGCTCGATTGCGCTTCGAAGGCTCTCCAACAGGTCGCAGACATTGTGGAACAGTTCAACAAGGTGTGGAACGAAATCATCACTGCTGGCCTCCCTTCATGTTGGGAACCAAACGCTCCTGCCGTACTCATGCACCCCGATCAATACACAACACTTCTAGAGGCAGAAAGGGATCGGTCAGATCTTCAGATGGGCAAAGGAACTCAGCTTAAGGCTACTACCATCATCACAATCCTCCAGAAGGAGTTTAGTCTCCTCCATATGATTAGGTATCGGCTCCCCACCCATGCAGACATCCACACCTTCGGCGAGGCATTTACCAGGGTAGAGAGACTCTCAGAGATGTCAGAACCGAATCCAGAAAGCCAGCGGAGGTTGACACAGTTCCTGACTCAGCATGCCAGTCCCTCCATCGATGTACCTCCTCCAGCGTCTACTACAGCCTCGACCCAACAGCATTCATGACACCTCATGTTTTATTCATGACATGGCCTAAACGGCCTTTACTTTCATTCAATTATGTTTTGTTTAGATTTCCGAGTGGGTGGTTTTTCCTCCCACTCTTGCATTTTTACTTTTACATCAGACATTGGCCTACGTTTTGGTTTTAAGTTTGGCCCGGGGCCTGTTACGCATGATGGAAGGGTTGTTTTCCCCATCATGCCATTTTGTGGTTTTGACAATGACTGTTAACAATTTTGTTCACGCGAGAGAGATATTTTCAGAAAATATCTCCTCGCTGAAAGGCAGAAGACATCCTATATAATACAGGAAAAAGAAGAAAACAAGGTTCCACTTCTTCAGAAAAATTGATTGTGTAAGAATTTCCTGTGTGTATGTTTTGTGAAAGCTCGGATACTGCCCGGAAGAGCCCGTTGGGTCTCAATAATAAGAAGTTTCATCTTAGTAAGGATTCTGGACATGGTTGTATGGTAGTGTGTGTTCCTCTATTGTTCAATTCATTTACGTTCATGTCTCTATTATTACATCCTGGAATGCGAGTGTCCCTCGTCTTTTGATATGAATTTATCGTGTTGATACTTATATCAGTAGCGGCTAGATACTTTAAATGGCTCAGGAGTAATATATTGTTCCACCAGTATTTCATGCGTATTTCAACTATATTGGCTGTATTGAAATGTTATTAGCGGGAGTTCTTGGTATGTGTGGATTCTTAGCTATTTAAGCCCATCTTATGCCATGAAGTTTTTCTTAGTATCATCTATTTGACAGCCGATATCCCCTTCTTACTATACATCTCTGTAATCGTTTATATATATATACCTTCTCTACCATATATCGTGAATCTGGCCCTGATTATGGTGACCTGTCTTAAAATTGTCTGATGTGGTAGTATCTGAATATAGCATTGCATTTGTTCAGTGTTATTCCTAATACTTCAAACCATCCGAAGTTTTGGTTCCATCCCATTTTATTCTCTGTTTCAAAAGAAGTAGTGTAAGAGCTCTGTCATGTTAAAGGATTAAACGTTGTTTCAAATACCCCGCTCTTTACACCTCATAAGATGTCCTAGGCACTGGTCTATAACAACTCTAGACTGTCTCTAGGAGCTACAACATCTTTTTGGCGCCGTTGCCGGGGAACGAAGTTGAAGAAATTTAAGTCCCTGGGCCTCGACAAAACCTGTCCACTCTTCAGTTAGGTGAGCACGAAGAGTTGTGAGTTGTGCATACCTCACCTTGGCGACTCCACATTTATATTTCAGATAAACATATTTGCAGTCCTGGCTTCCCCGTAAGCCACACCTAAGGTCAGATACATCTCAGTCAAGGACACCCTTTGTGTCTGACCCAGAGCGAATCCTACATAGAAGAGGCTGGAGAGAAAGGCCACCAGTTCATACTGATATTCCTGAGTTTTCCCTTGAAAATTTTCCATATCTTCAGCCCTCCTCTTCTCAGGTCGCCCAAATACAAAGCTCTAACCCCATTATAAGAGATATTGGTTATTACTCAGACAGCCCTTATCGAGAAGGTGCCCGTATCAAAGACGAAGCTGAGTCTAGTTATACCCCACATTATTCTTTTCACCCTACCCCAGAAGTTGAAGAGGTCAAAGAGGTCACTGAAGTGTCTGTTGTCGACAGCCCTACCTTCTCATCAAGTCCTCAAGCTGCTGTCCACTACATTCCCATCATTATTCATACTCAAATCCCATCACCTCCTCCACCTCACGCCGCTCAAGCTCTCATTCTACCTCCGCCTCCCCCGATGGCGAATGTACCTGGCTTTTTACAAAACAGGTATGCCCCTTTACAGCTGCCTGCAGTTCTAAATGATATGCCACAGGACTATTTGAAGATTCTACCCAGATTCAACGGGGAGAACGGCGTTGATGCTCACAAGCATGTTGAAATCTTCTGCTCTTTCGCAGAGAACTTTAATGTGGAGCATTTGGATGTGGTTCTGAGATTGTTCGTGCAGTCCCTTGATGGAGAGGCCAGAAAATGGTTTAAGTCTCTCGCAGCTAATTCCATCAACACCTGGGAGGCTATGGAAGAAGCTTTCGTAAAAAAGTGGGGAGATAGGAAAGATCATGGGGATACCTTAACCGAGTTCAACACCCTTAAAAAGAAGCACAATGAAGGGGTATCAGAATTCATCAGAAGATTTAACAAATTGTATTACAGCCTCCCAGCTGAGATGAAGCCCCATCAGACGGCTGCCAAGGTCGTTTTTGTGGCAGCATTTGATTCCGAGTTTGGTTTCTCACTGAGGGAGAGAAAGCCAGCCACTCTAGATGATGCACAGACTGATGCATTGGAAATAGAAGCAAACTTTGTCTCGACTGGTAAGACCAAAGTAAAGCAAGAACATGATACAAGAAGAAGAGGCAAGGAAGAAGTGTCCACTTCAAGTCAAGACAGAGACTCAGCAAATGATAAGATCGAAGAGATGAATAAAATGATCAAGAATCTCTCTAGCAAGTTAGTCAAGCTAGAGATGGAGGCCAAGAATTCCCCACCGAAGAATTTTCAGAATGCTCCTAACAGAGGATTCAATCCTCAATACAGGAAACCACCCTTGCAGATACTGCAGAGGGGGCAGAAGGAGCAACAAGACCAAGTACCGCACCCTTTGTACTTGGAAGGACAAATGGAGGCTTCCCATGAAGACTCCTCCTATGAACAAGATGAAACATGTCCGGTCTTCTCCGACAATGACGACATAGAGTGTCCTGTGCAAGAAAGTGAAGAGGGAGGACTACAACCTCACTCAGAAGTGAAGAATAACGAGGATGCTGAAGAGCCAGAAATCGATGACTACTGCAAACAGTTTGTTGATTTCATGCAAGCTCAGTTTAACAGGAAATATGACCTCAGGTCCTCCAGGAAAAGGACCCGCACTCAAGATGAAGAGGAAGACGCACCCCAGAGGTCAGCACCTGCACAGAAAGAGGCCAATGCCCAAGAATCTCCGGACAAGGGTAAGAAGTCCCTTTACCTACCTCTGCAAGATGATAGTCATATGCCTTTCTCCTCTCAAGTAGCTGTGCCTCCTGTCAATAAAACCCCAGTTAAAGAAGTTAAGTCCACCGTGCCAAACAGAGAGTCAAAAGAGAAGGAAGTCCCAATAGAAAAGCCCTCATCTGCCTTCAGTTTGCAAAAGGAACTTGAAAAAGTTAAAATACCTGTCCCTCTGTCCGAATTATTGAAACAGCCTGCATATCAGTCACAAGTCTCCTCTTTCATTTCAGCTCCTGAAGTCCCACACATTCCGGACAGTCTTAACTTACAAGAAGAAAGGCCCATGGTAGTGTTTGGCCCCCATGTCGAGGAATTAGACCCCTCCACCCCCCCTTTCTATGTATCTCTAGTAATCCATGATCTACTATTGCATAACTGTATGTTAGATTCGGGAGCATCCCACAATTTAATGCCCCTGTCTGTCATGGAGCAATTGGGGCTGCAAATCACTCGCCCATATAAAGATCTCTACTCCTTTGATTCCAAAAGAGTGAAGTGCTTGGGCATGATCAAGGACCTAGCAGTCACCCTGGCCCAGATCCCTGCCAAGAGTGTGGTAATGGATATCGTAGTGGCTGACATCCCAGCCCGCTTTGGTATGCTATTGTCAAGGTCCTGGGGGACTAGAATTGGAGGGTCAATCAAGCTGGATCTGTCGTACGCCACCATCCCTGTCTTTGGTGGTCAAGAAAGGAGATTGTACCGAGAGACTAGGTTTGTCAAGACAGTCACAAAAGCAGGAGATTCAGTGAACTCCCCAGTTTACAGTAGAGATGGAGATTTTTCCTGTCTAATGTTGGAGGAAGATTAGGAATATGCTCATGAACCTTCATTTTGCCAGATAAAGACTGAGCTATCAGAGCAGGACCAGGAATCTGACATATGGACTCTCTACTTTGATGGAGCAAATTCCAGAGAAGGAAACGGGGCTGGAGTGTTACTTATTTCACCTATGGGCCAATGGGTCCCCCTCTCCTTCAAATTAGAATATGAGGCCACGAATAATGTGGCTGAGTATGAGGCACTCATACTGGGGTTGCAAACAGCAAGAAGCATGAAGATACAGAGTCTGAAGGTGATGGGAGACTCAGAGTTGGTGGTGAGGCAAGTGAGAAATCAGTGTCAAGCGAAGCATCCGAGGCTAAAGGCCTACAGAAACGAAGTTTGGGATCTGGTGGAAAATTCTTTTCTGGCGTTTAATATACAGTTTATGCCCAGAGAACAGAACAGAATGGCAGACTCCTTGGCCGTGGCTGCTAGTACATTCCGCCCACCTCAGAACCCTCTTCTGAGATACGAAATTGAAGTAAGATACCGCCCTTCAATACCTGATAATGTCAAGCACTGGCAGGTCTTTGAAGACGAGGAGCAGGTAAAGAGGTTTTTAGAGACCGTGGGGGAGTTTTCAAATTTAGAGATTGACAATTGTGAAGAAGAAGAAGTCGGAGACATCCCAGGGGACAAGCTAGAAGAGAAGATAGCTGGTCACAGATTCCTGCAGCTGAAAGGGAACGTCATTCCCCGAGGGCTGGTACCTTTGGAGAGACTGTTCAATAAAGATGATGTCCCATTACAGCCAAACAAAATGGTGACCGAGGATCAGGTTGAAGATCTCAATCTGGGTACGAAAGAAGATCCAAAGATTGTGAAGCTCTCGAAGAAAGTTCCAGATGAATACAGACAGTCATACCAAAAGCTGTTTCAAACCTACAAAGATGTCTTTGCTTGGTCATATCAAGATTTGAAAACCTTTGATGTCAGTGTGATGCAGCATAAAATTCCATTGAAGACAGACGCAAAACCCCACAAGCAAAAGCTCCGGCAGATTAATCCCCTATTGCTACCCTCGATTGAGCAAGAAATAAAAAAGTTACTGAAAGCTAAAATTATAGTGCCACTAAGGTATTCTGAATGGGTGGCCAATTTAGTCCCAGTACGCAAGAAGAATGGTGAAATCAGGTTGTGTGTGGATTTCAGAAACCTGAACAGGGCATCTCTAAAAGACAACTATCCACTACCAAAGATGGATCATATTCTGAAAAAGGTGGTAGGGGCCTCTAGAATGTCCATGATGGATGGGTTCTCGGGCTATAATCAAGTGGCTGTATTCCCGGAGGACCAGAAAAAGACAGCTTTCACCACGCCCTGGGGGACATTTATGTATGCCAGGATGCCATTCGGACTGATCAATGCAGGGGCTACGTTTCAGAGAGCGATGGACATAACCTTTGTTGGAGAACAGGATAAGTTTCTGGTGGTGTACCTAGACGATATAACGGTCTTTTCAAAGGATGATGTCGAGCACGTTCAGCATTTGCAGAAGACTTTTGAGAAATGCAGGAGGTATGGACTCTCTCTTAACCCTCAAAAATCTTTCTTTGCATTAGAGGAGGGTAAACTCCTAGGACATATAGTAACTAAAGATGGGGTCAAAATCGATCCTAAAAGGGTGGAAGCTATAAACGGTATATCTCTCCCCAGAAACAAGAAAGAAGTACAGGTATTCCTAGGGCGGATCAATTTTCTCAGAAGATTTATTCCCAATTATGCCGAAATAGTTAGACACATCACAGATATGTTAAAGAAGGACAATGAGGTAAAATGGGCACCAGAATCAAGGCAGGCCTTTGCCAGGATCAAGACTGCATTTGCTGAGGCTCCAGTGCTGGCAAAGCCTGACTTCACTGAACCCTTCATGATTTTCTCTTTTGCATCACCTCACACGGTGGCAGGGGTCCTCCTACAGAAGAATGGAGATGGGTATGAGCAACCCATTGCTTTCTTTAGTCAAGTCCTTCGTGATGCAGAGCTAAAATACAACATCCTGGAGAAGCAAGCTTATGCCCTGGTAAAGTCCTTAAAGGCATTTCGCATGTACATTTTACAATCTCATGTGACTGCTTTTGTACCCACAGCAGCAGTTAAGGACATCCTAGTGCAGGGAGACAGTGAAGGCAGAAGGGGCAGGTGGATTGCGAAGATACAAGAATATGACTTGGACATAAGACCCACCAAGTTAATTAAAGGACAGGGGCTAGCGAAGATTTTATCAGAATCGAACCACCAAGCTCTGGGCATCCACTTATCCACGATCGCAGGTTAAGCATCTAAGGAACAGACAGGAAGACAAGAGGTGGAAATGGCTACTCAAAAAATACAGATGAAGTACCTCACTAGCCTCTGGTACAAAGAAATTGTTGAATACCTCCTGACACTCAGCTGCCCACCCAGCTGTGATAAGTCCAAATACAGAGCCTTGAGGCTTAAATCTCAGAAGTATGCCGTGGCTAATGGTCAATTATATTGGAGAGATCCTTCAGGCATACTGCTGTTATGTCTCATCGAAGGGGAGGTAGGGAATATCATAACCGAATTCCATGAGGGGATCTGTGGAGGGCATTATAGCTGGAGGAGCACAGCTCAGAAAATTTTGAAGGCTGGTTTCTACTAGCCTAAACTATTTAGAGATGTCTTCACTTGGGTCAGAGCATGTGACAAATGCCAAAAGTTTGCTGAAAAACAGAAGCTAGCAGCCCTACCCCTGATTCCTGTGCATGTTGATGAACCTTTCAAGCAATGGGGTATTGACTTCATAGGTGAGATCCACCCACCCTCCAGTGGGCAGCACAAATGGATTTTGACTGCTACAGACTACTTCACGAAGTGGGTGGAGGCCATCCCTGCGCGAAATGCCACAGACACAGTGGTCATAAAATTCCTAGAAGAGAACATCATCTCCAGGTTTGGATGTCCTGCCAGAATAGTCACAGACAATGCTCAGGCTTTCAAATCTGTTAAGATGGTGAATTTTTGTCAACAATACAACATCACTCTGGGTCACTCCACAGCTTACTACCCCCAGGGAAATGGTCTTGCCGAGTCATCAAACAAGACGCTGGTCAGAGAACTGAAGAAGACAATAAATGAGAACCAGAGAAATTGGGACACTCAACTGAAGTTTGCTCTATGGGCAAACAGGATAACCAGTAAAAGGGCAACAGGAAAGTCCCCTTATGAACTAGTATACGGGCGAGCAGCTGTATTCCCCATACAGTTGGCTTTACCTGTGGCTCGTTTCATGCAGGAGACTCAGGAAGAAGCAGATGGCATGACCAGAAGAATCAATCAGTTGATTGAACTGGAAGAAACGCGTATTCAGGTGAACCAGAAGCTGGTGGATTATCAGGAGAGGATGAAAGAATTATTCGACCAGCATACAAAAGATAGGAAGCTGCAGGTGGGAGATTTAGTTCTCAGGTGGGATGTACGAAGAGATGACAAGGGCAAGCATGGTAAATTTGACCCCCTCTGGTTCGGCCCATTCAAGGTTGCAGAGCAGGGAGGAAACAATACGTTTAAGCTGGAGAATTTACAGGGAGATCTATTGGAAGCCCCGGTAAACGGGCAATTTCTCAAACCATATTTCCAATTCTGAAGAAGGCTGAAAAATCCTGACTGTATTATATTGTATACTAGTCGTTGTTTTTCATTTGCTTATCATAGATTATGCATATGTCATGAAGATCTGTACAGGGCAGAGCTCTAGAAACTGAAAAGTGTTGTTCAAAGAAGATCTACAGGCGGTCTGCGTAGTTCTCGACACGTTCGAGGACAAACGTGCCGTCCCCAGGTGGAGCCAATGTTGTTCAATTCTTAGCAATAGCCACGGAAGTACCTAAAGGACGAACAGGTCACATTAAAGTTGTATATCAAGTGGCAAGTGTTAAATCAAATCAGGCCGAAAAGAGGAAAGGTGGTGAAGCGCACATATATTGAAACCAATGGATAAATAGCACTAAGTGATGAAAGGCGGAACAATAGTGAACATCTAACACAAAGGTAATGGAGACGTGGCGTTACATGTCAACTCATATATTGGAAAAGGCCTCGGATTATACATGACAGCATACGTAGTAAGTCCGAGGGGGTCAAGCCGTGGGGAAGGGACGAGGCCCTTACCCCCGCGGACTTCCGACACGTGGAATGGTAAGACTTCACGGCAGAGATAGAATGACAAGGCTAGGCCGCGGGACGCTGTCTCGTGGCGGAGTTAAGGTGGGCCCGCGCAGGTGAGGAAGATAAGTGTTGGTCCGGCAAAGGGGAAGTCCTACATGTTAAAAATTGGATAGCGCATATGGAATAACGGTAAGGTAAGTCTATTAGGGCAGCTGGTACTAAGGCCCGTACCAGCTTTTAACCCGACACGAGGCGCTCACCTACACCCTGATTTACCCAATCCCCACGTGCCACGTGTCTCAGTGTCAGTGTCCTTACGACACTTGCCTTCTGTTCTCTTACATTTTCACCTTTTAACCTAAACATTCCTCCCGAATGGTAAAAACTCCTGTATTTCTCTCTGGTAAATCATTTCAGGTAGTTTTCTACGGCGAATACCAAGTAGGGAAGAACGTCGGATTTGTCCAAGTCACTGTCACGGTTCCCCTCGTCGCTTTCCCAAGCATTGTCACCCTCTGCTCAGGTAATCCATTTTCCGTTTTTTTTCATTGTTTTTTCCTCTCTCTTTTCCGATTTGTTGAATAACTGCCATGGGGAGAGGAACGCCCAAGAAGAACGAACCTGAAACTCCCCAGCTCCACGAGTCTAGGAACCCCCCTGGTTTTGAACCCCTTTGTGACTTACAGGCGGGTATCTGTGACCCGAAATACCCTTTCGACATACGAAATGTCAAGCCCCTGTTGTTTGGCCGTCACTGTAAAAGTGCTGATCGTTTTCGAGTCGTCGCGTCCGGCTTTTATCACCACATCACCCCCCAAGTTCACTCTTGTGTCGATTTCATTGTCTGGCTTAGAGACTCCTACGATTCACATCGGGATGCTTTCATTTCCCCTCAGGGTAACATAATTTTCTCCCTTTCCCCCGATATTATAAGGCAGGCTCTCCGTTTCCCTTCCAGCGATGCCTACTTCAGTTTCAAAGATGAAACCTTGCTCGCACAGTTTAATAAACTGTCGAGGGAAGCCCGCCGTGCCTTCATAGCTGCCATAACCGTTGATCAGGCGATGGCCCTACCTCCGTTGGAGCCTTTCCCATTGAGTCTGTTTAATGAAGAAGTCCGACCAGTTCTGTCCCTCATTGCCGGCCTCCTGGGAGTAGGGACCCCTGAAGACATTTCTTCAGTATGCGTTCGATTTTTGTGGCTTATGATACAGAATGGAGTTACACTGGATTCAATGAATGTCGGAAAATTATAGAGAAAGAGGAGGCTCGATTGGCAGCTTCGAAGGCTCTCCAACAGGTCGCAGACATTGTGGAGCAGTTCAACAAGGTGTGGAACGAAATCATCACTGCTGGCCTCCCTTCATGTTGGGAACCAAACGCCCCTGCCGTACTCATGCACCCCGATCAATACACAGCACTTCTAGAGGCAGAAAGGGATCGGTCAGATCTTCAGATGGGCAAAGGAACTCAGCTTAAGGCTACTACCATCATCATAGTCCTCCAGAAGGAGTTTAGTCTCCTCCATATGATCAGGTATCGGCTCCCCACCCATGCAGACATCCACACCTTCGGCGAGGCATTTACTAGGGTAGAGAGACTCTCAGAGATGTCAGAACCGAATCCAGAAAGCCAGCGGAGGTTGACACAGTTCCTGACTCAGCATGCTAGTCCTTCCACTGATGTGCCTCCTCCAGCGTCTACTACAGCCTCGACCCAGCAGCACTCATGACACCTCATGTTTACTCATGACATGGCCTGAAACGGCCTTTTACTTTCATTTCAGTTATGTTTTGTTTAAATTTCCGAGTGGGTGGTTTTTCCCCCCACTCTTGCATTTTTTACTTTTACATCAGACATTGGCCTACGTTTTTGTTTTAAGTTTGGCCCGGGGCCTGTTACGCATGATGGAAGGGTTGTTTTCCCCATCATGCAATTTTGTGGTTTTGACAATGACTGCTAACAATTTTGTTCACGCGAGAGAGATATTTTCAGAAAATATCTTCTCGCTGAAAGGCAGAAGGAATCCTATATAATACAGGGAAAAGAAGAAAACAAGGTTCCACTTCTTCAGAAAAATTGATTGTGTAAGAATTTCCTGTGTGTATGTTTTGTGAAAGTTCAGATACTGCCCCGAAGAGCCCGTTGGGTCTCAATAATAAGAAGCTTCACCTTAGTAAGGATTCTGGACATGGTTGTATGGTAGTGTGTTTCTCTATTGTTCAATTCATTCACGTTCATGTCTCAAGTATTACATCCTGGAATGCGAGTGTCCCTCATCTTTTGATATGAATTTATCGTATTGATACTTATATCAGTAGTGGCTTGATACTTTAAATGGCTCAGGAGTAATATATTGTTCCACCTGTATTTCATGCGTATTTCAACTATATTTGCTGTATTGAAATGTTATTGACGGGAGTTCTTGGTATGTATGGATTCTTAGCTATTTAAGCCCATCCTATATCATGAAGTTCTTCTTAGTATCGTCTATTTGACAGCCAATATCTCCCTCTTGCTATACATCTCTGTAATCGTCTTTATATATACCTTCTCTACCATATATCATGAATCTGGCCCTCATTATGGCGACCTGTCTTAAAATTGTCTGATGCAGTAGTATCTGAATATAGCATTGCATTTGTTCAGTGTTATTCCTAATACTTCATACTGTCCGAAGTTTTGGTTCCATTCTAGTTTATTCTCTGTTTCAAAGGAAGTAGTGTAAGAGCTTTGTCATGTTAAAGGATTAAACGATGTTTCAAATACCCCGCTCTTTACACCTCATAAGATGTCCTAGGCACTGGTCTATAACAACTCTAGACTGTCTCTAGGAGTTACAACAGGGTCTAAAGAAGAATCTGGTTTTCGTCATGGTGTTGGAAGACCATGGATATGATTTTATATTCATCAAAGGAAATCCATTCCTGAGACACATCACCATGAGACAAGTGAATCAGATCATGGTTTGAGTTAAGAACCTCTACAAGTTAGAATTGGAAGATTATGCTTCTTTGAGCACAAAGGTGGAGAAGGTACAGAGCCAAGATATTGGAGAATCATGGCATAGAAGATGAGTATTCACATCATGTAGCTTTCAAGATCATGCAAAATATCACCACAAACATCCCCAAAGTAGCACTAGAGCACCATAATACATGCAAAGGGTGTACCTTGGGGAAGTACAAAAAATCCATCTTCACTGATCAGGATAGCAGGGCACATGAAATCCTCGAAAGGATCCACTCTAATGTCTATGGAAATTTCTCGACAACCTCCACGAGAAAAGGTATTATGTTATATTTGTAGATGATTTATCACAGAAGTGCTAGATTTTATTCATGCAGAAGAAATAACGAGCATTCTCCAAGTTTGTTAAATTTAAAGCACTTGTTGAGAAAAAAATTTGGCAATAAAGTGAAGCTTCTTTGGAGCAATAACAAAGGTTAGTACATGTCAAATGAGTTTAAAAATTTTTGTGCAAATGAAGGCATTCGATGGGATTTAACATCATCCAAAAACCCACAGCAGAATGGGGTGGTTGAGAGGAAGAATAGAAGTATTGTGGGAGAAACAAGGGTGATTTTGCATGACCAAGGCCTACCTCTACACTTTTGGGCTGAAGCATGCAACACAACGGCCTATTTGTAGAATAGGATTCCTCATAGGATTCTTGGGATGAATACACCAGAAGAATCTTTTTCAAGTAATAAATCAGATGAGTCACACTTCACGATCTTTGGAGCATTAGTATATTTCCATGTCTCCAAGGAAGCAAGGAAAAAGCTAGATCCAACAAAAGAGTTGGGCATATTTGTGGGGTACACTGACACATCTCACAACTATTGTGTGTACCTGCCATCCCTTATAATGACAGTTGTTTGAAGGGATGTGAAGTTTGATGAGGAGAAGGAAATGAGGTGTTCCCTTGAGAGGGAGCTTTAGTTGCATGCATATCAGGAGATTTTGACTCCAAAGGAATAACATTAAGAAGTTGTGGATTAACCATAAGCAGAGGAGAAAAGAGTAAATACATCCACTCAAGCAGAGACATCCAAAGAAGGAAGGAAACGAACCAGGGAAGATGGCATATTATTGAAGGATGATAGTTAGAATGTGGGAGAACCCACATCATAGTGCAAGCAGAGGAGGTCATCAGATTGGTACATTGGCTACATGGCTCTGATGACCTAGATAGTAGAGACAAAACTAGCCTTATTTGATGAAGTAGTAGAGAAACCTATATGGGTTGATGCTATGGTAGAGGAATATGTTTCCATTGTCAAAAAAAATATTTGGGAAGTGGTCCCAAGACTATCAGACAAATCAATGGTAGGTTCGAGATGGCTTTACAAGTTAAAGTATGCAAAAGAAGGAAGCATAAATAAGCATAAGGCCATATTCATGTCCAAGGGATACTCTTAGGTTTAAGATATTTACTATGAATAGACCTTTGCTCATGTAGAAAGTTACTCTTCCATCAGACCAATTCTTGCTCTGGTTGCACATATGGGGTGGAATATCCACCAAATGGATGTGAAGACAACATTCCTCAATGGAGTTATTGAGAAGGAGTTGTACATTGAACAACCTGAAGGTTTTGAGATATTCAACAGAGAGTCACATGTATGCAGACTCAATTGAGAATTGTATGGGTTGAAGCAAGCACCACATGCTTGGTACACCATGATCGATAACTGCCTCACCGGGTTGGGCTTCACAAAAAGTGAAGCGGATGAAAAACCTAACCACATCTTAGTAGAAGGTAAATTGCTAATTATTGTCTTATATTTTGATGACTTGATTTTGATCGATGATGAAAAACTTATCAAATATTGCAAGGAGGACCTTGCAAGAGAGTTAGAAGTGAAGGACATGGGTCTCATGCACTATTTCCTAAGTTTGGAAAGTATGGCAAGAAGAAGGGGAATTGTTTGTCTCTCAAGGCAAGTATGCCAACGAGATACTTCAAAAGTTCCACATGGATAGATGCAAACACATGGAAACTCCTCTAGCGACCAAATAGAGGAAAGAGAATGCCACTTCAGGTGAGGAAGTGGATGCTACTATGTAGAGGAAGTTTGTGGGTTCACTCATGTATCTTATGAACACATGACCAGACATGTGTTATGCAGTCAACCAGTTGAGCCAAGCCATGGTTGGAATGATCAAATTATTTTGGAGGGCTACTAAACATGTTCTATTGTACCTCAGAGGCACAAATCAGTTTGGACTATGGTACATATGGACAGATGGAGTGAAGATATGTGGCTTCACAGATGTAGATTGGGCAGGGAATCCATTAGACTAGAAGAGAACATTAGGAGGAATTTTTAGTGTTCGGTCCACAACAGTTTCTTTGTACAACAGGAAGCAAATATTTGTGGCACTTAGCTCAGTAGAAATAGAGTACATGGTTGCTAGTTAATTAGGATGTGAGGTGATATGGATGAGAAACATTCTTGTTGGGTTATTTGGTCAGACGATGGATCCTACTGTGATTTACTATGATAATAAGAGTTGCATTAAGCTCTATGAAAATCCTATTTCTCATGATAGATCCAAAGACATAGATATATGGTACCACCATCTACGAGATTGTGTGAAAAGGTGGATCGTGTTGTTGCAGTATATTCCGACAAAGGAACAAGATGTAGACATTTTGAAAAAATATTTGTGAAAAGGTAAATTTGAGTTCCATAGAGGTAGGATTGGGGTGGCAGATAATTCCTTTCTTGCTAAGAGGGAGTGTTGAAAATGAGAAAATCTAGTTGAATTTTCCTTGGTCAAATTAGATTAAAATTCGAATTTCAATTTAAGAAGAATATTTGGAGGTAGTTAACTGAGGTGGCATGGTTCTTGTCACTTAGTTAACTCAGTTAATTCGATTTGAAGACACTTGAGTTAATTTTAGTATGATTGATTTCTAATTTCTAGCAATATATTTTAGTTAAGTTGAGTTATTGTCAGTTAAACTAATTCCAACTATTGGAGAAACTAATGGAAGGTCAAGTTGTGGAGCGTAACTTTAGTCACACTCAGTGTTCATCCAGTTAACTAATAAATCAACCCAAAATAATTGATGCATACATAGAATTTGAGTTACCCATTTGAGATTGGATTTCAAGGGCAGTGTGCTATCATTTGTAAACTTTTCCAAGTTTTATAGGTGGTGCATGTAGCCAAAGGATGGGCCTAAAAAAATTGCGCAATCCAATTGAGAAATTTTCCTAAAAAATAGGCACTAATTCCTCAATGAACAGCACAAGGAAATAGGACCTTGGAGGTGAGTCAGACAGAGGATAAAATATATAAGTGTAGGTTGTTCTCACACTTGAGCAATCATATTGTATTCATCCAAATTCTTTGATTAATACTATACAGATAATAAAGGGTTTTGAGTAGTTTCTTTCCCCTAGATAAATATCTATGTATGTGTGTTGAATCTTAATGCATGTTAATGATTTTTGTTCTCGATCATGAATTTGTTTCCGCATATCAATATATTAGCTTCTAGTCTTATGATTTACTAAATTTCATGAGAATTTTAGAATCTACACATTAATTTCTACAAGATATTATTGAATGCATCATCAAAAGTGACTATAATTGCAACCTTAATTTATGCCTTCTTACAAACTTTTGATTTAAAAAAAAAAATCTTCACTACCAACTTCACTCTACAAATCAAATAGTTTAGTTTGAAAAAATAAACGTCCACTCATAAAATATAATTCCTTCAATTTGTATACTATAATTTGCAACAAAAGGTGTAAATACATGTTGATATAAATGCAAATGAATGTAAAGTGGCGCAGAAGTAGCACTGCAAGAAACAATGATGTGGACATGGAAGACATGATTAATCAAGAGGCTAAAGTATTGGTAAAGTAGAGCTTTTCAAGTGGGTAAAAGTGCATTATAAAATATGCAATATCTTAGATTTATATCACTAAACTCATAACTAAATTAGAAGTAATCTTCGAGGAGACATCACTGTGATATTATACAATCTTCTCTAAATAACATCCTTGATATTATGATGAGAAGTTGTTTGGATGGGGGAGGAAAAAAAGTGTTGAAATTTGCAACAAGAAACAGCGAAATTGGCATCCAGAAACAACATGACAGCACACACTAGTGTGGGACCAAAGGTCACACAGTGATGGGTCCTAGTGTTACATTAGTGTGTAGGCCAATTTATTTAATAAAGTGGAAATGTGTCTAATTTGATTTTCCCTTAATTAAATTGGACAATAAATTGTAATCTTATCTCATAAACACTTGTAATAGTTAACTGAGTGTGATAGACCCAGTTAGCTCATGAATTTCGAGTTGAGGGTGGTTGGTGAGGCATGTAGAATGATTCTATTTTTTTTAGATCCCAAGTTGTAGTTAGTGTATTAGTTTAATGCATGAGAAATTCGTTAACTCAATTAAGTGAGTTAAAATCAGTTTAACTAGTTGTAACTGATTATTGCACTAGTGAGAGGTCAAGTGAATTAAATCAGATTTAATTCACATGTGGTGATCTGTCAAGTGATTGATGATTTACTGTTAATATCCGCATGCATGTTAGTTCTAAGGAAGACCCAATTGAGACAAAGGTTAAAGGGATGTTAACTATCAGTCGTATTTTTAGAAAATTGCCCAGATGCAGTTAAAACACCATAGGATTTCCCATGATGATTGCGCAATCAAGGAAGGATGAAATTCCTAAATAATAGGGATTTCATTCCTCATGAATTGTGTGAGAAAGGCAGGATGAATATAGGTTGATAATTGGCTAAGTGTTGGCCCAACTTTGTCTGTATTAGTGTGAGACAATCATGATAGTGTAGCAGACTCTTGTGAGAAGAGTCCATTGTATTGTTTCATGATTCCTTGGTTCATTATACAATAGTTATAGAGGGGTTTTGAGCAGCAAGATTTCCCCAGGAAAATATCTGTGTTGTGGTTTGATTTTCTTCTTTCTTTACTTGTTGTGATTGGCGATTGTGTTTATTTTCTACAATTAATTTGTAGAAGGATTGAGTATATTGCTTTAGCATATTGCATGATCAGATTGAATCCATTGGTATATACATATTGTTTTTATAATTTCTACATGGTATCAAAGTGCCAGAAATCACAATAGTGGAGAAGAAATTGAGTTTGTGTTGAACAATATTCAAACTTGTAGATATTTTCATTGGTGTGACAAGCAGATCAAGATGGGTTTGAATGGCTTAAGATTGGAATATGCACTCGAGGGCAGTTCTAATTATATTGCATGGAAAGACAAAATGGAGGTAGTGATGGAGGATAATGGGTTGAAATAATTCATTGATAATGATATTCCCAAGCCCACAGCAGCAGATATCGTTATTCTTGATGCTTGGCAAAATAAGGTAGTAGGGGTGATGAGGATCTTATTAGAGGGAGTTAGAGATCAAATTGTCTTGAGTCCTCATGGAAAGGCGACTCCATATGCAATGTGGAAGGCCTTAACAAATCTATTTCAGAACATCAACGACCAAAGGAAGTTGGCGCTGAAGGAGAAGCTCAGGAAAATCAAGAAGGAGGAGGGAGAGATGGTACCAACATCCTTAGAAAATTTCACTCAATGTCAATATGAGCTTGGAAGTTTTGGTGTGACCGTAGAATATGATGACTTGGGGAGCCTAGCACTTCTAGGTCTTCCCAAGAGCTGGATTAGTTATCAGGACTTTTTCAATGGGAGGGAGATGTTACAGGTCACATTGTTTTGCCCAGTACCTGCTACCCAGGTCGCAGAACAGACCCCAAAAAGTGTGACCTGGCCTATTCCTGGGCTCTGGGTGCCTAATCTGAAACTTTAATCCCCTAAACTGAAAGAGTATGGTTAGGCCTCTTACCTGCAACTAACGGATCTAGATTCCAATAGTTGGTTTGTCTGCTATGATCGCTGCAAGATTTAGGGCCTTTTTCTCCTCTCTACATTCACCACAACTACACTTTCAAATGAATCAAATTGGAGGGAAAATGCCTGATTAAAAGAGAAACCCCAGATTTTATTTCTCCCGCTACTACTAAACCGTAGCTCGGTTTGAAAAACCGTTGGCACCATTGGAAATATATCACCAAGCTCTCAAATGGGTATCATTTCATTTTTGGTGATTTGATACTTCGCCCGGACACATTTTTCCGAGAAGGGTCACTTCACCGCTTCTCAAAATCAAATTTCTTCAATTGCAACAGTTCTACTTGGGGCACCACCTTGCCTTCATACTTGTTCACGCTCGTGTCAATTTTCGACATGAATAACTTTGTTAGTGCGTTTGGTGAACGTATGTACGAAATCACACCAACTTAAGGGGTGTGGTTTTCCCTGTTAAGTTATTGGTCACAGACAGAAAATAGATGGAGTCAAGCAAGTTGGTGGAGCATGCTAGAACATAAACATGCTATAAAGAGAAATAGCATGAAAATTCAAACATTAAAATTAAACTAAAACTAAAACAAATAAAAAAAAAGCTCTAAATAGAGTCAAACAACTTCAATAATCCAAATGGTAGCACTTACGTCCCCTCTTATTGAGTGCTGGTAGGAAATGAGGATGAAACTTTAACCCACTTGCCAAGGGGCCCTTAGAACTGGGAGTTTTAAATCCCGATGCAAGGATGTCTTTACATCTGAGCTTCCTTGGTGCAAAGTATCCCTCTCTCTACTATGGTGGATTGGATTTGTTGGATGGCCAACAACTGAGTCCCCTCTATCTCTGCTCTCGATCACACATTGCTGGTATTGCTTGGGGAAATTATGGCCAGCATAACAATGTCCTCTCAAGTTTTTCATCTCTTGGTGGCCTTTTATAGGAGAATTTAAATCCTCCTTCCCTCTCTTGGTACATTGTGGATAGTGACTCAAGAGAGGAGGGTGATTCCATTGTGTGCCACATTTATTCCATTGTGTGCTCCCTTGATGTCCTAAGGAGGCTTGGGTGGTTGTCCTTAGGAAGCTTCAAGTGTGGAATAAATGTCCTAGAGTGTGCCTTGTGGTCCCAGAAAGTGACTTCCACCACTCCCAATATTGCACGCTTTTTGGAGCAAAAGGCATGAAAAGGCGCGTTTATCGGAGACTTTTGCGCGCAAAGGCACATTTGAATAGTTCTTCTTGTACGCAATTTGATTTTTCCTTAGACCTTAGATATTTTTAAATATTTTCAAATTCTCTAATGTCTCTCAGCCCTATAAAACCTTCTGCCCAACATTAAATAATGTCACCTTTTCTTGTACAATTTTCTAGTGATAATAGTTTCCCCCTAATGTGTGAGTTCTAGGAATAATTGTATATCTGAAATACATTATAGTTTATTTTTTGTATACTGTGCGTAGAGAGAGAGACCAGTGTGTAGCTCGGAATTGGAGACACCCTCTTGGGGTCAAAGAATGACCATGTCTTGTGGGACCCTTGCAAACAATGGTATGATACAATATATACAAATTTTCTACGAGGCGATCATGTCTCGTGCTCATGATGCTTTGGCTAGTTAAATAAATCTATTTGATAGATACAGATTTTGTCTTTGTCACTAATATTGTAGTGATTTTTTGGTTGATGATGATGAATTTTGATGCCCTTAAGGGCATTTTTTCTTTGACAATAGGTGGAATGTGGTACCCTTATGCATAAACTTGGTATGGCATATAAATGTGCATTGTACGCATAGGTGCTAGATGGGACCTCCCGTGTAAGCATTGCTGGCAGAGATGCTTATAAAGGCATAGGTCTTTGACTAATTTGATCAAAGTGCAATGGTTGTAAGGTACGATACCATCTTGAAATGAAAGCTTGTGTTGTAGTCGAATTTTAGGAGGATCGGTGACATCTGTGGCCAATGATGTCTCCCACAGTGCCACCCGAGGATGTCCCTTTTTTGGAGAGGGGTGATCCAAGGTACCATGTCCTTTTTGGAAAAAAGGTGTTGAAGTCGACAAAAAGGAAGCCTCAACTGAACGAGGGAGTTTCTGATGTGGAGGATCAAGATCCTGGATGTGATGGGTTTAACATAGGCATGATGGTGAGGGGTGACTGAAAATAGATGATGGGGATTCAATGGCCCAAGGTCGGAGTATAAAAAGCAACTTGGTAGCAGTCCTAACTATTTCTGATGGGGAAACCCCTAGAGTTAGTAGGACTTCCAGGGTGGGTATAAACTGGTTATGAATCCCATAGTGGCTTTTGCGTGAGGGTGGTATACTTCGACCAAGGGTGGTCAAGGATTGCTACCATGGGAGAAAAAATGAATGAGTGAGTTGGGGGATGTAGTGTGTCTTTTGTAGTCTTTGTACACTTACCAAAAGAATAAAATAATGGGGTTTGGTTTGTACAAAACACAGAGACGAGTGCCACAAAAAATGAAAATGTTTGCTCATTGATGATGTGAGGAAGGTTCTTTGCTGAGGGTGGGGGCCCCATTGGTTGGTCTCATCTGTGAGGTTGATGAAGCAGATGAAAAAATATCGCAAATGGGTTATGTTGATGGAGGTATGGTGGGCCAAATGCGAGGCGTGGTAGTGCATGTTTGATCTTCTTGTACAAACTGGTCGTCTGGGAAAGGGGTTTTCTTTCATATGGTAAAACTTGACCTTATGCATGATGATTGAATGGGCATGAGGTCTTCCCATACTTAAGGCAGTATGTCCATGGCGTCACTTATTGTTGTGATATATGGTCTACTGTGGGTGACGAGCGTCATGGAGGGGAGGTTCTACCAACCAACGAGGATGCTTATCATGTGCAAGGTGAGGTGATGATAAACACAGTCAGGTGTGCAGAACCTATGGTCAATTTCTTATTGAGAAATTATGTCAAGATATGTAGAGTTTTTCTTGGACTCTATCATGTTGGGGGTAGCATGATACCTACTCTAGAAATTTCAGTGGATGGAGTTGTGGATGGTTTGTGTACTACCTGAAAAAACAAATACCCCAAGTGAAAGCATATTCTTTATCAAATATTATTGAAATACATGTTCTTCAAAAAGAAGATGAGAGAGGGCATACTTGCCGGCGCTGAAAATTTATTTTTTCGGGGGTGCGAATGTGTGGCACCGCCTTTGGGCATTATGGAGTGTTGATCACAGTGTTGTTTTTGGTCCGGAGATTGGGCCTTCTGAGCTCTCGTTATGGTCCCCCAAAGTTCTTTAAAAGGGTGATATATAGGCTAATATGGCCTTAATTCAATTCAGTTGTGCCTGTCAAGTATTGAGAGGTCAGAGGCTTCTGTGGAGCAGTTATTGCCATTGCGGTCAGCCTGAGCACTAGGGATTAGCGATTTTATGGCCAAGTAAACTTCATGACATCCTGAATTTTAATTTTTTTAGTCTAAGGGTGCCTGGATCCATACAAAACTAGTTTGTATGAATTATGAGCCAATTTTACGCTGGATTGCGCAGGCAATCAGAGTAAGAGCGCGCTTTTTGTGCGCTCAAATAGGGTTTTTTCGCACCTTATGCCTACTTTTCTCAGCCTTGGACATGCCTTCTAGGAACCTATGAGAAATACAGGTGTGCCTTCCATGCACATGTCTGAGGGACAGGCGTGTAAAATTTCGAGGCAATTTTTTTCCAATTTTTTTCCAATTTTTCCTGTTTTTTGATGTTTTTATGCTATCGATGTGCTCCTGATTTGTTGACAGGATGTTGTGGAGGGAGCAGGATTGGCCCAAGCTCTATACTAATCTAGCCACTGATGGTCAGGTGTGCCAACATTTGGCTCGATGGGGTCTCCTAAAATTTGTGGAAAACAACCTTCTTCGGTCACAGGACCGACTCCTGCGTTACCTGATCTAACAAAGGATCAGGTGACCCAAGGTGTTTGTTATACGTGGGTGCGACCTTGATATCTGTCTTGAGACGGCTATTTTTTTATTGGGTTGTTGCCTCAAGGTGAGGCACTACGGTATCCACTTCCTTTTGGGAGGGCGAATTTTGAGAGGTTCCAGATGTGTCACTATGGCGGGGCACCCCTTACAGAGGGGTGTATAGCTATTGCATCAGTGACATATTTTTTTGAGCAGTGTTATTTGGTAGCTATTGTGCGACTGGAAGGGTTGTCTGCTCCACATCAGGCATCGAGCCCATAGGTTGGTGTCTTGTGCAAGCTGAGGAACGGACACTTTTTTTACTTTGCCCATTTCTGTTATAACGGGATGTTGGCACAACTTTACAAGATCTGGGATGGGTCGAAGCTATTTGCCTATGCTGGTATTTTGTGCAGCATCATGTATGAGTCAGTGGTGCTACTAAGACTGGTGGTGGCGGTGACTATTGGGGGGCATGGGTGCCTCTCATGAGGAGGTGGGCTCCTGTGATGCCTCAGCGAGGTGGGGGTAGGGTGGGGCGTTACTGGAATGCCACCACAGAGGCTTGGTTAGAGGCCAACCCCGAGATGTTTCTGGCCTTCCCATATGCAGGGATGGACTTCCAGAGGGTTCCAGACATGGGTCTTCCTCTTGGATATGCTTGGGGGGTAGTAGGTATGCCTTTTTTTTCTGCATTTATTTGAGTATTTATGTTTATATGTGTATTTATGACGACACTGACATAATTTTGGTTACTCTTGAAGATGTTGGAGAGGTTGGCCGCCCTGTGGCTCGATTGGCTGGGCATAATCCTATTCGGAGGCCTCAAGGAGCTATTTGGGGGCTGGTATGAGTTCCTGCACAGCCTTAGGGTGGGGCACTCGGTGGTGAGGCTGGCCCTTCGGGGGAGGGTAGAAGCTCAGCTGCTACCAAGACTACAGCTGAGCGAGCTCATGTCGATACAACAGAGGCTCGTGTTGATGCAACGAAGGCTTGTATTGTTGATATGACCACATGGGTGTCAGTTCAGAAGGATTCCTGGGATCGAGTTGACCGGTTGACCCAGTGGATGCCATCTCGAGGCTTTTTAGATGACCTTGACAAGGTATGGCTAGAGACCTTGATTGCCCGGGAGAGGGAATATCAACTAGTTTTACATCGAGTGGCAGTCTCGGTATGGACGGCGGCTCCAATAGTGGTACCAAGAGCGGCGGTGGGTCCAAGTACCCCTCCTAGAGGAGCACCTCCCTATATTCATTTTGTAAAAGGGGAAAGCACCCATTATGAGGATGCTTCCCCTATTTTTGACGACTTATATTTGTATATTTTTATGCTGACTAATGGGTCAGGGATACTATTTTTTGTACTCAGACACATACATCTTGATATATATATATGAGATATATTTTTTGCGACTCCACATGGTGTGCCCTATATCTCTGCTTATGGATGTTATGCTGATGGATATATGTGTTTTTTATGTTTTTTTTTTTTATATATGATGGTTTATTCGAGATGCATTCCAGTTTAGAATATTGTTAGCTATGCGATCAGCTTTTTGGTTTTGACTCCTTGGTACATGTGTGAATGTAATGTATTCAAATTGTCTTCTTAATCTTTTTGTACGAAAATATTTTCTAAATAGATGTGAATCCCTTATCTCAAATGTCTGTTTTAACTGTGACACTACTAACTGGGAATCGAGGTAGATATGCATATGGCGTATGCCTTGATGGAGGGCGTCGCACATAAGTCCTATAAAGGCATCATATTATGCCTGATTGTTTGTTTTTGAACCGATGAACATACCATTGGTGTAGAGAGGTGATCGGTCAGGGTGATACATGACCCAGGCGACTACTGCTAAACTTTGAGACCATCGTGATGCTCCATCAGAAAATCCGACGTAAGGGGCGGTTTGGTAATCCATTGTGACATATGAGCGCGTTTTGTAACAAGTCTTTTGGTCAAAATTTTTAGGGTGGTTGGGTTTGTGTACATTGACTCTAGGGTAGGGCCTTCTTGGCCCCTATGGGTAGAATTTCTTGAGGTAAAGGCCATTGACGAGGTTGTTGCGGCATGTCTCGTCCGGTTCTGTCAAGATGTATGCCCCCTCGAGGAGGCAATGTTTTACGATGTAGGGTCGTTTCCACAAAGTTTCAAACTTTCCTAGCCCTAAGGCTTCTTTTGCGACATCATAGCGGAGGACTAGTTCTCCCTCAGTAAATGAGCGAGGGTTGATGTGGCGGTCGAATGATGCTTTGACCCATTTATTGTGGGCCTCGTTGTGTTGCAGTGATTGTCTTCGACTTTCACTGATGAGCTCTAGTTGCACTAGACGTTGTTCTACAGGTTGGGTATCATCGAGGAGTTCGATGGTGGTATGTAAATTTTTTATTTTGTGTAAATCAATGCAAAAGCGTAAGGTACCTTGGTTTTTTACGACAGGAATAGGGGTGACAATCCGGGACATGGGTGCGGCTACAATCCTATTTCTGATATACAATGATACAAATCGTATGTGGTGTATCATGTCGTCGGCGTTTGGTGGGGGAATAATCTCCGTGATGGGAGAAAGCGCAAGGCTGGGTCCCCCTTTAGGATGGTCAATTTCTTGTTGGTGGAAATTGTGCCTAGTGCAGAGGTGCCTGAATGTTTCCATTAGCGGGCATGCCTTTGGTTCGTGGTTTTGGCCATTGAGAATGGTGCATGGTACCACTGTGCCAACTGAGTAGATTGTGTGGGAATCAACATTACTCATCGTCCCAGATGTGGATGCTTGGAAAGGATCTATGTTAGAAGATGAGGTCTTCTTCTTCCATTTCCGTGTCGTTGGCTTGGGTGTGTCTAACTCTTTTCGGGAGTGTATAGTTAACATTGCTCTTGCCACTCTTAGCTTGGGGAGATTCTAAGATTTAATTATATGGTGAAATTTTGAACAAATCCGGCAATGAGAACGCGTGATCTTCTCTTGGTTAGAGAGAAGTCTTTAGGGCAAAGAAGAGACTGTGCGAAAACTACTTGCGAGGGGCTTCAGTTCTTTTCACTGATTGACCCAATGGTCATTCAAGTCGCATAGTCCTCATGTTATCCTAGGTTAGGCCTAGGTCATGCTTCGTTGGTGTGCCCCCACAATCTTCCTAGCATGCTGATGTGGGTGTGGGTTTTTGGTCTGGGGGTGATGTACTTCTATATATTTCTAGGAGATCATGCTCTTTCTTCTCTAATGTTTGAATCATATCGATTAGAGGATGAACTCGCAGAATATAGGTACAACGCTGTCCACAATTATTTCCTTGACATACTGGGAAAAATAACCTAGATATGTGGGTCCCATCACGTTTATTTTGTGGTCTGGCGGGGTACTAGCGTCATAACACTACTAAATCAGGGCAAGTGGCAACCACATGATTGGGCATTTTACATAACACACATGTTGGTATTCTCTGTAGGGAGCGGTTGCGGGAGACTAAAGGTTCCCTGATTGGTCGCTTTTTAGTAGACAATAAGAGGATGGATCTGCTCATCACATCTTCTTGGGTTGTCGAGTTGTTTGTAGATTCCGAGTCGGTGCCATCTTCTTGGGAAAGGTGGACTATGGTTGATCACATACAAGCTAGTGTTGTGCGAAATATAGGTATGTAGTGACAATGGCATACTGGATGGTTGCCACCACATATCTGACATGAATACTAGATGTCCATGTCATTGCGATATACCATATGAATGAGGTACCATCGCTGGAACATTTCCAAAGCTAGGAATCAATGATGAAATGATCGAGCTCATCACATATTACATAACACTCGAGGGGAGGAGGGGGGATGGATGGGAGTCTTTCTGGCAACCGTCGTTCCTCCTACAGGTACAGGATGGTGTAATTTTTATCTCCAGATGACTGGGTGGAGGGATACTCTTGATAGGATCGGTTGATGGCATGTAAGGCATCCCTATATTGCGGGATTTCTAGGCAATGATGGGTATAGTGCCCATAATTGCTGCAAATAGTGCATGCGTGATTGGTACACAATTATTTTCATTTAATTTTGGTGGAAGGTTCCATTTTACAAGAACTTGGTGTTGCAATGTCTTCCTCAGAGCTTAGGAGTGGTTTTAATTCATCCAAATCTGGGCAGATGTGGGTAGGGTGACCTAGTACGTCACATTTGGCGCAACCTGGTGATTCCCGTTGTGTGGCAAGAGTCTCCATCCTCTTTCCTCTCTCAGTTTTCTTAACCATAATCATCATTTTTGCAATGGGAAATTCCTTTACAGGGATGTTTTCGACAGTTTCCTGAGTGGTTGGGACCTCCTCAAGGCTGAGGGGATTTAACCCTGTGGCAGTGATGTGTATGGCTCCCGTCCCAGTAGGTGGAATGAGGTACCAAATTGGTATCACAAAATATATGTTTGGTAACACCATTGTTTCCAAAACATGCTGGGATATGAAACCAGCTGGGGGCTAGAGGAAAGGGGTTTGGGAAGCGGCTTAGGCTAGAGAGACTATCGTGGTTGAGGACTCAGCGTCATTACTACTTGTGTCGGTGTCTTGACTAGCTTCAGCACTTGATGTTGACATCATGCACACCGGAGCTCCTATGACATTAGGTGATGACTCTGGTATGACTGGGGGATCTCCTGGGAATGACCCTAGGATAGACGACAGTTTGAACTGGCCGAGGCCATATTCTTGGTACCTTGAAAGTACGTCCGTAGATGTATCTACGTAGGGTAGAATGACATTGGTATTTTTTAGGGGCCGATTTTCTCTATGTGTTAATTGGTCAAAAGTAACGATGCGATCCTCATGGGGGAACATCATATTTCAAAAGATGGAGGAGGCGATGTCTGAGATGGTGTACATATAACTATGACCAATGAGTATATTGTTGTCCAACTAGGCATCCAAGACTTCAATTTCTATAAGGACCATCTTTTTGGCTAAGCAGACCAGGATGTTTTGGTAGAGGCCGATGGGGGTCGAAGGGCGACCATCGTATGCTCTAAGCATGATGTCCGATGGCTTTAGTTCAGGACACCCTAACTTCTGCCAAAAATTCCTTAACATGATTCATGTGGATGCACCTTCGTTAATGATACATCATTGAATGGTAATGTTATGGACCGACACTGGTATCTGGAAGGCGACCATTAAAGGAAGCCTAGGGGTGGCTTTATCTAAATCAAAATCCATTAGGCATGAATTGGCAGGGTCGATGGTGTCTAATGTGGAAACTAAGGATTTCCACTGTTTTGGGCATGACTGTAATACCTCCAAAGCTGACATAACGATGGGAGATTGAGCTATATCATCCATAATGCTACAATTATGGGCTACTTTGGAATAGCTTCATGCCCGCCTAGTTGGTCCCTTCACCATATTTGGCAAAGGTTCAATGGGCATATTTAATATGTTCAAAGGTGATGTTGGTGCAATGGTACTAGCCCCTGATGCATTGGTGTCTGGTGGGGTGTCGTGGCTGTTCTTTCTAGAGTCGTCGGGAATTTTTTGTTGCGTGCTAACTGTCCCTTGATGGGGGAAAGGCACATGTATGACTACTATCTGCTCGGAAGATCCCCCTTGTCTGCGGTTACTCTATAGATTTTTCATCTTAGGGAGGTCAAGACAGTGGTGAGTGTAATGGTCGTACTCACCACGGATTAAACAAGGGTGGTTTGTTCGAAGAGGTGGCCTTTTCTTCTGCCTTTGGGAGTTGCTTGGCTCCTGGTTTGATTTCTGTTGGAGTTGCCTCCAACCTGAGATCGCGGAGGTTGTTGCTTATTGTTGCCCCCCTATTCAGGATTTCCTTTAGGATTACTTTTTCCCTTTTTTCTTAACCATGATAGGAGGGTACTTCTCTTGGTTATATGGTTGGCACAGTTGGTTTTTGGAGGGCTGAAAAAATTTCAGTTGTGCATTATTCTGATTGAGCATAATGTGGTCCCTGGTTTGGGAATGGATGTTAGGGGGGAGCTCTTTTTTCAGCATGTCTATCTGTGTAATGGGTCCCCTGAGCCAGAGGATAGGGTCCTCTATGCTTATGGTGATACAACGATGCCCTACTGGTCAAATTTTATGGAGGCATGTGATGACTTTGGTAGCCATATTGTGGTATGTTCTGGGTGGAATTATACGTGTAACTGGGGTTTTTAATGTTTATGCTTGGGTAAATTTGGGTCAATGACTCAATTAAACCATATGCATAGTTCAACACACCTGGAAATTCTTTGTAAGTTTTCAGGCGCGGGGCATTTGGCAGGATATTGTAAATGTATCCTGACTGCGTATAGATCAGCTCAAGCTATTGGGCCTTACTAATGGCATCCTCTTTAGATATGGGCTTTTGTTGCACCACATCCTTCGAAATATCTACAATGATATTTTTCAGGAACAGGTCTAACAGAATGCGATCATCGAGTTTGGATTTGCACAAACTACAACATTGCCGCCATTCGTGGAGATGGTCTGAGATATGGACGCAAGGGTTTGCCTAAAGTGGATCAGTAACTCCATTCCAGAATCATGGTGGATGGGTAACTTAAAATAGGTCAATAACGTAGTGGCCAAGGCACTAAAGGTTCCATGTGTAACAGAGGGTTGCTCCACATACCATTTCTCTACCACTCCGGTTAGAGTGCGTTGAAATAGTCTTCGTCAAATAGTATCATCAATGATGATGATAAACAAACACCACAGGTGGAATGTCATAACATGATTTATGGGGTCTTCCGCTTGCTTTCCTTCGAAATTTGGAATGTCCGAAGGGAGCTTCGTGGGCATGGGAGGCCATATGGGGTTATGTGTAATGGGTTCATTTGTTAACTTGGTTAAATCTGGTAGATTTAACAAAGCTAGAAAAGGTGACTGCGAGGTTGTAGCCATTGTGACTTGTGAAAACACAATGTTATAGTTAGGAATAGGTTTTTTCTGTGACATACCCTGTTGTGCATTCAACTGGCTTCCTGAATGGGTAGCACTCCTCTGACCCTCTAGGGGTTATGGGAGGAGTGGTCTGTGGTGACCCTGTGGGGGTGTTCATCGGTGTGGCGTTGGGAGACCGACTAGGGTTCCCAAATAAAGAGGCCTCAATAAAGGATGAACCAATAATGGTGGCAGTGTTCTGTCTTTGACTCCTAAATGGTGAAATACCTGGAACCCCTCTCGATAATGGGTGGAGGTCCAAAATATGCCTAGATCGATGATGTCCTGTTGGGTTCGTTATGCCATCGACTAGGTATGGATTTGGAAATATTTGAGAGGATAGATATTATAATTAAAGAAAAATTTCGATTGCATACATAAAACAAAGAGAAATAAAACAAATTTTCCTTTAGATTAATCCTATGTGATCAGTCAACCAAAACATATGGTTTCTGTTTGTTTGTGTATCATACTCAAATCCTAGAAGACCTAATAGTCCTCAGACACTCAAATGTAACTAGACCTTGAGAATATATCTTGAAAATGCTGGCACAACATCTCTTAAGAGCTAGCAATTCCCCCATTCAATCGAAAAAAATCCACCAAGGTAAGGGTAGAGGATCTAGTGTTTTCCTGCACCGTCACCTATAGGGAAAGGATGCCCTAATTTTGGCCATTAAGCATTGTCATCCCACGTGAGCATTCGAGTTGTTAGCGTCTCGTGATTTGGCTGATTGGTAAGCCAAATGACAGTGTAACATCAAACCAAGCTTTGGAGCCCAAGGACCTAGCCTTCCTGGACTCAGAGAGGGCTCTCTCTATATGTGTAAGGGATATCTGTGTGTTTGCTTATTGTGTTCTGATTTTAGGCTAGTTATGGAGTATGTTTTTGGTTTTGGTTTTTTAAGTTGTGAGGGATGAAACTGATCAAAGATACGAGATAGGTAAAAGGATGTCAGATCAAATAGGCTATGGGGTCAAAAAGGTCAAGAAAGCTATCAGACGGTGATACAAGGCTGTTGAAGGGTCGATTTGATTCAAGGTAGAAAGGATCTTTGGGAAAAATGGAGTAAATGGACATCAAGTTTGTGAACAACAAAGAGTTTCAAGTATAACTAGTTTAATAGATAACATAAACATGGTAGGGCAAAACATTAATCATGCAAAATGTAACTACAAGCTAATCAATACATAGAAATAAATATTCAAGCCATCCATAGAAGTATATGACCCTCTAACTTTGGGAAATGGCATATCATACTTTGGGGAAAACACTTAAGGAAGACAAACAACTCAAATTACTATGCCGGAACGCCTAAACACAATACTTCAAGTTATTGGGCACTTTGAACAACAAGATTTGCATAGTTTTAGACAAAGGGCTAGATCGAAACTAGGCCTCCTTGGTTCAAACAAAATGATAATCTAATCAGTAAAAGAGAAATTTCATGGATGGAACTATAACTAGCCATAGGTAATAAGGGCGTATCGTAAATCATACTTAGCATGCATAGAACTATGAATGAAACAAGCAAAAATATCCTCAAGTTATTAAAGAGCAGTTAAGAATTCTTTAATGTAACTAAGAAAGAGGAAAACATGAAAGCTATGAAGAAACAGGAAATTTGAGGTGCCTCCAAGGACATATCTCAAATTTTTTCTCTACTGATCTATAGCAAGCAAGAAACATGTATTCATGAATGAAAACTAGAAGACAACAACAAAGCAAGAGACACTATACCATTCTACCAAGTCATGGAATCCAACAACAATCCTTCTTCATTCATCCAAGAGCATTCAAGAGGCAATCCAAAATCATAAGACAAGTATTTCTTCCAAAGCTTATATGACCATATATTTCTTCTCTCATCAAGTTCAGCCTTGTTTTACAATGAAATCCTTTGGAATATATAGGCTCAAGTGAGGAAAACCTCATGGTTCAACTTGCTATCCTATTAGCCTAATCAAAATATCTAAACTTGTCCTTGAGGCTTTGCAAAGCCCAAGGCACAAAATATTTCATAAAATATCTAAAAAATGTTCAAAAGGGAAAAATAATTGACTTTGCATCATTTTTCATGTGCAAAAATAGCTAAACGCACATTTGGAAAAAGCAAATTTTGAAGGTTCAAAAATTACAAAAATATTCAAAATTTATATCAGCAAAAGGTCCCCTGACTTGCCGGAAACATTTGGTAGCCTTACCTATGTCAAAACGAGGCTCATGATAGCTCGCTGGAAATATCTGGGTGTCTAATTTCTGTAACAACTGAAATATCCCCAATCTGATGCCTGGAAGTCCTCCAAAACTGCACCTGTGTGTAAAAAACCAAAAAATTACAGTCTGCTGATAGACCGGGCAGAGTGTGCAAAAAGCGAGCATTTTTTGCCATTTTGAGGGGGAAAATGATCTCCAAATGTCCTGAAAGTTGCTGAGGGTGTGCTCTTGAAATTATGGCATCCAATGATACCATTTTCCTCCTTTGATGAATCCCCAAACTGAAATGGCGAATTTCATGAGTTTTGACAAAAAACTCAAAAATGCCAAAAAACCAAAACATGTCAAAATGCGCCCAAAATCGGTGAGTATGACCCTCAAGGGTCCCTATCAACATGCTCTGAAATAGAAGCCAAAATTTCAAGTCCTGATGTGTTCTTCTCCCTTTTTCTCACCGGGCGCTTCTCTTTAGCCTCCTTTAGCTTTTCTTGGACAGCCTTTAACTTGCGACGGGCAAACTGATTTAGCTTTTGGTAATGCTTCGTCATCCTCCTTTGCAGCTCTAAATCCCTGTTTTCCCTCCTTTGATATAATACCTTTGCTCCTTTAGAATGTTTCCTTTCCCCTTGGCATGCAACTCAACAAGTAAACTTCAAGAACAAAAACACAGTCAATTAGGATACACAGTCAATAGTGATTTTTTCTGTGTTTTGTGGTAAGGTCACCTTGCCTTTTGGTGTTTTGAGGACAACAATAGAACCTTGTATTTTAGACAAAGGTAAACCACAATATTCTTAATTTCAAAACCATGCTCCCTTCTTTGTAAGCCACTCCACCAATGGATTAAATAACATGAAGACAGTCAATCACAAAGTGTATCTACATAGTCAAAGGTTAGTGTGTGTATAAGAGAAAGTGGCAGAGCTTGTAAAGTTTGGTGTGAGCTCAAAGATCTGTAGGAGTTTAAACAGTCAAGACTTTTTTGACCAAAACCCTGCTCCCTTTTCGTATGCCTCCCAACCAGTATGTTCAACACTATTTCATAGTCAAACAAAGTGTATGCACAGTTAAAAGGCCACTATTTATAGGACAAGGTGACAGAGTTTGTAATGTTTTTAATGTGGTTACAAAGAATCATGTAACATTCAAACAGCAATAAACCCCTACTTCAACAAAACACTGTTTTCTTTATACCCCACTGTTCTTCATATCCATTTTGACAACACCTCCGAATGCAAATGATAACTCACCCACTAATTCTGCTTTAGGGAACTAAAAATGCCAAACACTGTTTTTTGTCTTTTTAACAAACAGAGGAGATTTTTGGAAAGTCACCAAAGTCCATCTAATGATCACTGTGTAAAAAATGTCCCACTGTTTTTCCCTTTAAGCCCTGTTCTCTTGTTTCTTTTATCACAGTTTTGGGGGCAGTTTCATGGCTTTTTCTTATCAACAAGACTCACAGGCTCTTAAGGTTTCATCTCTAGCCAACAGAACTACAGCACAACTTGTTCCTTTAAATAAAAACACAAAGCATCAAAACTGTGATTTACTCCATGATTTCATCCCTTTCACTATCTCAACAGTTTTGCAAAGGTCATGAAGGCGCATGAAATACCTTTGAAAGCGATGATGATGCCCCTTGAGGAGTTTGGACCAGCTTGTAGATGGGTTTAGGAGGCGTTTTGATGACTTGAGATGAGCGCGACGCGTTTGAAAGAGAAAGTGCTGCGCAGAATAGGCAGTCGGGTCACCTGTCAGGCCGACAGGACCGACACCCACAGGCGCACCGCGCCACAATGTAATCCTGTGTAATTTTTGCGCTTGAGCGCGCCGCGCAAAGTTACAGGCGCGCCGCGCAGTTTAAAAAACCAAAAAATCTGTGAAACTTACTTGAAAACCTTTTCTCCGATCTCCAGGACAACACGAGGAGTCTTCCCTTGTGTTTCTTGAAATTTGAAAGGTTATGCAACTTTTCCTTTTGTCCTTTTGAATGTAAAACCAATCGAAACCCTTGTGCTTTGACTTGTCAGGGTTTTCTGAAAGTTTTTCCCCTCGAAACAATGCCTTGGTTTGTTTTCGAAAACCAAAATGATTTTAACTGTTGGCAAAGAATGTTCATGCATTTAAAGAGCTTTTAATAGGTACTGACCTATTCACTTTACAAAAAAATTCAAAAGGTCAAACTTGGTTCACTGTGCCTTCATTTTTGAAAAGGTACTCATATCTGCTTACTTAGAGGGGGATTGGCTCAAAACCACCTTGTGCATGTAGCTACATGACTCTAACTAATGCTTCTTTCTGACTGTGGATGAGACCTAGTCATGTTTTCCTGATCTTTCACTGTTCTCTGTCTAATAAAAAAGACTTTTTCTTCTAAGAGCTTTCCTTTATTCAAAATGTAACAGTAGGGTGTTTTGAATTGTTTCATGGGGAAACTATCTTCCTTTGTGACAATGGCATGTTGCCAACTTATGATAAGTAGTTTGAAGGATATCTTCTTATGAGTAGGGAGATCAGTGTTCTTTAAAACATCATCATTATCATGTCTTTTTCCAGTGCAGTGACCCATCTCATCAACCATTCTTCGATTTTCATTTTGTTTGAGCTGCAGACTGTCTTTTGACAGAAAACCTATTAAGAGATAAGCTTGACCCCTTGGATTGCAGTGGTCCCCTGCTTTCCTTCTTGGTCTCTTACCACTCATCTTTGATCAATCAGATCTTGAAATCAATCAATGTCGTGGCCATCTGCTTATGAATGAAGGAGGCCTTTCACTTGGCAAAGAGTCTGATGCTCTTTAAACTCTACCTTAATCAAATGTAGAAAGTTTGATGAATATGCTTGACAAGGGTTTCTCTCATAGATGATGGCAGGCAAACAAACCTTGAAAAACACCACTGCTTTTACCTTAGCCTTCAATCATCACTTTGCTTCAGAAAACTCTGGTCATTGTTTCACTTTTTTCATTAAAAACAAATATGTCTTACAGTCAGTTGCAACTTTTCAAGTCAAACTTTGGCAAGTGCCCTCTACTTATAGATGAAGGAGGTGCTTTGGTCTTCAAACCCTCTTCTTATAGATGAAGGACGTTCTTTTCGGTCTTCAAACCCTCTGCTTATGGATGAAGGAGGTCATCAGTCATGTCATATTAACAGCCTCTTAACAGTGTTGCTTTTTCTTCTGCTGTCCTTTCAGGCTGTGAATGAGGTCGCAAGAGTTTGATGAATAACTCTTTGCCCTGTAGATGCATCTCAGGCTAATGATCACATTGAGAAGCAGTCGTCTTCTCATGTGGAGCCAAGAATTGTCTTCTGAGATACTGATATGTTTCTATCCTTGAAAGATCCATCAAACACTGTAAAACACCTAAAATCAGCTTGAGATTATGGTCTATGTATTGCTGAGACTTAAGGGTGTATAAGTGGCACGACTTAGGGTTGTGACCAACTTTATTAGCAGAGTGGGAAGTCTGTTATGACTGGTCTATAGTAGATGGAGGTTTTTTTTTTTTGGCTCTTGGATATTTTTCCAAGGGTGAAATTTCTTAAAGTGCCACTTCCTAACTTAGGGGAGGTTTTTTAACAGATTTGGATCGTCTCTTTAGAGCTGATGGGCAGACTAGTATGGTTGAGGCAAGGTAGGATTTGATAATGAGGTTTCATCTCATCATGGGTGGACTGAAAAGTAGGAGGGAAAAAAAATTTTATGGGTGTTTTCCCAGCTGGCAAATATGACAAATTTTTGGATCAGCTGCTAGAAAACTTGGCTGTGAGAACTAGTCATCACTAACAAGTAAAAATACTGATGACTAACAGCGGCTCCATTTGGGGAGGGCAGCTCCTTTTCAGGAGGTGTCCAGAATTTTAGATCTTTGGCTTATGAAGACCAGTGCCTTACCCATTGGTGCAAATTTCACTCTTCTTTGATGTTACTTCTGAAAAGAGACAGCATGATTAGCATCAATGATATTTCTACCTACCCCACTATCTTTCCTAACATTTTTTCTTCTTTTTGGCACATTTGAACTAGCATACTTTTGACAATGCATATTTTTTCTATTTTTCAAAATGAACCTATCTAACTCTACACTTATATCTGCCGGGAGTTCAGATTAAACTGATGAACTCCTTCATTACTCTACCTACGCTAGATCAACTGTCAAGATTAAGCTGTTTGACAGGAATTTATTCTCTAATCTAAAACATGAAATTCAAAAATGATCAAATCAGGGTTAGACATTCTGATTTGTCATGTATTTGCAGCATAAAAGACAAGTTGCACACAAATATTATTTTGCATGAAATGGAAACTAGGAAAAACAGGGCTAAGATGCATATTTTGTTTTTCATCTCTGCTTCCCTCTTTGGTTCTGTTTTGGGCGTGTGGAACCAGTATCTTTTCCTAATCTACTCTCTTTGATAAGTCAAGCTTACACAATGTTGACCATATTTTTTCACTCACTAACTTATCAGCAATTAAATTTAAACATGTTTAGCTATGATTAGGATAGATAGTTGAACAAGACATTTGAGTACTAGTAGCGGCATTTAGACTTGCCCGCTTTCTGAATTACTTTTTTTGGGTATGGGGCTGTACCATTGTTGTTTTTAGAAACTGCCCTCTTTTTCTACTTTTTACTGTTTTTGTATTTTCTGCTTTTTCACTTTTTCTTCAAACAAACTACAACTGAAAAGGTGCTCACGAGGCTGACCTTATTTTCCAATGCTGTCTATCTATCCTACTCTAATATATACACAATAGACATTTGTTTGGTGAACTTTGTTTTCCAATGCAACCAGTCAAGTAGATGATTACATGGGTGATTTTGGTTTAGTTTTTTCATGATGCTGAAGTAATGAAAAGACCACTCCCATTTGGTTTGTTTTCAAATGGTAGTGCTTAAGTTTTTTCTCATTCTTGGTAGCAACTTGTTTATGATAGAACCCACTACTCCTTCAGATTTCTTAAGGAAAACAACAAATGGATCTCGGAATAATACCTGATCTAGAGGATTTGATAGATAGGCTTCATTCAGGACTACTCTTTCTTCCACTTGGTTATAATTGGGATTCTCCTGGTAAAGCAACTCTTCCCCTTGCTCATGATCATTTGAAATGTCAGACTCATCATATATTGCAGTGTATTTTTCTTTCCAAGCTGATGTGTTTTGATAGGGTGGGTTGAAAACTGTGTGAAGGTCATCAGGTTGATGGGCGGGGATACACTTTGACAGTAAATTATCTTGAAAGGATAGTGTGACAACTCCCATGTGTTTATCAACCTCTATTTCTTCATCTGCAATTTGTAACTCAATGGAACTGGGTGGCTGCAAATCTGGAGTAAAGGAATATTCCATGTCTAAAATGATTTCCTCAACCATTTCAGGAAAAGGCTTCTCATTTACAACATGCTCGGGGATTTCATCATCCTCCTCAACCTCATCATCAAAGCTGAAAAACTGTTGATTTCCAATTATAAGAATGTTATCTCTGATGGACTGAAGTGAAGTAGAGAAAAGAGTCTGAGACTCTTCACTTACTTCTAAACTCTCAAGGCTCTTCTCATCAGTGTCATAGATGACCTGTAATGGCTGCTCACTTTTCTCAAGTTTATGAAACTGAGCTTTCTCTCGAAAATCAAAAACTGAGTCTTCTGCAAAGTTAGCATCTATTTGGAAATCGTAATCATCAACATATTGATCAAACATTGGAGAATCATTAACATAATTAATGTCACCAGCCATGTATATTGGACTATCAGATTTCTTTTCTTCAACTTGATTTACAAATTTATTTTATGACTTACGATATGCAGGATTAACAGGAAAAAGATCAAAGAAGTTTTGGTTAAATGAAGTTTCAGAGGCTGTCTGCATGTTTATAATTTGATCTATTTCCTGTTCAGTTAAAGGAGAAAGTATTTTCTATTTTCTTTGGATGGGGCAACAATTTCTTTCCATTTTTTGTGAAAGTTGATCTTGTGGCTGAATGTCCTCTTGTATTTTACAAGGAAGGGCAGATGGATTGTTATTTGTTTCAACCTTTTCAACGAGCTCTTGTGGCTCCTCTCTTATTTTTTGATGGATTTCATCTAGGATCAACTCTTCTTCGTCATCTTGATGGCTAGCTTGGGTAAGAAAATTATGGACCTCCTCTAAAAAATCCTCAGGATGCCAATTTCTTAAGTTTTCTTCAATGCTTATAAGGTGTTGTATGAGGTTTTCAAAGTGATCACAACAATTTTCAGTCAATGATAGAGATGGAAAATGCCCTATATAGCATTTACAAAATACTTTGTGGAAATCCTTTAAAGAAAACAAGGTGCCAGGTTCTAGGCCCTCATACCATTCTCTTGCCTCTTCTTCTAATGTACCCATGAACATTTTCATGAGTCAGTCCTCATGCCATTTAACCTTTAACTTCCACACATGTATATGAAAATTGATGAGGTGTAAAAATCGGTCGTCAATATTTTCATTTCGAAAGAGAGGTAGGTTTTTAGTCCAATCTACGTCTGTAGGCATTTTGTGTGGGAATCCATGGATATGTTCTCTGCTCATCGGAGCATATCTCCTTTGTGTCCTCAGGTGGAGGATTTGAACTATGATGTCCTCCATCAGCATGATTGGGATTTCTTAATGCATTCTTAGGAGACTTTATAAGGACTAGTGGGGAAATAGGCCTACTGGAGGCTAGTGGAGTCGCCAGGTGGAACTTGGTTGTTTTTGAAGAGATGTAGCTATGGTCCACCACCAGTAATTAGGGAAAGCCAATCTGGGAATATTTTGGGGTTTTTTTGAGTTTTATGTGCAGCCTTATGGTTTGTCTAAAGTATTATAAACTTGTTTCGACACTTTGCTAGGGTGGTGATAACAAAAAGAGTTTACTCTAAATGATCTTATGGACTGCTTTCTTGTTTAAGTATCTAAAGGACTAAAGAGTCTATAAGAGTTTGCTAGACTGTCATGTACTCAGTGTCCCACCATCTCCCGCTATGTTAGTGAGCGATGGGATAGGTTGGTCGGATGGTAACCTAGAGTTCGGTAAAATAGTAAGGCCTACTGGAGGCTAGTGGAGTCGCCAGGTGGATTTTTAGTTGTTTTGAGGTATATGTGTATGGTCCACCACCAATACTGTCAAAAACCAATCTAAGGGATTTTTTTGGGGTTTTCTGAGTTTTATGTAGTCCTGAGGTTTGGAAGAGTTTCCTATAACTGACTCATCATTTTGCTAAGATGGTGAAGGAGCTATTTTCTACTCTTCGGACAACACTTAAGTTTTCTAAGTTTGAATGAGACTTCGAGAGTTACTAAGGAGTACTTAGATTGTCACTAACTCGGAAGGTCCCACCGTGATCACCATTATGTTAATGAGCAGTGGGATAAGTTAATTAGATAGTATTCTTAAGGCTGCTAGAAAGTTTAGGGAAACTAAGTTTGTTTATTACTCAGAGTCCCACTGTGATCGCCATTATGTTAGGGTGGCGATGAGGTGGCTCAATGGTAGGTATGCTTAGTTCAAAAAGGGGCTTTTCGAGAGTCTTGCAAGATATTATGATTAAAATGAACTCAGAAAGGTCCCACCGTGATCGCCATTATGTTAGAGAGCAGTGGGATAAGTCAATCAGATAGTATTCTTAAGGCTGCTTAAGGTCTAGGGAATCTAAGTTTGTTTAATACTCAGAGTCCCACCGTGATCGCCATTATGTTAGGTTCCCGTGATTTGGCTGATTGGAAAGCCAAATGACAGTGTAACATCAAACCAAGCTTTGGAGCCCAAGGACCTAGCCTTCCTGGACTTAGAGAGGGCTCTCTCTATATGTGTAAGGGATATCTGTGTGTTTGCTTATTGTGTTCTGATTTTAGGCTAGTTATGAAGTAAGTTTTTTGGTTTTGGTTTTTTAAGTTGTGAGGGATGAAACTGATCAAAGATATGAGATAGGTAAAAAGATGTCAGATCAACTGGGCTATGGGGTCGAAAAGGTCAAGAAAGCTATCAGACGGTGATACAAGGCTGTTGAAGGGCCGATTTGATTCAAGGTAGAAAGGATATTTGGGGAAAATGGAGTAAATGGACATCAATTTTGTGAACAACAAAGAGTTTCAAGCATAAATAGTTCAATAGATAACATAAACATGGTAGGGCAAACCATTAATCATGCAAAATGTAACTACAAGCTAATCAATACATAGAAATAAACATTCAAGCCATGCATAGAAGTATATGACCCTCTAACTTTGGGAAATGGCTATCAGAATTTGGGGAAAACACTTAAGGAAGACAAACAACTCAAATTACTATGCCAGAATGCCTAAACACAGTACTTCAAGTTATTGGGCACTTTGAACAACAAGATTTGCATAGTTTTAGGCAAAGGGCTAGATCGAAACTAGGCCTCCTTGGTTCAAACAAAATGATAATCTAATCAATCAAAGAGAAATTTCATGGATGGAACTATAACTAGCCATAGGTAAGCAGGGCGTACCATAAATCATACTTAGCATGCATAGAACTATGAATGAAACAAGCAACAATATCCTCAAGTTATTAAAGAGCAGTTAAGAATTCTTTAATGTAACTAAGGAAGAGGAAAACATGAAAGCTATGAAGAAACAAGAAATTTGAGGTGCCTCCAAGGGCATATCTCAAATTTGTTCTCTACTGATCTATAGCAAGCAAGAAAAATGTATTCATGAATGAAAACTAGAAGACAACAACAAAGCAAGAGACACTATACCATTCTACCAAGTCATGGAATCCAACAACAATCCTTCTTCATTCATCCAAGAGCATTCAAGAGGCAATCCAAAAGCATAAGACAAGTATTTCTTCCAAAGCTTATATGACCATATATTGCTTCTCTTCTCAAGTTCAGCCTTGTTTTACAATGAGAGCCTTTGGAATATATAGGCTCAAGTGAGGAAAACCTCATGGTTCAACTTGCCATCCTATTGGCCTAATCAAAATATCTAATCTTGTCCTTGAGGCTTTGCAAAGCCCAAGGCACAAAATATCTCATAAAATATCTAGAAAATGCTAAAAAAGGAAAAATAATTGACTTTTCATCATTTTTCATGTGCAAAGATAGCTAAACGCACATTTGGAAAAGCAATTTTTGAAGGTTCAAAAATTACAAAAATATTCAAATTTTATATCAGCAAAAGGTCCCCTGACTTGCCGGCAACATTTGGCAGCCTTCCCAATGTCGAAACGAGGCTCATGATAGCTCGTTGGAAAGCTCTGAGTGTCTACTTTCTGGAACAACTAAAATTTTCCCAATCCGATGCATAGAGTCCTCCAAAACTGCACCTATGTATAAAAAACCAAAAAATTACAGTCTGCTGATAGACCGGGCAGAGTGTGCAAAAAGCGAGCATTTTTCGCCATTTTGAGGGGGACAATGATCTCCAAATTTCCTAAAAATTTCTGAGGGTGTGCTCTTGAAATTATGGCATCTAATGATACCATTTTCTTCCTTTGAAGAATCCCCAAAATGAAATTGCGAATTTCATGAGTTTTGACAAAAAACTCAAAAATGCCAAAAAACCAAAACATGTCAAAATGCGCCCAAAATAGGTGAGTATGACCCTCAAGGGTCCCTATCAACATGCTCTGAAACAGAAGCCAAAATTTCAAGTCCTGATGTGTTCTTCTCCCTTTTTCTCACCGGGCGCTTCTCTTTAGCCTCCTTTAGCTTTTCTTGGACAGCCTTTAACTTGCGACGGGCAAACTGATTTAGCTTTTGGTAATGCTTCGTCATCCTCCTTTGTAGCTCTAAATCCTTGTTTTCCCTCCTTTGATATAAGACCTTTGCTCCTTCAGAATGCTGCCTTTCCCCTTGGCATGCAACTCAACAGGTAAACTTCAAGAACAAAAACACAGTCAATCAGGATACACAGTCAATAGTGATTTTTTCTGTGTTTTGTGGTAAGGTCACCTTGCCTTTTGGTGTTTTGAGGACAACAATAGAACCTTGTATTTTAGACAAAGGTAAACCACAATCTTCTTAATTTCAAAACCATGCTCCCTTCTTTGTAAGCCACTCCACCAGTGGATTAAAGAACATGAAGACAGTCAATCACAAAGTGTATCTACACAGTCAAAGGTTACTGTGTGTATAAGAGAAAGTGGCAGAGCTTGTAAAGTTTGGTGTGAGCTCAAAGATCTGTAGGAGTTTAGACAGTCAAGACTTTTTTGACCAAAACCCTGCTCCCTTTTGGTATGCCTCCCAACCAGTATGTTCAACACTATTTCATAGTCAAACAAAGTGTATACACAGTTAAAAGGCCACTGTTTATAGGAAAAGGCGACAGAGTTTGTAATGTTTTTAATGTGGTTACAAAGAATCCTGTAACATTCAAACAGCAATAAACCCCTACTTCAACAAAACATTATTTTCTTTATACCCCACTATTCTTCATATCCATTTTGACAACACCTCCGAATGCAAATGATAACTCACCCACTGATTCTGCTTTAGGGAACTAAAAAGGCCAAACACTGTTTTTTGTCTTTTTAACAAATAGAGGAGATTTTTGGAAAGTCACCAAAGTCCGTCTAATGATCACTGTGTAAAAAATGTCCCACTGTTTTTCCCTTTAAGCCATGTGCTCTTGTTTCTTTTATCACAGTTTTGGGGGCAGTTTCATGGCCTTTTCTTATCAACAAGACTCACAGGCTCTTAAGGTTTCATCTCTAGCCAACAGAACTACAGCACAACTTGTTCCTTTAAATAAAAACACAAAGCATCAAAACTGTGATTTACTCCGTGATTTCATCCCTTTCACTATCTCAACAGTTTTGCAAAGGTCATGAAGGCACATGAAATACCTTTGAAACCGATGATGATGCCCCTTGAGGAGTTTGGACCAGCTTGTAGATGGGTTTAGGAGGCCTTTTGATGACTTGAGATGAGCGCAACGCATTTGAAAGAGAAAGTGCAGCGTAGAATAGGCAGTCGGGTCACCTGTCGGGCCGACAGGACCGGCACCCACAGGCGCGTCGCGCGCACCTACAGGCGCACTGCGCCACAATGTAATCCTGTGTAATTTGTGCGCTTGAGCGCACCGCGCAAAGTTACAGGTGCGCCGCGCAGTTTAAAAAACCAAAAACTCTGTGAAACTTACTTGAAAACCTTTTCTCCGATCTCCAGGACAACATGAGGAGTCTTCCCTTGTGTTTCTTGAAATTTGAAAGGTTTTGCAACTTTTCCCTTTGTCCTTTTGAATGTAAAACTAATCGAAACCCTTGTGCTTTGACTTGTGAGGGTTTTCTTAAATTTTTGCCCCTCGAAACAATGCCTTGGTTTGTTTTCGAAAACCAAAATGATTTTAACTATTGGCAAAAAATGTTCATGCATTTAAAGAGATTTTAATAGGTATTGACCTATTCACTTTACAAAAACATTCAAAAGGTCAAACTTGGTTCATTGTGCCTTCATTTTTGAAAAGGTACTCATATCTGCTTACTTAGAAGGGGACTGGCTCAAAACCACCTTGTGCCTATAGCTACATGACTCTAACTGATGCTTCTTTCTGACTGTGGGTGAGACCTAGTCATGTTTGCCTGAGCTTTCACTATTCTCTGTCTAATAAAAAGGACTTTTTCTTCTAAGAGCTTTCCTTTATTCAAAATGTAACAGCAGGGTGTTTTGAATTGTTTCATGGGGAAACTACCTTCCTTTGTGACAATGGCATGTTGCCAACTTATGATAAGTAGTTTGAAGGATATCTTCTTCTGAGTAGGGAGATCAGTGTTCTTTAAAACGTCATCATTATCATGTCTTTTTCCTATGCAGTGACCCATCTCATCAACCATTCTTCGATTTTCGTTTTGTTTGAGTTGCAGACTATCTTTTGACAGAAAACCTATTAAGAGATAAGCTTGACCCCTTGGATTGCATCGGTACCCATGCTTTCCTTCTTGGTCTCTTACCACTCATCTTTGATCAATCAGATCTTGAAATCGATCAATGCCCTAGCCATCTACTTATGAATGAAGGAGGCCTTTCACTTGGCAAAGAGTCTGATGCTCTTTAAACTCTGCCTTAATCAAATGTAGAAAGTTTGATGAATATACTTGAAAAGGGTTTCTCTCATAGATGATGGTAGGCAAACAAACCTTGAAAAAAACCATTGCTTTTACCTCAGCCTTCAATCATCACTTTGCTTCAGAAAATTCTAGTCACTGTTTCACTTTTTTCATTAAAAACAAATCTATCTTACAGTCAGTTGCAACTTTTTAAGTCAAACTTTGGCAAGCGCCCTCTACTTATAGATCAAGGAGGCGCTTTGGTCTTCAAACCCTCTGCTTATAGATGAAGGAGGTTCTTTTTGGTCTTCAAACCCTCTGCTTATGGATGAAGGAGGTCCTCAGTCATGTCATATTAACAGCCTCTTAACAGTGTTGCTTTTTCTTCTGCTGTCCTTTCAGGCTGTGAATGAGGTCGCAAGAGTTTGATGAATAACTCTTTTCCCTGTAGATGCATCTCAGGCTAATGATCACATTGAGAAGCAGCTTTCTTCTCATGTGGAGCCAAGAATTGTCTTCTGAGATACTGATATGTTTCTATCCTTGAAAGATCCATCAAACACTGTAAAACACCTAAAATCAGCTTGAGATTATGGTCTATGTATTGCTGAGACTTAAGGGTGTATAAGTGGCGCGACTTAGGGCTGTGACCAACTTTATTAGCAGAGTGGGAAGTCTGTTATGACTGGTCTATAGCAGATGGAGGTTTTTTTTTTTTTTTGGCTCTTGGATAGTTTGCCAAGGGTGAAATGTCTTAAAGCGCCACTTCCTAACTTAGGGGAGGTTTTTGAATAGATTTGGATCGTCTCTTTAGAGCTGATGGGCAGACTAGTATGGCTGAGGCAAGGTAGGATTTGATATTGAGGTTTTATCTCATCAGGGGAGGACTGAAAAGTAGGAGGGCGAGAAATTTTTATGGGTGTTTTCCCAGCTGGAAAATATGACAAATTTTTGGATCAGCTGCTAGAAAACTTGGCTGTGAGAACTAGTCATCACTAACAAGTAAAAATACTGATGCCTAACACGAGTCTTGGGCTTCTTGGTATTTTAGCTAACAGTACCGAGTATCGGTCGGGTCAGGTAGCCCTAACTGATACCGTACACATTTCGCCTAAGCCTAACCCCCTCTGAATCGAGTCTCTACCGCGCTCGGGTTTTCTTTTCCATGGGCTGATAGGTGGATTTGAAAGTTCCCTAAATAGTCAACTTCTATGTTTCAATATGAAGAATGATCAAGGCGGCTTATTGGATGCCTACCCCCTTGATCCTAACTTATACTATAAATTATTTTGTGGCCCCTGTGGAGATAATTTAGTGAGTTGTGAATATAGAGTGTTCATATGCTTGCCTAGGATCACCGGAGGGTGTAAAGGCAGCAAATATTACTTGCTCTTCTATCAACAATTAGATCTTGGTCCCGAAATCCTAGTGCAAAAAATTGAACTAAACTAATGACTTTTACACTAGAAAAAGGAAATAGTAAGCATGCGTGGAATTGGACCACTTACTTTGCCTAATTATCTAGGTGTTTTGGTACCTAAATTTTCAAAACATAATTAATTTTTTTCGAAATGCAAGTTAATTTTTCCCCTGCTTAAACTATGTGTCTACCTTTGCAAAGATCAACTTGAAATAAAAGTAACACCAAGCCTACCAAAAGCAGCTAAGAGTGGGTTTTAGCAAGCTGTGGGCCACCTCAACCTATGTTGGCAGATGTATTATGGGCTACCAGTCACCCTTACAAGCAGGAAAAGATGGAATTATTGGAAAAAAATCTCATTATGTTTTTTGTGCGCAAAAGGCTGAAATAGGCACGACGTTTGCGCGCAGGTCAGCCCTGAACATGCTCCTTGGGGCACGCCTGTCTGTGAGAAATGCACGAAAATTTCCTACTAAGTAGTTTTTCGGAGCTCTTATGCTTCAATCTGTCACTTGGGATGAATCAGGAAATGAAGGAGAGAAAGGGGGTTTCTCCAACCCAACTCCACACCAAAGACGAAGGTCTCTGCAAAAGGGCACAACCAAATAAACTTGGAAATAAAAGTTAGTAGAGTTTTCAATCCTTTGTTAGTTTTTTTGGTGCACATATGTACGAAATCACACCAACTTAAGGGGTGTGGATTTCCCTCTTAAGTTATTGGTCACAGGCAGAAAATAGATGGAGTCAAGCAAGTTAGTGGAACATGCTAGAACATAAATATATTATACAAAGAAATAGCATGCATATTCAAACATAAAAATAAAACTAAAACTAAAACAAGTAAAACAAAAACTCTAAATAGCTTTTGGCTTATGTGATCCATGAAATGTGTATTTGTGAAAAATGAAATGATTTGCTGGTCTGTTTAGAAAATGAAGATGAGAAATCTGATTAAGAAACCTATTTAAATAGGTTTCTTAATCATATTTCTCATCTTGTCCTGATGATGAACCACACTGGCTGGTTCGAAACGCGTCGACAAAAATTTCTTATATGTGATTTTCACCGAAATTTTCTTATACACTCTAAATAGAGTCAAACAACTTCAATAATCCAAACAGCGGTGCTTATGTCCCCTCTTATTGAGCACTGGTAGGAAATGAGGATGAAATTTTAAACCACTTGCCAAGGGGCCGTTAGAACTGGGGGTTTTAAGTCCTGATGCAAGGATGTCGTTACTTGGCGCAAAGTCTCCCTCTCTCTACTATGGTGGACTGGAGTTGTTGTATGGCCAACAACTGAGTCCCCTCTATCTCTGCTCCAGATCACACACCGTTTGTAATATTCCTAATTAGCCCAAGCCAATAGGAATATTTAAATTTTGTTCTATTTTCCATTTATGAATAAATGACTAATGGAGGACATGTAAAACTCCTTAGATCAGTGAATAAATCAATGCTCAATGTAAACAAAGCTATATCTAAGCCATTTACATAAAATCCACTTGCATGTGAAACCGGATTGAGCTATTTGACTGGGTCAACAGGACCAAATCACAACACAGTCCAGGTGCATTGAACCTCCTAGATGAATAGTGCAGTTCTAGAAGGAGGACCTCATGTGAAAGGGGTTAAGTGATTCAAGGTTTTTTAGGGTTTGGGCAAGCCCTCATCTTATAAAAGGAAGGAGAAGGAAGCTAGAGTAGGTTGTTGAATGTATTATGATTTTGGAGAATTATGTCTGCTTAGAAAAATTCTAGTTCTCTGGGATTTTTAGCAAGAGACTAGTGAGGATCTCCTGTTGGGGGTTATTCATCCTTCCGTTGAGTAGCTCTTGGAGGGTTTTGTGCTTCTTTTCCACCATCTAGCATATGTCCAAGCTCCATCTCTCTTTAGCAGCATAAATCCAATGAGTTTTTCATTGTCTAAGTGAGTTGTAGCAAGTGGAACTCTAGATCTGCAAATATCTAGCTTATATTGGAACCTCTTCTCAGTGAGTGTGTCTTTTAACCTCTTGGAAGAGTGAATCCATAGCTTGAGCTTCAGTATCAGATCTTGGAATTAGGAAAAAGTGTATATTATCATCAAATGTGCAGTTTCTCTCCCCGATCTGCGTAAATCTTGAAGATCAGAGTTGCAGAGGTTTTGGAGCTCTCCTAGAGGAGAGATCTCTAGTGGAAAGGATCCTTCCTTTCACAGTGGTGATCCATGGATTGGCCAACCAATCCATGTACCCTTCAGAACTGATTTATTTTTTGATGTATTTACTGCAGAATTTCTGAATACTACTGCAGAACTGTGACTTAGATCTCATATCTACTCACTGTTGTTGATCATTTGCTGAGATCCCCAAGGGGAGTGTATTATAAAGTCATTTTTGTATACATATTTGTAATAGATCTACCATTTTGTATGCATATCTATTCCAGATCTGGAATCTAATAAAAAATATCTTCAACCTCCTGAAATTTACGCTGAGAAGCTTTCCTGGTTCAATATACTGTTGCAGCACCTATTTGAGGCTTGTAATCATTGTAAATGTTCGTATTTCTCTTGTATATTTCTTAGGCCATAGAATAGGCTTGATTTATTGTTGCTCACACTCTATTATAACTTTCACCTTCAGAAATTACACTATCCATGCTTCAATAAAATTCTGCATACTTCAAGTCATGGGGAATCAAGGTTTGTAAGCCTAGTCGGGATTGGAGGAATTTTTTAATATAGCTAGGATCATTTGGTTCGGCTGAAATTTGGTATGGGAGTCCTACATGACCTAAGCTAAAATAACCTACAGCCATTTCCCTTTTTTTTACATTGATTGCTGAATACACTCATTTTAGGGCATAAATCACCACTTTTCCCCATCCTTTGTCAGAAGAATTAATATTCTTCTTGATGTTGTACATAAAATTGCTGCTGAGGTGTTTATAAACACATTTCAAAGTTATTAGGTCGCTAATACTCCAGTATTGTGCTTTTATACTACTGCAGCCCTTCATTAGGCAATGTTTTGAAGACAACTAGGTGTGGGAGATCTGTTTAACCCACCTAGAGTGATTTATTTTGAGCCTCCTCTTGGATTTCGGTCTTAGATACTCTGATATAAGGGATCCAAGGGCTGGTCTTGGTTTCTGAAGCACACATCCCTGAAAAATGCGTTTTTCAGGCCTGTTTTGCTGAGCAGTCCAGATTTGGAATATTATAGTGGTATCAAAGCATGATCTCTGGCTCAGCCTGTGAGATAAAACTATCAGAAGCATCAATAGAAGAAGCAAATATCAGGATGGTCAGAATGACGAAAGAAGATATCTCCTTACTTCTCTTTCAAACTATGAAAAGCATTGAAGAAGATCCTGAACAGATGGAGGAAGAAAGATGCAATGAAACTCCCAGAAGGTTTCAAAGAGAAGAAAGATGCAGTGAGCTTCAAAAATCAGAGATTACAAAGCTGGAGAAGATGAGCTTTTCCTCATCATGTTTCAAATCCATGAGGGAACTCCCCAAGGAGGATGAGCAGATAGAAGAGGAAGGCCCCTGCACTTCCTATTCTCTTCGAGGAGACAAAGAAAGAAGCAGGAGAAAGACTCAATATTTTGGAGGAAAGAAGGAGGAGAGGCTCTCAAAGCTTCTTTCTAGATCTGAAAAGTACATCAGTGAAGATCTCAAGAAGATCAAGAGGGAGATGTATAGAGAATCTCCAAATAATTTTGAAGATGCATCAAACTCTAGATTTTCACACAGTGAGTGTGAGCATGCAGCCACACACTGTGATGTACAGCGCAGTCAGAAGCTCAGGTCTGCCATGAGGAAGATGGGGGAGAAAGAAGAAATGACTAGGAGGAAAACTCTTAGTGATTTCTTGAAAGAAGAAGAGTCTCAAGCCCTGAAACTCAGAAATCAGCTCTTTTTTTCAGAGTATTTCAAGGCCAAGGTGAAGAGAAGAAAGCATAGTGATAGATTTACTCTATCTACCTTTGAAGGATCACCTACAAGATTAGCCAAAGAATGGGTGGAAGAGCTAGACACCTTCCTACAGCTGCACCAAGTCCCTAAAGAAGAATCCATAAGAGTTGCAGCACTTCACTTGAAAGGTAAGGCCTATACTTGGTGGAAATTTGAGTTCCTTCCTTTCAAAAATGTAAATACTTCATCTTACATAAGTTTCACTAAGGCATTAGTGAAAAATTTTGATAAGAGAGTTCATGGGACACCTATGGTGAAGTTAAATAAGACTCAAATAAAAGCCCTGCATAAAAATGCAAATCCATTTCAGAGGCCCATGGAGGAGGCTGAAAACCTGCATCATGCCTTGTTAGAGGAAAGATTTCTCTCCCACACCTTTGAACAAAAGAACAGAGAGATCTCTTCTTCAAAGGTGGGTCCTATCATTTTGGGGTTACCCAATTCTGTTGCAAAGATTAAGGGCAACAGCGCTGTCAAATCTAGACTTGATCTAGCACCTCAAGTAGAGAAAGGAGGAGATTTTGACCAGCAAGAGGGATTCTTGTGGCATGGCAAGAAAATCCCCAAGATCTCATGTATGGAGATCAAGGCACATTTCATGATCTACATGTGCCATCGATAAGGTGTAGGACCATGGAGACACAAGGAGGAGATATGAAAGAGAACCAACTTCATTCCTATCCATTGCAGAAGGTTGATGCACCTAAGAAGGTGATTGGATTTCGCAGTGGAAGCATGGAAAGTTTTTTCCATTCATATATTTAGTCATATCATGTTGAGGATGTCTCATTGCATGGGAACATTGCACCAAGGAGACCACTGGATCAGCAAAGGAGGATGAATGCTTCACATGTTGAGGCACCAATCATTGATTTCAGAAGAGTGGAGACCTTGGAAGGTCTTGATATAGCGCTGAGAGTCTTGGGTAGGCTCAAGGAGGAGAGAAGAATTCTCTCAACATCATCCACACCCACTCTCATTTCAATTTTTGCGTTGTGGCAGGGGAAGCAAGGGAAGGATAGCAGCCTTCCCACTCACACATTTGGAATGGGAGCTTTCTATGCACATAAATCTTTGGAAGAGTTAATATAGTCACCTCTCTTCTCTACAAGGATGGAAGGGGACTCATCTATGAGTTGCTCCCTTTGCATGAGCAAAACTTATGGTAAGGGCATTGATTATTTTGATTTATCTAATGTATGTATGCATCCCTTAACCATATATGTGCAGGATGTTGCTCCAAGGAGGAGCATTTTTTCTTTGAGGATGCATGGTCTACTTGAGGCCATGATAATTGTTGGTGACGACTCCCTAGGAGGACTTGGGGAGGAATTTTTTTTGGAGGACATACTCACATTGTCTCATCCATCATTCACTTCCTCCAAACTTATGAGGAGATTGGGGCAGCAAGCAAGTGGTTGAGATACCACACATTTTTTTAGTCTCTATTTCAGTGGAGAGTCAAGCTGCATTGGTTACACATGAGGGACCATTGTCCTTCACATTTGCTACATAGGGTAGCCATCATGATTCTCATTTTGGATCCTTATGTTGCTATTGTTCCTATTCTCAAGAGGAGCATGTGTGGGAGAGAGACACATTGGCTGGGTGTGTCCCTTGGGGGAGAGAATCCCCATATTTTTTGCAGTGCATGCTCTAAAGGGAGCATGAGAGATGATATGGATGCCACAATCACACATTTGTTTCTTCAGGAGGCAAGCCATATGAGCTGGGATATGCCTCTCACTAATATTGGAGAGGAGTCTTTATATGAATTACCAAGCTGGGAGGTGATTCATTTAATGTGGATGATAGCATGGAGACCCCAAGAAGGAGGGGAGATTTTGCAGCACTCACCTTGTTAGTTGCTTAAGGGCAAGCAACACTTTTGGAGGGGAGGACTGTAATATTCCTAATTAGCCCAAGCTAATAGGAATATTTAAATTTTGTTCTATTTTCCATTTATGAATAAATGACTAATGGAGGACATGTAAAACTCCTTAGATCAGTGAATAAATCAATGCTCAATGTAAACAAAGCTATATCTGAGCCATTTACATAAAATCCACTTGCATGTGAAACCGGATTGAGCTATTTGACTGGGTCAACAAAACCAAAGCACAATACAATCCAGGTGCATCGAACCTCCTAGATGAACAGCGCAGTTCTAGAAGGAGGACCTCATGTGAAAGGGGTTAAGTGATTCAAGGTGGTTTAGGGCTTGGGCAAGCCCTCATATTATAAAAGAAAGGAGAAGGTAGCTAGAGGAGGTTGTTGAATGTATTATGATTTTGGAGAATTATGTCAGCTTAGACAAATTCTAGTTCTCTGGGCTTTTTAGCAAGAGACTAGTGAGGATCTCCTGTTGGGGGTTCTCCATCCTTCCATTGAGTAGCTCTTGGAGGTTTTTGTGATTCATTTCCACTATCTGGCATATGGCCAAGCTCCATCTCTCTTTGGCAGCGTAAATCCAGTGAGGGTTTCATTGTCTAAGTGAGCTGCAGCAAGTGGAACTCTAGATCTGCAAAGATCTAGCTTATATTGGAAACTCTTCTCAGTGAGTGTGTCCTTTAACCTCCTAGAAGAGTGCATCCACATCTTGAGCTTCAGTATCAGATCTTGGAATCAGGCCAAAGTGTATATTATCATCAACTGCGCAGTTTCTCTCCCTGATCTGCGTAAATCTTGAAGAGCAGAGGTGCAGAGGTTTTGGAGTTCTCCTGGAGGAGAGATCTCTAGTGGAAAGGATCCTTCCTTTCACTGTGGTGATCCATGGATTGGCAAAAAAACCCATGTACCCTTCAGATCTGATTTTTTTTCTGATTTATTTACTACATAATTTCTGAATACTACTTCAGAATTGTGACTTAGATCTCATATCTACTCACTGTTGTTGATCATTTGCTGAGATCCCTAAGGGGAGTGTATTATAAAGTCCTTTTTGTATACAGATATGTAATATATCTACCATTTTGTATGCAGATCTGTTCTAGATCTGGAATTTAATAAAAAGATCTTCAGCCTCCTGAAATTTATGCTGAGAAGCTTTCCTGGTTCAATATACTATTGCAGCACCTATTTGAGGCTTGTAATAATTATAAATGCCCGTATTTCTCTTGTATATTGCTTAGGCCATAGCATAGGCTTGATTTCATATTGATCACACTCTACTATAACTTTCAACTTTAGAAATTATGTTATCCATGCTTCAGTAAAATTCTACATACTTCAAGTCATGGGGAATCAGGGTTTGTAAGCCTAGTCGGGATTGGAGGAACTGTTTAATATATCTAGGATCATTTTTTTGGGCTGAAATTTAGTATGGGAGTCCTACATGACCTAAGATAAAATAACCTACAGCCATTTCCCTTGTTTTTACCCTGATTACTGAAGACACTCATTTTAGGGCATAAATCACCACTTTTCCCATCCTTTGTCAGTAGAATTAATCTTCTTCTTGTTGATGTACATAAAATTGATACTGAAGTGTCTCTAAACACATTTCAGAGTTACTAGCTCAATGATACTCTAGTATTATGTTTTTATACTGTTGTAGCCCTTCATTGGGCATTTTTTTAAAGACAATTAGGTGTGGGAGATCTGTTTAACCCACCTAGAGTGATTTATTTTGAGCCTCCTCTTGGATTTCTGTCTTAGATACTCTGATATAAGGGATCCAAGGGCTAGTATTGGTTGTTCAAGCACACATCCCTGAAAAATGAATTTTTCAGGCCTGTTTTGCTGAGCAGACCAGATTTGGAATATTACACCGTTGGTATTGCTTGGGGAAATTTTGACCAGCATAACAATGTGCTCTCAATTTTTTCATCTCTTAGTGTCATTTTATAGGAGAATTCAAATCCTCCTTCCCTCTCTTCGTACATTGTGGATAGTGACTGAAGAGAGGAGGGTGATTCCATTGTGTGCCACATTTATTCCATTGTGTGCTCCCTTGATGTCCTAAGGAGGCTTGGGTGGTTTTCCTTAGGTGGATTCAAGTGTGGAATCAATGTCTTGGACTGTGACTTGTGGTCCTGGAAAGTGACTTCCACCACTCCCAGGATTGCACACTTTTTGGAGTAAAAGGTGGGCAAAGGCTTGTTTATCGAAAAATTTTGCGCACAAAGCCACATTTGAATAGTTCTTCTTGTACGCAATTTGATTTTTCCTTAGACCTTGGAGATTTTTAAATACTTTCAGATTCTTTAATGTCTCTCAGCCATGTAAATCCTTCTGTCTAACATTAAATAATGTCACCTTTGCTTGTACAATTTTCCAGTGATAATAGTAACCATCTTGTAATCATGCTTTTATGGTCCCCACCAGACCTATTATGTGTGCCAGCATCATCGAGTCGCCATTTTTTAGAGCATATGAGTGTTACACCATTTTTTGGTCATCTAACTCTTCATCATTAGATGGACCCAAGTACACCATGTAAGACCAGTTTTACCCCAAGTAAAACTGCTTTCACTATGTTAATTAGGAAACCCCAAAAGGAATAATTAATTAAACCATAATTTAATTATTATTCCCAGTCATGTTTAACCCAAAAACAAAGAAATTAATGAGATAAACCCATAGTTATCTTATTTTTTTCTAGGAATAATTATTTAAATAATATTCCTTGTTAAATATGACCAAATCAACCACCATTAATTAAATAAATCATTATTTATTTGATTATATCCCAACCACTTCCTTAAAAAGATAAATAAATCATTTATTTATTTATTCTTCACTAATCAAGGGATTTGACCCGAGTCAAACACCCTTTCCCTCCAACAAATAATAATAAAATATTCCATAGAGGTGGATCTAGATTTGATTAACATTATTTTAATCATGCACCAAGATCTAGAATGACCCAATATTTTGTTATAAATAGGAGGGTTCTTCCCCATTATTCCTTACCTTTTGTTGCCTATTAGATCACTCTGGATCTATACACTTGGTCTCATTTCTACCATTTTGCTCCCATTGAGCTCTATCTTCTACATTGGGTTTTCTACATCTACAAGAGAGAGAAAGCTTAGATCTGAAGTGCTGAGGACTACAAAGAACCCATCCCATTGAGGAGGTCTGGATACACCTTCTTGTTTCCTCCCAGGTGCCCTGTAATATAAAAATTCATTCAAAAATCGTGTTCTTGTCTTGTCTGTTGGATGCATGGAGCAAACTCTTTACTTTACCGCTTAATGTCTTTCCATTTATAGATCTGTTTGTTGCAGCACTTTAACTACTAATTGCAGATCTGAAGATGTTTTGCAGCCATTATTGTTGTTAGGGCTATTAGTTATGCGTAGCTAAAGTGGTTCTTTTTCGTACACTTCGACGAAGAATTCATACTAACAATGAGTTGAGTCTTCATCGCATCCATGGAGTGTCCAGTCATTATGTCCGCTATAGTCCTTCATCCTTCATTGCTTGGTCTCTCTCTCATGTCGCACATTATGATCTCCAGTTCCATTGTGCCCTATCCCTCATAATATTGCATCAGTCGCTACCGGGTCATCCATGCCACTTATGCACTGAAAGTATCGACTCGCTACTCAGTACCCCCAATTCCACCATCATCCCTGGTGTCAGTCTATCAGTCGCTCTACTATTATCCCTCATGCCTTAGTTTAGGATCCCTTATTGCCTCACCTATGGTGGCCCTCCTTCTATCAACATCAGCTTACTCATTCCAGAAGACAAGTCTAGAGGGCAGTGTACCGTGGTTCTAGCTTCCACTCTTGTTCAGCACCTCAGATCAGGGACAAGGACTCTTTATTACCCTTTGAATTGATTTTTTCTTAGCTCCAGCTCCTATAGCATGATTGAGATCTGTATACTTGATGGTTCAGTGATGCATCAGATTGTACTGATGATTCCCGGGTGTGTGTGAGATGTTTCAGATCTCATGAGGGGGTGGCCCTTCAAGTAGCCCCCTACATGCCCGGGTGACCTCTCTACTACAGCCTTACATGCAACTTCATAGATTTGATGATTTTGGCCTCATCCACTTGTAGTGCCTTTTAGTTTGCATATATCATTCATATTTTTAGAGCCCTTTCCTATTTTACAGGGCCTCTTTGGTTGTACTTATATCTCATGTACTCAGATACTATTGTATAAGTCCTGGTTGTTGTCCCAGGCACAATATGTATGTGGGATTCATTATCATGTTTTTATCTGGCCCATGTTTATGCTAGCATGTAATATATAGTTCAACTCCTTGTTTGCTGGATGCATCATTAGTCTTTCTACTTTGTTATCTCGGCGGGCATATGTATGCCTCCTGCGCCTCATGTAGAACAGGTAATCACTCATAAAAGAGACTTGTCACACCTATAAGTCTCACCTCGTCAAGGTCTTGTCCTCTCACACTTTATTCTACCTTATATTTCTCTCTCTCTGACTCCCCTTTCGGTATCTAGTGATTGAGTTCTTACAACATACTTCGGTCATATGATTAGCTCCTAACACTCTCACGCTGGGGGGCAATATGTTACACCAATTTTTGGTCATATAAACTGTTACTATTAGATGGACCAAAGTACACCATGTAAGACCAATTTTACCATAGTAAAATTGCTTTCACTATGAAAAATAACTTAATAATCCATAATTTATTAAGTTGTTTCTGGTCTAAACAGGAAACCCCATGAGGAATTATTGAATAAATCCTTATTTGTTTGATTTTCCTCAAGGGATAATTAATTAAACCATAGTTTAATTAATATTCCTAGTCATATTTAACCCAAAACAAGAAAATTAATTAGATAAATCATTATTTATCTTATTATTTTCTAGGAATAATTATTTAAAACATTATTTAAATAATATTCCTTGTTAAATTTGACTAAATCATTTATAAATAATTGAATAAATCACTATTTATTTAATTATTACTTAACCACATTCTTAAAATAATAAACAAATCATTTATATATTTATTATTTACAAATAAATGGATTTGACCAAATTCAAATTCTTTTTCCCTCCAACAAAAATAGTAAAATATTTCATACAATTTGGATCTAGATTTGGTTAATAATATTCTAATTATGCATCAATATCTAGATTAACTCAATATTTTGTTATAAATAGAAGGGTTTTGCATTCATTCACTACCTTTTTTACTTAAAGATGGCTCTGGATCTATACTTTTGGTCTAACTTTGATCCTCCATCATTGTCATATTTTTCTACCTTTTTACTTGTGAGATCCCCTTCAGTTCAATTTTTGTCTAGGTTTTCTACACCATCAAGAGAGAGATATCTTAGATCTAAAGCGTTGAGGACATACAAGAACACATCCCATTGAGGGGTATCGATAACATCTTTCTATGTTCCCTTCCCAGGTGTTGTAAATACATTAATTCTTTAAAAACATTCTTGTCTTGTTCATTGGATGCATGGAGAAACTCTTGCTTTTATTTGTTTTTTAATGTATTTAACTGCATAGATATGGATTTATGTAGCATTTATTATGATCACTAACTGCAAATCCAAGGAAATTGACAGCCATATTTGATGTTAGGGTTGTTTTTTATGCACAGCTAAAGTGAGCTTTTTTTGTATGCTTGCGATTATAATTCACACTAACAACCGGCGACTCCACAAGTGTTTATAATTACGACCATTGTTGTTTTTTAGATCCTTGCATGAACAAATGCTTCAACCCATATGTTTTTCTTTAGCTTCTTCTTTTTCATTTCTTGATGTTGTTTTTAACCTTTAAAACCCTAAAACAGTAAAAATTCTAACTTCTGTGTGTTTCTGGGCCTATTGCGCAAGTGACAGGTATCAGCCGTAGCTGAGATGACATATTTTTTTTGAAACCTACTCCCAAGACAGCTGAAAGTGTAGGTCACACTTTTTGGGCCAAAACTTGTGACCTCAACCTTCAGGACGCAGAAAACATCCTAAAACCTACGACCTCTGCTGAAAATAGTTTAGAACCTGAGACCTGTACTTTTTGCGGGGAATTTTATGTGATTTTTCTGGGTTTTTCTGGGCTACTATTCAGTGTTGTTTGACCTCCCTCTCCACCCATATTGGACCTATACTTTCTATGTTTTACACGTCGAAGCAGGAACCAAGCCCCTTAGGGCTTCAATACGCTTCCACCTTTTTAGGAGGAGTTTAGCTGAAACAGGTCTTTTAAGATTTCAGTGTGTTCAGCCATTTTTTCAGATCTGAACCTGTATGATCATATCCATTTCAGATCGATTATTCATCCATCCAAAACACATCTTTTTAGTTTTTTTTGGTCCTCCTTTAAGGTCCCCTTCGTTTCCCTTCAAGTTATAGCCTTTCGCCACCTTTTTTGCAGCACTTTTCCCTCTCGTTTGTTGTTGTTTTCTGCACCTATTTCCATCAAATATGACCTTTAGATCCATGTCCCTCCCGAATTTAGATCCATTGGCCACTTTTTGTCTTTTTACTAGATTTCACCCACCCATAGACTAGTTGTTGGGAAGCCCTCCTCCTTGGGTTTAAATTATTGCATCTCTAGTTGTTTATTTTCTATCATATTGTGTTTACTCTACTGCCATTTTCAGATTTATTTATAGTTATACAACATCTTTTCTCTTTTTTCTCTACACGTGTCTGGGCTTAATTAAAATTAACACACTTATCACATACGCGCACACTCTAAGTGAAGATCGTTTGGTTTTGTTGGAAATACTGAGAGGGGGGGGTGAATCAGTATTCCTTTCAATTAGAGCATTAGTTAATATTCAATTATTCTCAGTGTTTGTACAATGACAGCAGCAAACAAGAGGAACACCAATGCACACATTTTTTAAGGTGGAAACCCACTCCAGGACAAAAACCACCTAATGCTTTTCTAATAATTCTTTAATATTAAACTCCAATTGAAAATAAAGCTCCAACTTCCTAGAATCTAAAAAAGCATTCTTCTCCAGCTCCCACTGGATGGACGCTCCAACGCCCGAGATTCTTCAGTAGTCAACTAAACGGATGCCCCAACACCCAATGAGCTACAACTCACCCTAGCACCACCCTACCACCTTATAGAAGAATAAAAGAAGAATGGACTCCCGTACTAGGGAAAATGGTCCACTTTACAATGATATAGAATGATGTAGAAGAAGAAGATATACTAGACCATAACCCCAACTTTGACACAACCACCTAACGATGATCCTAGACCTCCCAACACTGCCTCTTCAACCCTTGGCAGATAGACACTAGTATAATTTTTTCAATAATGTATTTACAGTCACTTAGTACAAATATACCTTTACAATGATTGTATGCAGTGTTGCCCACTTGAAGACTTCATATGATCAACTTCTTGCTGTTGTTATGCACCTTGGTTGCTGCTATTTTCATGCTACCCTCTGCTACACCTTGCTTTTCTTTTCTGCTGTAGAAAGTCCGGTCCTTTGCAACCCTTGACAACACATGATCTAGCTTTTTCTTGCCTTCAAGGCGCTCAATATTGAACCTGGTGTATCTCTGTTATTCCAGATCTGCAATATCTGATTTTAGTCCTATAGTATTCCTATGATTCGTCTTTCCAAGGCCATAGTTTTGACTCAATTTTGATTCTTCAAGAGAGATTTATATCCAATCTCTCACAATGCCCTAATTATGGAATGTTTCAGCAGAGCGCACTTGTACGGCATACCACGTGTCACTTTTTCTTCATTTGGCTCTAAAATTGATAGAGTGAAAATTAGAGACTGTGAAATATCCACCACTTTTTACGGAATTCCAATCCGATACTCAGAGAGAGAGTTATGACAAATTTACCAAGGTCACTTCTTTGAGATGAATTTCAAGAGCCTGCAAAAACCCTGACTTCCACAGATCATATCTCCAAAAATGTTGCACACCTTGATCTAAAATTTTTACAAACGCTTCCTCAGGATTTTGGCTTCACCTCATAAAAATTTCAGATTCTGGACCTTCGTAGAAAAAAAATTAGAGCACAAATTCCACTATGACCTGTTTCAGATGGCGAAATCCCTTGCCTAAGGAGGAAATGAATATCACAATTTATATAAATGCTTAAGTTGAGAGGGGCTTCAACAAGTGAACGTGGGAGGGATTTTAGGAGCTTAAAAAATATTAATTATGACTTTTCAATGACCCATGCCCCAACCTCATGGGGTTTTAGCCCACTAACTGGGGGTACAAACTTCAAACATGAATATCTCTCAAACCGTGAAGAATTACATGGCGTGCCATATATCAACGAAAACATCTCGACAAGTAGAAACCATAAAAATCATTATTGACCCAAAGTATATTAATTTGGTAGGTCAAAATTCCCATGCAATATTGGGTTAGCCCCTGGTGCTGCTTGGGTTGACATCAATGAAAACCGTTGATCAACATTCTCCCTCTTTGGCATTGATGGCAACACAAGTACTCCCCCTACGATCATGACACCTCTTCCTACAACATTCTCTCCCCCTTTGACATTAATGGAAAAAGGTAACTCCCCCTAAAACACAACCATCCTCTAGACCTATACACATTTCCACTCCCCCTGACACACAACAGTCCTGCAAACCTGTAATCTACTTCCACTCCCCCTTTATATTCTGAAAAAGAAAAATCTAATGAGAACTTGGGAGAATCCCAAGCTTCTGGCGAAGATATTCCAATGCTGGTGAATATTTAATATGTGATTATTTTGGTGCTGCTTGGAATCTCGCTACTTGTCCAACTACTTGCATAACATCTGGTCGAGAGGCTCTTACATATAGAAGACTACTAATCATAGATCTGTACAACCTTTGATCCACATCCTTAGATGAGTTGTCTATGTTCAATTTGCAACCTGTTACAATTGGAGTAAGGATGGGTTTGCAATCTTCCATTTTAAATTTCTTGAGCATTTCCTTGATGTCCTTGGCTTGACATATAAATATTCCTTTCTCTTGCTGAGATATTTGAAGCCCTAAGAAGTATGTTAGCTCACCAAGTAAAGACATCTCGAAATCACTTTGCACCTTTGTAGCAAACTTCTTACTTAGTCGATCATCATTGCTACCAATTATTGTATCATCCTCTTTAGCTATTAGACATGATTTAGTTGCTTCATCCAGAACATATATGTCATTTGGAGCTCAACTTGTTGTAGCCACAATTTCACCATACACGCCTTTCCTGATTTCACATTTCGTGGAGTTGAATAGTATTGTGTGTCCTTGATCACACATTTGTCCAACACTGAGAAGATTGTGATTCATGTTTTCAACCAATAGAACATTCTTGGCTAGAGCATCTTTGCTTCCGAGAGTGATAGTACCTGATCCTATAACATTTGAAGATCCATCATTTCCAAAGGACACGGTTCCATCCTTCTTCTCTTTCAGAGATACAAATTTATTTCTATCTCCAGTCATATGCGTTGAGTAACCGCTATCAACATACCACACATCTTTGTTCTTTTGAGCCTTGAGAGTGAGAGCACAATTATCATTCTTCTTCTTCTTCCATGTTCGTTCATTCTGTGGCTTCGAAGATTCTTCTGGAGGATTTTCAAGTCTGCAGTCTTTGGCTATGTGTCCAAAGTTTCAACATTTGTAACATTCAATATTATTTCTTAAATGTTCAAATATATTGATGTTTCGCTGAGCCCTGGGAGGTTCATATTTGATAGATCTCCTGGAATTGTATTTGTCCGTAGGGTACGTGTGACATTCTACAGCTTTATGTCCAAATTTTCCACATGAATAACAATAGCCATAAAAAAGTATGTTGGTACCTGGATGGAAATTTTCGTTGAGGAATTTTCTTCCAAGGCTGTTCTTACGAATCTTGTCCAATGAAGTCTACATGCATGTCGGATCTCATAGGTTCATTGTATTTTGTTGTAGAAGGTCCTGCTTCTTCTTCTTTGTAACCGATGCTGGTTTTTTCATTGTAAGATCGTTGATTATTGATGAATTCTTCCAATGCCCTTGAGCTGTTGGCATAGTTTTTCCTTTCTTCACTTCCTCACGCAGCGAGACTTCTTCGGCTTCTAATTCTTCCCTTTCTTGGTTGCTTTCTTCCAACTTCTTTTGAAGTGACTCTTCAATGCATTTTTGTTCTTCAACTTCAATTTTGAGACCTTGAACTTGTTCTTCAAGAGTATTGGAACGGATCTTCTCTGCCTTGAGATCTTTTATAAGCTTGATTGTTTCCTCATAAAATTCTTCTATGGTCCATCCTTCTTCTTCGTTGTTTGATACCTCTTGTTTATTGTGCTTGGGTTTATTGTGCTTGGCCATAAACAATACTCTCTCATTGGCTTCTTCTTCACCATCATTGTCTTCATCGGATGATGAGCTATCTTCTTTAGAGAGAAAGTTCCTTTTGGATCCTTGCTTGTTGAATTTCTTAAAGCCTTTCTTTCCTTTTGAGTTTCCATTACTTCTGTTTGGACATTTTGCTGCAAAATGCCCAACCTCATTACAGTTGAAACATATCAATGGAAGTTTACCTTTGAATTGTCCCTTACCAATTTTTAGTTTTCTCGTGAAGTAAGAATATTCTTCATCCGAAAGACCTTCTTCATCATCTCCCTTTTATTCACACTTGCAGGTGCATGTCTTTTCAATTGAAGGTTGTTTATCCTTATTGGTTTTCTTAGATGCAATGAACGCAATTTCTAGATGCGAAGTACCCTCTTCTTCATCAAGTCTCATTTCATATGCTATGAGAACTCCATGTAATTCCTCTTTGCTGAGTTTGTCCAGATTTGCACTGTATTCTAAGACCGATACCTTTGGGTTGAATCTCCCTGGTAATGTTCTAAGAATCTTCCGTATAATAGTCTTCTCGTCAACCGGCTCTCCCAATCCTTCCAGAGTATTGGTTATTTCATCAACGTATTGGAAGTATGCAGCAATGTTGCAATCTTCTTTCATTCTGAGTTGCTCAAATTTTTCTCTATAGATTTGAAGCTTTACTTCTTTGACATTTGAGTCACTTGCATATATATTCTCAAGCTTGTCCCATACATTTTTGGCGGTTTTACAACCCAACACCTTATGATAAGCAGATTCAATAAGTCCACTGATAATAATATTCTTTGCTTTTGCATCATTTACCAAATTCTTCTTACCTTGTTCATCCGCAGTTGATGTGAATCCATTTTGAACAGTGTCCCATACTTCGTAACCTTGCGCCAAGAGATAGACCTCCATTCTTCCTTTCCAAAGTGCATAATTATTTTCTTTGAATAGAGGTACACCATTCTTGGTATACTCCATGACCTCCTTCCAGCTGTTAAACTGTTATTGAAGGAACCAAGCTCCGATACCAATTATTGGAAATACTGAGAGGGGGGGTGAATCAGTATTTCTTTCAATTAGAGCATTAGTTAATCTTCAATTATTATCAGTTTTTGTACAATGATAGCAACAAACAAGAGGAACACAAATGCACATAGTTTTTAAGGTGGAAACCCACTCCAAGACAAAAACCACCTAATGCTTTTCTAATAATTCTTTTCAACTCCAATTGAAAATAAAGCTCCAACTTCCTAGAATCTAGAAAAGCATTCTTCTCCAGCTCCCACTGGATGGACGCTCCAACGCCCGAGATTCTTCAGTAGTCACTGAACGGATGCACCAACACCCAATGAGCTACAAATCACCCTAGCACCACCCTACCACCCTATAGAAGAATAAAAGAAGAATGGACTCTCGTACCAGGGAAAATGGTCCACTTTACAATGATATAGAATGATGTAGAAGAAGAAGATATACTAGACCATAACCCCAACTTTGACACAACCACCTAATGATGATCCTAGACCTCCCAACACTGCCTCTTCAACCCTTGGCGGATAGACACTAGTACAATTTTTTCCATAATGTATTTACAATGACTTAGTACAAAGATACCTTTACAATGATTGTATGCAGTGATGCCCACTTGAAGAGTTCATATGATCAACTTCTTGCTATTGTTATGTACCTTGGTTGTTTCTCTTGTCATGCTACCCTCTACTGCACCTTGCTTTTCTTTTCTGTTGTAGAAATTTTGGTCCTTTGCAACCCTTGACAACACATGATCTAGCTTTTTCTTGCCTTCAAGGAGCTCGATATTGAATCTAGTGTATCTCTGTTATTTCAAATTCTCAATATCTGATTTTCAGTCCTGTAGTAGTCCTCTGAGTCGTCTTTCCAATGCCACAGGTCTGACCCAATTTGGATTCTTCAAGAGAGATTTATACCCAATCTCTCACAATGCCCTAATTATGGACTGTTTTAGCATAGCGCACTTGTACGGAATGCCACATGTCACTGTTTCTTCATTTGGCTCTGAAATTGATAGAGAGAAAAGTAAAGAATGTGCACTATCCATGAATTTTTAGGGAATTCCAATCCGATACTCAGAGAGAGAGTTATGACGAATTTACCAAGGTCACTTCTTTGAGATGAATTTCAGGAGCCTGCAAAAACCCTGACTTCCACAGATCATATCTCCAAAAATGTTTCACACCTTGATCTGAAATTTTTACAGAAGCTTCCTCAGAATTTTGGCTTCGCCTCATAAAAATTTCAGATTCCGAACCTTTGTAAAAAAACATTTAGAGTGCAAATTCCATGATGACCTGTTTCAGATAGTGAAATCCCTTGCCTAAGGAGGAAATGAAGATCACAATTTATATAAATGCTTAAGTTGAGAGGACCTTCAACAAGTGAACGTGGGAGGTATTTTAGGAGCTTGAAAAATATTAATTATGACTTTTAAATGACCCATTCTCCAACCTCATGGGGTTTTAGCCCACTAACTGGGGGTGCAAACTTCAAACATGAATATCTCTCAAACCGTGAAGAATTACATGGTGTGCCATATATCAACAAAAACATCTAGACAAGTAGAAACCATAAAAAGAATTATTGACCTAGAGTATATTAATTTGGTAGGTCAAAATTCCCATGCAATATTGAGTTAGCCCCTGGTGTTGCTTGGGTTGACATCAATGACAACCACTGATCAACAGGTTTACACCGCCAGGCCAAGTCTATAACATTGTAATCAATTGATCCTGCACCTCCCTGCCCTTTTTTCAACATTGTAATCATTTGATCATGGACATCCTTGCCCTTGTTGGTCTCTATTCCTTTTGTGATCCGTGTCTTTTTTCCATCATTGCACCCCCAAGGCGCTTATCCCGGAGACTCCTAAGCCTTCATCCTCAGTTTTCGTTAGGAAGACTTACTCCTCTACATAAGGTTCGAGTTCGTCCTTCATTGAGTCCCCATTTTGACTCTGCTTCTGGTTCATCAAGTTTCCCTTAGTGTTCTATCCTGGGCTCTCCTCCTGTCACCTTCACCATGTCTAGTTCAATACCTAATGCTAGTGGTAGCCCCGACACTAATGCTGGGAATATTACTAGTGGGGCCCCAATAGGAACTATCTCGGCTTCTCCCTTGCTCCCTTATATGGCAGGCCTTAGTCTTCTCGATTTTAGCCAGTTGATTAATGACCACATACACCATGGTGGTTGGCCTTCTATGCCAACCAAGCTCCCTTCAAACATCCCTAAGTTTGAAGGTCTTGCTGGAGAGGATCCTACCAACCATGTTCATTCTTTCAACATGTGGTGTTCGTCTAACTCCATCATCGATGACTCTGTCTGTCTTCACCTTTTCTAGAATACACTTACTAGAGAAGCTTCCAAGTGGTATGTCGACCAGGTCTCCGCCTCTCACACTACTTTTGCGACTCTTTCCCGGGATTTTTTATCTTACTTCCAGCTTCCCCTTCACTATGACACCGGTACTGAACTCTTGACCTCTTTTCGTCAACTGTTTGTGACCTGCCTATCTGATCATGTCCAAGAATGGTGGAGAAGAAAGAGCATATTTCAAGCCCCTACCTTTGAAGACCGTCTCTACATGGACTGGTTTCTCATGTCCCTTTTCCTACCATTGTAAAATATGTCACATCTCACTTCCCTCAGACTGAGGAAACTTCCCTCCAAATTGCGTTGAAATATGACCTAATCTATGCACGGTCTGGTTATATTTATACTGTCTTACCTGATCTCCCTAGACCCGGTGGTGCCAACACACAGGGGGCACCCCATGTCGCTGATGGTATCATTGGAGCCCTTTCTCATCCGTACACTCATCCTCCCATGGGTTATGGTTTCCCTCAAGGAGGGGCCAGCTCCTCCAGCACTTTCCCCCTCCCGGTAGCATGTATCCAGGATACGACATGCCTCCTCCTTTTTTCCAACCTGTTTACCCCAATGTTGCCCAACCTCCTTATTATCTGTATCCACAGCCTGGTGCTCCATCTCCTCCAGCATTAGCACCGCAACCTCCCTTGCCTTGTCAACCCCTGTAACAACAACCACCACCCCCCAGGGTCAGGTGTATGCACAGTAGGGTGCCACTAATCCTCCTACTTCCAAAAATAGGAGGAAAGGCAACCAAAAATAATAGCAACCCAGCAACAAGGCACTTATCCCAAGCAGTACAAGCATGTTCGCACGAACAAACCTTGTTCTTGTTGCGGTGTCTATGGTCACTACACTCGCGATTGTCCTCTTTTACCTCAGATGTGTCAGAAGTGGGAAGCTCAAGTAGCATCTCGAGGATAGCAAACCTCCTCTTCGGTTCCTCCTAATGTTGCCCCTACCCAACCGGATGTATTTACCAATCCTTTCCCCCAACAAGGATTCGTGGCTACCGAACCCCCTGAAAGTTAGGTGGCCACTCAACCTCCTCCATTTGGTACCTGTGATTACCAAATCCACATCATGAACTCTGACCAACCCATTATCGTTGACCTCATCCTTCAAACTCGGTCCTATCGGTCCCGTCAATACACAAGCCTCCCGCTGCGGTCGTCCCCAAGCCCTTATCTGTGTCCTTACCTGCTCTTTCGACACCCAATGGTACTTTACTGATCCCTCAGCCTAAGGCAGAAGTTCATACAAACATCCCCAAGGGACCATTGCACCGAAACGCTGCTTCTAGTAAAAATTCTCATTCGTATAGTATAGTAGATGACTTGGTGCAATCCCCTACTGCCATGTCAATGTTCGAAGTCCTCCAGTCACACCCTTCACAACGAAATGCTCTACTAACTTCCATGGGAGCTATGGATCCTTTAGATGATCATTTGACTGTCTTCAATTTTGACCGGTCAGAACATCCCCCCCTTCCTCCTTTTTTCACCTTCCAAATCCCCCTCAAGATCCAGAATGCCAACATCTTTCGTTGTATCATTGACGAGGGGGCATCCACCTGTGTGATGTATTCTTAGGTTTGGAAAAAACTCATATCTCTTGAGTTAGCCCCTTCCACTATCACCCTCCCAACATGGGATGGCCACTCTTCCCAGCCCCTTGGCATGTTTCGTAATTGTCCTATTACTCTTGTGGGCAAGATTGTTTGTGTTGACGTAGAAGTCATTGATGTCCCCTTAGACTACAACATTCTATTAGGTCATAGCCAAACTTATGTGATGTTTGTTGTCCCATCTGCAGTTCACCGTAAGATGTGCTTTCCTCATAAAGGAAAGATAATCACCGTCGACCAATTCAGATATTATGAACCGAAGTCTTAGACATCCCCTGAGTCCATCATCTCTTCGGTGGCCAACAAACAAATAGTCGAACCTCCAACTAGTGTCTCACCCAGAGTCTATAAATATTCTTCTTTGCTAAGTTCATTCCCTGGTCTCCCTCCTCCTATATCTGACCCTAGCTCGTTGAATGTTTGCATGATGCAATCATCTCAGTCCAACCTCAAATGGACTGGTTCGACTAGTCAGCAGACCCGCCCTACGCAACCTGCTCCTATCCCCTCAACTCAGCTTTCAGGACCCTCTCCTCAAGGCCCCTCATCTGCAGCTAGCTTCCATGATCCTATATACCCTCCTGGAACGGTTCCCCTTGGCCTTAACCATATCGGATCCAAGCTGCGTAGCCATTATCGCTCCGGTCAAATATAGTTTCTATCTCCCCCTCCTGGAGTATTTTTGGTACCTGTTATGGCTACCTTATCTCTTCATAACATGACCCTGGGTATCCTAGTCTAGTACATTGATCCCCAAGCCACTATCCCACCTGGTCAGCCCAAACCTTATACTGCTTTGACCTCGGTCCAACCGGTCGCCATGACCCCTCCCCTTGATTTTGTGCCTCAGCCACCTCAACAGGAACCTACTCCTCTTGCGAAAGCCTCAGGTGAGGGGGGGAAAGCCCACAAGAAGGCACCTAAGGAAAAGGCTGCCTAAACAACCCCTGCTCCTACTCATCCTTTAAAGCGTACCACCTGGTGTGCTTTGTGTGATGTTTGCGGTCATGCCACCCATACTTGTCCTAAGTTGCCTCGTCTCAATCCCATGGTCAATGAAGCGTTTCTCGAGTCTGATATCCCAGAGGTCTATGTCAGTTTACCTGACTCAGTCTTGAAACTCAAGTATTTGCGCACAAATCATCCTTATGCTTTGTGTGATTTCCATGGACACTATACCCACCTCTTTCCCCGCCTCGATGACTACCACGCCTCTTTAGAAGTAGTCCGCCAATTCAAGGCCAAGTGCAACGAGTCCACCTCTCCCTTATTTTTCAGTTTTTATTTGGCAGAACCAGAGGTCATGCTTTCTCCCATTGACATTCCCCCTCCCGATGTTGAGATGACGGAGTCTTCAGCCACTATCCTCTACCTATCATCATCTATGAGATCCATGGTGGAAGACCCCTCTGGGGCTTTCCCTTCTGTTTTTCCTAACCTCCCTTCAGCAATCGCCTTGGGCTCAACATCAGTGGATCCTTCATCTACTTGTTTTTTGGTCACCCTCCATGATGATGCGCATGTGAACCTCTCTTCTCATGATGATGAGTCAGGTAGCTCCGCGTCAGGTGGTCTTTCTTCCACCAACCAACCCATCTTCTATTATGATGACGACATTATGGAATAAATCACAACCCCTAACTTTATCTATCCCCCCTTACATCGAACCCATGCATTCAAACCACATACACCTTGTGGCCATTACATTAACACCCAATGTTTAGGTAAGGGGGCACCCATATTTGAGAGTCCAAGAGAAGCAATTCTCCCCAACCCTCCTAGTGCATATGGTCGTGTCGACTCTAGTACCATTATTATTCCCAATTTAGAAGAACCTCTAGAGTCCCATATCACTTCAGATCACTCTAGGGATGATCCCCCTCATCATTCCTTCATCTTACATCAACAACCCAGTCCCTTAGACATTGTTGCTGACCAATCTGTGTTTTTTCTAGGTGAGCACCAGTTCATTAAATCCAAATCCACTCTTTGGGATAGTGACACCATGTATGCGAACCCAGAAATTTAGTCCATTCGCTTCATATATGCAGTACCAAAAGAGATTGGTAATCCTCCATTCCCTTTCTCAAACTGCATCTATCCATTCTTCCCTCAAAAGATAACTATAACATAAAAAATGGCAAACCACACCATAAAAATGTGTTTAGATTCCACTTTTCTGAATACATTTGGCATGATCATAACATGCTTGGGGGCACCTATGCCCCCCAACCATAAAATCCCATATCTTAGCAAAAAGTAGCTTTGAAACCCCCTTTCTTGGACAATTCATACTTTTTAGGTCATTTCCTGGGACAGGTGCAGTTTTCTACCTAGCACCTGCTACCCAGGTTGCAGAAAAGACCCCAAAAAGTGCGCCCTGGCCTGTTCCTGGGCTCTGGGTGCCTAATCTGAAACTTTAATCCCCTGAATTGAAAGAGTATGGTTAGGCCTCTTACTTGCAACTAATGGATCTTGATTCCAACGGTTGGTTTGTTCGCTAAGAACACCGCAAGATTTAGGGCCTTTTTCTCCTCTCTACATTCACCATAGCTACACTTGCAAATGAATCAAATTGGAGGGAAAATTCCTTATTAAAAGAGAAACCTAGATTTTTCTTTCACCCGTTGCAACCAAAACGTAGCTCGATTTGACAAATCTTCAACACCATTGGAAAGCTCTCACCGATCTCTCAAATGGGCATCCTTTCATTTTTGGCGATTTGATACTTCACTAAGACACATTTTTCCAATAAGGGTCACTTCACCGCTTCTCAAAATCGAATTTATTCACTTGCAACACTTATACTTGGGGCACCACCTTGCCTTCATACTTTTCCACACTCTGTTGATTTTCGTTGTGAGTAACCATCTTGTACTCATGCTTTTATGGTCCCCATCGGGCTTGTTTTGTGTGGCATCATCATCGAGTCGCCCTTGTTTATAGCATCCAAGTTGAGTCATCATCGCATCCATGGAGTCTATCCTGAGTCCCATTGTATCCCACTATAGTCCTTCATCCTTCATTTCTTTGTTCCACTCTCGTGTCGCACATTTTTTCCTTCAGTAATACTGTCCCATAACGCCTCTAGTGTTGAGTCAGTAGCTGCCAAGTCATCCATGCCCTTTATGCTCTAACAAGGGAAGTCGTCAGTCCGCTACTCAGTACCCCCCATTCCACCATCATCCCTAGTGTCATTCTATCAGTCACTCTACTATTATCCCTCGTGCCTTAGTTGAGGATCCCTTATTGCCTCACCTATGGCAAACCTCCTTCTATCGACATCACCTTACTCATTCCAGAAGATAGGTCTAGAGGGTGGTGCACCTTGGTTTAAGCTTCCACTCTTGTTCAACGCCTCGGATCAGGCAAAGGGACTCTTTATTTCCCTTTGACTTGATTGTTTCTTAGCTCCAGCTCCTTATGGCATGATCGAGATCCATATACTTGATGTTTCAATGATGCAGTGGATTGTACCGGTGATTCTCAGGTGTGTGTGAAATGTTTCAAACCTCATGAGGGGGTGGCCCTTTAGGTAGCCCCCCACATGCTCGAATGACCTCTCTACTACAAACTTAGATGTGGCTCCATATATTTGATGATTTCGGCCTCAAATTCTTGCATCGCCTTTTAGTTTTCATGTATCATTCAGATTTTCAAAGCCCTTTCCTGTTTTACAGGGCCTCTTTGGTTGTACTTATATCTCATATACTTAGATATTATTGTATAAGTCCTAGCTATTGTTCCAGGCACAGTATGTATGTGGAATTCATTATCATGTTTTTATCTGGCCCATGTTTATGCCATCATGTACTATATAGTTCAGTCCCTTGTTTTCTGGACAGATCATTATTCTTTGTACTTTGTTATCTCAGTGGGCATAGGTATGCCTCCCCTGCCTCATATAGAATAGGTAATCACTCATAAAAGAGACTTGTCACACTTGTAAGTCTCACCTCCTCAGGGTCTTGTCCTCTCGCGCTTTAGTCTACCTTATATTTCTCTCTCTTTGACTCCCCTTTCAGTGTCTAGTGATTGAGTACTTACAACACACTTCGGTCATATGATTAGCTCCTAATGCTCACACACTTGGGGGAAATCTGTTACACCAATTTTTGGTCATCTAACCTGTTACTATTAGATGGACCAACTTACACCATGTAAGATCAATTTTACCATAGTAAAATTTCTTTCACTATGAAAAATAACTTAATAATCCATAGTTTATTAAGTTGTTTCTCGCATAAACAATAAACCCCATAAGGAATTATTGAATAAATCCTTATTTGTTTTATTTTCCTCAAGGGATAATTAATTAAACCATAGTTTAATTAATATTCCTCATCATATTTAACCCAAAATAGGAAAATTAATTAGATTACTCATTATTTATCTTATTATTTTCTATGAATAATTATTTAAAACATTATTTAAATAATATTCCTTGTCAAATTTGACTAAATCATTTATAAATAATTTAATAAATCACTACTTATTTAATTATTACTCAACCACATTCTTAAAATAATAAATAAATCATTTATTTATTTATTATTTACAAATAAATGGATTTTACCAAATTCAAATTATTTTTCCCTCCAACAAAAATAATAAAATATTCCATAAAAGCTGGATCTAGATTTGGTTAATAATATTTTAATTATGAAACAATATCTAGACTAACTCAATATTTTGTTATAAAAAGAAAGGGTTTTCCACTCATTCACTACCTTTTGTTGCCTAAAGATTGCTCTAGATCTATACTTTTGGTCTGACTTTGATCCTCCATCGTTGTCATATTTTTCTACCTTTTTGCTTGTGAGCTCGCCTTCAGTTCCATTTTTGTCTAGGTTTTCTACACCATCAAGAGAGAGAGATCTTAGATCTAAAGCATAGAGGACATACAAGAACCCATCCCTTTGAGGGGGACTAGTAACATCTTTCTATGTTCCCTTCCCAAGTGTCATAAATACAAAAAATATTTAAAAAAATTATTGTCTTGTTCATTGGATGCATGGAGAAACTCTTGATTTTATTTTTTGTTAATGTCTTTAACTGCATAGATCTAGATTTCTGTAGCATTTGTTCTGATCACTAACTACAGATATAAGGAAATCGACAACCATCTTTGATGTTAGGGTTGTTTGTTATGCACAGCTAAAGTGAGCTTTTCTCATACGCTTGCGATTAGAATTCACACTAACAGAGAGGTCAAGTGAATTAAATCAAATTTAATTGACATGAAGTGTTTTTTCAAGTGACTGATGATTTACTATTAATAGTTTCATGCATGTTAGTTCTAATGAAGACCCAGTTGAGACAAAGGTTACAGGGAAGTTAACTATCAGTTGTATTTTTAGCAAACTACCCAAATGTAGTTAAAACACCATAGGATTGCCCATGATGATTGCGCATTCAAGGAAGCCTGAAACTCCTAAATAATATGTATTTCATTCCTCATGAATTGCATGAGAAAGCCAGGCTGAATACAAGCTGAGAATTGGCTAAGTGTTGGCCCAATTTTGTCTGGATCAAAGTGAGACAGTCAGGATAGTGCAACAGACTCTTGTGAGAAGAGTGTATTGTATTATTTCATGATTCCTTGGTTCATTATACAATAGAGATAGAGGGGTTTTGAGCAGCAATTTTTCCCCTGAAAAATATCTGTGTTGTGGTTTGGTTTGCTTCTTTCTTCACTTTTTGTGATTGGCGATTGTGTTTATTTTCCGTAATTAATTTGTAGAAGGATTCAATATCTTACTTTAGCATATTGCATGATCAGATTGAATCCATTGGTATATACATATTATTTGTATAATTTCTACAAAAATAAATTGAGAAACATACATTTCATGTGGTGCTCAAAATCCTAAACAAATTGAATTAGTGTCCTTCTCTTGTGCAATTTAAGGAATCCTTGAGTATTTGTATCATACTGTGATTTTGGATGGGCAAAAATTGGATTATGTTTTCCCATTCTTATTTCAAAGTTTAGAAATTGAAGCTTGGAGGACTAGATAGGTTGAAAAGGACAAGAATTTGTTTTCAAACAAAACATGCAAATTTTGATAACTTGATGCCTATTAGAATTTGGGAGCATGCGGGATAAATATTTGCTGAAGGATGAAGTTGTAGATTATGTACTTCCTATTACATGTATCGATGATTTCATACCTTCTTTTCCAACAATTTTTGTTTCAAAATTGTGTGGAACTAAAATGTGCAGGAATGCAACAATGAACATAATTCTTTTTACTTTGGAGCCCTTTGCAAGAGGATATCAATTCCACTATAATGTAAAGGGATATACAAATTAGAAAATTTGTGTATTATGAAATTGTTTTTTATTATGACCTATTTAATGTGAGTGGGTTACCAAAATGTCTTGATGAAGGTAATGTTTATTTACAAAATAAAAAGAAATAGTTTCAAAAACATTCAACCTTCTACTTCATCTCTCAAACAAAATTTTCAGAGAAAATATGTAAACAACATTATGTAATCTGGAGTGGCAGCAAGGATTTTTTTGGATTGTCCCAACGTGACTGAAAAAAGTAATCCATGTAGTTATTGTCACGTCAGCATTGAAATAGCCCTAGATCACAAGCTATATACCCAATTCTTCGGAAGTAAGATTCATCATCCCTCCCATATTCATAACCTCATGACATATTTCCAACTCTTAAATTGTTGTGAATGCAACAACCATGGCCATCGTGAATAAGCAGACTCTTAAATCCCTCGAAATTAAACTTTATTTTACATCTATGAAGTCTAATAGAGCAACACCAGATAAAATTGTTGATTTTTTTGCTCGATCATCCTGATTTTTGAAATTACAGTCAAGTTGAAAATGGTCCTAAATTAGTCTTAAATCTGGTTATAGTACTAAATTGACCTTATATATAGATAAGGCCAATTTCAAGGTAATAAATACTAGCATTTCACAATTGGAATGGAATATTGAATCCATTGCATTCACTACTTCTTCCAGAAATCATCAAATATGGGGTGTTCGTGCGAGCTTCTTATGAAGCTTGTTAAATTTGTTAAACCCTTATGTTGAAGTTCTTGAAAACATTATCTGTGAGTGTAATTTTTTTATAGTTGGTTGTAATGTTTTTTACGGTATTTTCAAATTTGTATGTTATATTTAAAAACATCCAGTAAACCCTTCACTCATTATTACCTTTTATTGGTTGATGATGAAATAAGTATTTTCTTAAAACATTAGATATTTCAAATCATTTGAAGCTAAAAATATCATAAAAATAATATTTATTAAACTTAGATTAAAAAATTAATATATCTACTTAAAATATTTAAATTAAATAGAATTTCAACTAATATTTATCCAACAATAATGGTATTTACATTATTTAGAGAATTTTTGAGTCCCAAATCACCCAACCTCCACTATAACAAAGTCTTTCTGAAAAATAGAAAATATCCCACAAACATGTTGATACAGGGACCATTCTTTAGACGATACATGTAAATGCTCATAGCACATCACAACTTTTGACTTAAGCTAATGTGTAGTAGGGTTGAAAATTAATTAAATTTGAAAAAAATAGATTAAATTTTGTTAATAATATATTAATTGTATATTATTAAGAAGTAGTTTCATTATGAGATGTTTGTAGTTTTTTTGAGATGAAATTAATTGAAAAATCTTGTAAAAAATAAAAATTTAAAAAAAATTACATTTAAATTAGGCATATAAGTAATATTAAAATTAAAATTTATTAAAAAAATATCAAAAACATAATAATAATTAATAATAATTGGATAAATGGTTTATGAGCATAATAATTGGATAAAATATGAGTGATTTGTGTGGTGATTAGTTTTTTGTTTGAAATTTAAATTTAATAACGAGTGTTTGAGTGTTTGAGGGTGGGAGCTTTTGTTAAAGAAATAAAGTATTTTATTCCATCATCAAAATTTTGATGGTAAGGTCCATTTTATGTTTTTACATGAATGAGATTTATTTTCCACTATTCATTTCTTTAGAACCAATGCCCATTTCGTTGCTAGTCGCTCTGTGTCATGTGTTCTATGTGGGAGGCTGGAAAATCTAAAGTTTAAGTACTAACAGGTTTTGGTTTTTCAATTTTTCAGTTCTTTAATTATTTGATTATTGAGCGAAATGTGCTGCATTCCCGTCTTTTTACGGGAAGTTTTGGCTGGAGAAGGGTGCATTGGAGGATTCAAATTTGAGGGTCGAAGTGCAATTTTTGATTTTTACCTACAATAAATAATGTCCAATTTCCTAGCCAGAAATAAGAAAAGGGCAAGGAGAAAGAAAGTGGTACACAATACCAAACTATCTACCATCCTAATGTTTCGCCAAATAATTATTATTTTGTTTTATGGTATGCCAACAATCCTCAAAGAACCATGGCATGGATAGCTAATAGAGATAATATTTTAGGTTACAGTTCTTCCTTGACCTTTGAGAATGGAAATCTCACCTTATCCAACTCTGATGCCCAATGGAGAATATCAGTATGGAGTGCACCCATCAACACTTTGAATGGAACTGATGCTGGATTGGATCCGGTTTTGTTAGACTCAGGGAATTTTGTGTTCAATAGAAGCACATAGATCTATGTTTGGTAGAGCTTTGACTCTCCTAATTTTACTCTTCTGCTAAAAAAAAATTCTTCCAGATAAGAAGATTGGTGTCCACAAAAAATGACAACACCTTGGCCTCAGGTGTCTATATCTTCTTTGCCTCCCAGTCCAAGAATCAAACACCCTCCTTGTATTATAATGAATTAGGATTGGATCAACCTGATTTATATTGGAGTGATACATCATTTAGTTTTGGTGTTGTCTAGTATCTTAGTTTAAGAGAAGATGGGAATATTATGAGTTCAAGCATCAAGATTTTGATGGCATCAGACAGTGGGGATCTAGCGATTCCCTTAAGAAGATTACATTTATACCACGATGGAAATCTCTAAATTTATAGCTGGAAGGGGAACTCATATTCTTCTTGGGAAGTAGTGTGGGAAGCAGTGCAATAGCGTAGTCAAATTCACGACACTTGTGGAGACAAAAATATTTTCATTGCCCCTGAATTGAACGATAGTATGCCAGTATGACAATGTCCACCCAAATTCCTTCCAAATAGTATTGATCCTCGCCGCTGGTGAGCCCTGGTATTGCACCAAGAGTGTTGCAACTCCCAAGGGATTCCCTACTTTAATTTATCAAGATGAGGTTTGTACAAACTTTGAGGTGGAAGTGTTATATAAACAGTAGATTCATTTTTTTCATGTCATCCACTTCTTCTTTATGAAAGGGTGCTATTTCTTAAATTATGAGATCAACTGGAAAGTAAATTACTGGAAGGAAATGAAAGAAAGGAAATTAAAATAAAGTGTGTAAAATAAATGACAAGAATGAAAATAATTTAATTAGCAGAAAGGGAAATGATTGAAAAGAAACTAATCTAACTTGCTAAAAGTAAATGGCAGAAATGAAATTAATTCTAAACCACCCTTATCTTGGCCAAACGGCTAAATTCACTCTAATTATCCTATGATATATCTACCATGCTCTTATCCATGCAACTAAACTATCCATGACTTAATTCTATCTAAAAAGAGTTAATGTGTAGCTTGGAGGAAGAAAAAGGGCTAAAAGAGCGAATTGAGGGCTTAGCACATGAAACAAGGCTTAGAAATGAAAAGTGGGGGTTAAAATCTTATAAAACTTTATTATAACGTGAGAAATGACTTTGAAGTAGAAATAATTGAAAAAGGCTTAGAAGCGAAAAGAGGGGGTGTAAAACCTTATAAAACATTAATATAGCACAATAAATGGCTTTGGAGAGGAAATAATCGAAAGATGTGATGGTGGAGACGCGATGGAGGTAAAAGTTGCGATGTACGATGTCTCAATCGCAACTTCGCAAGTTTAAATGGATAGTGGTAAGGATTTAACAGGAATAAACTAAAATGTGCGACATGCGATGTGCGTTGTGGTAAAGGTTGCGGGAGGCAATGCGAAATATGGTAAGTTCTGCGAGATGTGATGTGCGATGGGCATGACATGGCGGTGAAATGCGATAACAATATCACTATCGGAAACAGAAGCAGTAAGTGTTAATGAAAGAGAAACGAAAACGCAATTTGTAATGTGCGATGCAGAGAGTTGACGCAGAGGTGGGGCTGATACCACAATCATGATATCGTAGAGTTGGAGCGGCGGTTTTAAAGAAAAAAATAAAAGGTGCGATGAATGACTTGCGAAGTGGTGGATCTGCGGTAATAATATTGCAATCGAAAAAGAAAGTAGCGGTAAGTCTTCAGGGAACAAGGAAAAGGTGTGACGGGAAACTTGCGATGTAGTGAATATCGCATCAGCAGTTGGAAAGCGGTAAGCATTAATGGGAGCAACTTAAACCATGCGGACTGTGAAATGCGAAGTACGGAAGAAAATATTTCGAGGAGGAAAAGGCAGAAGACGAATTTCGATGGTTTTTTTTTAAGCGTTTATCGTTAAAACAAGTTTGGTGATGGTGATCGATAGAACAAAGGAATAAGGTGGGCAATCGAAAAAGGAGAGTGATAAGTCTTCAAGACAAAAGGTAAGAGTTGTGAAGTGTGATTGAGATGTACGATGGCGGGAACTCAAGGAGCAAAGGTGGAGGTTGAGTTTCGGTGGTTTTGAATGGTTTTTCACGCATTTTTCATAGAAAGAATAAGGCAGCCGTGAACGAAGAAAACAAAAAAGTAAGGCTTTGTAAGGCTAAGTGAATTAGGCAAAGAAATGGTAAGTACAACATTAAGATGAGAAATAAAGGAGGGAAATGGAAGCATAAGAGAAGTGCTCAGAAGTGAAGCACACCTGAAGATTCATGTACGATAAACAGGCAGAAATGCAGGATGAAATAGTGAAGGAAAGGCAATGGACTTGGTAATACAAATTCTTCCCCGAACTTGAACAGAAAGAAATTTTGGCCTGTGGCAAGGTCTGCCCTACTCGAACTCTATTGACAGAGATGAGAGTGGAGAGACTTGATCACATTTTTGGAGTTTTTCCTCTACTTCACTATACATAAGCAATTAAAACTACAGTAGCACAAAAAAATAAATAGCAATGAAACTTATCAGAAACACATCTAATTTAAATGACAGAGGAAAAACTAGCTAAATGACAGAAAGGAAAATATAGTAACAACAGAGAAGCTGAGGCACATGGATTGGGCCCTAACCCACGAGCCTAGCCCTCTGAAACTTAAATAAATCACATGGAATCAGTCTTCTCATTTCATAAAATAATAACTGCATACATCTCTGAAATTTTCGATCCCTGAATAAAACAAAAAGATTCAATAGTTCACAATAATAATTCTGAATGGAATCGAGGCTAGGATAGACTAACTCTTCCTAGCTCTATCTCTACTCTATTTATTCTATAGGGCAGCTACCAACAGCTCCCTTCAAAATGGTTATTTATTCCACTTTGACTCCAAGTAAACATAGATTGAGTTCCCTTTGTCTTCAGTTTCTTGGTTGCCTCTTGGAATTAGAATTGCTAGAGTGTAATATTCATTTTTAGGAATTTCTGCAATTTCTTCAATGAGGACACTGTATAAGGAAACCATGCAATAAAAACACTGAACAAGACTTGGATCCTCTTTTATATGTTGTATGTAGCTTAAATATAAAATGGCATCAGAAATAAATCATTCTAGCTACACTAAACATATCTCCCCAGCTCAAATATGCTCAAAAGCACCCCAATCCCACTAATTCATAAAATAGAAATGCCAGAGACTACAATAGCACTATTTTTATTATGAAAACTATAGAAAAAGATAATGAAACACAGATCTAGAGCTTTCATTCATCATATAATCATAAATGAGAGGTTTGACCTCTTTTACAAGCACATCAGAGCACCCCGGCAAGGGTTTCCGGCAAAATAGCAACACAAGATACAGCACTGCAGAAAATAACATTGTACCTAGCAACTGTGTATTATAAAATACTAAATTTAATCTGAAATACACAAATAATACAGAAATTGGTCCAAGGCCTCCCTCAATAGACCTCCTGAAGTGAAATAGACACCTCCTCCTCAGAAGCAAGCATATAACAAGAGGGTTTCACCCAGCTACTGCAGAAATGACGCAGTTACTGAAGGTGACTGTGTTGTATGTGATTTCGAATAGATAACCTCAAGGAAAATGATGAAAAGTGAGCTCAGGACCTCCTCCTTAAATCTCCCAATCATCTAGACCAAAGGTAAGGATGGTATTCCCGCATGAGAATTATTTGCACTAAACAGTGCTGCAACTCTGGCTAAACAGCTGAAGCTCGCAATCAGTCATAAGATGAAAACAATATGAATGAATGAATCCTTTGCTTCTATCTGCTCCTTCTTATCCTTGGTGAGCTTTTCCACCCCAGACCCCACTCATTGGTGATGTGACTTCCTTGAGAAGATTCCCCTTTCAAAATTGTGTTGTCGTAGTAGCTTTCCCTCCTTTTATGACAACGTTGTTGACTTGGTCAACTGGATCTAGCTCATTTCTTTTCCCTCCTTTCACACCAAAGTGGCTTTATTTTGTCCTCCTACTCCAACCCCTTTTCACACTGGGATATTTTTTATTGTCTTCCCTACTTCTTATTTCAAAAATGGAGCAGTTAAAATATTCCAATTAGCAGTGGCTAATTGGGAATATTACAGTCCTCCCTGCTCAAAATTTGCTTGCCCACAAGCAATAGTAAAGAAGGATGCTACAAGATCTTCTCTCCCTCCCAAGTGGCATCCTCATCTGTTAAATTCCTCCATCAAATTAGATATTCCTTGATGACTCTATTTCTCAGCTACCTCTCCTTTGTGTCTAAGATTGCTTCTGGCTACAAGATTAAGTGGCCCTCATCATCAATGGGGGGGAGATCCATGTTGGCAACTACATTCCTCCCAAAGGCATTTTTGAGGCAAGAGAGATGGAAGATATTGTGGATATTGCTCCCCTTAGGAAGCTCCAACTCATCTGCTACCTTAACGATACATTTGACCACCCTATATGGCCCATAAAAACATGGTTTGAGCTTCTCAGCTCCCTTATCCTTGACTGTGGACTATTTCTAAGGTTGAAGACACAGATAGACAAGATCTCCCACCTCAAACTGTCTTTCTATACGACCACGATCTACATACATCTTCTGCTAGTTCTGGGTAGTGGCAATGTTGTCTTTGAGTGCCCTGAGTATGTCCTGGTTCTCCTAAATCCATTCCTTTTCCCTTGGAGCTTTACTTGCCCCAAACATAACATCAGCAAATGAGAGTTCCTCATACCCATATAAGGCTCGGAATGGAGTTGTGCCAATAGAAGTATGGTGAGTAGTGTTGTAACAATACTCTCCCAAGTGGAGCCAACGTAGCCAAGCTCTCTGCTGCCCTGCCACATAGTTCCTCAAGTAGCCTTCTAGCCACTTGTTCACTATCTCAATCTTTCCATCGGTTTGGGGATGGTAGCTAGTGCTTGGAGCCAAATTAGTCCCCACTAACCGGAAAATTTCCTGCCAAAATCTACCCATGAAGCGTTTGTCCTGATCACTCACTATGGTCCTTGGGAGACCATGGAGTCTGAATACATCTCTAAAGAAGATCTTAGCTACCTGTGAAGCATTATAATGTGCAGAAATGGAAAATAAATGAGAGTACCTTGTTATTCTATCAACAACAACAAAGATACAGTCTTTACCCTGCACTATCGGTAATCCGGTGATGAAGTCCATAGAGATACTTTCCCACTTCCCATCCAGAATAGGTAGTGGCCGCAATAACCCAGCAGGGTGAGTGTGTTCTCCCTTGTTCTGTTGAAAAGTGGTGCATTCTCTGACATGTCGGAGCACATCCTCCTTGAGACCCTTCCATGAGAATCTCTCTCTGATAGCCCTGTAGGTCTTTGTGAAACCTTGATGCCCAGCAAGTGGGGAATCATGTGATGCCAATAAGATCTTCTCCTTGATATTGGAGTTCTTAGCCAAGAAGATCCAGTCCCGATAATATATGACCTCATCCATCACCCTAAACCTCTCATCAGATACCACCCCTTCAAGTATCCCACATGCAAATTCATCTTTGGAATACTCAACTAAAATTTGAGCCTTCCAATCTGTGTCCATGCCCCTCAAAGAAATCGTTGTAGGCCTCTTGGATAGTGCATCAGCTACTGCATTTCTCTTTCCCTTGACATATTCTATGTCAAAATCATAAGCTTGGAGTTTTCTCACCCACTTCTATTGTCTCTCCTGGAGTTGTCTCTGCTCAAGGAAGAATCTAAGACTGTTGTGATTAGTCTTCACCTTGAACTTATTCCCCACCAAGTACTACCAGAATTTGGCTAATGCATGCCTGATAACCAAAATTTATTTATCATAGATGGGTTATAACCTCTCATGAGGGAGCAGCTTCCTGCTCTCAAAGGCTATAGGATGCCCACCATGCATTAAGACTGCCCCAATACCTTCACCTAATGCATCACATTCTAGCACAAAAGGTTGAGAAAAGTCAGGCAAAACCAAAATAGGAAAACTACTCATTACCTCTTTGAGCTTATCAAAATCCCTCTGCACTGTGGGTGTCCAATGGAAAGCTCCCTTCTTTTTCAGTTCGGTGAGTGTTGTTGCTAGTTGTGAAAATCCTTTCACAAACTTCCAGTAATAAGTGCACATGCCCAAAAACCCTCTGAGTTCTATAACATTCCTGGGTTGAGGCCAATCTCTGATAGCCTGGATCTTCTCCTCATGTACCCTCACTCCATCCACTCCTATGATGTGCCCCAAATACAACATCTCTATGAGTCCAAATTCACATTTGGAGAGCTTGGCATAGAATTGTTGCTCCTTGAGGATATGTAAAACTATCTCAATATGTTGCAAGTGCTCCTCCCAAGTGCGGCTGTAGATAAGAATATCATCAAAGAAGACCAATACAAACTTTCTCAAATGACCACGGAAGATGTGGTTCATGCAGGATTGGAAAGTTGCTGGAGCATTGGTTAATCCAAAGGGCATTACCAGAAACTCAAATTTCCCATAGTAACATCTGAACGTTGTCTTGGGGATATCTTGCTCCCTCACCTTGATTTGATGATACACAGATCTCAAATCAATCTTGGAGAAGTATTTAGATCCCCTCAACTCATCCATGAGTTCATCAATCCTGGGTATAGGGTACCTATTCCTCATAGTCTTCTTGTTCAAGGCTAGATAGTCAATGCACATCCTCAATGTGCCATATTTCTTCTTTACCAAAACCACAGAGGAAGCAAAAGGACTAGTACTAGGCCAGATGTGTCCTAGAGCTAGCAGCTCTTGGATAGCTCTCTCAATCTCATCCCTATAAGCCTTGGCGTGCCTATAAGGAATGGTGATTACTGCTTGGATCCCTTTTTCCAACTCAATGGTGTGTTCAAATCCTCGGTTAGGAGGTCTCCCTAGTGGAATATCTCCAAATACTGTAGAATACCAGTCCAAGAGAGACTGAACATCTGGAAGCACTGGTGAATCATTTCCGTTCATCTCTTATATATGCAGCTCCACTGCCCATTCAACATCCCCTCTACGCAGATCTGCCTCCTTATTGTGTGCTGAAACAACTGGAGGGGGGTATGTGTTCATACCCTTAATCTTTTGTTGTTGGCCATCCTTCCCTCCTGTCCATTCCATCTCCAAGGTTCTCCAGTTAGTGGTAACTCTACCAAGAGTGATTAACCACTGGACTCCCAATATGACATTGGTGTCTGGAATATCTACCACAAAGAAGTGGTCTGTCAATGTATAGGTCCCCATAGTAATGGTTAGTGTCGGAACATACTTGGCACATTGCATGGTCATAGCTCCTGGGACCAAAACTGAAAATCCCTCAAACTCCTCCATGCGGATTCCTCTCCTTTGTACCAGCTATGCATCAATAAAATTATGAGTGGCTCCACTATCTATCAATACAAAAACTCTTTGCCCCATGATAGTACCTCTCAACCTCAAGGTTAGATACTTTGGGACTCCTCTTAACGCTGCAATAGCTCCCCCTCTTGAAGCAAAGTCTTCCATGGATTGTAAAGCGTTGGAATCCCTCTTGGAGAAGGTCTTGACATGATGTGTCCTTCCTGTAACACATTCTCCCTTCAAATCCTGAACATGGATTGTCTCCCTTGGCCTTGAGTGAGTCTCTTGCTGCAAAAAGGTTATTTCCCTGGGCAAGATGTGTTGTAGATCTCTAGCTTTCTCCACAGCTTCAAGGAGTGTGGTTGGTTTAGTAGATTTGACAAACCCTTGTAATGGTTCATCCTTCCCATTCAAAAACATGCATACCTTCCTGCTCATAGTGAGGTTGGATACCATCACTGAAAGCTGCAAATACTCAGCAATGTAATCCTCAAGATCTCCCTCCTGCTTGAGCTTGGTTATCTTAGCAAAGTGGGCTTCCGGATCTCTTGGATCAAACCTCTCCACTAGCTTCTTGGTGAAAGCTGAGTATGAAGTGATATGATGATGCCCAAGTGTGGTCAGTCCATGAAACCACCATTCTTGAGCTTCCCCTTCTAGGTGCAACGCAACTATCTTGATGGCTTCTATCTCAGAAACCTTGTTGAGCTGGAAGTATGTGTCAAGCTTCTCCACCCAAGCCTTTGATGTGCACTTAGGTGTCCCATAAAATGTGGTCAAGAAGAACCCTACCATAATGCGTTGTAGGGATGATCCCTACATCATGTTCTCCTCCTTTTGATGAGGATTAATCCTCCTCCCATCCTTGATCCGACAAAACTCCTGGAAGCTCAAGTGCTCCTTGAACCCTTGAGATTGGAGTTCATATTCTTCAAAATATTCTCCCAGAGTTCCCTCCTTGTCTCCCCCAATTAGAAATGAAGGCATGGTATATTTTTTTGATGCAGCTGAATGCCCCATGCCATTTGCAGTGCTGGTGCTTGCCATATGGAAAAGCTCTATAGAATCCCCTTCATGTTTCATCTCCTTGAGGTCCCTTGCAATGTCCTATAGGGTTTGAAGTAGGATATTTGAAATTTATTCCTCCTCCATGTTGAAGATAAATCTCCCCCCACAAGCTGAGCCAAGAGCATAGCTTTGATACCACTGTAATATTCCTTTTCAGGAATTTCTGCAATTTCTTCAATGAGGATATTGTATAAGAAAAACCATACAATAAAAACACTGAACAGGACTTGGATCCTATTTTATATGTTGTATTTAGATTGAATATAAAATGGCATTAGAAATAAATCATTCTAGCTACACTAAACAGATCTCCCCAGCTCAAATATGCTCAAAAGCACCCCAATCCCACTACTTCATAAAATAGAAATGCCGAAGACTGCAACAGCATTATTTTTATTATGAAAACTACATAAAAAGATAAAAAAACATAGATCTAGAGCTTTCATTCATCATAGAATTAGAAATGAGAGGTTTGACCTCTTTTACAAGAACATCGGAGCACCCCGGCAAGGGTTTCCGGCAAAATAGCAACACAAGATACAGCACTGTAGAAAATAACGTTGTACCCAGCAACTCTATATTAGAAAATACTAAATATAATATAAAATACACAAATAATACAGAAATTGGCCCCAAAGCCTCCCTTAATAGACCTCCCGAAGTGAAATAGACACCTCCTCCTCATAAACAAGCATAAAACAAGAGGGTTTCACCCAGCTGTTGCTGCTACTGCAGAAATGACGCAGTTACTAAAGGTGACTGCGCTGTATGTGATGCAGAATAGATAAAATCAAGGAAAATGATGAAAATTGAGCTCAAGACCTCCTCCTTAGATCTCCCAATCAGCGAGACTAAAGGTAAGGATGGAATTCCCGCGTGAGAATTCTTTGCACTAAACAGTGCTGCAACTCCGGCTAAAAAGCTTAAGCTTGCAATCAGTCATAATACCAAAACAAGATGAATGAATGAATCCTTTGCTGCTATCTCATCCTTCTTATCCTTGGTGAGATTTTCCACCCCAGACCCCACTCATTGGTGATGTGAGTTCCTTGAGAAGATTCCCCTTTCAAAACTACGTTGCCCTAGTAGCTTTCCCTCCTTTTGTGACAGCGTTGTTGACTTGGTCAATTGGATCTAGCTCATTGCTTTGCCCTCCTTTCACACCAAAGTGGCTTTATTTTTTCCTCCTAATCCAACCCCTTTTCACACTGGAATATGTTTTATTGTCTTCCCTACTTCTTATTTCAAAAATGGAGCAGTTATAATATTCCAAGTAGCAGTGGCTAATTGGGAATATTACATAGAGAGAATCCTTGGGGATCCTTCGGCTGCTTGTGGAATTTGAATTTCTTGGAGAGAATCTTTGGGATCCTTTGGCTTCCTTTGAGGGTGTAAAATCCTCCTATAATTTCTCCTTTTTCTCTCCTCAAAGTATTTGTGATAAAATCTTTATAAAAGTTCTTAATAAATCTTGATTTTCCACACTCAACCTTATTTTAGGCACTCAGAGTACGTTAGCCTTAATCACTACCTATACTAGCATCATAAACACAAATAATAATAAAAATGCAAGAAAAAGAGATCTAAGAAGTCAAAAATGTGACTATTAACCCCTCCAAATATGTCTAATGATGGAGCTCATCATCATCCCCCTACTGAATGGTTGCTAATCCTCTGGGTAACTAATACTCTTCCTCCATTTCCTTCAAATCTTTGATAGCCCCCCTGATTTTCTGAAGAAGAAGTGTGGGAGTTTCCCCAAGAGGGTAAAATCCATCATTATTTTCTTCATTCTCCCATTCTCTATCTTGTGCATCTGTGTCCTCTTCATTAGTCAACCCCAGCAGCAAAGGTGGGTTGAGCTTTGGTCCCAACCATCAAATCTTTCTGGCTTGCGTGGCCCTCTTGTATAATGGTGCCCTTTCCAATGCTCCCCTCAGTATTTCTGGAGTATGTTACTCCCTGTTCTTGAGGCTATGTGGGAGGCTATTCCATCTCCTCTGGCTTGCCATAATGCACTCCTCTTCTATCTTCATAGAAACATCATCAGAGTGGCCTATCACCTAGTTTTGAGTCTAGAAGTAGCTTTCAACCAGTGCATGGTTCTTTTCAATATCTTGATGGTTAAGGATGACTCCTCTTGGGCTGAACACTTATGTTCTGAGATATAGGGTTCTTTGTTTCTTCTTCCCATGACCTTCCATATCTATTTGGCTCTATTTTCCTCATTCACCATCCAAGATGCTAGAGCCATTAACTGCATATCCCCCATTGTAGGATTGGGGTCCCAAATCTCCAGATTTGTCAGCACCAAGTTATGCATATAAAACTCTGCCATCTTTTCCTGATCAACTATGCTAGTTTGCTTGTAGAAATTCATGAATTGCCTACAATCTTGGAAAGGGAGTGATCCATGGGAGGCTAGAGAGTTGATTTTAAATAGAAGACATTGTTCTTTGAGGTACACAACAGATGAGTTAGAGGGGAATCTGTGCTAAAGGGCTTCTATGCATAAGTCTTCCATGGTGGGTACTTCCTCCTCTTTTTGCTGCAATTGTTGCTTTAGTGCTACATTCTCTACATGTTCCTTCTGCATCTACTCCTTCAGGGATATTTCTTTGATTCTTTCCTCCCCCCTTAGTGATTCTTCAATGATGATCGGGCTTAGGGGAGATGTTTCTGGCTTTCTCTGATTCTTGTCAGCTTCAGAATACCTAGAGGTCTACCTTTTTCTTTTTGCGCTCCGAGGATCTTTTTGTAGTGAGGGGATGTGACATTGGGTTGTGAGTTTGTGTCTCGCCCACTTTATACTATCTCTATGACTTCTATGGACATCTCTTCTGTTTTTCTTTGGCCCTTTGTCTCTCTCTCTTCTTCTTCTAGTTCTTCTTGTTTCTACTGGTTCTTCCTCCTCTTCTTCTGGTTCTGCTTGTTTTTTTTTTCTGGTTCTTGTTCTTCTTCTTCAAGCACTGCGTGATTTCATCGGTCCCCTCCCTCTAAAAATTTTCAATTCACTAGTTTGGATGTCACGACATATCCTTTTATTAGATGACGTAGCTAAATTTGGAGTGCCAATATAACTCTGCTCAACTCCATTTTTTTCGTAGACAATTGGTTCCTCCTCCCTATTAATTCAGGATGGACTGCACGTTTTCCTCCCCTCGTTCTCCTCTACTCCACTGATTTAAATTTTTTCTTTTGCATGCCCAGGTGGCGTGTATTCCCAGTTTTATTCCAGTCATACCTCATGGTGGTGGCTGAGTTAACTGGCCACCTTTCTGCCGCTAAAAATCTAAGTCTGAAAATTAATTTTTTATGGCTATTATGAATGCGTAGCAAGGGTTGAGATCTTATACCTAAGTTTACTTGTTTTTTCCAAGGCCATTGCAGGAGCTATAGGTTTGAGACAAGCCTTTTTAACTGTTGTGTTCTTCACCATATTCATGTTCTCTGAGTGAGCAGCTTGCTGAAGGAGGAGCTTCCTGAATGAGATGCTAATCTTTGTCTGTTATTTCTCTCTAATGTGGATGTTGCATGGGGTGCTTGAGATGCCATGGGCGGAATTCTCATTCTCCTGTAGTTTGTTATGCAGCTTCCCTTTTTTTCCTTCTTGGCAGTGCATGAACAACTTTTTTTTTGAAGGAACTTCCTGTTGTTTGTAGCAGTATGTTTGTGTGTTGCTTCTCTTGCTACATTGTGCTCAGGAATGGAGGAGTGTAGTGTATGGAGGTGATGGAGGGAGTTATGAAGATGAATGGAGTGAATGATGGGATGTACGACAAGGTAGAAGAAGGAAAAATAAGATGAATGCTTCCCTGCGTTTTCCAGAAACCATTAACAACATGCAAAACAACAAACACGAAAAAACACAATGATGCAGGTGCATTTTTTTTTGGGTTTTGTTCTTTTCTTTTTTTTTTGAAAGAAATTGGGCTGCCTCCATGTAGGTTTTCAACCCACAAACTTGCCTTGGGCACCTCAGAGAGGTTTTCACCCATGGAGCTTTATTACTTTTTTTTTTGAGCAAATGAGTTTCCTCCATCAAGGTTTTCAACCCACAAGCTTATTCTTTTTTTCTTTTTCTTTTTTCAGGAGGTGTGGGAAACTAGGGAGTTTCCCATCACATACACCTATCTTCTTATTGAATTGATGAATTCTTCCCTTGACAAAGGCTTCTTGTAAATTTTAATTCTGTGACCATTGACAAGCAAGGGGATCCCTTCCTCATCTATGGTCCTGATTTGAACTACGCCATTATCAAAACATTTCTCCACTGTGTAAGGCCTCAACCATCTTGTCATCAGCTTGGATTTAAATTATTTCAACCTTGAATCATATAATAGTGCCCAATCTCCTTCTTGGAAGGTATTTTATTTTATGTTCTTGTCATTCCATACCTTCCTTAGCAGTTGAACAACCTATGTGTGAAGAAGTGCTTGCATTCTGAACTCATCCAATCCATTTAGTTGCAGGAACCTCTCTTTTTGGGAATTTTTTATATCTAGATTTAATTTAGCTGCCATTCTTAAATTATTGAATTCAAACTCAACTGAAAGTAGAGCTTTCTTACCATAGACTAGTTCATAAGTACTGAATCATGTTGTTGTCTTCCAAGTAGTGTTGTAGGCCCAAGTAGCTTCTACCAATCTATCTGCCCAATATTTTCTACTACTGCTCACAACCTTGGTGAGGATGCTCTATAAAGCTTTGTTAGTTACTTCTAATTGGCCAATTTCCTGAGGGTGATAGGCAGTATAAGTTCTATTCTTAATCTTGTGCTTCCTCAAAAGATTCCCAATAAGGTGAGAGGTGAACTGTGATCCCTGGTCAGTGACTATTTCTCTGAGATATACAAATTTGTAAAAAAATTATCCCTCATAAATTCTTCTACTTTTTCTTTGGCTTCTACCTTCATTTCTTTTGCTTCAGCCCACTTTGTCAGGTAATCAGTGCAAACTATGATATGCTTATTTTTTCCGGATGGTGGGTTGATGGGTCCAACAAAGTCCATGCCCCACTTTTCAAATGGCTTAAGACCCACCTGAGGGTTTGAAGGAATTCCATCCCTTTGTGTGGGTTTCCCCATCCTTTGGCACTGGTCACACCTGTTGGTGTATCTTCTGGAATCTTGGTGAAGGGTAGGCCAATAGTAACCAGCCTGCAAAAATTTGTAAGCAGTTTTATTTATAGCAAAGTGGCCTCCACATGGGCCACTATGGCATTCAAAGAGGATATAAAAAACTTCTTCCTCCCTCACACATCTTCTTAGGATTTGATCAGGGCCTAGCTTGAAGAGATTCCCCCCAATCCATGTGAAAGGGGTGCTTTTTCTAATGATTCTGCTCCTCTCCCCAAATGAAAGATTAGGAGGTAGTCTTCCAGCAACCAAGTAGTTGGCTATATTAGAAAACCATGGTGAGAGTGCTGATATGGCAAAGAGTTGTTCACCTGGAAGTTGGTCATGCACCATTCCTTCTTCACCTGCAGGGAGGACTGACCTGGACAAAAAACCTGCAACAACATTTTCCTTTCTAGGTTTATCAACAGTATTCAAATCAAATTTCTGCAAAAGTAACAATCATATAATTATTTTAACATTAACATCTGGTTTGTTCATTAAATACTTGATGGCTGCATGGTCAGTGTGAACAAAGGTCTGATATCTAGTGACATAATGCATGAATTTGTTCAATACATGGACAATGGCCAACATCTCCTTCTTAGTAATAGTATAATTCAGCTCGGCTTTGGACAAATTCTTGCTGATGAAATAAATGGCATAAGGGATTTTGTCCTCTAATTGTCCTAATTTTTCCCCTACATCTTTGTCGGATGCATCGGTGTGGATGTGGAAAGGCAGAGTCCAATTTGGACCTCGAGGATGGGGGCAGTAGTCAACTGCTTCTTAGGAAAAATGACCTCCTCATCATCTCAGAGGAGAAGGTAACATGGAAGGAAGAAAATGACCTAGACAAGACCCATTTTTTCCAAGGTAACGCACCCCAGAGACAGATAGGTAGAGTTATAATGCACCTGAGCCACGTAAAGGTAGAATTAATGCCTAAGGTTATGCTCTATCTTGCCCGAGGGGCAGGGTTATCTGTGTTTGAGTGTGAAAAGGGAAATATATTGTGAAAAATTGGCTAGCAATTCCAACTTTTTCTCATAAATATCCAGTTCAAAATAGAAACTAAAAGTCATAAACCTTTTATTAGGCCTTGCCAAATACAACTGGACTCCTAAGGAAGGCAAAAGAAAATAAAAGCGAGGAAACATTTAAAATATTTCCCAATTCAAACTAGTTGAAAGAGCTAGAAAGGTTTGCCCTCTCCATCTCCTATAAAATGGAGTTTTGGGCTCTTGGTCTAAGGTCAAAGGTTTGAATATTTGTAGAGAAGAATTTCATTGTTGTAGAGTGAGGCTTGAATATTGGCAGAGTTCATTGAATACTTTCTGCCTTGAGCATCATCACTCGAAGATAGAGAAAGAGAGAGAGGAATCAGAATATCGAGGAGGACTTGGTACAACTGACAGTTGTAATCCTCCTTTTCATAAATCAATAGAACTATATCTGTTTTTTCTAATCGATGCACCAGTTTCACAATTATTGTTCAATCGTCTATGTAGCATGATATGAATGTCTTAGATATACATTATTGTATGTTCCTTATATGCTAGTTTAATTGATAGAAATATATATTGTTGTATATATTACACGAGTTCTTTGATTGGTTTCAGGATCTGGATTTGGAGCTGGTGAAGAAGGACTACTACTCCACTGCTTGGTGTTCTCCATAGGATTTGTCGTCTACAAAGAGGTAATCACCTCAATTTTTTTTTGTCAATTATAGATATTAACATGAACATGCATGCAATACCTTTGGAACTTTACAGCTAATCTTACAGTCTGCCTCTAGCACTGGAAAGCCCAAGAGGGATACCCAATAACTACCACCCAAGCATATTACCCTATATCAGAAATGGCAACTCCGCTAGGGACTAAACCCCAAGTTTTTGGGTTGTTCCTATGACTTTACCTCTTTCCCTCTGTTCACATATCCTTTCGACCAGTTTATATGCTCAGTAATCATCTCAAAAGCTCACAGGGTCTAGATCAGACCTTGCTTAGCCATCTATAAAACTTTACCCTGAGTAACGCTTCCTCTGTAAGTGTTTCAATGTGTTATAACACTTCTTATGCTCAGATATAGTGCGTTAGTCTCAATATTAACGCTCTGTAACCTCTTCTTACCAGCGTTACCCAGCCAAAAAAATTGTTGTTTACACCTCTGTTGTGTTTCCCTTTGGCTGTGGAGTTATTGGCCATCATATTAGCTTCTTTTGCTAGATCCCTATGCTTGATTACCAGTCAGCATTTTTGTCTTAGTTCTTGTTTAAAAATTTAATGTTAGTAGCATATACTTTTTGAAGAAGTTGTTAGCCACCTATAAATTTTTGACAGAGCAAACAAGTGGCTAAATATGTTTCTGAGCCTTCAAGGGATACATTTCCTCTGAAAATCTCTCATTCTTGAAGCCTCTATGTGTCTTTTCCCTTGTAAATATCCTCACTGCTGTTTCCATTTGAAAAGCCTCACTGTTTTTGAAAGAATTCTGCTCAAGAAAGCCTCCATCTGTTCCCTTTTATCCCTGCAAATTCCCCATTTTCACCCCTTCTTTTCCCTTCTCAAAATTTCCCTAAAAACCCTCAAAATCCCTCCATAAGTCCTCTAGATCATCGAATTCCCCTTTTAAAACCTTGTGAATCCCTTCATTTGGTTTTAAAATCCATTTTTCCCCTTACCGGAAACCACCATTTAGCCTTAAAAACTCTGGCCTAAAAACCCTCTTTTTACCTTATAACAGGCCTAAGCCCCTTTTGGCCTAACCCTTAGCCCCCATTTCTGCATACGACCGGCACTAGGACTAGGCACTAATATCTTGGGTGCTAATAGCAATCGAAAGTTTGTTGCAAGCATGTTTCCTTTGTTAAATCAAAATCTTCCGATGCGATGTCATTTATTCTATCGACCGCGGATGCAATAGGAACCGTCGATCTGTACAGATCTAATGGCCAGCGTTGATTTCATGGTGCCCATTACATTGTTCCATTACCCCCTGATTGAACATTGACCATTGATCCCTTTCCAGATCCAACGGCTGGCGCAAAATCGCATCGCGCCGACCCAATGACTCCACTTTTCTTTTTCCCCGATTAGCGATCCTCTGATGCAATCCTGGCCATTGAATCCACAAGAACCAATGGCCAGGATTCGATCACACACTGCCCCTGTGCCCTCCATTGCCCTCCCTCTGATCAAATATCCACTGTTGATCTCTCTTTCGATCCAACGGTCCGTGCATAATCGCAAGTTCAAAACCTCGGAGTTTTAGCCCCTGCCTTTCTCCGATGCGATCGGATCTCAGCCGTCCATCCCGATTGATCCAATGGCTCTCCTTTCTCCCCGCCCATTTCAACTGACTCTTTGCCTCTGCTCTCTCTTTTAAACCTCTGCCATCCATCCCTTAGATTTGACGGTCGGGATTTGTTCTGCCATTCATTATAACCTTTTTCCCTTTGGAAACATTAGCGCCCATGCCTTTGATCCTGACCGTCCATTATTAGATTTGACGGCCCACAGTGAACCCGCCTTTGACCTCATCCCACCTAATCACCAATGCACCTTCCCATATCATGCTCACACCTCCATCGCCAGATCTCTTCACTCCACATCCAACGGCCAAGAAGCATATCGCGTAAATTTTGCGTCCGGGCTTTAACATTTTTAAATCACGCGATAAAAGCGGTTTTGGGAGGACAAGTGTCATGCAGCGAGGTATATCGCATTTTTTTTGGGGAATTTTTCAAACCGCTATGAATCCGCGTGACACCAGTGGTTTTTCCACTGATACCACCTTTTCCCCTTTGCTCTCGAAAGCTCCATGATTCAATCCCGACCGTCAATTGCTTCGATCTAACGGTTCACATCACATCGCGTTCCCATCCATATCATTTCATCGGAGCATCCAATGATTTGATTGGGAGATCTCCATCATTGATCTCTTCCCGAGATCCAACGGTCCACGATCAATCACCCTCCACCCTTCCAGTCCCACCACCAATGCCTCTGATATCCTTCATCTTACCCATTTTTCTTTGTATTCGCCTAAAATTAAACCTTTGTGTTTTAACACTAAGGGTTATTTCTTCCGCCTAATTTAGTCTTAACAACTCCATCAACGAATCCTAACCGTTGATCACCATTGTCTTATCCAATCGGACGGTCTGCAACCCTCTTCGCACCAGACCTCCAGCAGATCATTCTTTCACCATTCTGTAATGTTTTTTCACCCTTTTTCACCTGCATCCACCATTTCTGCCACCATTCCACAGGCCTACACAGCAATCTTCCACCACTACCCTAGATTTCATAACGATTTTATTGTATTGTGCAGGGTATACGAATGGTGAAGTCTTTCTGCCTCCATTTTCACTGTAGTGGTGATCCAGAGCGCAAAAAGACCATTACAACAGCAGTAAAGAGTATCAGTGTAGAGAATTAAAGGATTTAGGCTTCTTCTTGAAGATTTAACACCTATAATCTGATGTTCAAAGGATAAAGATGCAGTTTGAAGACCATGAAGATGATTAAAGGGCTTAATGAAGCCTAAGCACACGAAACAAACCATATCTGTGTTTAATGTCAGAATAACTCTTTTTCTCCAGAAAATACCAACCACATGTCTTCCTCCATATTCCATCGAACACCAGAACAGTTAGTACACTAACAGAATTTTCTAAACTGTCAAGACAGCAGTTATGGAAGTATGGAAAATTCTGAAGACCTTCAGTCACCTCACTTATTTCAGAAGATAAACAAAGTACTTACAGTCAGAGAGGACTTCAAAGAACACATCTGAGGTTAATTTCAACCTAACAAGACTTCTAAAACAGCCTAAAGAGTACCAATATGTAAATACAGAGCCATTAAGCAGAGTGGGCACGAACACTTCCTCCACTCTGTCTTAATGAATCATTTAAATTTACATCTACTACTACAGTTACTGGTTTTCCTATAAGAACCCCTGAAGAATACATTGTAAAGTTTTTGTTTGTTGATAGGGATTTTATCAACTGTTAGAACTGTTATTAGGGGAAGTAGCTTAGTAGTTTATAATTTAGTAGGCTGGGAGGAGAAGTTTGGAATGTAACAACCATTGAGCTCAGAGTTTGTGACTGGTTTTGCACATCAATTGAACAAGCAAATTTCACAGGATCTTGGTCTATATTACAGGTGATGTTTTCTTTACTTATTTCATGTTTAATCATATTGTCCACTATTCTCTGATAAGAATCAGTAATCTGGCTTAGGATATACCCCTGCATGGTACCCTAATTATTTCCTGCTCTTCTTATCTTTGATGTTTTTTGCTGATTGTCTATCTGAGAACAAATTCATGTAATTTAACCAGTCAAAGATGTTGGCATGACCATGCTTACTGATGTTCAAATTTGGAGTTTGTTGCTTAGATGTTATTATTGGGTTTAAGCTAGAAGAATTGGGATACTGTGGATTTAGAGTCAGCCCTGTCCGCCGGGGTCCTTTTCCAACAGCTGGCCTTTCTAAGATCCCTTTGAGCCAGTGTCAAAAGCATTGAAGGTTAAAATTCCTTCTCTAATCTTAGGCCTCACTCTGTGTTAAGTCTTATCTATTTTTCCTTTGAGAGTATGTTGAAATTAGGCCTAGAGTTGAATGACCTCTGACCTGGTCTTAAGCTACCCTTTGTGTCTATATTGATAGTTTCATTTGAGTATGTCAAAGCAAGATAGGTTAAAAGCCCTTACCTGATCTCCAAACTGCAATTGGGTTTCTTTCCTTCTTTCATTTCACTCCTTAATGTTCCATTCCATCATATATCTAAAAGATCCTTTGGTATAGATGAGTTTCCCTATGGAAAACCTTGGTTAGTTTTTATGCAAGTAATCCCCTTTTCTGACTCCATAGCCCAATGGATTAGTACTTTCTTGACCTATTTTCTTTTTCCGAAACATCCTGCTGCTTTGTTCCTTTCATTCCATTTAACCTTATCAGTTAATGATCTCCAACCCAACAACCAAATCATCTAAAAAAACCCCTTGTGCTTCATACCTAGCCTAATACCTCATTTTGAGCTTCAAAGATATATCATTCTTTTCATTTATAGAGAGATCCCTCTCTGGATCCAGGAGGGCTAGATCCTAGGATCCCAAAGTGGTTTGATGTTGTCTTGTCTTTTTGTCTTGCCAATCTGGCCAAAACACAAGAACCCCAACATAATGGCGACTCCGCTGGAGAATTAAGTGCATTTTATCTTAGACACCCTTAGGCACCCAGAAGACCCGAGATCTCTGGTTAGATTGGTATTAATTACTGATGGTGGATAGCAGCCTGTCTCGAACATTCACATTCATCCACCTGGTGACTCCACACTCCATAACTCCTAAAGACTCCACTGGAGGAAGAACCTAAAATATGGCCAGACCTCATAGAAGGATAGAACATTTAGGCTGGATTTGGTTTAAAGAATTCATTGTGTTTATCTACCACTACGTTCTTTCCTACTTCAAGCCTGATCAAGTGTACAAATATGAGACCCATAGTGAGTATGGGAAAGATCTCAAGCCTCAATATTCAGACCATGAGAAGACCCATACACCTGTGAAAAGCCTAGTGAAACAAGAGCCTCATGTTGTATCTCTGACCCCTGATGAAACTTCAAGCAGTCATAGGTCTCCTGTTGCACTACCTACACCTACAAAGGTCATAGAAAGGTATAAGCCTCTGCTTTTGCCTCTTATCTTCCAACCCCTTCCCGCGGGACTCACAAATAAGCTGCCCCTTTTTTATGGAGAGAATTCAAAGATCACTACTGAGCGACATGTCCAAAATCTTGAGGATTTACTTGAATTGTATGAAATAGAAGAAGATGATGAGCGCATTAGAATGTTTGCCTTGCCATTACAAGGAAATGTTAAGATTTGGTTTAAAAACCTTCCTGTGGCAAGCATTTTCAGCTTTCATCAATTTGCTCAAGTTTTCCTTGATAGATGGGCAGTTCCAGGAAATGTCTTCCTCATCCTAGAATAATATCAGAATTTGAGAAGAAAATCCAGAGAGACAGTACAGAAATTTTCAACCAGGTTCAATAAGGTATACAATGCAATACCTACTAACATAAAACCACCCCTGGGTTGGGCCCTGTTGCACTATCCGAGTTCTTTTGACCCTGAGGTGGAATTCCATATAAGAGAAAGAGAGCCTTTGAGCCTGGAGGAAATGAAAAACATAGCAATTACTGTCGAATACAACATGTGGTGCAGGGAGGAAAGATTAAAAGCAATAAAAAAGGACCAAGCAGAGCAAAAAAGGCAGATCTCTATAGAAAACAAGCTGGAAAGACTAATAGAGATAGCCAACACCTTGTTGAACATATAAGAGGAAGAATATAAGGTTGAAATCAGAAATGATGATTGGAAAATACCTACACCTTGTCCTCAGGAAAAAAAAAACCAGACCTCTGCAAGGCATAAGCAACATGCAAAGCATGTATGATAAGAAAGATTTTGAATCAGAAGATGAACTTGGAGATTGTTGTGAAGAAAAGGTCATAGACAACTTGGGGAAGCTGATGAGCCAATGCAGGCTATCTATGATACTGATGAGGAAAGTTTTGAAAGCCTGAGAACAGACGAGGATTCAATGAATCTTCACTCTGTTATATATTAGATCATCAGTAATGATTGCCATGAAGATGGAATTCGGCAGCTTTCTATTTCAGAGGATGAGGAATAAAGCAATGAAGAAACTCTTGAGCAAGTTGAATATACTGAACCTTCTCCTAAAAGGGATGAGGTAATCAAAGATACCCTTGCACAAGAATATGTTAGTCTTTCCACTGAGCTCATGCCACTAGATCAGAAGATCTCAAAGCTACATGAGGACAGCCCTGCAATATATGATGATTCCTCCAGTTCAGAAAGTGATGAAGATGAGGGAGATTCTCTTTCTCCAGAGAGTCTTGTTCTTGATCCAGTGGGAGAAGAAGAAATCATGGTTGAAGCCTGCATGCCAAATACTCACAACCAGGTATCATTTCATGATCCTTATGCTCATTTCATGTAGACATTTGAAGAAGGATCAAAGGTCATTTTGAGCAGCTTGTTGTAAGCAACAAGAAAAATTTTAAAAGATGTTGTTAAAAAACAAAGAGAATGGGAGTGGCCCTGCCTATCCAGCATTCTCAAAGAGATGAGCAGAAAGGAACAGTTGTTAGTATGAATCTTTTTTCATAAAATATCACTTTAGCTACGCATAAAAAATATCCCTAACATCAATTATGGTTGCCAATATCTTTAAGTCTGCGGTTATTTGATCTAAATAATGCTGCACAAATCCAGATCTAAACGTAAAAGACATTAAGCAGATAAAGTAAAATGTGACTCCATGCATCCAATAGACAAGACAAGAACAATGTATTTGAAAGAATTTTTATATTATATTGAAAAGGGGCACCTGAGAGGAAAACAAGAAATGTGTTTTCCGGTTCTCCTCAATGGGATGGGTTCTTGACAGTCCTCAGCATTTCAGATCTAAAATCTCTCTCTCTTGTTGGTGTAGAAAACCCAGACAAACATAGAACTCAATGGGAGCTCATAAGGCAAAAATGGAGAAAATGTGACCAAGTGTATAGATCCAGAGTGATCTAATAGGCAAAAAAAGGTGACTAATGAATGGGGAAAACCCTTCTATTTATAACAAAATATTAGGGCAATCTAGAAACTTGTTGCATGAATAAAATATTATTAATCAAATTCTAGAACCACCCTTTAGGAATATTTTATTATATTTGTTGGAGGGAAAAGGATTTTTGACTTGGGTCAATTCCTTTATTTATAAATAATAAATAAATAAATGATTTATTTACTATTTTAAGGAAATGGTGGGAATATAATTAAATAAATAATGATTTGTTTAATTATTTATAAATGATTTTGTCAAATTTAACTAGGAATATTATTTAAATAGGATTTAAATAACTTATTCCTAGGAAATAATCAAATAAATAAGGATTTATTTAATTGTTTTCCTTGTTTTGGGTTAAATATGACCAAGAAATATAAACAAATATAGATTTGTTTATTATTTCCTTTTTGGGTTTCCTGTTTAGACCATAAACAACTTAATAAAGGTGTTTTACTAAGTTATTTCACATAGTGAAAGCAATTTTACTTAGGGTAAAATTGGTCTTACATGGTGTACTTGGGTTCATCTAATGATAGTAGGTTAGATGTCCAAAAAATGGTGTAACAGATTGCCCCCCAACGTACGAGTGTTAGGAGCAAATCGTATGACCGAAGTATGTTGTAAGAACTCAATCACTAGACATCAAGAGGGAAGTCAGAGAGAGAAATGTAAGGTAGTCTAATGTGCTAAAGGACTAGACCCTGAGGAGACGAGACTTAGAGGTGCAACAAGTCTCTAGTTTATGAGATGGTACCTGTGCGAAAGGCGGCAGGGGATGCATACCTATGCCCGCCGAGATGAAGTACAAAAGAATAGTGTGTCCAGTAAACAAGGAACCAAACTATAAAGTACATGCTCGCATAAACACAAGCCAGAAAAAATAGAATGATGAATCCTACATACATGTTGTGCCTGGGATAACAGCCAGGAATTATACAATAATATCTGAGTACATGAGATAAAAATACAACCCAAATTCCCCCTAGAAACGGGGAAGGGCTCGCAAAATCCGACTGATACATGCAAATCGAAAAGGCGCTACAAGCGGCTAAGGCCGACATCATCAAATATAGGGAGTTGCATCAAAGGCTCAAATGAAGACGTCATCCGAGCATGTGGGGGGCTACCTGCAGGGCCACCCCCTCATGAGGGTTGAGACATCTCACACACACCTGGGAATCACCAATAGTTGCTGCTGCATCACTGGAACATCAAGTATACGGATCTCGATCATGCTGAAAAGAGCTGGAGCAAGGTACACTGCCCTCTAGACCTGTCTTCTGGAATGAATGAGTTGATGTCGACAGAAGGAGGCCCGCCATGGGTGAGGTAATAAGGGATCCCCAACTAAGGCATGAGAGAAAATTTTAGAGCGACGAATAGACGGACACTAATGATGATGATGAAGTGGGGGGATACTGAGTAGCGAATGGACGACTTCCCTCATTAGAGAATAAAGGGCATGAATGGCTTGGCAGGGAATGACACAATATCATGAGGGATAGGGGCCAATGGGACTGAAGGCCATAATGTGCGACACAAGAGAGGGACCAAGCAATGAAGGATGGATGATTATAGTGGGATACAAAGGGACTCGGGATAGACTCCATAAATGCGATGATGACTCAACTCGGTTGCTCTAAACAAGGGCGACTCGATGGTGCTCCCACACAGTAAAGGTCTAATGGGGGACCATGAAAACATGAGTACAAGATGGTAACTCATGACGAAAATCAACACGAACAAGGACAAGTATGGAGGCAAAGTGGTGCCTCAAATACAAATGTTGTAAGTGAGGAAATCCGATTTTGAGGAGAGGTGAAGAGACCCTTCTTGGGAAAAATGTGTCCTGGTGAAGTATCAAGGTATTAAAAACTAACAGGTACCCAAAGCTCATAAACAGGCCAGGTCGCACTTTTTGGGGTCTGTTCTGCAACCGGGGTAGCAGGTACTGGGCAGAAAACTGCGACTGGTCCCAGGAGATGACCTGAAAAGTGCAACCTGTCAGAGGAAGGGGGTGTAGCATTGTTTTTGGCTGAGATCTGGGATTTGTATGGTTGAGGGGCATAAGTGCCCCCAAGCATGTTGTGATCATGCCAAAATGTATTTATAAAAAGGTGAATCTATGCACATTTTATGATATGGTGTGCCATTTGTTTTTGTTATGGTTATGCAGTTTGAGAAAGGAAATAGAGGATTACCAATCTCTTTTAGTACTTCATATACGAATCAAATGGACTTTAAGATCCTGGGTTATCACACAGGGTATTTTAATAAAAAAATGATTTAGATGTTGATATAAGCTTAGTTGGTCTATAAATGCCTAAAGTGAGTGACGATAAGATCATCTGAAGAATTGGGTTCTAAATGTGTAGGGAAGAATATTAGTCTTGAACTTAGACCAGTCATAGGAGAGTTGTGGAGAATTTCTTCTCTTAGTCTCTCAAATATGGGTGCCCCCTTACCCAAACATTGGGTGTCAATGTAATGGCCGCAAGGTGTATGTGTTTCAAGCCTATGGGTTCGATGTAAGAGGGAATAGATAAAGTCAGAGGTGGGGATGTCTTCCGTAATATCGTCATCGTGATAGAAGATGGGGTGACTGGTGGAAGAAAGACCACCTGACGCGACAAAGCTACCTGACTCATCATCATGAGAAGAGAGGTTCACATGCGCATCACCACAAGGGGTGACCGAAGAGAAGCAGATAAAGGATCTACCGATGTTGAGTCCAAGGTGATCACTGAAGGAAGGTAAAGCGAAACAACAAGGTAGGATTCAGAGGGAATGTTCCCTGAGGGTCTCATGGATGATGATAGGTAGAAAATGGTGGATGAAGGCTCTGTCATATTGACATCAAGAGGGGGAATGTCAATGGGAGAAGTCATGTCTGGTAGTGTTGCCGAAGCAAAATGCACAAATAAGGGAGAGTTGGACTCGTTGCGCATGGCCTCGATGTGGCGGACCGCATCTAGAGAGGTGTGGAAGTCTTCGAGGTGGGGAAAAAGGTGGGTGTAATGGCCATGGAGATCACACAAAGCACAGGGGTGGTTGGTGTGAATATTCTTGGGGTTCTTGGCCGTAGTCGCGGAAGGAACAGAGGCTTCCGGGACCGTGGACTCAGGTAACACGACGTTAACCATGGGCTTGAGATGAGGCAGTTCAGGACAGGTGTGGGTGGCGTGGCCGAAAACATCACACAAAGCACACTAGATGGTATGCTTTGGAGGCTGAGGAGGGTCAGGGTTTTTCGGGGCAGCCTTGTCCTTTGATGCCCCCTTGCGAGCTTTTCCCTTCTTACCCGAAGTGGTCGCAACAGAAGGTGGTTCTAGTTGAGGTGACTGAGGCACTGTTGTAGCGGGAGAAGTCATGGGGATCGATTAAATCGGGGTCAAATCAAGATAAGGTTTGGGCTGACCAGGCAGGGTAGTGGCTGGAGGGTCAAGGTACTAGACGGGAATGCTCAGGGTCAAATTGGGGAGGGAGAGGGTGGCCATGATGGGAACTGAAGAGACTCCGGGAGGGGGAGAAAGGAAAGGTATCTGACTAGCGGGGTAGTGGTCAGGAAGGACGGCTCCAAGATGGTTAAGACCTAGTGGAACCGACCCAGGAGGATAGAGGGGTGCATGGGTACCGACTATAGGAGAAGGGCCAGAAGGAAGAGGTCTAGCTGGTTGAGGCAAAGGGCTAGGAGCAGGTTGCGACAGGCGAGCTTGAGGTTGAGGTTTCTGACTAGCTGAAGCGAGCCATTTAAGGTCAGCCCGAGACGATTGCATCATGAAAACATTGGCTAAGCTGGGATTAGAGACAAGAGGAGGAGGAATACCAAGGAAAGTTCCAAGCAAGGAGGAGTCTTTGTAGACGCTAGGGGAGACATTGGTCAAAGAATTGACAGTTTTCTTATGGGCTACAGAAGATATGGTCAACTCAGGGGAGGTCTGAGATTTTGGCTCATGATATGTCAACTGGTCAATGGTGACTATCTTTCCATTATGAGGGAAAAACATCTTGCGGTGGACCGCGGATGGGACAGCAGACATGGCATAGGTGTAGCTACGCCCTAAAAGAATGTTATAATCAAGAGGGGCGTCGATGACTTTGACGTCAATGCAAACATTCTTTCCTGCAAGAGTGATAGGACAATTACGGAATAGGCCAATGGGCTAGGAGGCATGGCCATCCCATGCACGAAGGGTGATTGTGGAAGGGGCTAGCTCAGGAGATCCGAGTTGTTTCCAAACCGAAGTAGACATCACACAGGTGGATGCCCCCTCATCAATAATACACCGAGAAACGTGAGCGTTCTGGATTTTGACTGGGATTTGGAAAGCTACGGAAGCAGGAAGGGGAGGATGTTCTGATTGACGAGCGTCAAAAACACTCAATTGGTCATCAGTAGGATCTACAGCGCCCATGGCAGATAGTAGAGCCTTATTTTGAGAAGGACATGACTGGAGGAGTTCCAGTGTTGAAATGGCAGCAGGAGACTGCGCCAAATCATCTAATATGCTATACGAATGAGCAGCTCGACCAGAAGCAGCATTTCGGAGTAATGGGCCCTTAGGAATCTTGGTATGAAACTCAACTTTGGGCTGATGGATATGCAAGGGACCATTAGATGTCAAAAGAGGCTCTGTAGAACCTGAAAAATATGACTCGGGTACAGACGGAGTGGGAGGCTTAGGGTACTGACGAGACCGAGTTTGAAGGTTAAGGTTGATCAGAGTTCATCATGAGAATCTGGTAATCGAAGGAACCAGAAGGGGAAGGTTGAGTAGCCACCTATCCGTCAGGTGGTTGGTGTTAGCCCCCCTATGAAATTCTTGACAAGCAAGCTGGGGGCTATGTCATTATGGAGACCTTCAAGGAATACATCTCCCCTGAAGACACATCATCCTTGAGGTCTCTCCGTGCTTTGCCCTATACAAGTCCCCTCTGCTGATTTCCATCTATAGCCTCATTGGTTATAAAATTTTGCTCTTCAAAGGGCCCATTATTATCCCATGTCACCCTTGCAAATACCATATTTGTCCCCCTTTTCCCTTCTGTCAAAGTGCCTTTGTTCCCCTCTTTTTCTCCTATTTACCCCCCAAATCCCCTCTAAAAATCCCTGCACCCTTTGTTTTCCAAAATTCCCCCTCCATCTCCCTATCGTTACCCTTGGGGCCTCAAAATACATTAAACAGGCTAAAAAACCCACTTCCGACCATGTGATAGGCCTCAACCCCTCTCCGCTAGCTCCATGCCTTTTTCTCTCCATGATACCTGACGCCATAACCCAGCACTAGCCCCGAAGGTGCTCATCCCATTTGTTCATCGGGCGCAATCACAGCCGTTGATCTATACAAAACGGACGGCGATCACCGCCCCCGCAACCTCCATCATTTTCCCCGTTCATCACCCCACGTTACATCTCCACCGTCCTTTTAAAAGCCAGATCTGATGGTCCATAATGTACCTGCTTCCGTGGGCCTCGCCGCGCAATAGCACAAAACCGCCTGGTTTATTTCGCACCGCCTTTGGGAGGATGATGGTTTTCCCCCGTTGCCCAGCGATGCCATACACCTTTCGACACCTGTCCTCCTGTATGATTGCAAAACCACCGTTCCCGCCTGTTGATCTCCGCCACAATCAACGATCCAGATTTGTTCGCCTGCTGCTGACTTTTCCACTGTCCCCGGTCCCGCCACGTCATCTCCACGTGCATCTGCCGTACATACTCCCATTCCGTTACGTATAATTGGTCCCTTTCGTGTCCTTTTAATGTTTTTCTTTCGTTCTTCGCTCTGCAGATCGCCAACCTCTACCAGAGCGATTTTCATCATTTCCGCCTCAAATTTCTCCTCCATTTCACCTGCATGGCCATTTCCTCCATCCACACAACATCCACTGCCCCGTCCATGGTTTTTCTTCACAGGTTTTATGTTTTGCAAAGTTTTCAAAAGTGAAAGACCGCCATGATGCATACGTACCTCTTCAATGGCGTGTTGCTCAGACAGAGAACTGATATGGGAGCTGGTACTATAGTGAAATGTCAGGAAAGGTGGCAGAGGTATAAATTTTATCAAAGGACAAGTTTCTGAAAATCCGCAACCCTATCCGGCGCCATTAAAGCTCAGTTCTTGCATAATCGAAACATTTATGGAGCAATAGGAAGACCAGCTTATGATAATAGTTTTCAGTGGTTAGGACTGAAGATTTGGATCCATAATGCAGCAGTTTAGGAAGAAAAGCACCAATTTGAAAACCCCAGAGGTCAACCAGAAGTTTAATGCACGAGAAATCATACTACCAGGGTTTCTACAGTAGCAACATGTTTTTCTTCATCAAAGGACAAAGTGCCCATGCAGTTTTTATTATACATCGTGTTCCCGAAGATTCTTACCCGACAGCAGTCCTACATGATCAGAAGCATTGGTGACTCAAGTAGGGCAGACCTCACTGTTTCTTATTTTATTTTTGTTATTTCACCAATAGTACCACACAGTACCACAGTCAGAACACCTAATCCATACCATGGATAAATGCAGAGATTCAAAACAGGATGGTTTTCGGCCCTCTATTCTTTTTTGTGTTTAATGTTACATTTAGTGTTCACCTACCTCCTCAATCGATCTTCTGTTCATCCTCTGCTATAAAACACAGAAGGAAATTATTGTAAAGGTTGTTGATGAGATATCAGTGAAACGCAAGTATTTTCCTCTTGAGACAAGTTCTCTGTGTAATATTGTAAGATAGGCTGAGATTTGATGTATTCGGGTTGAATGTTCAAGTTGTGGGCAATGAATGTACCTGATTGGTGTTGTGTTTAATATAACAAGCATGTTTCTTTGGATCCTAATCTAAAGCAGCTGGTGATGTTTTCCTATCTCTGTGTTTGATTTCATTTCATTCCATTTCTACTGGCTTGCATCAGAAGTTTGGCATAAGATTTACCCTTGATAGGTACCTTATGTTGCTGCTCTCCCAGCCTTCTATGTTTTCTGCTTATATGTGTATCTGAATATTGATTTCAATTGATTTAACTAGTGTAGTGGATGATTATTTCCTGCTCTCTGATGTATGAATTAATGAAATCTATGTTGAGATGTTCTTTTGAGGATTTATTTGGGTGAGTTGAGAACACTGGGAGGTCTAGACCCTGCCTCTGCCTCACTAGGATCTTTCCATCTTAATTAAGCCTCTCTAAGATCCCTTGTCCTACCTCTAATTTTGTCCAAGAAGGCCTGGAGTTAAATGACCTCTGGCCTGATCTATAGACAGAGTTGGTTGGTTCTCCTTTATCCATTTTCAGTCCTTAATGTTCCATTTCACCAATCATCTTGCAAGATCCAAATGCTCTGGATGACTAGCCCAACTGAAAGCTTGCACATTGAATACAAGTAAATCCTTTCTTAACTCCATAGCCCAATGGCCTTGATGTTCTCTGAGTTACCTACCTTTGCCTAACTTCCTCTTTGCTCATCCTTGTCTCGTATTGGACCTTCCTTTCCTGATTCCCAACAATCAAACAAACAAACCCTGTGCATATAACTAGCCTAACACCTTAAATTTTAGAGCTTCAAAGATATACACTTTGACTCATATAGAGAGATCCCTCTCTGGACCTAGGAGGGCTAGATCCTAAGGTCTGAAAGTGGTTCTATGTTGTCTCATCTTTTGGTCTTGTCAACCTGGCCAAAACATGGGAACCCCAACATAATGGCGACTCCGCTGGGGATTTCTGAGTGCACCTCACCTTAAACACATTTCCAAGACTTAGAAACTTATAACTCTGGTTAGGTTGGCAGTAAATCACACCTTTTCCCTGAATAACCTCTGCATCCTTTGTTGTGTTCTTTAATACTCTCAGACAGAGCATGGAAAGGGCCAGGTAGCCTCCAGATCTCATCCTCTTTTCAAAGGTGACATATCTGGTAAATTCCCTCCCATTCAATCTTTGGTTGGAATTTTTTGTGTTTTGAGGTTATTCTTGGAAGGTGATAGTGCCTGAGCACTGTGGTGGACAGTGTCCCCCCCTAGGGACATCCTAAACCCTCCACCTAGCGACTCCATAGTTCCTAAACATTTAAAAGACTCCACTGGTGATCAGTAGGCCTACTGATTAACTCGGTTTCACATTAGACTCCACTGGGAGACCAGCCTCCGAGACAACAATCAACCACATTAGAAGCAAAAAGTAGGGTTAAGTTGCTTGGCTAGGAAACAACATTCTTTCTTTCAGAACCGTCCACACAAGAGCTTATCCCAACCCTGACCCACCTGAAATAGTTGAAAATCCGGAGAGTATCCTCAAAGGAGCTCCTACACCTAAAAGACCAACTATTTCCAGTCACATTTATAGAGCTAACTCTGCACCAGAAGACCTAGCAACTCTACCACATTTTCTCCCTGACCTAGACATACCCAACAGTTTACCAAGCACTAGGTCATTCGATCATCTAGACCAGCCAGACTCTGAGTTTCACATTTCACCATCTCATAGTGGTCAACAAACTAGGGACAAAGGAACCCTCCATCTACACCGCCTGACATTCACTTCATTCAAAACTTGGGGCTCTCCCATCCTAGGTCTGCTCAACAAATTTTTGTTGGTCCTAATATCCCTGTCATCCATATACCAGCTGCTCAAGCCAACCCTGCACCTCATCAGAACATTATCATGGCAGCTTGGTATGCACCTTTGCTCTTACCTCAGCCCTTGTTACCCTTACCCAATGATTATCAATCAAAAATCCTGCACTTCACCGCTAAAGAGTCCATCACATCTCAGCAGCATGTAGATAAGATGGAGGATTCTTTTGACTATATGGAAATTGATGATGAAACAACAAAGATGAGAATCTTCGCCCAAAGCTTGGGGGATGATGTAAATAAATGGTTTAAAAGTTTACCTCCTGGCAATATCCAAGATCTCCCTGCGTTATATCAAACCTTCATAAATAAATGGGAAGTTAGGGAAAACCCTCGCCAGCTCCTAGCAGACTACATGACCCTTAAGAGGAACGTGGGAGAGAGTGTCCATGATTACACCACTCGATTCAACAGCATTTACAATGCTCTCCCCCCACATATGAAACCTCCTCAAGGTATGGCCCTAGCCAAATATCCTGATGGATTCTATGCTAACATGGCCTACGAGCTTAGAGATAAAGAGTATAACACATTGGAAGACATGCAGAAAGGAGCCATAACTATAGAAGCCAATCTACTTGAGAAAAGAGCCAAATTAAGAGCTGAGAAAAGGGTAACATACAGGGATGACAATGTAGCTTCCACTTCTGATCCCAAATATGATAGATTGTCTAAAAATGTGGAAGAGCTACAACAATTGATAAAAAGGATGGTTGTCCAAAACAGAAACCAAAACCAGAGCCAGAACGTTAGAAGAAACAACGCTGCCCCCAACAGACAAAGAGAGTCAGATCAACAAGTTGTTCCCCCATTTCAAGAAAAAATTTTAGATGAAGACGAGGGAATCATAGAAGAGTTTGAAGGGAATGCGATAAACATGTTTGAAACAGAGGACTCAATTCATAACTGTGATTCGGAAGAAGATCAGCCTTCACCCTCATACTGGGATGAGGAATGGTTAGAAACTGAGGATCACAGATTAGGATTTGAAAATGCCATGATGCAGGTCAGAGAACAATATGAACTCAGGAGCAAAAAGAACCAAGATACTTCCAAAACCAAAGCTCCCAAGATTGCCATCAAGAAAATACCTGATAAAACTTTTAAAGAAACCTCTGAAAGTAGCAAATCAGCAGCTGAAAGTTCTGGGAAAAACAAAGAAAAAGACAACCAGAAGAATGAAAAACAAGGTGAGCCTGCTAGCGGTACTAGCACTGCAATTAGTACTCCTGACACAATTGTTCCCAACCCTGTACATAGTGAGAAATCACAAACTGATTCAGCTACTAAAGCAGTAGCAAATAAAACAGAGTTAAGCACTCTAAAGACCCAGTCCACTTTCAATTTAGAGAGTGAGATTGCAAAAATCAAAATATCTGTACCATTGTCTGAGCTAGCCACTCAGGATGTATATAAAGGCCAAATTTTGAAAGCATTGAATATGGGGGAAAACAACGACACTGTGAATTTGAGTGATGATCAACCTACCCTCCTGTTTGGTCCAAATATTGAGGGAAAGTTTCAGGAAGGGGTAGTTCCACCTTTTTACATCAGTCTCAACATTCATGACAAGATTCTGCATAATGCCATGCATGATTCTGGAGCATCACACAATTTAATGCCTAAAGTGGTGATGGAGAGACTAGGCCTAGAGATAACCCGGCCTTACAAAGACTTATATTCATTTGACTCTAGCAGAGTAAAATGCCTAGGCCTAATCAAAGACTTATGTGTGAGCTAGACCCAGATCCCTGCCAAATGTATGGTCATGGATGTTGTGGTGGCAGATGTGCCACCTAAGTATGGCATGCTGCTATCTAGATCATGGGGAGCCAAGCTGCAAGGAACGATGCAGATGGATGTCTCATATGCCACTATCCCTATCTTTCGCTAACTTATAATACTGTATAGAGAGTCCCAGATGAAATTCCTATTCAGTAGCCCCGAGAAGCCTGAAAATTCACCATTATACTCTGTGCACACAGACCTGGATTCGTTCATTCTTTATAATGACCAACCCTTAGGAGAGCCAAAATCAGAATGCAGAGATACAAATGAGGACACAGAGCCCATGGACCTTAGCATAATGGCTACTCTAGAGGACTACAATGAAGAAGACCATGGGCAGGATACTGAAAATGAAACTCAGAGTGAACCAGAAACGCGATGCAATCGGCCTATTAGTCACACCCCTCAAAGTAACACACCACGTGAAGAACAAGTCAACCCACAACCTATTACAGACCCTCAAACGCAACATAATGGCGAACCCCTGTGGGAGATGAATTTCGATGGTTCTTGTACTAGAAACGATACTGGGGTAGGGGTGTCGATACGTAACACAGAGAGTGACCACGTAGAGAGCCATGCTGTGAATCTGCATTTCAAGTGCACAAATAATATTGCAGAATACGAGGCTCTCATCCTGGGTCTGAATCTATTGAAAAAATTAAGAGCCCATAGGATAGCTGTGAGAGGAGACTCTGAGTTAGTAATCAAACAAGTGAATGGTGAATACGCAACGAAACACCCCAGGTTGAGGGCATATAGGAATGACACTATGGACTTATTGAAAACCTTTATGGAATATGAATTGGTGTTTGTTCCCAGGAGTCAAAACATTATTGCTAATGGATTAGCTTCCCTGGCTAGTTCATATCCTAAAACTCCCCCTGAACAAAAAATCATCATTCAAACCAAGCTCAGACCTGCAGTGCCAGACAACGAAAAATACTGGCAGGTCTTTGAAGGTGATAAACAAATCGAAGATTTTCTAGTGGGAAGAAATGAGTTTGAATTTTCTGATTCCGAATCAAAATCTGATGACAGCTGCCCAAGTGAGAATCCCCCAGATGAACAAGAAACACCCTGTAACGTAGAAATAAACGTCCTTTCTGAAGAAACTGGACATTCGACCGAAAGATGTGAAAATGCAGATAGCGAAGAGATAGAGGTGTTGCAGGCCAAAGACAAGAACATACCCAGAGGCCTAGCACCATTAGAGGACCTCTTTGACTTTGACGATGTAGCACAAAGGCCCACTATAGAACATGCAGACTCAGATGTAGAAGAATGCAACATTGGCACTGAAGATAAGCCCAAAATGATCAAGCTGGCTAAGTCTATACCTGCAGACATGAAGAAAAAATACATTGACCTGTTTAAGGAATTCATTGATGTGTTTGCATGGAGCTATGAAGACTTAAAGGCCTATGACACCAACATCATACAACACAAGATACCCCTGAAGGAGAATCAGAATCCTTTTAGACAAAAACTCCGCAGAATCAATCCAAAACAATTGCCTACAGTAGAGAAAGAGATCAAAAAAATGTATGATGCAGGCATAATAGTCCCTGTAAGGGTTTCTGATTGGGTGTCAAACTTAGTGGCTATGAGAAATAAAACAGGGGAGATCAGACTATGCATAGACTTCAGAAACCTCAACAGAGCCTCCCTGAAAGACAACTACCCTTTGCCTAGAATGGAACATATCCTACAGAAGGTAGTGGGCTCTAAGAGAATCTCCCTACTTGATGGTTTTTCAGGATACAATCAAGTTCTTGTACTCCCAGAAGATCAACTCAAAACAGCTTTTACCACTCCATGGGGCACCTTCATGTATGTGAAAATTCCCTTTGGACTGATGAATGCTGGGGCTACCTTCCAGAGAGTGATGGATATAGCTTTCTCAGATGAAATAGGACACTTCATAGTTATCTACTTGGATGACTTGACAATCTTTTCTAAAACTGAAGAAGAACACCTGAAACATCTGAGAAAAGTTATTGAAAATTGTAGAAGGTACGGTTTGTCCTTAAATCCTAAGAAAACTGTGTTTGGGCTGCAAGAAGGAAAACTTCTTGGCCACATCATATCCAAGAAAGGAATTAGGATAGACCCACAGCGAGTTGACGGAATACTCCAGATCTCACACCCTAGAAACATCAGGGAGTTACAGTCTTTCATTGGGAAGATCAATTTCCTTAGGAGATTCATTCTCAATCTTGCTGAGCACCTTAGGAAGATGACTGACATGCTAAAGAAAGGTGCAGGAATTAAATGGACTGTTGAAGCCAATAAATATTTTGAGTCGGTAAAACTTGCACTCACTCAAGCCCCTGTCCTTATTAGCCCAGACTTCTCAAAGGATTTCCTGATCTTTTCATTTGCCTCCCAGCATACGATAGCTGCAGTCTTATTGCAGAAAAATACAGAAGGTAATGAACAGCCAATTGCCTTCTTCAGCAAAGCGCTAAGAGATGCACCCTTGAAATACAACATTATGGAAAAGCAGGCCTATGCCCTGGTAAAGGCCTTAAAAGACTTCAGGGTGTACATTCTACATTCTCACACCATTGCTTATGTGCCAAATATAGTGGTTAAAGATATCTTGTCCCAGGACCCTGATGGGAAAAGGGGAAAATGGATTGCTAAAATCTTAGAATACGACCTTGAAATAAAACTCACCAAGCTGATCAAAGGTCAAGGCCTGGCCCAGTTAATGGCTGAATCAAACTTGCAGGCCCTTGACATTAACATGATAAATTCCTTAGATGAGCAGGAATGATTGCCCCAGCCAACTGTGGAGGAGAAGTTTCAGAACTCTCCTTGGTATTCTGATATCCTCTATGTGCTCACTAATCTCAATGCCCCTCCAGAAATGTCCAAAACCAAGGCCAGATTCATAAAACTCAAAGCTAGAAACTATTGCATTTTAAATGAAAACCTATACTGGAAGAACCCAAATGGCCTATTGCTGAAATGTTTGTCTGAAACTGAAGCCGAAAGAATCAAACAAGAATTCCATGCTGGGGAGTGTGGAGGCCACCTGAGTTGGAAAGCCACTGCAAATAAAATACTCAGGGCTGGTTACTATTGGCCTACACTCTTCAATGATGCCCATAAAATGATTCTTACCTGCCACCAATGCCAGATCTTCGAAGGCAGAAGAAAGCTCCTCCCCCTCCCTTTACAACCTGTCACCGTAGAAGGTCCCTTCATGCAATGGGGCCTAGATTTTATTGGGGAAATTCACCCCTCTTCTTCTGGGCAACACAAATGGATCCTAACTGCTACAAATTACTTCACCAAATGGATAGAGTCCATACCCACTAGGAATGCCACTGATTCTATCATCATTAGGTTCCTAGAAGATAACATCCTCTCTCGGTTTGGCTGTCCAAGGAAAATAATCACTGAAAACGCTGTTGCTTTCGAATCCAAGAGAATGGTTGATTTCTGTCACAGGTATGGAATAGCACTTGGTCATTCAACTGCCTACTACCCTCAGGGTAATGGATTAGCTAAATCATCTAACAAAATCCTGGTTACAATCATTAAGAATCTGTTGGAAGAGAACAAAAAGTCATGGCATAAAAAGTTTGTACATGCTTTGTGCGCTGACAGGCTCACCACAAAGAAATCTATTGGCATGTCACCATTCCAACTGGTTTATGGAACAGAAGCAATTTTTCCTACTAGCCTTGGAGTTCCAGTGATTAAGCTTGTCTAGGAAATTTAGTCAGAGAAAGATAGTGTGTTAAGAAGAATTAATGAGACAATCCATCTTCAGCAAACAAGAGAAGAGGTCTATAATAGAGCAGTGAAAGTTCAAGACAACATAAAGAGGCAGTTTGACAAAAGAGCCAAAGCTTCAAATTTCAAAGTTGGAGACAAAGTTCTGAAATGGGATTCAAGAAGAGAGGACAAAGGTAAACATGGCAAGTTTGATAGATTGTGGCAAGGTCCATACATTATCCAAGCCACTATGGGTCCTAATGCATTTTTCTTGCAATAATTTGATGGTACAGAGCTGTTTGGGGGTCCTGTCAATGGCAGGATGCTCAAGCATTACTTCTGCTAAATTTCAGTTTCCAGTTTCCATTCCATTGTACATACCATAGCAGTGTTTTCTTCTGATTTAAAAAAAAAAAAAAAAAGAGAGAGAGAGGAAACAGCTCTAACGTGCCCAAAACCAGAGCTGAAAGGAAGAAAAAGAAGTGACTCTAACAAGCTCAAAACTTGAGTCACGAAAGAAGAAGGATGCTGCAAGTTTCATATTTTAGGCCTTCACAGTTTTGTTTTCTGCAATATTCTATCCATGTGCAACTGTTTTATGCCTTGGATCCGCAACAAGTCAGACAGTTTAATCCTGGCTTGACTGTTCTTTCAATTTCCTGTCTTAGAATATAGAGAAGAAGTTTGCTAGACAGTGTAATCTCAGCAGACATTAGATCAGGTAGAGAATCAAATGAGACCAACAGTCCAATCTGGTCTCATGGAGCAATAAGGGTATCAGTAGAATAGGTTTATTTTCTGTTTCAAAAATGATGTAAAGGGTCTGCTAGCTTAAATGCACCCTAAAAGAAGAAAAAATGCTAGGACTTTAGTTTGGGTAGGTAGATTGGTTGGGAAAATGTTTCTTCTGATTTGTATATCTGACATATTGTGGCAGCTGTAAATCGAAGAAGAAAGATGGCTTATAGCAGCAGGCATCTGGCCTACTCCAAATATTATTTCTGGTTTCTTGCCTCCTTCAAGAAGAAGCCATCCCCATGTGGAGCCACTGTTAGCCCCCCTACGAAATTCTTGACAAGCAAGCTGGGGGCTATGTCATTGTGGATACCTTCAAGGAATGCATCTCCCCTGAAGACACATCATCCTTGAGGTCTCTCTGTGATTTTCCCTATACAAGTCCCCTCTGCTGATTTCCATCTAAAGCCTCATTGGTTATAAAATTCTTCTCTTCAAAGGGCCCATTATTATCCCATGTCACCCTTGCAAATACCACATTTGTCCCCTTTTTCCCTTCTGTCAAAGTGCCTTTGTTCCCCTCTTTTTCCCCTATTTACCCCCCAAATCCCCTCTAAAAATCCCTGCACCCTTTGTTTTCCCAAATTCCCCCTCCATCTCCCTATCGTTACCCTTGGGGCCTCAAAATACATTAAACAGGCTAAAAAACCCACTTCCGACCATGTGATAGGCCTCAGCCCCTCTCCGCTAGCTCCACGCCTTTTTCTCTCCATGAGACCCGACGCCGTAACCCAGCACTACCCCCGAAGGTGCTCGTCCCATTTGTTCATCGGGCACGATCACAGCCGTCGATCTATACAGAATAGACGGCGATCGCCGCCCCCGCAGCCTCCATCGTTTTCCCCGTTCATCACCCCGCGTTACATCTCCACCGTCTGTTTAAAAGCCAGATTTGACGGTCCAGAATGTACCTGCTTCCGTGGGCCCCGCCGCGCAATAGCACAAAACCCCCTGGTTTATTTCGCACCGCCTTTGGGCGGATGACGGTTTTCCCCCGTTGCCCAGCGATGCCATACACCTTTCAACACCTGTCCTCCTGTACGATTTCAAAACCACCATTCCCGCCCATTAACTCCATCCATCGCGCGTTATTGTCCGGACACGGATGCCCAGCGAAATTACCGTAGACCGTCCAATCTGGAGCGGGCCATCTGACGGCTATCACCCATCCAAGATGCACAACGTTTAATGTAATTGCACACGCGATAGCTCATGCCATGGCCCGCCGTCCGTCGTCCTCTGCCATTGATCTCCGCCACGATCAATGGTCCAGATTTGTTCGCCCGCTGCTGACTTTTCCATTATCCCCAATCCCGCCACGTCATCTCCACGTGCATCCGCAGTACATACTCCCATTCCGTTACGTATAATTGGTCCCTTTCGTGTCCTTTTAATGTTTTTCTTTAGTTCTTCGCTCTGCAGATCGCCAACCTCTACCAGAGCGATTTTCATCATTTCCGCCTCAAATTTCTCCTCCATTTCGCCTACATGGCCATTTCCTCCATACACACAACATCCATTACCCCGTCCATGGTTTTTTGTCACAGGTTTTATGTTTTGCATAGTTTTCAATAGTGAAAGACCGCCATGATGCATACGTACCTTTTCAATGGCGTGTTGCTTAGACAGAGAACTGATATGGGAGCCGGTACTACAGTGAAATGTCAGGAAAGGTGGCGGAGGTATAAATCTTATCAAAGGACAAGTTTCTGAAAATACGCAACCCTATCCGGTGCCATTAAAGCCTAGATCTTGCAAAATCAAAACATTTATGGAGCAGTAGGAAGACCAGCTTATGATTATAGTTTTCAGTGCTTAGGACTGAAGATTTGGATCCATAATGCAGCAGTTTAGGAAGCAAAGCACCAATTTGAAAACCCCAGAGGTCAACCAGAAGTTTAATGCACGAGAAATCGTACTACCAGGGTTTCTACAGCAGCAGAATGTTTTTCTTCATCAAAGGACAAAGTGCCCATGCAGTTTTTATTATACATCATGTTCCCGAAGTTTCTTACCCGACAGCATTACTACATGATCAGAAGCATTGGTGACTCAAGTAGGGAAGACCTCACTGTTTCTTATTTTATTTTTTTTATTTCACCAATAGTACCACACAGTACCACAGTCATAACACCTAATCCATACCAGGGATAAATGCAGAGATTCAAAACAGGATGGTTTTCGGCCCTCTATTCTTTTCTTTGTTTAATGTTACATTTAGTGTTCACCTACCTCCTCAGTCGATCTTCTGTTCATCCTCTACTATAAAAAATAGAAGGAAATTATTGTAAAGGTTGTTGATGAGATATCAGTGAAACGGAAGTATTTTCCTCTTGAGACAAGTTCTCTGTGTAATATTGTAAGATAGGCTGAGATTTGATGTATTCGGGTTGAATGTTCAAACTGTGGGCAATGAATGTACCTGATTGGTGTTGTGTTTAATATGACAAGCATGTTTCTTTGGATCCTGATCTAAAGTAGCTGGTGATGTTTTCCTATCTCTGTGTTTGATTTCATTCCATTCCATTTCTACTCGCTCGCATCAGAAGTTTGGCATAATATTTACCCTTGATAGGTACCTTATGTTGCTGCTCTCCCAGCCTTCTATGTTTTCTGCTTATATGTGTATCTAAATATTGATTTCAATTGATTTAACTAGTGTAGTGGATGATTATTTCCTGCTCTCTGATGTATGAATTAATGAAATCTATGTTGAGATGTTCTTGTGAGGATTTAGTTGGGTGAGTTGAGAACACTGGGAGGTCTAGACCTTGCCTCTGCCTCACTAGGATCTTTCCATCTTAATTAAGCCTCTCTAAGATCCCTTGTCCTACCTCTGATTTTGTCCAAGCGGGCCTGGAGTTAAATGACCTTTGGCCTGATCTATAGATAGAGTTGGTTGGTTCTCCTTTATCCATTTTCAGTCCTTAATGTTCCATTTCACCAATCATCTTGCAAGATCCAAATGCTCTAGATGACTAGCCCAACTGAAAGCTTGCACATTGAATACAAGTAAATCCTTTCCTGACTCCATAGCCCAATGGCCTTGATGTTCTATGAGTTACCTACCTTTTCCTAACTTCCTCTTTGCTCATCCTTGTCTCGTATTGGACCTTCCTTTCCTGATTCCCAACAATCAAACAAACAAACCCTGTGCATATAACTAGCCTAACACATTAAATTTTAGAGCTTCAAAGATATACACTTTGACTCATATAGAGAGATCCCTCTCTGGACCTAGGAGGGCTAGATCCTAAGGTCTGAAAGTGGTTCTATGTTGTCTCATCTTTTGGTCTTGTCAACCTAGCCAAAACATGGGAACCCCAACAGTTGGGTAGTCACAAATCCCTGTTGTGCATCCACCTGCTCGTGAGGGGGTGGTGACTATTGTTGCAGGGGTTGAGAAGGCAAGGGAGGCGAAGGTGCTGATGTTGGAGGAGCTGGAGCACCAAGCTGTGGAGACGAATAATAAGGGGGTTGGGTAACAGTGTGGTAAGTAGGAGGTTGGGCCAAACAAGGGGGCATGCCATATCCTAGAGACGTGTTACCGGGAGGGGAAAAAGTGCGGGAGGTGCTACCTCCCCCCCCAGGAAAACCATAACCCATAGGAGGTTGGGCGTATGAATGAGAGATAGATCCAACGGTAATGTCCACGGCATGAGGTGCCCCCGGTGTATGGGCATCACCGGGTCTGGGGAGACCAGGTAGAACAATATAACATAACCCGTCTGAGCATAGATCAGGTCATATTTTAACACCATTTGGAGGGTAGCTTATTCGGTTTGAGGAAAATGTGATGCGACATCTTTCCCGATAGGGGCCAAGAGAGATCTAAGGAACCAGTCCATATAGACACAGTGTTCTAAGGTAGGAGATTGACATAGGCTCTTTCTTCTCCGCCATTCCTAGACATGATCGGATAGGTGGGTCGTAGATGATTGACGGAAAGAAGTCAAAAGTTCGATACCAGTGTCATGACGAAGGGGAATCTGGAAGTAAGATAGAAAAGCCCGGCCAAGAGTCACAAAGGTGGTATGGGAGGAAGTGGGCTGATCAACATACCACTTAGAAGCTTCGCCTGTAAGCGTGTGTTGGAATAATCTAAGATGGAAGGAATCATCAGTAATGGAATGGGATGAACACCACATGTGGAAATATCGGATATGGTTGGAGGGATCCTCTCCAGCAAGGCCTTCGAACTTGGGAATGTCGAAGGGGAGCTTGGGTGGCATAGCAGGCCAATTAACATCGTGGCAGATAGGATCATTGATGAACTAATTGAAATCAGGGAGACTGAGGCCTGCCATGAAGGGGAGCAAGGGAGCAGTCGAGGTAGTTCCCGTGGCAGTTCCGCTAGTAATAGTCCTAGCATTACGGCCAGGGATGCTGCTAGCGTTAGGCCCTGGACCAAACATGGTGAAGGTAACAGGGGGAGAACCAGAAGGAGGGGAAAACCCAAAGAATCAGAAGAAGAGTCGGAGTGCGGACTCAGGGGAGGACTAACTCTATGGCGACGGGAAGGAATAAGTCAACCAACCGGAAACTGAGGGTGAAGGCCAAGAAGTCTCCGGGATAAACGCCTTGGAGGCGCAATGATGATGGGAAGAAGAAAAACCGACAAAGGCAAGGAGGTGCAGAATCAAGTGAGGTCAATGTCGAAATGATGGCAGAGAGGTGCAGTGTCAATTTATTTTAAAGTCTTTTCCAGGTGGTGTTAACCAGGCTCTTCTTCAATTAGGGTCAATGTGTGGCGTGCGTTAATTTTAATTTTTAAACCCAGACATTTTGAGAGTAAAAGAAAAAGTGTGTTGCGTAACTGAAAATAAATCTGCAGTAAATAAGACTGAAAGAACAGAAAATTAATAGCTAACAATGCGTCAATCTAACCCAAGAAGGCGGGTCTCTCAAAACTAGTCTATAAGAGGGAAAAAACTAAGAAAAGCATACGAAAAAGAGGCCAATAGATCTAAGGTCGGGAGGGACAGGGATCTAAAGGAGAAATCTGCTGAAAAGAGGTGCAAAGAACAGCAAAGAGGCAAAGGCAAGGTTGCTACTAAAAAGGAGGAGATCAGCTAAAAATAGGAGGGACAAGGAGGCGGCCCTAGAAATGAACCCAAACAAAACTATATGAGGTGATTTGAAAGGGATAAGAGCTGATTGAAAGGGATCTGAAAATGAGGTATCAGATCTGAAAGAAATAAGGTTGAAACTCTAGAAATTCAGACTTCTAAAACAGCAAAAACTCTCCCACAAAAAGTGGAGGGTACTAGAGCCCTAAGGGGAAAGATTCCCACTTAGGTGAGTGAAACAGATCAGAAACAGGTCTAAACGGGCGGAGACAGAGGCTAGAAAACCCTAACAGAAGCTTCAGACAAACCCAGAAAAAGTGCTAAAAAATTGCAAAAAAAAGTGCAGGTCGCAGGTTCTAACCTGTTTTTAGTCCAGGTCGCAGATTTGGGGCAGAAAAGTGCGACCTCAAGGCCAGGTCACAGTTTTTTGGCCGATAAGTGTGACCTGCAGATCCGGGTCTCTCGGCGGCAGATTTCATAAAAAGTTGGCGTCTCAGCTGCGGCTGATGTGTGTCACCTGCGCAATAGGGCCAGAAACACACGGAAGTTAAAAATTTTGATGTTTGAGGGTTTTAGAAGTGAAAAGCACCATAAAAATAGGAAAAAAAAAAATTGAAGAGAAACCCTAGGGTCTGAAACAACTGGATATGCAGGAATATATAAAAACAGCGGTCGCAAAAGAAAACCTGTGTGGAGTCGCCAATTGTTAGTATGAATCTTTCGTCGTAAAATATCACTTTAGCTACGCATAAAAAATAGCCCTAACATCAATTATGGCTCCCAATATCTTTAAGTCTGCGGTTAGTTGATCTAAATGATGCTGCACAAATCCGGATCTAAGCGTAAAAGACATTAAGCAGATAAAGTAAAATGTGGCTCCATGCATCCAATAGACAAGACAAGAACAATGTATTTGAAAGAATTTTTATATTATATTGAAAAGGGGAACCTGAGAGGAAAACAAGAAAAGTGTTTTCTGGTTCTCCTCAATGGGATGGGTTCTTGACAGTCCTCAGCATTTCAGATCTAAAATCTCTCTCTCTTGTTGGTGTAGAAAACCCAGACAAACATAGAACTCAATGGGAGCTCACAAGGCAAAAATGGAGAAAATGTGACCAAGTGTATAGATCCAGAGTGATCTAATGCAATCAAAGGTGACTAATGAATGGGGAAAACCCTTCTATTTATAACAAAATATTAGGGCGATCTAGAACTTGGTGCATGAATAAAATATTATTAATCGAATTCTAGAACCACCCTTTAGGAATATTTTATTATATTTGTTGGAGGGAAAAGGATTTTTGACTTGGGTCAATTCCTTTATTTATAAATAATAAATAAATAAATGATTTATTTATTATTTTAAGGAAATGATGAGAATATAATTAAATAAATAATGATTTATTTAATTATTTATAAATGATTTAGTCAAATTTAACTAGGAATATTATTTAAATAAGGATTTAAATAACTTATTCCTAGGAAATAATCAAATAAATAAGGATTTATTTAACTGATTTCCTTGTTTTGGGTTAAATATGACCAGGAAATATAAACAAATATAGATTTGTTTATTATTTCCTTTTGGGGTTTTCTGTTTAGACCATAAACAACTTAATAAAGGTGTTTTACTAAGTTATTTCACATAGTGAAAGCAATTTTACTTAGGGTAAAATTGGTCTTACATGGTGTACTTGGGTTCATCTAATGATAGTAGGTTAGATGACCAAAAAATGGTGTAACACCAGTCATGGGATCATTTGTTTGACTGGATGTATTGGAAAAGAAGGTTTATTAGCTAGACATGTAAATATTTCAAGTTAGAGTAGGGTAGGTAGGAAATCTCAATAAAGCTCAGTCTGTGAGCATTAGTCAGTTGTTTTTAATTTCTACAAAGGTTCAGTCCATGAGCAGTTTTGTCTTTATGCCATCGCCCACAGCAAGCCAGACAGTTTAATCCTAGTTTGACTATTTTCAATTTCTGTCTTAGAATGTAGAGAAAGAATTCTGCTAGACAGTTTAATCCTAGCAAATAGTAGAATAGGTAGAGAAGCTATGAGACCAACTGTTTAATCTGGTCTCATGGAGAAATAAGGTTAGAATTAGAACATGTTTATTTTCTTGTTTGTAAAAAATTGATGATGTAAATTATCTGCAAGTCCAAATGCACTCAGAAGAAAAAATGTTAGGACAGTAGAATCGGTAGGTAGTTGTTTGGGAGAATGTTTCTGCTGATCTAATGTCTCCATGGTTGTGGCAGTTGATCCAAGAAAAGAAAAAGGGTGGTCAAGTACCAGGAATTTTCCCTACTTCCAAAGATTATTTTCTAAGATTCTTAACACCTTCACTAAGATGCCATCCCCATGTGGAGCCACTGTTAGCCACCTATAAATTTTTGACAGAGCAAACAAGTGGCTAAATATGTTTATGAGCCTTCAAGAGATACATTTCCTCTGAAAATATCTCATTATTTAATCCTTTACATGTCTTTTCCCTTGTAAATATCCTCACTATTGTTTCCATTTGAAAAGTCTCACTGTTTGTGAAAGAATTTTTCTCAAGAAAGCCTCCATCTATTCCCTTTTATCCCTGCAAATTCCCCATTTTCACCCCTTCTTTTCCCTTCTCAAAATTTCCCTTAAAACCCTCAAAATCCCTCCATAAGTCCTCTGAATCATTGAATTCCCCTTTTAAAACCTTGTGAATCCCTTTATTTGGTTTAAAAATCCCTTTTTCCCCTTACCGGAAACCACCATTTAGCCTTAAAAACTCTGTTTTTGGCCTAAAAACCCTCTTTTTACCTTATAACAGGCCTAAGCCCCTTTCGGCTTGACCCTTAGCCCCCTTTGCTGCATACGACTAGCACCAGGACCAGGTGCTAAGCTCTCGGGTGCTAATCGCAATTGGAATTTTGCTGTGAGCGTGTTTCCTTTGTTAAATCAAAATCTTCTGATGCGATGTCATTTGTTCTATCGACCGCGGATGAAATAGGAACCGTCGATCTGTAGAGATCTAATGGCCAGCGGTGATTTCACTGCGCCCATTACATCGTTCCATTACCCCCCGATTGAACATTGACTGTTGATCCCTTTCCAGATCCAATGACTGGCACAAAATCGCATCGCGCCGACCCAATGACTCCACTTTTCTTTTTCCCCGATTGGCGATCCTCCGATGCAATCCTAGCCGTTGAATCCACAAGAACCAACGGCCAAGATTTGATCACACACCATCCCTGTGCCCTCCATCGCCCTCCCTCCGGTCATATCTCCATTGTTGATCTCTCCGCCGATCCAACGGTCTGCGCGTAATCGCAAGTTCAAAACCTCGGAGTTTTGGCCCCTGCCTTTCTCCGATGCGATCGGATCTCAGCCGTCCATCCCGATTGATCCAACGGCTCTCCTTTCTCCTCGCCCATTTCACCTGACCCTTTGCCTCTTCTCTTTCTTTGAAACCTCCGTCGTCCATCCCTTAGATCTGACAGTCGAGATTTGTTCCACCCTTCGTTATAACCTTTTTTCCCTTTGGAAACATTAGCGCCCATGCCTTTGATCCTGACCGTCCATTATCAGATCTGACGGCCCTTAGTAAACCCGCCTTTGACCTCATCCCACCTAATCACTAATGCACCTTCCCATATCGCGCTCGCACCTCCACCGTCAGATCTCTTCGCTCCACATCCAATGGCCAAGACGCATATCGCGTAAATTTTGCATCCGAGCTTTAACATTTTTAAATCACGCAATAAAAGCAGTTTTGGGAGGACAGGTGTCATGCAGCGAGGTGTATCGCGTTTTTTTGGGGAATTTTTCAAACCGCTCTGAAGCCACGCGACACCGGTGGTTTTTCCACTAATACCACCTTTTCCCCTTTTCTCCTGAAAGCTCCATTATTCAATCCCGACCGTCAATTGCTTCGATCTAACGGTTCACATCACATCGCATTCCCATCCATATCATTTCATCAGAGCATCCAATGATTTGATTGGGAGATCTCCATCGTTGATCTCTTCCCGAGATCCAATGGTCCACGATCAATCACCCTCTGCCCTTCCGGTCCCACCACCAATTCCTCCGATATCCTTCATCTTACCCATTTTTCTTTGTATTCGCCTAAAATTAAACCTTTGTGTTTTAACACTAATGGTTATTTCTTCCGCCTAATTTAGTCTTAAAAACTCCATCAACGAATCCTAACCGTTGATCACCATTGTCTTATCCAATCGGACGATCTGCAACCCTCTTCACACCAGACCTCCAGCAAATCATTATTTCACCATTCTGCAATGTTTTTTCACCCGTTTTCACCTGCATCCACCATTTCCGCCACCATTCCATAGGCCTACACAGCGATCTTCCACCACTCCCCTAGATTTCATAATGATTTTATTGTATTGTGCAAGGTATATGGATGGTGAAGTTTTTCTGCTTCCATTGTCACCGTAGTGGTGATCCAGAGCGCAGAAAGACCATTACAGCAACAGTAAAGAGTATCAGTGTAGAGAATTAAAGGATTTAGGCTTCTTCTTGAAGATTTAACACCTATAATCCGATGTTCAAAGGATAAAGACGCAGTTTGAAGACCATTAAGATGATTAAAGGGCTTAATGAAGCCTAAGCACATGAAACAAGCCATATCTATGTTTAATGTTAGCAGAACTCTTTTTCTCTAGAAAATACCAACCACATGTCTTCTTCCATCTTCCATCGAACACCAGAACAGTTAGTACACTGACAGAAGTTTCTAAACTGTCAGGACAACAGTTATGGAAGTATGGAAAATTCTGAAGACCTTCAGTCACTTCACTTATTTCAGAAGATAAACAGAGTACTTACAATCAGAGAGGAATTCAAAGACCACATCTGAGGTTAATGTCAACCTAACAAGACTTTTGAAACAGCCTAAAGAGTACCAATATGTCAATACAAAGCCATTAAGCAGAGTGGGCATGAACACTTCCTCCACTTTGTCTTAATGAATCATTTAAATTTACATCTACTACTACAGTTACTGGTTTTCCTATAAGAACCCCTGAAGAATACATTGTAAAGTTGTTGTTGGTTGATAGGGATTTTATCGACTGTTAGAACTGTTATTGGGGGAAGTAGCTTAGTAATTTGTAATTTAGTAGGCTGGGAGGAGAAGTTTGGAATGTAACAGCCATTGAGCTCAGAGTATGTGACTGGTTTTGCACATCAATTGAACAAGCAAATTTCACAGGATCCTGTTCTATATTACAGGTGATGTTTTCTTTACTTATTTCATGTTTAATCATATTTTCCACTATTCTCTGATAAGAATCAATAATCTGTCTTAGGATATACCCCTTCATGGTACCCTAATGCTTTCATGCTCTTCTTGTCTTTCATGTTTTCTGCTGATTGTCTATCTGAGAACAAATTCATGTAATTTAACCAGTCAAAGATGTTGGCATGCCCATGCTTACTGATGTTCAAATTTGGGGTTTGTTGCTTAGATGTTCTTGTTGGGTTTACGCTGGAAGAATTGGGATACCAGGGATTTAGAGTCAGCCCTGTCCACTGGGGTTTTTTTCCAACAGCTGGCCTTTCTAAGATCCCTTTGAGCCAGTGTCAAAAGCATTGAAGGTTAAAAGTCCTTCTCTAATCTTAGGCCTCGCTTTGTGTTAAGTCTTAACTATTTTTCCTTTGAGAGTATGTTGAAATCAGGCATGGAGTTAAATGACCTCTGACCTGATCTTAAGCTACCCTTTGTGTCTATATTGAGAGTTTCCTTTGAGTATGTCAAAGCAGGATAGGTTAAAAGCCCTTACCTGATCTCCAGACTACAATTGGGTTTCTTTCCTTCTTTCATTTCACTCCTTAATGTTCCATTCCACCATCTATCTAAAAGATCCTTTGGTATAGATGACTTGCCCTATGGAAAACCTTGGTTATTTGTTATGCAATTAATCCCCTTTTATGACTCCATATCCCAATGGATTAGTACATTCTTGAACTATTTTATTTTTCCAAAACATCATGCTGCTTTGTTCCTTTCATTCCATTTAACCTTCTTAGTTAATGATCTCCAACCCAACAACCAAATCATTTAAAAAAACCCCTTGTGCTTCATACCTAGCCTAACACCTCATTTTCAGCTTCAAAGATATATAATTCTTTGCATTTATAGAGAGATACCTCTCTGGATCCAGGAGGGCTAGATCCTAGGATCCCAAAGTGGTTTGATGTTGTCTTGTCTTTTGGTCTTGCCAATCTGGACAAAACACAGGAACCCCAACAGAAATAATTTTATTTTTAGTTTTCTGAACTTAGTTGAATTAATTCTGAAAAATTTTGGTTAAAATTTTGTTAAGAGAAGATAGATAGATGTTTGAATATTTAAAGTTGAAATATGCTATTTGAATGTTTGGTGCACGGATGTTGAAAGAATCTCTCCTTGTAGAATAAACTCTTCATTGAATTGAATATTTAGAGCATATTTCTGCATGGTTTTTGAGTCACAGTCTCATCACATTTCATACGTCCACTCCCCCTCCGCAAGAATAATAATAAATTACACTAAGAATCAAGTGATAATAAAATTAATCATATAAATTTTTCTGAGCTCACACCAACAGTAGTTCAGGCTAGGATCTTGGGGTAGGAGAAGTGAGAAAATGACCCAAGATCTCAAAACTTGAAACTAGAGTAATTAAAAAGTGAAATACTATTGCTCTCATATTATTTGGACCACTAAACTACCACCGAAGTTAAGCGCGAGACAACACTAGGGTGCATGAGAAGGTAGCCCACCTTCAAGTGCATTCAGTGGGCATGCTATATATTTGGTTTCCCTTCAGGGATGTAGAAACTAGATCGTGGATCTAGGTGTTCTGCCCATATAACATGTTGTCTACGACCGTGATCCCCCTGATGATGTCTATGATTTGAGGTATCTTTAGTTGCCAGAAGCTTTAGGGACTTACACGAGGTGACTAGGACGGGCTGTCCTGGTACCTAAAACAGACAGGCCTACTCTGTCTTCGATCTTTGGGAGGGCACTCGTCTTCACGAGAGTGCTTACACCTATTGTCTGAGGTTCGGGTGAAGCTCTAGAGTAACCGTAACTATAATTAAGACCAATCCTCTCTGTATGCTATTGTGATACTGGGTTTCATCTCTAGCAAATGATAGTACTCAAACATGACCACCCTATTCTGGCTGCTTTCTGATTGATTTTAAAAGTCCTTTTTTCTTTTTTCTTTTTTTGGTGTGTGGTTACTATCACTGATACTTTATAATACATCACAAATAATTAAAATTTTATAAAATTAAACAGGTCACCGTGGCATACTTCGACCCTCGTCGTCTGTCTCGACAACAACGAGGTCTTCCTCCATTGACATCAGAGGAGGTGCCTTCTTCGGAAGAGCAGTCTCCAGTGACAACCCCAAATTTTCACATAGCCCCGTATCATACAGAGTTTCCAGAGGATCCTTTTACAGAAGGAGTCATACCTCCTTGAAATCCTCCTCTCACTAACCCGTCGGGGCCAATTTTAGATCAGGTTACACAAGGCCAAGATATGTCTTCGGATGCACCAACTTCCGTTTCACAACCGGCACCCATGGCATCGATGCCGATGGTAACCAACTCTGGTTAGCCACCATTTTCCTCATTGGTAGTTAGTTATACGCAAATGATGGGCAACCATAGTAGCCAAGCTATACCCAGTCCAAGAAATCTGGTCACCACAACTATCAGCAGACCTCCGAACCCTTCAGGATCTGCTCCTACTGTGACTGCATCAGGACCCACGGTTTCCACTCTCGTTAGCGGGGCTACTTCGGTTCCTTTTAGTAACCCTTTTGGTTGGAACCCTTTTCTGAGTTAAAACCCCTTGGGCACCATGCCAGGGGGCAATGCCACCAACACATATATATTGGGGGGCACTTCAGTACTCCTATAGTCATTGGGACAAACAAGACAGCCTATTGTTAACGTTGTTCCTTTGAGTGGTCAAACTGCCTTTGTAGGGTCTATGCAGATTCTTAACTATGTGAATAGCAGTATGCCTTTGGCTAAATCTATCGCGTCCATATGGGCAAACCAACCCCAAAACCACTTTGGGAAAGGGGGTAACTTTTATACTGGGGGATACCAACAGTTCACCCCTCAGTACAACGTACTCTGCAAACAGCAACCATACACCCCTACACCCCCACCCACAAGAAACTTGTATCAACAAATTCCTACGTATCCCATTGGTAACACATTGATGGGCGGACCCTACGGTCCGAATGGCCAACCAACACTTCCTTGGCTAGATCTGGGGGAAAACACGCAATTGCCATTTCTGGCAGCTCTAAACATCCCTAACATCTACAAATTGACCAATGATCCCATCAACCACTTCCCACTCTGGCCTCCAGTACCGCACAATATTATTTTTGACATCCCTAAATTCAATGGGAAACAAGGAGACGATCCGGCTATGCATGTCACCACCTTTCATCTATGGTCTGTTTCTAACTCCATGGTGGATGATAGTATCCAGCTTCGACTTTTCCCCCGCACTCTCACAGGCAACGCTGCCAAATGGTACATTGAGTTACAATGTGGGTCCGTCAACACTTTTGGCACCTTAGCTATGGAATTTATTAGGAACTTCCAATTACCTATTAGATATGAAACTGGCATGGAACTCTTAACCTCACTATGCCAAGACATCGCCACCCACATCTCTGATCACATTCATGAATGGAGATGTAGGAAGAGGCTGGTCAAAGCGCCAATCCCAGATCATCTCTTATCCAACTGATTTTTTAAGTCACTCTTACCAACCCTAGCTAAGGACATTTTTTTGTATGGTGAGGTCACAGAAGATCAATCCATTCGTCGTGCACAGCACTTAGATCTGATCTATTCACAATCTGGCATGCTATATGATTTACTCTCATATGCCCCTGGTAATCTGAATCCTCACGCTACTCAAAAACTTAGAGCACACATCGATGGCCTCGTTGGTGCAATCTCTGGCGTATCCATAAAATGGCCTAGTGGGCTAACCTCCCGGCCTTCGTCAGCTGCCACCGCCACTAACCAATCGACTATTATTCCTACCACTGAGGTAAACTCGGTGCAGTTTTCACAAAAACCTAGTGGAAATAACAATAATAACAAGAAAATATCTCTTCTTCTGAAGAGCAGTCGAATACTCGGAATAATCCCAATTATAAAAACATTGCCAAGAATGACAAAGGAAAGGAGAAACCCATGAAATTTCCTTGCAGAATCTGCGGAGGACCACTTGACATACAAATGTCCTCGGCTGCAGGAACACACAGATTTTATCACAAACAAGAACTATGGGAGGACACCTATCGTCCTTCATAATCCATTCCCAAATCCATAGCAGCAACAACAACACATGGTTGCAAACCCACAACAACCCCCATAAAGGGGCAACAGTGATACTCATCCTTCCGGTGAAGGATCATCCACCATTTATGGCATAGAAAGTGTTGAAATCCAAACACGAGCCAAACTTTATGGAAATCCTATCATTGATGCTTAGGAACCTGGTACCAGTTTGAATCCACTGTCGCCCAACAATTTGCATCTCGAAAGGCTTGCTGCTAACCTTGCGATTCGTCCCCCCAAAGGGACACTTCGACGCACGACTCATAAAACCTCTGCACGTGTTGCCCAAAACTACAATATTGTAGAATATTTGGCACAAGCACCATCATCCATGTCTTCACTCGAAGTATTGCAAACTTTCCCAACACAAAGGAAAGCTCTGCTTTCATCCATTGGTGGAATCGACCCTCAGGATTCTACGCTAGCTATCTTCTACATGGAGAAATCTCAGCCTCGCCTCTCACACCAACTTGCATTCTAGGTGCAAGTGGTGTCAAAAGGGAAACCAATCCATCACACTATCATAGACGAAGGTGCTTCGACCTGCGTTCTGTCAACTACATGTTGGATCGCTTTGGGTTCCCCTACTTTGTCTCTGTCGTCGAATTCCCTTAAAGCTTTCGATGGCCACACTTTCCTCCCAAAAGGTTGCCTTGCTAGCTTTTCCATTTCACTTAGTGGTAAAACGATAACAGTGGACATAAAAGTTGTAGGTTGTCATCTCGACAATAATCTATTGCTGGGTCACAGTTTTTCTTACACAATGACTGCCATTGTCTCTTCGGTCTTTCGACTCATCCTCTTTCCGTTGGATGGGAAAATAGTCACAATGGATCAGTTATCCTTTTGCACCCTCGATTATTCTGCATTACCAAGTAGCACTGTACCCCTAGTAGGAGGCGTTCCTGACTCGTACGTTAGCGTCGGTACCGGTGTTTTGAAGGCATCTTCCCTGATGGGTTGTTTTCCTCTCCCATTGCCTGAGGTACCACATATGATGGTAATGATAGCCACCATTTTGGATGGCTATATCGATCCATGGATCCTACCAGCACCTTCAGACATTGATTCCTACAGAGATTAGATGTCGTTATCCATGGTAGATTCATCTTATCAAGCCATCCAAATAGCATATGAACCCTTCACTGCTTTGGTTTCGACCAATGGTACCACCCTCCCACCCATCGCAGTTCGTTCTAGTTATCTCCTCGATGAAGTCCTACCTACGGACGAAGCTATTCGAGAGATCATGTCTCTAGAAGAACAGCCTTGGGGAGAGTTCCATCATCGTGCTTCGATGTTTGATTCAGACGTGATCACTAATCAAATCCCATATTTTGACCCACCTGAGATCATTCCCTCTATTTACACGACTATTCAAACTATCGATTCAGAAGGGAACATGGGCAATCTTTCCAAGACTATGCTCATAGATATCTTGGTCAAAACGGGTATCGTGGAAAACATTTAGATTGGAGCCGATTGCAATGCCAAGGAAATTTCACGCTTCACATCCCTTTTTAAGGAATTTCGCGATGTGTTTCCTTGGTCTTACGATGAAATTCCCGGCATAGATCCTTCTATTGAGGAGAAAAATATCAAGAAGCACCGATCATTCTTTTTATGGTATTTTTCTGGCTCGTTAAACTGAAAAACCTTGAGTTCTCTTCTTTGGGCTCGTTAAACTTACATGAAGAAGCTATGAGCATTCTTTTTATGGTATTTTTCTCACTCGTTAAACGGAAAAATTTCAAGTTCTCTTCTTCAGGCTCGTTAAACTTACACGAAGAAGCTCTGAGCATTATTTTTATGGTAATTTTCTCTCTCTTTAATCTGAAAAACCTCGAGTTCTCTTCTTCGGGCTCGTTAAACTTATGCGAAGAAGCATTGAGATTTATTTTTAGGGACTTTTTCTAGCTCGTAAAACTGAAAAAACTCCAAGTTACCTTCATCGGGCTCGTTAAAATACTACGATGAAGAAACATGAGCCATTATTTTCCATCTTTTTCAAAGCTCATTAAATAGAAAAAGTAACCAAGTCTTTCTCTATGGGACTCATTAAAATTTCACGAAGAACATTAAGTTTACTTCATCTCCTCGTACTCATAACAAAATGAGGCAGATTTCCATTGAACATAGGTTTCTCACTTTTCTGAATTCAATGGAATAACTCACAGAAAATGAACTGTTTCGAGCTTACTATTCTCCCTTCGTTGCACCCAATTATCAAACATGAAAAAGGTACCCCCTGGAGTTGTCTTTTACGATGTTTTTCAGACTCTCTAAATATGAAAAGATCATCGAGTTTTCCCATCTAGACTCGTTAAACTTAATCAGACGGGGAAAAATTTGAACAAAGTGGACACTTATTTTGTCGGATTTTAAAGGTTGATTTGGTAGCACAAAATCTTGAACATGACACTTCCCAGAAAACTCCCTCGCATTTAGCTGAACCCTACCATCTATGAGTTTAGCCTTCGTATGCTAATGTCCCTGCATCGGTGAATATATATACTCTTTGGTGTTCATTAAAGCCTAAGCTGCCTGGTACCCTACTAAAGTTCCTTCTATTGTTCAAGAGGATCCCGCTATCTACTGCTCCTTGTATCAGCCAAGCCATCATATTCCAGAACTTATTTTTCGTCAGTTATTCCCATTTTCTCTTGATTATTTCCCAAAACAAAATCATCTTTTCCTATTTCATGTCAACTGATGTAGGATGCCTAAGTGGCTACCTTTTGACATATCTCTTCCTATTGACTTCAACATCTTATCTAGGAAGTTGATCCATAAACACATCAGTACCCGAGTACTTGCAAACATCAGTGGCAGGTCACCTTGTGTTTGGTTGGGGGTTCTCATTATTGGCTCCCGACTGAATGATTCTACGAGTGTTCGACATCAACTCCTTTTATTCACACTCGCTAGATTGTATTGTGCATCTTGGGGACTATCATCATTATCGATGGATGCCCTTGCATCTGTTAATAGTTTTTGTTTTTTACTGGTAATCAAACGATTTCCTGCATTTTCGACTACAACTCATTCATTCACATGTGCGTAAATATGTAGTTTAGTGAAGCAGCGACCAAGACCTTGGGTTGAGGCTTACACCTTTACAATTGTGTTTTCTCTCCCAAGTTGCGATATTGTTTTTGGAGACAGCTTATAAATTTTGATCCTATTATGATAGACACTTCCACGTTATGCTTGGTGGACACACTGTTCTTATCTTTGTTCTAGAGAAATCATTTTTGATTAGCTACTGAGCATGGGAATGCCGGAGACAGATACTATATTTTCTAACATATGTTGTTATTTTCGGGTTTTCCTTGGTCCTCCAATTCCTCTCATTCTACTACACTTGTTATAAAGTATTTCAGCCATCATCTTCGCCTCTGACCTCACACTTTATGGGGGCATCTGTTAGAATACAAATGACCTCCTCATCAGCTCAGAGGAGAAGGTAACATGGAAAGAAGAAAATGACCTAGACAAGACCCATTTTTTCCAAGGTAATGCACCCTAGAGACAGCTAGGCAGATTTATAACACACCTGAGCCATGCAAAGGTAGTGTTAATGCCTAGGGTAATGCTCTGTTTTTCCCAAGGGGTAGCGTTATCCATGTTTGAGTGTGAAAAGGGAAATATCTTGCAGAAAAGTGACTGGAAATTCCAGATTTTTCTCATAAAGAGCCAGTTCAAAATAGAAACTAAAAGGCACAAACCTTTTATTAGGCCTTGCAAAATACAACTGGACTCCTAAGGAAGGAAAAAGAAAAGAAAATCGAGGAAACATCTAGATCTTTCCCGATTCAAACTAGTTGAAAGAGCTGGCAAGTTTGCGCTCTCCATCTCCGAGGTGTGGGCTCTTGATCTAAGGTCGAAGGTTTGAATATTTGTAGAGTAGAATTTCATTGTTGTAGTGTGAGGCTTGAAGATTGGCAGAGTTCATTGAAGACTTTCTGCCTTGAGCATCATCACTCAGAGATAGAGAAGGAGAGGGAGAGGAATTGGAAGATCGAGGAGGGCTTGATGCAACAGACGGTTGTAATCCTCCTTTTTATAAATCAATAGAACTATATCTGTTTTGTCCACTTGATGCATCAGTGTCACAATTTTTTTTAAATCATTTATGTAGCATGATATGACTAGATTAGATCTGCATTATTGTATGTTCCTTATATGCTATTTTAATTGATAGAAACCTATACTATTGTAGATATTACACGGGTTCTTTGATTGGTTGCAAGATCTGGATTTGGAGCTGGAGAAGAAGGACTACTACTCTGCCGCTTGGTGTTCTCCATAGGATATGTCGTTTACAAAGAGGTAATCACCTCAACTTTTTTTTGTCAATTATAGATATTAACATGGGCATGCATGAAGTACCTTTGAAACTTTACAGCTAATCTTACAGTCTGCCTCTGGCACCGGAAAGCCCAAGAGGGATACCCAATAACTACCACCCAAGCATATTACCCTATAGCACAAGGACCGGACCAAATAAACTCAGAATCTTTGGCCAATAACCCAAATAATGGTGAAGCCATCTTGCTGAAATCTTTGATGAACCTTCTGTTAGCCCCCCTATGAAATTTTTGACAAGCAGTAGGGGGCTAAATTGTTGTTGAGTCTTCAAGGAATGCATTTCCTCTGAAAACACAGTCTCCTTGAAGCCTCCATGTGTCTTTTATCCTTTGATAAAATCCCCTCTGCTGATTTCCCTTTTAAAGCCTCCCTGTTATGTGAAGAGATGCCCAAAGGCCCCCTTTTCCTTCTTATTTCACACCCAGTTAGCCTCTTTTTATCCCCCCTTGTCTCCCCTTCTATCTCCCCATTTATCCTCCAAATCCCCTCAAAATCCCTTTAAGTTTCCTCCCCTAACCTTTGTTGGCCTTTTTTCCTCTCTATCCCTCTATCGTTTCCCTTTTGAATCCTCAAATTCCATTTAAATGGGCAAAAAACCCATTTCCGACCTTATTATAGGCCTAGCCCCTTTTCACCAGCCCCTTTCAAACCACTTACCCACATGTGACCCGGCGCTGGGACCAAGCACGTAAGTCCCAAGCGCTAATCGCAATCGGAAGTCCGGGCGGGTGAAATTTCCTTTGTAATATCAAAACAGACCCGATGCGATTTGTTTAACACATAAGTCCCATGACGAGTTTCGGTCCATTGCTATGTCGTAAAGATCGACGGCGGAGCGCTAATCGCAAGCCCCCCGCCCATCGCAATCGCAACTCTCCACGTGCGCCCTCTGATCAATCGCAAGCCGTTCACTCCGACCTCCGATTGATCGCAAGTCTTCCGCCCCGATCCCCGATCAATCGCGTGCCTTCTTCTCTGTGCTCCGATCGCGATCCTCCGATCATTTCCCAGCGCTCCATCACACCCATTGCTCTGATTGCAATTGCAAGTCCTTCCTCCCGTCCCCCGATTTCTCTCCCCACCGTTGATTCGTCCCGCGATTCGATGGCGCGATTTTCGATGGCGCTGCGCTAATCGCTCCATCGCAATCGCATGCCTTTTTCTCCGAGCTCCGATTGTGATCTCCCAATTTAATCCTAGCCGTCCATCCTCCCGCAGATCCGACGGTCATCGCAACTCCCGATCCCCCGATCGCACTGCCCCTCCGATCTCATCCTGACCGTTGATCAGTCCCGCGATCCGACGACCAGCGATTAATCGCAACTCCCCATCCGATCGCAATTGCAAGTCCTTTCCTCCGTCTCCCGATTCAATCTCGCCCGTCCATTTTCCCGCGATCCGACGATCATCGCTCAATCGCAAATCCCCCCCGATCGTCAATCGCAAGTCCTTTCCTCCGTCTCCCGATTTAATCGCAGCCGTCCATCTCCCTGCTGATCCTACGGCTCAGCGCTAATCGCATCGTCGTTCCGCCCCTCTCCATCTCCCTCCGATTTAATGTGGATCGTCGATCTGGTCCCAGATCTGACGGTTGGTGTTTAATCGCAACATCTCTCCAAATCGCAATCAGAACTTTTTGAATGTGCGTTGCGATTACCTTTCGCTCCGACCTCCGATTGCGATTGCCCGATTTCATCTCCGCCGTCCGTCTCCTCCCGGATCTGACGGCTCACGTTTAATCGCCCTCCGCCTCCGCTGGGTCCCACATCCGCCCCTCCGCTTCATTGTTTTTCATCCAATTCCTTTGTATTTTGGTTTATAACCAAAGTTCCGCGTTTTCTATTGGAGGTCCTGCGCCCCGTTATGTTTCATAAGGCCGTCCATCCGACTGATCTCCGTTGTCGATTTCCACTCCCAGGCCAGGATCTAATGGTCTGCGCTACATTCTATCACCAAACCATATTTTTCGTGAGTTTTCACCCCTCCGTTTGCATCTCCGATGTTTTCACCGTTCCGCCACCATTCCTCTACCTTCACTGCATTTCTCCACCACTGCCCGGGCTCTGTGATGAGTTTATTTCATTATGCAGGTAGTACAGAGATGGCCAGTTCAGCATTTCCAGCGACCAGAAGAAGGAATTCAAAGGGGGTTGGTGCCTGTTATTAATGAAATTAAATGTTTTTCCCTGTATTCAAAGGACCAGGGCGCAATTGAAGACTAATGCACAGACAACAAGTCTTATCTGTGTGTATTCCAGCAGAGCGTTTTCTCCAGAAGTACACCTTCCTACAGCGATCTCCATGCCTCCTCGAGCCCTGAAAAGATTAATTGCACTATCTGAAACCCATTTAAGACAATCAGGCAACAGTTAGGAAGTATGGAGCGACCTGTAGACCTTCCACCCAATTCATTCATTTCAGAAGGCATCGCAGAGTTCCAGACCACCATAAGGACTTAAAGAACATATCAGAGGTCAATTTCCGACCTGACAGAGACTCCCCATGCAGATTACAAAGTACACATAGCGATGCAGAAAGCCATTAGGTGGTATGGGCGTGAACACTTCCGCCTTACTGACTTAATGAGATTCATTCAATGTTCATCTACCTCTGTTTTCTCTCTTCTCCTATAAAAAATCCCCGAGAACATAATGTAAAGGTTGTTGTTGTTCAGTTGTTGGGCATTTTACTGTTAGAGGGATTCATTTGACTGTTAGAACAGTCGTGAGAGGGAGTAGCAGAGTAGTTGTATGTAATAGGCTGGGAGGAGAAGTCTGGACTGTAACAGCCATTGAGCTTATTGTACATGACTGGTTTTGCATCAATTAATCAAAGCACATTTCACAGGATCCTGGTCTATTACTATTGGTGATGTGTTTCTTACTCTTTTTATTACATTTTCATGTTGTTTCATTGTTCTTCTGGTAGTCAACAGAAGTATAACATAGGATTCACCCTTGTTAGGTGCCCTATGTTTCCTGCTCTCCCTACCTTTAATGTTTTTTGCTTTGTGTGCTGTCTAAGAGTGAATTCACGTGGTTTAACCAGTGCAGCCGATGTTATTGCCTGCTGGCTGATGTATGAACTTGGGGGTTTGCTGCTTGGATGTTTCTCTATCAAATCTATCTCTGTTTTTCCCTTGGAGTTGCTAAAGCAGACCTGGAGTTAAATGACCTCTGGTCCGATCTATAAGCAGCCCCTTAGTCTCTTTGAGAGCTGCCTTTGAGTATGTCCAAGCAGGTCTGGAGTTAAATGACCTCTGACCTGATCTATAGACATAAATTGGGTTGTTCTCCTTCTTTCACTTTCCTTCCTTAATGTTCCACCCCACCATCTAATCTAAAAAGATCCTTTAGTATTAGATGACTTGCCCTTTGGAAGCCTTGGCTAGTGGATGCAAGTAATTCCCTTTCATGACTCCATAGCCAAATGGACGGCACTTTCTTGACCCATCCTCCTTGCTGAAACATCCTGCTGCCTTGTTCCTTTTCTCCCATTGCTTTCTCATTCCATGATCCCCTAACCAACCAAGAAACCCTTCAACCAAATCATTTTAAAACCCCCCTTTGTGCTTCATAACTAGCCTAACACCTCATTCTGAGCTTCAAAGATATATCATTCGTTGCTCTGTTTGGAGAGATCCCTCTCCGGGTCCAGGAGGGCTAGATCCTAGGGCCCAAAAGTGGTTCTGATGTTGTCTCATCTTTTGGTCTTGCCAATCTGGCCAAAACATGGGAACCCCAACACCTTCTATAGTAACCAACTAAGCCTAAGAAACTCCTGACATATTTCTTCTTTTGAGGAGCAGGTACCCTTTTTATGATAGTGATTTTGTTTGGGTCTACTTGTATTCCTGCTTGGGATATGGAGTGTCCTAATACAACCCTCGCTTTCTTCAGGAATTCACACTTTTCTGGGCTCAAGGAGAGATGCATCTCAATGCACCTTCTTAGAACTTTACCCAAATTGGAGAGAGCTTCCTGGAATTCATCCCCATATGGTGTGAAACCATCCATGTAAATTTTGACAAATTCATGGACTAACTCAGAAAATATGCTCAGGACAACTCTCTGGAAGGTGGCTGGGGCATTGCATAACCCAAAGGGTATGAATCTATAAGCAAAGGTAACCCAAGGGCAGGTGAAAGTAGTCTTATCATGGTCTTCAGGGCTGATTTGAATCTGATTGTACCCACTGAACCCATCTAAGAAGGAAAATAACTTCTCCTGTAAGGCCCTCCAGGACTTGGTCTATAAAGGGTAAAGGGAAATGGTTTTTCTTGGTGGCTTTGTTAAGTTCTCGATAATCAACACAAATTATCCACTTACCATTCTTCTTTGGGACTAGGACAAGAGGAGATACCCACTCACTGTTGGATATAGGATATATGAACCTCGCATCCAATAATTTATGTAGCTCTTCTTTGATTGTGTCCTTTAGAGCCGAGTTAATTCTTCGTTGGGGTTTTCTCACAGGTTTTCACCCTTGTTTTATGTAAATGTGATGTCTACATACTGAAGGATGCACCCCTTTCATGTCCTTGTAATCCCAAAAAAATGCTTCAATATTTTCTTTCAAAAGTTGGCATAGCTACTTCTCATCTTCATTTGAGAGGTTTGAGTTGATTTTCAGAGATCTGGATGGGCCAAAATCGACATCCTTGGTGGTTTCAGAGGTTGTCTCAACTAATTTCACTTCCATCCAAGGTTGGATTTCAGACTCTTTGACTAGGGTTTCGAGAGGAGTGTTAGTGGCGGACTGGTTTTGAATGGCATGGTCGATGAGTTCATCTTCATCAAGCCGACCCTGTTAGTCATAAGTATTTTTCACTATTGGTATATGACTATATATTGGTTCTAGATTTCTAAGAACAACATTCTTTGAACATTGTGAGTTTTAGAAATCACACTCCCTTCATTATCCTTATAGAATTTTTTTCACTATTCTATCAACCTTGTAATTTCATGGTCACTTTGCCACTTCTAAAAAAACTCCTTAATGGCTTGTGCCTCTCATCTCCATCCTTCTTTCCTACCTATGACCTCCTTACTCTGCTTTTCCCTTGCCCATAACTCCACTTTCCATCTAGGGTTAGCTATATCCTAACTCATTCCCATGATCCCTAAGTTCCTCAAGCATTGATGGTCTCAAAACTATCTTTGTAGGCTCTTTAGATAAATCAAGTACATTGGATTTTGGATCTTCAATAAAGCACTTTAAAAAATACTATGTTTTTCACTTGAAGCCTCCAAGCCAATTTTCAGTCAAAGACCAGGTCAAAGAATCCTCCCACTAGGTCAATTAGGGTTTCATATGTTCCAAGGTCAATCATTGGTGTTTCAAACACTGTTTTTCTTTGTTAGAACCTGGTTTAGAGGTCTTGAAATGTTGAGACATGGTTATTCAAGAAAAGATCTAAAAGTTTCCAAAGAAGACTACCTTATCAAATTCAAGGTCTGCAAGAGGTAAATGCAAATACTTTGACACTTCTGCAGGACTGTTGAAGTTTCCATGAGCAGAAGGTGTTGTTAAGGTAGGTGGTATGCTCTTAAATGAAGACATCTTGCAGTAAAAAAGATAGGAAACACTTGTTCTTGTATAGAATCAGGGTTTTTGAGCCTGATTGGGCCAGCAGTGTGCCAAGTAAGGATCAAATGCAGAAATGGCCATGGAGGAGGTACGCCAAAAAACCAAACATGAAGAGAAGTTTATTAGAGATTATTGATGAGATAGGGAAAAAGGTGAGGTGAACTGGACAGAAATGAATGAACTTAAAAGGGTTATAGAGAACTTAGAAGACAACACTGATGATTGTCTTAAAAGTACTCCAAACAGCTAAGGTTTTGGGAAAGTGTCCAGGGAAGGTGGAACCATGAGTAGAACTCCATGATGACAGCAGAGGAAGGATTGTGAAAGTGTTGTTATGTGCAATCATCCCAAAGTTTTCCAAGGTGAATGTGTCATGCCTCAAAAATCTAAGGTGTAGAGAATATCAGTAAAAAAGGTAAATCCAAGGTTTTTAATCACCTACCAAGGAAAAGATGATTTAAGCTCCAAGGTGGGGACAAAAGAAGTGTTGAATATTTTGCTACTATGTAAAGCATCCTAAGATTGTCAAAAGTGAATTTATCATGCTTCAAGGAGTAAGAGAAATCCAAGTCACTGTTTTCTGGCACCTGCAAATCAGAAGTGGCCAAAGAAGGTAAAAAGCATGGTTTAAATTCCCTGGTGCAGGAAAAGGAGAGTTTTTAAGGTGTTACTTTGTGTTTGAAACCCAAAGGGCCAAAATGAACATGTCAACTCTCAGGGAGCAAAAGGAAGAGCCACTTAAATGTTTTCATGTCACTTGCCAAATAAAAGTGTTAGAAGACATCAATAAGCCAAGAAGAGTCAAATTTATGACTCAAGAAGACCTGCAGACCAAAGGTGTAAAGAACATCAATGAAAATGAGCAAAAAGAAGAGTGGACTTCATGATCTAAGTCACTTGAAAAGGAAAGAGGTCATAGGGTTAGTGAAAAAGGAAAAAAAGCAAAAAAGACCTATGACATTAGAAAATGGGTCTGCAAAGATTAAATTTAATTCCCAGCCCTATAAAAGGTCATTTTTTTTTCATATGACTCATTTTTCACTTGCAAAGGAGTTAGAGCATTAAAAGGAGAAGAAATTTTGATTTTTCAAGTCAAATCAGGCAATTTTTTTTTGGCGTTGCACCCTCAGGTTGGCGCTATGCACCTGGAGTCGGGCACTGCGCCCTTGGAAAAGTTTTCCTGTGTATTTTCTTAAGGTGTTGCGCACCTGGGAGGTGGCACTGTGCGCCTAGTAAAGAGTTGTGCTCTTTCCCGACACCCACATAAAGTTTTTCCCGGTGTTGTGCGCTCAGGTTTGGCAATGCGCGCTTGGTATAGGCACTGCACCATTGACCAGGAGGGCCTTCAAAGCCTTGCAAACATTCAAACCACCTAAAAACTGCTTCAAATCATCATCAAGGGTTTTTCAAGCAAAAGCAAAGGTAAGTACAAGTCATCCTCCCATTTTCAAGCATTTTGTCATTATTTAATGGGAAGAATGGAACCTTAAGGAACAACCCTAAATTTCATGCTTGAAAACACTGTCTAAACCTCACTCCATCTGCCTATGAAGAATATCAGTTAAAACAAAGGGTAATTGCACAACTGAGGTTATCATTAAGTTTTTTTAGCCTCTCATTTAGCCTGATATACCTATTCATTCACTCATCTCATTCACAAACATACTGCCACTCCATTACCCTCTTCATATCAGTTTCACATAAGTGTTAGGGTTTTCAAAGGCAGAGTGGTCAAAATGTCAGAAAGAGAGGATAGTGGTAGTGGAGGAGAAGGCCAAATGCCAAGGATGTAGGGGCAAAAAGGTGGAAAGATCAAAATATTTGAACCACTCAACACAATAGAGCTAATGGCATCTCCCTTAATTGTTTCCTGCTTCCAACATGTATGCTGCTATGATTTTTGTGAGAAGGTAAAACAGGTGCAAAACCACCCTGAGCTAACTAGGCTCTTCATACTTAACTTGCATGAGAAACAAGTTAACCTTGCAGGGGTCAACTTTGAGTTGTTTTGAGATGATATTTCCAATGCCACATGCATAACAAGTGTGGGTGAGAAATGGTTCAAATAGGCCAACCTTGACATGAGTTACTATGAGCCATATTTAAAGCCTAGATACAAAGACCACAATAAATCCATCTTTCCTTTCTCACATTTTCTTGATAGATATGCACCTATGATGAGAATCATTATGAATTATTTTACATATGAGGGAAGGTTCTCCCGGCTTTACTCCTATCACATTAGGTTGTTGATGTACTTTACTAGGGTGAGGATGTTGCACCTACCCTATTACCTCTACAAAAGAATTGACAAAATGTTCTATATTGTACAAAAGAGAGACTATCCTCAGCAAATGCAAAGTCTCTTTCACAACTCTCTTATCAAAATGGTTGTTATTCATCAATTGCATCATAAGGTCATTCCATGGGAGGTTTTCATTGCCCATGAGATGTTCACCAATCCACAAGGCCAACAACAGCAAGATGTCCCTTCTTCTTCTCATCCTCCCATTCCTCCATCCACTCATATTCTCTCACCTCATTATGATTCTTCCACCTGACCATCCACTCATAGTCCTTCACATCATGATGATCCTCCTCCTTCATCACCTACTCACTATCCCTCACCATCCTCTCATGGCACTAGTGAATCAAACAATAAAGAAGGTGACAATGAGCAATCAAAGAGAAATGAAGAAGAAAGAAACAAATAAAAGAGCAATGATGACAGTAAGGAGGACGTCAGTGATAAAACAAAGAGCATTGAAGCAGAGGACAGTGATGATGTTGGCAATAATGATGACAGTGGGTCAAAAGGCCATGATAGCAATGATGATACCAATAAAGATGGCAGCCATGAGAGCAGTAATGAAAAGAGCCTTGATGGCACTGATGACAACAGAGCACATGAAAGTGAGACTAAAGACACTAAAATGGTGGACATTGAGCCCTTTTCTTTGACCTACCAAAGTGGAAATAGGCATGTGTTTTCTGCCCTCAAGAGGCAAGGGGCCATGCCTTCTACATCAACCAAGCAGCTTGATAAAGGTAAGGAAAAGTTCATGGATGAAGAAGAAGAAGAAAAACATGAGACTGAATAAGAATTTCAACTCATTCATGTTGACAGTGATGATGAAAATGAGGCAAGGATCTTAAACATGCTACTCCAAAGCAAGGATGCTCAAATTAGGGATTTGCAAGCCAATCTAGGTAGGGCTAAGAATGTCATCCATTATTTTGAGGTTGAAAACAAGCAGCTAGAGACACAAAAGGCAATCTATGAGATCAAAGCTATCAGAGCTCAGAAATAGGCTACAAAAGCTAAGGCTAAGCTAGATGAGGCCTTGGATAGATATGGGAACACTGATGATGAGGAAGAACAACTTCCTAGGAGGAGGCCAAGGAAAATTGGCTTAAAGAAGGCCTTAGCCAAGGAGAGAGAGCAAGAGGCAACCTTGGTATAACAACTCACTCCAAGTGAGCTACTTTCCATGCATATTGACTATGATCGGGAACCTTGGATTGAGAGGGAAAACATACACTTAGAGGGTCTGTTGGAGAAGACTAAGATGGAACTTGACCTCCAAAAGAAGATGGCAAGGCACTATGCCTTAAGAAACAATATTGCAAGGGCCAAGCTCAAAAGAGCCCTTAGGAATATTCAATCCCTAAAGGAGGCTAAAGACAAAGAAAACCTTGACATCCTTGCTGATGCATCCCTATAGGCATCCCAAACATAATTAGCAAGGCAAATTCAAATTTTGACATATTTTTGTAAATTTTGTTTTTGAACTATTTTGGAGGGCCAAGGAGTCAAAATTTACATTTTTGTGTTCATCAAGTCAAGGAAATCACTCACAAAAAATTTCAGCTCATTTGGAGGAAAACTGGTCCTCCAAAAGTGCCAAAAACACCCAAAAAATCACCTTTCTACCCTATTTTTAGAGTTGCCGCTGCGCATTGAGCAGTTTTGGGTGATCGAGTTTTTGAGTAGGTAAATGAAGTCCAATCAAAAAAATAAAGGCAGTTTTGGAAAGTAGACTAGACAATATTTCCAATGAGCTATCATGGAGCTCATTTGGACACAGGGAAGGCCTCCAAATCTTGGTTACAAAACAGAAAATTTTTCCAAGTGTTGGCGTTGCGCCCTTGGCCTGGTGCCGCACCCTTGAACCTCAGTGTTGTTCCCTTGCAAAAAGGTCAAAAAAACACCCTTGGAGATATTTTGGAAGTTATTGAGGAGCCTCAAAGTCAGTTTTTTTGCCAAAGTTGGTTGAGGAGTTATTTTTTCATTTAATGAATTAGGATATTTGTGCCTTGGGCCTTGCATGGTCTCATAGGAAAAAAATTACATTTTGAGTAATTAATGGTTACTATAACCGTAGTTAGGGTTTTGGTCCTCCTTTCTAGTTAAATATTGCATTGAGGCCTCATTGTACATGTTGGTTGATTATTGAGAAGAATATCATAGATTTGAAGATTAAGGAGAAATTTGGCTTTGGACTTTGTGGATGTCTTGCTTTGCACGATAATGGAGCAAGCTCACTTGCAAGATTCATGAACATATTTAATGGTGATGTCTTTCCTATCTAGTGCTTGTTTTCTTATGTTATCATTTTGTTTCATCTTTCTCATGCAGTATGACAGAAATTTGAGGCTAAGAAATGTTATTTAGAGGCACCTTAGCTCTGTCTACTTTCTATTTCTTGTATGTTTTCCTCTACTAGGTAAGATTAGAGACTTATTAAATGCTCTCTAGTTCCACTTATGCTTTTTTATCTTAATAATTATTTAATGGAGCCAACGTCAAAGTATTTTATGGTTAGCCCTACTTCTTTGATGTAACTTAAACATTTTTTTTGAGATCTTTGCTTTGAAGTATTGCTAATTAGGGTTTAGCTGAAGAGGTCTATGGTTTTCCCTGCTCTTTTTTTCATATTAAATGGTTGCTTTGAAGGTCTTTGTGTTTGGTCAATTTAGTGTGTCCTAAATTGCTAACATAAATTATCAACCAAAGATTCGTAAGCTGACGAAGTGTGGCGCACTATATGTGCAAGATAACCTATCTCTTACTTTTTGTCGTTTTTGGATTTTTATTGATCTTGGTTGGTTTCCTAATGTGAAATGGAAATTCTAAAAGACAAGTATGGTTATGAATATTCAAGGCAATGATGTCCTTTATAATCATTTACCAAACTTCAAACTTCAAAAGGAATTTGAAACATACAATGACAAAACTTGAAAGGAAATGAAAATGTGATGCTAGCCTAATAAATCAAACAGTGAACTATTAAGCATGAAAACCAAATCATCCTTGTTGCTGTCTAAATACAAAAGAAACTATGCTTAAATAAATCCAAGAATTGCAACAAAGTAAATCTAAATCAAATTACATCAACTTATATCATGATCCCTCACCATTAGTCCAGCTATGGCTTTCGGAGGTAACCATAAACAACTTGAGCAATCTGATATCTAATTTGCAGAAAAAGAAACTAATATCAAAATACACACTCATACTTCAATCCCTCACCATCAGTCCAGCTGTGGCTTTCGGAGGTAACTAAAAATGACATGAGCAATTTAATATATCTAACTTGCAGAAAGTAAACTAATATCAAACTACACACTCATACTTCAATCCCTCACCATCAGTCCAGTTGTGGCTTTCGGAGGTAACTGAAAATGACATGAGCAATTTAATATATCCAACTTGCAGAAAGTAAACTAATATCAAACTACACACTCATACTTCAATCCCTCACCATCAGTCCAGCTGTGGCTTTCGGAGGTAACTGAAAATGACATGAGCAGCTTAATATATCTAGCAGGAAAGTAAACTATTATCAAACTACACCTCATACTTCAATCCCACTCCCACTGGGTCCAGTGGCAGCTTCAGAAATATTTGAAAAACAGCATGAGCAATTTAATATATACAACATGATAAACTAATATCAAACTACACACTCATACTTCGATCCCTCACCATCAGTCCAGCTGTGGCTTTCGGAGGTAACTGAAAATGACATGAGCAATTTAATATATCTAAATCTAACTACTGAAACAAATGTGCAAGATTGAAATAAACAAAGCAGTGCTGGAATTAAACAAAAAGTAAATTAGCAGTAGAACAATATTGATTCCATGTCATTAGTCAAAAGATATGCAAATGCCCGGGCTGCCATGAAAAATTATGCTAAAAGCTATGATTTCAGAAAGCAATCTAAGTAAGGAAATATGACAAAACAGAATTGAAAGCAACTTATCTAGAAAACATGTAAAGCCTCCTTGGATAGCAGGGGCCCTCTGCTACCAATTTGGTGAAGTCCTTCAGCTCCTTAAAGTTGTAATCAAAACAGCATCAAAGAACTGAATTTCTCTATTAAAAAAGAACTCACAAATCTACATCCCATTCCATCTTGAACTTTGTTACAAAAGACTTCTCTACTACTTTTTCATTACTTCCTCATTACTTTCTCATTACCTATGATAGGAGAAAGCTTCTCCTATTTATACAAAATATGAGGAGACATCTCATTAATGGGAGTCCATGAATCTCTCCCTCCATCTCTAGAATTACAATCAAAATAGGAAATGATAAGACACATGTCTTTCTAGAGTTTCAACACAACTTGAGGAATGAGACACATATCCTCTTAGAGTTTCAATACAACAAGGAAGTAAGACACATATCCTCTTGATTCCATAATCTTCTCCAACCAAATTCGAATTTGGCTTTAGAGTGTCACATAAGGGTCTTCTAGAAGTCTCCTTTTGACCTACACATGTCACAAAACTCATAACACATATATAGATATATGAAACTATGTTAATTTTCTAGTTTCTAATCATAAATTCACTTAAAATACATAAAATAAATAACTTTGGAAAACAAGGATCCTAACCCATATATTTATGAAAATGGTTACTTGATGTAGGGTTTTAGGTCAAATGACTATGAAATAAGAGCTAAATGGTTATGACATAATGGAAAAATGTATGAATATGGAGAACACTTTTGAGACTCAACATACCCCCCAACTGAAGTTGTTGCATGTCCTCATGCAACTATTGCAATGATTCATTTGTCCATGAGTTGATCTTTTATGAGTTTTGACTCATATAGATTCATTCCAAACTTTGCTTCTTGATATTTTCCTTTTTGGCAAAATATAATACATTTGATTGCAACACATTTTTTTTTTTTTTCTCAATGGTTGGTTCTTGTGTGACAACCATTTTTTTTTTTTTTTTAAAGCATTGGTTCTTGTGTAACAATGCTTTATTTTCTTTGTTGCATCAAAGTTCATGAAAACATTTAGAATCAATTACTTCATCAATGAATTGATCATTTGCAAGACATAATCTTTTGGATCATGTTGCAAAAATAGTTGGTTGGGAAGTATATGTGGATGGAAATGAAATGAAAATGTGTAATAGTGTATGACATGTGGATATGAAATGATGTCCCTTCCCCCCCCAACTAAAGATATGACAATGTGGAAAAGGGAGTGAGGAATTTTTCCAAAGTTACAATTTTGGCATTCTAATGAATTACATGACTAAAAATTAGAAAACAACATACCTTCACTTACCTTAAATGTGGATGAGTTGTGTATGTGTGGTGGCTGCAAAATTCTGATAATATTCTTCTTCAAGTGGCTGAACAAGAGGAGTCATGGATAAAGAGATGAGATGACTTTTTATTGCTTCTACTAAAACTTGCTGAATCTGCTCCAAAATGCTGAAAATAATAGTCTTCATGTCTTCAAAACTCATTGGCATATCCTACTATGTGAAAAGATGTTCTGATGTCGAACATAGTAGGAAATTGTTGACTTAGTGGCCATTAATGGATGCCACTAGTCAACACGAAAACTCTCACCATTGATGACAATGAGAGTCAAGATGCCCAAACACATCTTGCTAGGTACAAATGATTTTGCTGATGTCGAGTCACCTAGAAGATCTGACGAACAAGAGACATTAATGTATTCTCATTGTTTGTCAGCATGAGAACTTGCCATTAAGGCATGCAAGCCTCAAGGTATTTTTACAAAGAACTTAGACTCAAAGGACTATGGACTCAATAATTTGCATTGCAGCAAGGCTTATTTGCGGAATGAAAATGACAAGAAATGGAAGATGGAAATGGAAAGTAGAAATAGCAATGGGAAATAAGCATGTGAATGAGCCTCTTGCTTTTATTTGTGGGTTATGAATGAACAAAAAGAAATGGAAAGTGGGTGTGAATGTAAATGGAAAACATGAAGTGAAATGAGGTGAATGGTTTATTATGAGGTATGGATGTGATGGAGACAATAGTATCTGAAAGTTTTTCAAGTGTTTAGATCTGATTTTACATCAGCATATTTCCTCTTTGTTGATGATCATCCTCTTATGAAACAAATTGGTCTCTTAGAGAGACACCATTCTCTTGTAGTCATTTGTCCTTCCTCCTAGAACCTGCAAAAAAAACTAATACTTCTTCTGCAATGGAATGTAAGATTATCAAAGGAGATAGGTGATCAATCTCTCTAGTTATGATATTTACACACAAAACTAAGAATTTGTATTAATGAAACAAGTTCTCAAAGGAAAAATCAAAAGAATTTATACATGTTTTGGAATTAGTGCCTCAAGTTGAATGTTGCTTCTTTTCAGCAATTTATTTCATTATTTACCATTTCAAACTCTAATGATGGATTTCTCACTGTGTAGATCTTGTTGAGACCTTTCCAACGATACTTGAATCATCAAAATCTGATTTTGTATGAGAAAGTTAGGCTGATTTGAACAATGAGGTTTTTCAGCTGCGGAATTTGACTTTAGCTGCGAAATTGGAGAACAGCTGCGGAAATGGACTTTAGCTGCAGAATGTCGACGGTTTCTGTAGCTAAAAATCTTGAATAAAAAGTTAGTCATTCATCCTTCATCATCAGTCCAAAATTAATCAATATCTTCAGAAAAAGTGAGCAAATAACTTATTTATTTCATTGATTCAAAAAAAAAAATCTTTTTTTTTTCTTTTTTTTTTCTTTTTTTTTAACAACAAAAGATAAATGCAATTTATTTTTATTTTTTTTAATAACAAAATTGAAAAAGAAAAATGCAATTTTTTTTATATTATATATGTTACATTTTAAAAAATATATATACATATATAATTTAAACAAAACAATTTATTAAATATGAAAAAAAAATAAAAACTAAAACAAGAATGTCATTCTCCTATTGTATACAAGCGAACTCCAATGTAAACCACCTCCTGCCAATAAACTACTCTAGACCAAAAACATAAAAGAGAAACATTGCAAGTGATGCTGGAAGAAGATAACTGATGAAATCCCATGCATAAGAACAGAAACCCTGCTAATAATCTATTTGTGTTTTGCTTTTACTCCACGTTCCTTTACAATTGGCACAAAAGATGAAGGAATGAAAGCGAAAGCAATGTTGACAATAATTTCAGTTGCTGCAAATCAAGATCCAAAGAAGTTGGGAGCTGATGCATATGACTTCGCTGTAATGAAGAATGCTACTGCATTTGCTATCGTTGGTACAAATGTTTCAACCTTTGTGCATCTTTTATCAGCAATTCATGTTCAGCATTTTTTTATTAACTTTTCTTGAACAAGACCAGTGATACGCTTCTTAAGAGCTTGATTTTCTAAAGTCAAAATAAGGTGTTGCTGATTCAAGAAAGCATTTTCGTGTTCGAAAACTTCAGTACATTTCTGAACTTGAAATAAATGTCAGTGCTTTGCAGGTTGAAGAGTCGGAAGTGTCAGTCGTTCAAACAATGCAAGAGAGAAGAATTAACGAAATCCATCATTCAGAAAGTAGACGAAGTCAATTTGAATTCAAAAATGAGTGGAATGTGGATTGAATGCCACGTTAAGAATTGGTATTCAACTTTGATTCTTCTTCCTGGAGATTAGGAAACCGAATTATGGCTGAAATCAAGCAAAGTGTCGTTCAAACTCTCCACTGTGCAAACAGAAAATCGTTTTTCCTCATGCGGCAGGCAAAAATGGCCTTCAAAGAACTAAAAAATTCTCCCAGACCGCCATGAATTTCTTAAAACGATTTCTGGGTTATCTAATTGACCACGTTGGAGAAAAAACTCATGTTTTATTTTTTCAAAATTCATCCTCAATCGTTCAGAAAATGTGTTTCAAATTGACGTGTCAAATAACATTGCGTTTCTGGAGATGCTCTGGCAAAAAAAAAAATCGTTTTTCTCAGAACGTGGTTAAAAATTGCGTTTCGTATTGACCATTGTCAGGACTGATAGGTTTTCCATTATCTCCTGGCAAGTAAGTAGACTGAGGAAGATCCAGCTCTTGGAATCTACGCAGAACAGCAAGAACATCTTCTGCTCTAGGTCGCTGGTAATCATCTTGCATATACTTGCTAGCTGCAAACACTTCTCTGATATTTGAAGCATTTCTGGCATGGCCAGACAATACCAGACCACTTTCAAGGAGACAGACCACTTTCTCGTTCTAGGATCAACTAATGATTTTGCATTACGATTTGAGATATTTTTGTGGTGCCAACTTGAATATAACTCCCCTGAAATCTCATGACTGCAAGCATCCGACTTCCCAAAGCTCATTTTCTCTGCAGCATCACGAGACTTGGTCTGCTTCTTCTTTTCTAACTTCTTCTCTCGCTTCAATTTTGGCATGCACCATGGACCTCTTGATTTTATTTTTTATCGAGGAGAGTTGCATTGTCTTAGGATGTCTTTGTTTATTGATTTGTTTTGTTTTTGTTTTTCATTTTTTTTTTTTTTGTTAATAAAACTATATGTTATATTTTTAAAAATTAAAAATACACATATATATTTTACTAAGCAAAATGATTTTATTTATTTATTTATTTGTTTTGTTAATAAAATTACACATGTTAAATTTTGAAAAATTAAAAATATACATATGTATTTTACTAAACAAAACAATTTATTCAAATGATAAAAACAAATTTTTTTTTTTATTGAATCAATTGAAATGATGAAGTTGATTTTACAATATTTTTTCACGCAATTCTTTTACGGTCCTCTAGATCACACGAGTGCTGAATGCATATACGAGAATTATTAATTTTTTTACATAACAATCCTTTTTCTGATCCTCCAGATCACACGAAGTGCAGGAGGAGAGCATACTCTAGAATTATTAATTTTTTTAGATGTAAGAAATAAGGCTACCTAATTACACTTCTCCAGCAACAGCGCCAAAATGTTTGGTCAATTTAGTGTGTCCTAAATTGCTAACATAAATTATCAACCAGGGATTCGTAAGCTGATGAAGTGTGGCGCACTATATGTGCAAGATAACCTATCTCTTACTTTTTTGTCGTTTTTGGATTTTTATTGATCTTGGTTGGTTTCCTAGTAACAGGGTGGAAATTCTAAAAGACAAGTATGGTTATGAATATTCAAGGCAATGATGTCCTTTATGACGAGTTTACCAAACTTCAAACTTCAAGAAAATTTGACACATCTGATGACAAAACTTGAAAAATGAAAATGTGCTACTAGCCTAATAAATCAAACTAGTGAACTATTGAGCACCCAAAACCAAATCATGTTATGTTGTCTAAATACAAAAGAAAATATGCTTAAAGGTAAAGAATAACAACAAAATAAATCTAAATCAAATTAGTGGCACCGACTCACCAGTCCTCACCATTAGTACATTTCTTAGCTTTCGGGTAACCATAAACAACGACAATACGATATCTAATTTGCAGAAAGGAAACTAATATCAAACTACACATCCATAATTCAATCCCTCACCATCAGTCCAGCTGTGGCTTTCGGAGACAACTGAAGATGTTATGAGCAATTTAATATATCTAACTTGCAGAAAGGAAACTAATATCAAACTACACATCCATAATTCAATCCCTCACCATCAGTCCAGCTGTGGCTTTCGGAGGCAACTGAAGATGTTATGAGCAATTTAATATGTCTAACTTGCAGAAAGGAAAATAATATCAAACTACACATCCATAATTCAATCCCTCACCATCAGTCCAGCTGTGGCTTTCGGAGGCAACTGAAGATGTTATGGGCAATTTAATATATCTAACACGAAGAAAGTAAACTAATATCAAACTACACTCATACTTCAATTCCTCACTATCAATCCAGTGTGACTTTCGGAGAGTAATGAAAATGACATGAGCAATTTAATATATCCCAACACGGAAGAAAGTAATATCAAACTACACTCATACTTCTGATCCCTCACCATCGGTCCAGTGTAGCTTTGGAAATGTTGAAAATGACATGACGACTTAATATATCTCTAAATCTAACTACGAAACAAATGTGCAATTTGAAATAAACAAACGGTCTTCAGAATTAAGCAAAAATAGAACAACGTTAGAACAATATTGATTCCATGTCATTAGCCAAAAGATATGCAAATGCCCGGGCTGCCATGAAAAATTATGCTAAAAGCTATGATTTCAGAAAGCAACCTAAGTAAGGAAATATGACAAAACAGAATTGAAAGCAACTTATCTAGAAAACATGTAAAAGCCTCATTGGATAGCAGGGGCCCTCTGCTACCAATTTGGTGAAGTCCTTCAGCTCCTTAAAGTTGTAATCAAAACAGCATCAAAGAACTGAATTTCTCTATTAAAAAGAACTCACAAATCTACATCCCATTCCATCTTGAACTTTGTTACAAATCTACTTCCTCATTACTTCCTCATTACCTATGATAAGAGAAAGCTTCTCCTATTTATACAAAATATGAGGAGTCATCTCATTAATGGGAGTCCATGAATCTCTCCCTCCATCTCTAGAGTTACAATCAAAATAGGAAATGATAAGACACATGTCTTTCTAGAGTTTCAACACAACTTGAGGAATGAGACACATGTCCTCTTAGAGTTTCAATACAACAAGGAAGTGAGACACATATCCTCTTGATCCCATAATCTTCTCCAACCAAATTCGAATTTGGCTTTAGAGTGCCACATAAGGGTCTTCTAGAAGTCTCCTTTTGACCTACACACGTCACAAAACTCATAACACATATATAGATATATGAAACTATGTTAATTTTCTAGTTTCTAATCATAAATTCACTTAAAATACATAAAATAAATAACTTTGGAAAACAAGGATCCTAACCCATATATTTATGAAAATGGTTACTTGATGTAGGATTTTAGGTCAAATGACTATGAAATAAGAGCTAAATGGTTATGACATAATGGAAAAATGTATGAATATGGAGAACACTTTTGAGACTCAACACTTTGTATTTTTATTAAGGAAATTAGGAGTTCCCTACTCTTTGATTATTACTATATATTGTCTTAAATGTTTTCTTTGCCTGAAGGTGAAATCACTAGAAGACTTACAAGTTTCTTGCCTTCTATGGTTCACTGGATTGTTGTCTTAATGTTTACTTGCTAGGGTTTGGTCAAAGAAGTTATTCGTATGCCCTGTCTTTGGTTATTTCTTTATTCATAGTGATATTAAAGGCCATTCTTGTTAAAGGATTCTTAACTACCCTTTGCACCTACGATATTCACAATTTAATGTTCACTTCACTCACATAAGCTTTTAGATCCATTTGGCTTTGTTAGACTTTCCCTGTGATATACCCTTGACCTATTGTTGTACTTATCAAGACCTTTTGCAGACACCATAGCTCAATGGTTTAAACCTCTCTCACTCTATCTATTATGCTTGACAACCTACCCAACCAAACAAACCCTAATCCTTATAACTAGCCTAAAATCAAAACCCTAAAATCAATCAAGTTTCACATCTTGTACAGAAATATAGAGAGATCTCTCTCTGAGTCTAGGAAGGCTAGGTCCTAGGACTCCAAAGATTGATTTGATGTTACCCCTGTACATTTGGTCTTGCCAATCTGAAAAATTACGGGGATCTAACAGACCCCTCTAAGGATAGAATCTATGGTACACATAGGAGCAGTGTTATATAACTCATCTTCTTCATCCTCCAACCATATAGGGAGATCATGATCAATGGAATGCTAGGATGGAGGATATAACACTAGTTGTTTAGACAAAGGCCCATTCTTGATAGTCATGTTTCCGACCCGACAACTAATATAAGTGTCTGCAGTGGCTAACCAAGGTCTCCCTAAGATGAGAGAATAACCATTAAACTTGGTTTTTCGCTGCAGGACCAGGAAATCTGTAGGATACTCCCAAGATTCAATGGAAACCATAACATCATCAACAATTCCTTCCGAAGTTACTGTGGACTAATCTGAAAGTTGCAGAATTGTTGTGTTTTTCCTCAAAGTCCCTTGGATATTAAGTTTCAACATATTTTCCTTGGTCACGATATTGATGGCAGCCCCTAAATAAATCAAAATTTTTGGGATTATGACACCATCTATATGTACACCAACAACTGGACTACCAGGGTCTAGGTATTTTGGAAATATCACCTTCCCCAGCATTAGGTCAGAAATTTTTCCTACCACATTGATGGTGGGGGTATCTCTCTTCCTCCTTCCAGGTTTCTTGAAGCACTTTTCTTTGATGAGCCTATTGTAGATAGGGAAATCCTTAATGGCCTAGAGAAGTGGTATCTTTACACACAAATTTTCCAATTCTCCCAGGAGTTCAATCTCCTCTAGGGTGTGCTGACTAGGTTGGATCAAGCACTTGGGAAAAGGAGGTTGTTGGATCTAAGTTTTATCTTCTTCCTTTTCCTCCTCAACCTCTACAGGTGGAGATGGGGGATGGTTGTCTGGGAGTACTCTTCCCGACCTAAGATTAACCCCCTGTATCTCCACAGCATAAGCTGGATGGGATGTTTCTCCACTGGGAACCTGTTGGATCTGTCTATTGTTCCAGTTTGGATTGGGCTGTGTAGGTATAGGTAGCCTAGGTGGAGCAGTATGATTAAGCTGAGTTTGAGGTTGGGGTGGAGGTATTAGAGCAGGTATTTGATTTTGTTGAGGCCTCCACCCTTGGGATGGATTGTTTCACTGAGGTTGATGTGGAACATATTTATGAAATGGTTGGTTTACTGGAAGAGGATGATATGAAGGGTTGGAAGGCCAACTAGTAGGCATAGACCAGGATGGAGGAGTGGGGGTGTACCAAGGTTGCCTGGGTGTACTCTGATTTTTGTAATAGTAAGAGTGAGGTGCACCTTGCATACCTTGTTGATATGGCTAAGGGCTCTGAGGCCTTCTCTGATTGATGAAACAGAGTTGCTCTAGCATTTTTTCCCCACCGTGATATACAGATTTAAGTCCAAGTAAGGAGGGACACTTGTCTGTGGCATGATTCTCTTCACAGACTAAGAAAACCTCTATGACATTCAGTGGACATTCATTCCTTGGGTGTTTCCTGGTGCATCTAGGACAAAATATGGTCAGGGCTATAACTGCTTCCTCTTGCTTCCTTTTGACATGCATTGTGTCTATTTGCAAAGCAAAGGTGTGCAGCATGTCACTCTTGAAGTCCTCTAGCATGTTTCTAATCTCATTTTCTATGAATGTGGAAGAGGAAGGGGTATTTGATATACTTTGGCTAACTCTTCCCTTCTTCCTAAATTCCCTAGAATGGTTTCGGAAGACAGTTTTGATTGTTTCATTGGGTTGTTGGTAGATATATCCTCCTGATAACATATTCAAGGTTTCTATCATCTCCTCACTGATCCCTAGAAGAAGTACATGTTTGAGTGAGTCAGGATCAAGAGTACAGTTGGCTCTCTTATAGTTCAATTGAAACCTCTCTTCATAATCCTCTATGGATTCATCAGGCCTTAGAGTCATCCTAAATATATCATCCTTAGTTTCCTTGGCCCTACAGTAGTCTTTGTACTTTCTGCCGAAGGTCTATTCCATCTATGCCCAGGTAGTGATGCTATTCCCAGGCAGACCCATGAACCAGCGCAAGGTTGCATCCTTAAGGGTGGATGGTAATAGCTTCAACTTATGATCATCAAAGGTATAGTCATAAGTCCAATTAACAATAACAAATTCAAACATGAATGTGTCAGGGTCTTCAGAGGTAATTCCATGGAAGTCTGGAAGAGGTGAGGGGCTAATGTTTTTCATCTTAGTGTCCCCATCTACCTCTCTTATGGGAAAGGCTCTTTGGGTCCCAGCCATGGTTAAGATAGGTAAAGTAGGTCCGTCAGTTGAAACAAGGTCTTCTTCTTATTCTCCAATAGGATCCTCAAAATATTCAAAAGGCCCACCTATAGGGGGTTCAATCTCACTACCACTGAAGAAGAATGAAGGGTGGCTAGGAGGTGATGTGGGAGTTTTAGGTAATATTTGTCTTTGAGTATTCCTAGTCCTATGAGGCATGAAAATCATATTTTTTGTACTTTTTTCAATATTTCGGAAGTGACATGAAAAGAAAAGAAAGCAGAAAAGAATGCTAAAAAAAAATCTGAATATCTACTAGACACCTCCCCGGCAACGATGCCAAAAAGTGGTGAGCCCTGGTATTGCACCAAGAGTGTTGCAACTCCCAGGGGCTTCCCTACTTTACTTTATCAACCCAGGGTTCGTACAAACTTTGAGGTGGCAGTGCTATATACACAACAGATGCATTTTGTTCTTGCCACCCTCTTCTATTTTACAAAAGGGTGTTGTTTCTTAAATTATGAGATCAACTGGAAAGTAAATTACTCGAAGGAAATGACAGAAAGGAAATTAAAATAAAGTTATGAAAATAAATTACAAGAATGAAACTAATTTAATTGGCAGAAAGGGAAATGACTGAAAAGAAACTAAGCTAACTTTCTGAAAGTAAATGGCAGAAATGAAACTAATTCTAAACCACACTTATCTTGGCCAAATGGCTAAATGCACTATACTTATCCTATGATCTATCTACCATGCTCTTATCCATGCAACTAAACTATCCATGACTTAATTTTAACTAAAAAGAGTTAATGTGCAACTTGGAGGAAGAAAAAGGGCTAAAAGAGCTTAGAAATGGAAAGCAGGGGTTAAAACATTATAAAACTTTATTATAACGTGATAATTGACTTCGGAGCAGAAAGAATTGAAAAAGGCTTAAAAGCGGAAATAGGGGGTTTAAAACCTTATAAAACCTTAGTATAGTGCAAAAAACCACTTTGGAGCGGAAAGAATCGAAAGATACGATGGCAGAGATGAGATGGAGGTAAAAGTTGTGATGTGTGATGTCACAATCACAACTTCGCAAGTTTAAATGGATAGTCGTAAGGATTTAATGGGAATAAACTAAAATGTGCAGTGTGTGATGTATGTTGCAGTAAAGTTTGTGGGAGTCGATGTGAAATATAGTAAGTTCCACAGGATGCGATGTGCGATGTGCTATGCAGAGAGATGACGTGGAGGTGGGGCTGATACCGCAATCGTCATATTGCAGAGTTGGAGTGGTAGTGCTAAATAAAGAAAGAAAAGGTGCGATGAGCGACTTGCGAAGTGGCGGAGTTGCGGTAATAATATCGCAATCGGAAAAGAAAGTAGCGGTAAGTCTTCAGGAAATAAGGAAAAGGTGCGACGAGCGACTTGCGATGTAGTGAATATTGCATTGGTAGTTGGAAAGTGGTAAGTGTTAACAGGAGCAACTTAAACCATGCGGAGTGTGAAATGCGAAGTATGACAGCTGAGATTTTAAGGAGGAAAAGGCGAAAGACGAATTTCGAATGTTTTTTTTTAAGCGTTTATCATTAAAACGAGTTTGGAGATGGTGATCGATAAAACAAAGGAATAAGGCGAGAAATCGGAAAAGGAGAGCGGCAAGTCTTCAAGGCAAAAGGTAAGAGCTACGAAGTGCAATTGCGATGTATGGTGGCGGGAAACTTGAGGAGAAAAAGTGGAGGTTGGGTTTCGGTGGTTTTGAATGGTTTTTCACACGTTTTGCATAGAAAGGATAAGGCGGTCGTGAACAAAGAAAACAGATAAGTAAGGCTTTGTAGGGCTAAGTGTGTTAGGAAAAGAGTATGTAAGTACAACGTTAAGATGAGAAGTAGAGGGAAATGGAAGCGTAAGAGCAGTGCTCAGAAGTGAAGCACACTTGCAGATTCATGTATGGGAAACAGGCAGAAATGTAGGATAAAATAGTGAAGGAAAGGAAATGGACTTGGTAATACAAATTCTTCCCCAAACTAGAACAGAAAGCAATTTTGGCCCGTGGGAAGGTCTGCCCTACTCTAACTCTATTGACAGAGATGAAAGGGGAGAAACTTGACCAAAGTTTTGGATTTTTTCCTCTATTTCACTATGCATAAGCAATTAAAACTACAGTGGCACAAAAAAATAAATAGCAATGAAACTTATCAGAAGCAGATATAACTTAAATGACATAGGCAAAACTAGCTAAATGATAGAAAGGAAAAGATAGTAACAGAAGAGAAGTTGAGGCACATGGATTGGGCCCTAACCCATGAGCCTAGCCCTTTGAAACTTAAATCAATCAAATGGAATCATTCTACTCATTTCATAGAAGAATAACTGCATACATCTCTGAAAGTTTTGATCCCTAAATAAAACAAAAAGTTTCAATAGTTCACAACAATAATTCTGTATGGAATCGAGACTAGGATAGACTAACTCTTCCTAGCTCTAGCTGTGCTATATTTATTCTATAGGTCAGCTACCAACAACTCCCTTCAAAATGGTGATTGAGTCCACTTTAACTCCAAGTAAGCATAGATTGAGTGCCCTTTGTCTTCAGTTGCTTAGCTGCCTCTTGGAATTCGAATTGCTGGAGAGAATCCTTGGGGATCCTTCGGCTGCTTGTGAAATTCCAATTGCTTGGAGAGAATCTTTGGGATCCTTCGGCTGCCTTTGAGGGTGGAAAATCCTCCTACAATTTCTCTTTATTGTCTCCTCCAAGTCTTTGTGATAAAATATTTATAAAAGTTCTTAATAAATCATGATTTTTTGCACTCAACCTTATATTAGGCACTCAGAGTATGTTATCCTTAATCATCACCTATACTAGCATCATAAACCCAAATAATAATAAAAATGCAAGAAAAAGAGATCTAAGAAGGCAAAAAGGTGACTATTAACCCCTCCAAATATGTCTAATGATGGAGCTCATCAGCAGCTGCCAGAGAATTGTTGAACTTCCCTAGCCTTTATGTGGTTCTAATTATCAAAGTGTCGATTACCAATTCATCCCATTGGATTATGTTAATTTCACTGAAGGAGGGAATCAAACAAACAAGAATGGTGTAAGATTGGAATAATGCATGTCGAGTTGTTTGAACAATTGCACATGTATAGGTTTATCAAATAAATTGGACGACAACGGATACTGCATCCACCATTTGAGCAAGTTACGAAATGGATATTAGTCTTTATATTCGCAAACACTAATGTAAGTTTTCTGCAAGAGAGAAAAATGTGTCAAATCCATATACTTGTATGCTCTCTGTTGTGGAAAATGTTTGCAAGGTTGGTTTCAGTCTGTCATTTCCACCAAATGATTTTGATCACACAACGAGTGATCTTAATTTTCTTCGTATTTGGCATCGAAATTTTCTGTGGAGTTTTGAATTTCTAGGCATTTATGAGGTAGCACTTGAAATATACAGACAACACCGAAATATTGATCTTGGATATTCTACATAATATTTCAGACGGGGGACCAAAGAGATTCACATACGCGGAGATGAAAGAAGCCACTAATAATTTCAGTAATCAAGTAGGCAAAGGAGGATTCAGGACAATGTATAGAGGTGTTATGCCCAAATAGAGACAGATTGCAGTGAAGAAGCTCAAGAGGGAAATTTTGGACAAAGGTGACAATTATAGGAAGAATCCATCATCTCAACCTTGTTCGTATGTGGGGTTTCTACATAGAAGGTGAACAAAGAGTTTAATGGGGGGTGACACTATTGAGATTCTATTGATGTTGATGAATCTCAATAGTGTCACCAAAAGAAACCTCATAATATAATTCTTATCGGCATAATTATACCATTTCTTTTGTTTTTCTTTAAAACTCAACATTGCATATATGAATCATTTATGAACTCCATCTATAATACCAACATATGTATCAACATATAAGGTTCAACATGTATCATATTCCATCCATACCATACGACCTTCCAAAGGGACTCAACACACACACACACACACACACACACACACACACATATCATTCGTTAAACCTAACACTTATACGGTCTTCAAAAGCGATCAATCAACATGCATTTGAATACAACCTTCAAAGATGCAACTTTCAACGCATTTTTTTAATACTTAAACACCAACATACATACCATTCAACACATCCATTAAAACAAAGGTTTCAACCAAATGCACAATTCATCACCAACGTTCACGTTGGCATTAGCTCTTCGACAACACAACACAACTATACTAGTGCTCAGGTAGCAGATTCATATTTTTTTTCATGCTTCTGTGGCAGGGGTTTCGACCAGCATATTTAATGCAGAGTCATTTAGTCTTCCACCAGTGATCAAATTGGTAACAATGTTGAATGTGGGGCATCTTTCAATCACAATCCAGCATTCAGGCATTCAAAATTATCTAGGCACAAAGCCAACGCTCAAAACGTCCATATCACCACAATGCTCAATTCGTCCACTCTCACTACACCATCGCCCTTCAAAGGTGTTTCTTTCAATAGGATGTATGCGGAGGGACAAAGAGCAGAAGAATAATGACATATTTTTGCAGGAGTTACAACACAAAAGTCTAATTTTTGGAGTTGGCTATGATACCATGTCAGGCCATGAGGGTAACTCCACGAATAACTTGTTTATTGCATTAGCCAAATCATGAATATACACATGAGTGGAGAGACTCTTGGGATTCCAATTCAAAGGTCTCTTGGTTTTCTCTAATGCATAACTGAAACTATTTACAATATTTACGATAATCCCAATCCTTTTGGATTAGGTGTTAACAAAATACTCTGGCGACGCGTGTTGGTATCGTTGGAAAACTTGCATATCACTATCAAGATTCGACCTTCTAACAGGCCTGTTGAGAGGTAGGGATACAATTATAAGGTTTTCTGCACATGCAAAGTTTTAGACACAAATAAGGGATTGCAATGTCTACAAAACACCCAGACAAATATGCTCTAGAAGGCCACAAAACTAGCAAATCAGACTATCACAACAGAGCATATTCACGAGTGCTCTGAAACCACTGTTGGAATCACAATATTCGAAAATGAATTCAATTGTATATTAAGAATGATGTAAATTGTATATGTATAAATACAATAATGAAATTGTTGGATTCACTTTCTAGAATTTTTGGACATACATTATTAACTGTCCACCAGAATAGATTAGGTGGTTAACAAAGATCACAATTTTGAACTCAATACTATACATAATAAAAATACCTTAAATTTTTTTGAAAATAACAATTTTTTTTATGCAATTTTTTTAAATAATAAAAAATCACAATTATATTATACTAGCATAGATCCATCTTAAGTACAAATCTAACATGAGCTTAGAGGGATCAAATTTCTTCATGTGCAAACTTTTTTAGGGTGCAAAATACAATGTGTTATTTTTCATTGTTTAAATTGTATTTTTGAAAGCTAAATAGAGTATATATGGGACAAAATAAACATTTTAACTATAAAAACTTAAATTTTTTCTATATATAGATATATATGAAGTTGATATCTACATAGATCTTTAAATAATTTATTTAAATGTCTTGTTGAAATATTTTTGAAAAGTATAAGATTTAAACATCTGATTCACCAATTTTTTTCACTTCTAATTACTTTACAGTATATTCAATTTTTTTAAAATTATAGCCAACATTATTTTTCAATTTAGATTATAATTTTTAATTTAAATTTGTATTCTAATGTGGCACCCACAGAGGACAAACTTACACGTCCCCTATAGGCATTGTCTAATGTGGCCATGGCCATAATTTTACAAATTTTAGTGGAGAAACATTTCATACTCTTTGAATTGATTTTTTTATAATGGAAATGAATTCAGCACCATTAAAAGTTAGAGAGACACCCAAATCCTAACTTTGATATCAATAACCCAAATTTCCAAAAACTTTTACAAAATTTTAGTAAAATCATATAAAAATTCCCATTATTTTTCACAAAAAAAAATTGTGGCCACGTTAAACACTACGGAAAACATAAAAAAAATCTCCGCTGCGCCTTTCATTAAATGCAACTGGCAGCGCTTCAACCAATGGGAAAATCTGTCAGCTTTTTGGCTAATCGACATTCTTAATTTTCGCTATCGAAATTCTTACTGCTTGGCAGGCGATCAGCGTTTCGCTATCGAAATTCTTACTGCTCGACAGTGTTTTAAGTATGGGTAGGTCTGCTAGCCGTCCGTTTCTGCTAGCATTAAGTTGTCCGCTATGTGCATGCGTGATAATGACGTGCACGGCTGGTGAGGCAACGATATATGCCAGCTAAGCGCTTTGCCGGCTCCCTCGCCTAAGGAATTAATAAACGAGTAGTTTTTAAGCGATTTTTTTAAGGTTTTTTTTTTTTTCTCTTAATTTTTTTAAATCTGGCTAGAATTCATTGAAAACATAAGTTTGATGGGTAGCTTTGCACAATCGAAATTTTCTAGCGGTTTTTTAGAGTGCTGAATCTATATATACAGTCAAAAAACCAGTTTAAATAACAGAAATCAAGATTTTACCTCAATTTTTTTCACCAAATTCTAAAACCAAAAATTCTAAAAAGTAAAACTAAAAACAACTTCATTAATGTGTGAGAAACACTCTTTAAGAAATCTCCATAGTTAGATATTATTTCAATTGGAACATTTGAGAATGTGGTTGTCCGTTTTCATGACATATTTTGATTTTGAATTTAAGATAAGACTTTTAACATGTGGAGGAGGACAAATAGAGTTATTTGCCCTATGGATGGACACAACTAATTTGTAATATCTCCACCAAACAACAGCGTTAGTGCAATTTTAAAGGATTCCCATGGTTGGCTGCAAATTATAACTTTATCTCTCTCATTAACGCATGACAAGTGCTCCTCTCATAAAAAAGCAGAGTTGGATTGTTGTACCAAACGTGGGGATGTGCAAAGAAGTAATATTGCTTGTCATGCACAAAAAAAAATCATGTACAAACAATATAATGAACGACAAACAAACATGTACTATGACCGTGCTTCAACCATTAGTGAATTCATACCATTCGATAAAGTCTCTATCTATCTCTTTTCAACTCAATATTGTGGGTCTTCTCATGCTTGCATTTAGAATTCAACTTACAACATGTCTAAATTTATCCTTCAAGTATTTTAATTTGTAATGTCATAAAACTTTCAATGTAACATTTTTACCAAGTCTTCAATTTCTAAAAAAGATGTTGTAATTTGTGCTTCTCACTTTCACATGCTTTTGCATTGAGAGAAATAAGGTTCATTCTATAGAGATGTATATTCAAAACAATGAAGTAAAATAAGAAATATATATATATATATATATATATATATATATATATATATATATGTAAGCCCGTGATATAAAAAACAAAACTTAAGAAAAGAATATCGCCCATTGCCACACACACATATGGGGAGAACCTCTTAGGTTCCTCCTTCTTACCCAAAATATCCAAAAGGAGGTCATTTCAATGACTAACCACAATAATAGTTTGTAACCTCAAGGGACTAAATTGAATTTGAATGTGTGACTTTTATGGCCTCCTTGTTGGGAACATGTATTGGACGAATGGTTAAATTGATTGACCTAACCCTTGTGGATTATATCTAGAGTCCCTGAGGATATAAACTACTATTGTGGTTGGTGTAGCTTGAGTTGCCCTCCTCCCCCCTTGGGGCGGCTATTTATCTGCTTTTATTACATGGAACATTTGTGTGGGGAAATGTTGTAGGTGCTTCCTCACATTCCAAAAATGGTACCCAAGTTAAATATGGTTGGAATACATCATGTATGCTTACTCCCAAGGAACCTAAGTGGATTCGACCATGTGGCTTCCTTTTCAATTATGGCTTTGAAATTGTAGGTCAAACCACTTGATTTAACCCTTGTGATTATTTTTTCCAAGGAAAATCTTGTGTTAAATCCCCCAAGAAGTTCCATGTCTTTCACAGATAGTACCCAGTGTAAACTTATTAGTGTTGATTACAACCCTAACCCAATACAAGCATCAAGTGGGAGACAAAATAGAGGAAATTGACACAAATTGACACAAAATCCTCCTGCATGAAGCTTAAAACACTAAACCACTCTATCTATCCCAATATGACACACACACACACACAGATATATATATATATATATATATATATATATATATATACTTTAAAGTATACTTTGTGAGATTTTCCCTTCTCCCTCAAACTATAGTGTCAAGCACCAATTGTAAGAGAAATTGGTAACCCCAAGGGAATTGATTAGGTTTGACCCTATGGCCTTCCCATTAGAAACATGGGTTTGGTAGATGATTCAACCGCTTATACAAGTTTTAACAAGAAGGAAACTAAAGATGCAGTAACTTGGAATTAGATGTGAAAGACTTAATCTATGAAGCTTCCCCGACAACTAACCCTCACACACAATTTTCATTCAAAAACACTACATGTAAGCTATGGATGATCCGTAAATTGTCGTGGATATTCCATTGGACATTTTGTCACAACAAATATGATAATATTATATTTAAAAGCTGAAATTCTACACTATTACAATTTTCTTAGATTTCTAGATCTATAGATTTTACCGTAAATAGTGCATGCATGCAAATAAAACTTGTGTAGAAAATAGAGAATGGAAAGATAGAAGAGCACACACACATTAGACACAAGATTTTCTCTGGGAAACTATTTCAGGAGAAAAACCCATCTGGAAGGTGAGGTCACTTTGCTCTCTTTCTATGTCTAGAAATATGGTTGCGAGTACAAAGAAATTTGGCCTATGGCCCATGGGATGATACAGTCCACAAATCATCTATGTGTGTTCTACCTCTTGTCCCTCTTGGATATTTTTTCTTAGCTATGGAACAAATGCACTTGAAAGAATGGAATGTCTCTTCCTCCTAGTGGCCTAATTATAACCCATCCCGATAGCCTACCAGTGGTTAAGTTTGATTACCTCAACTCTTAACCATAGTTACAATATTGACAGATTCTAGAGTATTTTACATCTTAATCATGTGGCTAGCCCCTTTTCCATGAATAATGGGGGTTGATGCGACATCCTCCTGAATTATGGCTGTGAAAACAGGAAGGTCAACTTCTAAGTGACATAACTTTCACATACATACTCTGATTAGCATGCTTCTTGCGTCGTTGGAAATATATATGTGTGTCGAATAAAAATATATGTGGCGCTAAATCAGAAATTTTTACATCTGAGAAACGTCATTTGATGCCTCAAGACAGTCCAGGAAGGTTTCAAACTCTATTTTTCCAAACTGGATCTTGTCGATAAAACGATCTCGTGAGTTGATTCCTCCACTTTTTAAAATATGAATGCATTGACATGGATGATAAACAATATAATGATCCAATCCAGATCACACCTCCTCATTTTTGGAGACTTTTGTTCCCCAATATATTCAAGTGAAATAGGTGAGGAAATTTCTCATCCACCTTCTCTCTGGCGTATCATATTGCTTTGCCTAGAAGTTGTCCTTTCAACCCAATATGCCAAATGTCATGTTTCCCTTGTCTTGTAGGTCTGAACCTCTTCTAAAAAATTATATCTTATGTCAACTTTGCTTGAGCATCTGGTTCCAAATCCTCCACAAATGGTAGGACCTGTTTGTCTTCCTAATCTAGCATGGAAGGCTCATAAAGTTTCAAATTCTCTTCATTCACAACTGAGTAAATGTGCATATATGGTGGTAAACTGAGTTAATAAGAATTATCATCCACATTTTATAGTATCTCAAAGAGACCATACCTTAGAGACTTGATTTTCTTACCAGGTCCTTGCAACCTCTCCTTGTTCAACTATAGCGATACTCTATCTCCCACCTTGAACGATTTTTCTATTCTATGCTAATCATGCTTTGACATATACTTTTCTTGTGACTTTTATAGTGTCTCTTATACATGTAGATGGATCTGCCCAATTTTTTCTACAATTTTTTCAGCCCTCAAGGCATCTCCTATAAGATCTTCCCTCACTCCTCCTTGTTGCCCATATGCAATATCCAAATTTGAAGGAAAAAAATATCCAAAACAGGTTTCTAATGTGGACTTTATTGTAGAAGTGTGGAATACTCTGTTGTAATAATGTTGCATATATATCTAATTTTCATCCCAAGTCTTCGGATGCTTCAAGTTGTATCCCTTTAGAATTTTCACCAATTTATTGTTCACTAATTATATCTATCCATCTCTCTAAGGATGGAATGTTCTAGATCCCTTCAACTCTTTGTCCATCTTCTCCCACAATGTAGTTCAAAATGCACTCAAAAATATTGTATCCCTGTCTGAAACAATGCTCCTTGGTATCCCGTAATGCACCCATACCTGCCTAAAGAACAAGTTTGTTGCTTCTTTCCCACTATTGGTCTTTTTACAGGGCATCAAAACACACATCTTCTTGAACCCTTCAACTACCACAAACAAGTAGCCATGTCCCACTACAAGGAAAAGACCCTCTAGCGGATGTTTTTGAGGAAGCCCTTATAAAAATAGCCCAGATATCCGTTTGTAGCAAAGGTCACTGGAGGAGGTTGGCGGGTGGATGTTTTTTTGGGGTGCATTTATAATCCTAACATGCACCAGTGCGCTTGATATATATGTGACGCACCGGTGCATGGGAGAGGCTAAAGAGGCATTTCAGAGTTATTTTTAAGTACTAAGAAAACAACGGTGCATTTCATACCCACAACACACCGATGCATTTTATTTAAAGTGCATTGTTGTGTACTATCAAATGGAACACCGAGACACTCAACATTTCGGTGCTATTTACTAATGACGACGACCCGGTGCGGTTTATGTACAATGATGCACCAGCATAGAGTTTTTATTCAAAGGAAGCATTGTGCGCTCCATACAAACATGCCCAGTGCATCTCAGTAATCCATTTCACCGTAAATAAGTGTGGTACACCACTGATACAATTGTCAAGTGTGTCTCATAATCGAGCGCACCGAAAAAGAGTTAATTTATAAAAAATTACCAGCCGTAAAAATTCATTTTTACTTGTTACAGTGTTGTAGAGCTCTTAAGCACCTGTGTGAATTTTCCTTCTCTGAGGCACCCTACCATCGGTGATCCCATTACCCGCATTGCTTCCATCCATTGCTCAGTGTGTGGACTTGGAATTTTGCAAAACGGTAGGCAAATTTTGTTTTTAGTATTTCATTGCAAAGATGGCTCCTCAATGCACAAATATGCAGTTAATATACTTTTTTCTCACCAAATTCAGCTTTTAGTGGATTAATTTTTAAGATTGAACTAAAATTCACAGTTTTTTTGAAAAAATAAAATAAAAATTCTTGCATGGTGCATTTGAGTTGTTTGGATCGCACTGTTCTTGGTGCTCCCTGTAAATTTACGGGTCGCGCCACAAACGGTGTTAATAGAAACCGCATCAGGCGGTTAATGTGACAGACCAGTGCGGTAGCGAGAAAAATCGCACCACAATAACAATAAAATAATGCGGTGCGTGTCGGTTTCCGGCCGCATTGACAATTTAATTGTTTTTTAAATTAACAATTTATTTACGACGATGCGTCAGTTTACCGAGATGCACCGCAATTTTTTATTTACGACGGTGCGTCGGTCAAACATACCACACTAGGACAATGTGTGTTTGCTACTACACCGCTAGTGGTAGAATATTGCAAACTGGCGGTGCGTTGCACTATAACAAATGCCCTGGGGTGGATATGTTTTGTCAATGCACCGCCTATAATATTTTTTTAAGTAATAGTTTTGTTGTCGCGATGCATGAAGTTTTTTAATGCGCACCATGGACATTGCGTGATATACATGTACGCATCGTTGGTAGTGCGTGACTATTTTTTGTGGCACACCGAATGTTTTTTTTTCGATAAAATTTTTATTTATATATTTGAAAATATATTTGTCATTTAATAAAAAAAACTAGGTTTTATGTATGAGGAAGGTTAATGTATTTAATATGTGAATCATTCAGCGGTGTCAAAGGAGAGAGGAAAGACAACAACAAGAGCATATGGATGACAATTATAACATGATACAACAGTGGGAGGCAAGGGAGAGGGAGAGACTTTTGTACCCTCGACCTCTTACGCCACCCACCCAGTTGCTCTTAAGGGAGGTAGGCCTCCTTAAGTTCTACAAGGAGGCTACATCCCTGAAGGGGCACAGTGGGTTATTAGTATAGTTGATCTACAGGTGGGATGCCCACCAACAGGCATTTAGTGTCATTCCTGACCAGTGGTACCAGCCCATTGAGGAGGACATTTATTTTATTACTGGCCTATCTAGGAGAGGGGATGATTTGCCCCGATTACCTGATGTCCCCGTCGGTTATGCAATAGGGGGTCAGTTGGTGTACTCCCATAGATACATTAGGGATGATATACTTTCTCCTGCAGATTTTCAGGTGTCTGGTGGATAGCTACAAATTTCTTCTTTTGGTCCAAAGGAGGTTAGGTGCCTCTCACTATTACTAACCACCATTGCACATTATACCATTGATGGGCAACACATTAATTGCCCTCTTTTATTTTATGTTGATTCTTTATTCCAGAGGCCACGACTTGTTATATCGTCTACCATTTTTTTGCGGCAGTTTTGTATAGCCTTAGATAGATGTCGTTCTCAGGCACGTGGGAGGTTGACCTTCCCTTTTGCTTCATAGTTGTTTTGTTTATTTTTTGAGAGGTTTCCGGAGACGAGGCATAATTTTGTGTGTCAGCCTCGTAGGTCGATGATACAAGTACGGATATACATGTGGGGTGAGATGATGCCCAAGAGGGGCCTTTCTGAGTATTCGGCCAGGATTTCTAGTGATGCACTGGAGCTGCTAGTGAGTGTGGATGATCACATGTTCATGATGGTGTCGTGTCCTTACATGGGTTTGGATTGGAGAGGGTGTACCAACATCCTCTTCATATAGGATGAGCCACCAGATGCTAGAGGTAATATTAGTGTTTTATTTACATTAATATAACTTCATTTTATTGTCTTAATTAATTAGAATAAAATTTATTCTAACATGTTCTTTAACTTTTTTATTAAATTATTTAATGAAATCATCTAATTATTTTTGTGTACTATATATTTTGTAGATATTGGCACATTCGTTGGGGACATGCCTCCACCCCCACCGGATGTTCCTGTAGATGATGAGGAGATGACAGAGGCTGTAGAGGGTGAGAGACCTCCTCGGGTGCAGATACTCGCAAGCAGGCGACGTTGGAGGACATTTGATTCAGGATGGAGTTGTGTGATCGACTATGTAGATTCCTGGTTGATGAGGGAGTCCACCCTGCAACGATTAGAGACATCCATGTTGATTGTATGCTCACAGAGCTCTGGAGGGACATTCCCCGCGATATGATGTGCCGTATGCGTCGTATCGTCGGAGTTTCCAGGATATTGGCAGCTAGGAGGGATAGGCTCCATGGAGATTTGCGACACAACATCTCGGATGATCATGATCATGAGGGGAGTGATGCTTCTAGTACTCCACCTCCTCCTCCTTCACCTCGTGGAGATGAACAACCAACATCTAGTCTTGAGCAGGCATCTTCTGAGTAGGCACCATTGACTGAGTAGGCCTTTAGTAGTTATAGTATTGATGTACCACCGGATATTTGACATTTATATGCATTTATATTACAATTGTATATTTTTGACATATATATATATATATATATCATGATGTATATATTATTAGGTCATGTTAGATATGTTCATTTAATGTGCTTGCAGATAGATATGTATGTTATAGCAGTTATTTGACATGAGATGTATATTTGATGTTTGTGTTGTGATGATGTTATACAATGCTTGTGTTTTGTTAGATGATCATGATCAAAATGATTAGATGATGTTAGCGAATTTGAATGTGTATTTTAGAATATGATGTTTGTATGATGGTTATCATAGTCATGGTGTTTATTTTGAATATTAAATCATGATATTTATTAAATATTATGTATTGGTAATTGTAAAATTGTAATTGTAATTGTATGTATCATGATTGTAATTTTAATTTTAATTGTAATTGTATGTAAAATTGTAAAATTGTAATTGTAATTGTAATTGTATGTAGAATTGTAAAATTGTAAAATTGTAATTGTTATTGTATGTATTGTCATGATTCAATTTTATTAAAATTGTAAAATTTGTAAATTTGTAAAATTGTAAATAATTGTCAAATTTGAACCATAACTACCATAAAATTGAATCATCTTAAAATTGTAAAATGTATTTAAATTACCATAATTAAAATCGTAAATTTGTAAGAATATAAATAATTGTAAAATAATAAATCTTGAATAATATGATTTTTTGTAACATAATTAAGGTTAGAAAAAAATGAAAATAAATTCATGTTTAGAATTATCATTATTCTATTATGATCTTACATACAAAAAATAATATTATACATTAACAAATATTTTTAAATTTTGAAGATATCATTCATTCATTCATATATATATATATATATATATATATATATATATATATATATATATATATATATATATATATGGTGAATTTATTTAAGTAACGATATAGTGAAAAACCATTTAAAGCAATCAAGTAGTTGTATAATTTTAGGAGTTGACACAAAAAAAATGAACTTGATACAATGCATTGCTTTTGAGATCAACATAATTACAAATTATAAAGTGAAATGATTTTAACATTAACACAATGCAAACCAATTAATTCAAAATACATATTATAATGTTTGGAAAAAAAGAGTCTTAGTTATAAGGTTAAGTCCTCTTCTTTATAAAAACCGAACTTAAATAGTATAAATGATGAAATAACATATGTACCATATCATTTTCTGTTCTCATCACCCTCATTATATTCCATCTCGCTTGGCATTATAACACTATTGTTCTAAATTTTTTTTTTTTTGATCTAGGGTCATGTCTCAATATGAACCACCAATTCCTATCCAACACATCTGGGTAAAAAAACACCTAGTTGTAGTGTTTGGGGAAAACAGAAGGCCCCTTAACTTCATTCCACATATTTCTAAAGTTGATACATATCAGCCTACTATCACGATCTTCCTTTACATTATTCCTATCAAATGTGTCCCATCACTTGCACCTAAAAATAACACATTGGAAAGAAGAGAAACCCACTTCAATGATCTCTTGTATATTTCCGACGTAACCTAACATCCCTCATACTAGGTTTTGATCACGATGACTAGCTCGACTAAATTGATCGCACTCGACTTCCACTACATAGTTTTGTGTCATGTGTCTGTCATCAACATTTTCTGTGCGAAAATGGTGTCCATATGCCCACATAGATGGGAACAAATGCACCTATCAAAAAGTTAAAAAATCATAGTGTCATGTGTCTAATAACCCATCTCTTAAAATATATATGTTACATTTAAAAGGTGCAATATTAAGTTTAAAATGTACATAAATATATTATTACCAAGTTGTTGGACCCAATCCCTATGTTTAGCGCATCCTCTTTAGCATGCGGGTAACGACTAGTTGCACTGTATTTCTCTCTGACTTGGTCAACAACCCAACTGCTGGGGCATATAATTGGCAAATTTTCTTTCAAATGATCAAGATAAGGCAAGATTCTACCATTCAACCATCAATGTGACCCACAATTGTGTCACTTCAGAATTTTAAAGAACAAATTTATTAATTGCTTCAATTTTTGCATTCATTGATGAAATAAAAAAGACATATAGTACATATGAGATCAAAATATACATTATATCCAAGTTCAATGTGACTATTTACTTTGTGTAAATTTGACAAATTATAAGTCGCTTACTCTTTACCAAGTGTCTTTTTCCATTCATTTGGAGAAGCTCCCCTTATCTTTTGTCTTCATCCCTTTCATCGCCCCAAATGACCGCACCTGGTTTGTTGTCGATATACTTGATGTACTCACTAGCATAATAGAAAGACTCATATGATATGTGCCCCTCTTCCATATACCCCTCAGGTTTTTCCCCTTGTCGAACAAAACCTTTCAATTTATTCATGTACCTCTCTACGAAGAACATCCAATGACAAGAAACCAACACAACTAATTCAACCTCATCTATTAGCTGGATTAGAAGATGAACCTGCAAGTCCATGAAACTTGTTGGCAGTTCCTTCTCAAACATACAAACAATCTCAACTATTTGTTGACGCCACCGTGGAATGCTAGCCACATGAATCTCCTTTAACGTGATCCAACATACAAATGCAACACCGTGGAATGATAGCCACATGAATCTCCTTTAACGTGATCCAACATACAAATGTAGATAATTTAGATATGGCACGTCCTAGGTCTTGGGGGAAGTCATGTTTCACACACCCATGCACAAACAAAGGATAATGACACTGCAAATTTATAAACACATTCATACAAAATTAGTTATGTTTTACAATCCCATGGGATAAAAATTATTAATATAACAAATAATAAAATCATGCTTTTGACATTATACGTACTCTTAGAAGATTCAAATGGTCATGCGATTTCAACCTTGACAAATTATTGGGCCAGAATTGTGAATTATGGATAAAACATGCTTCCCTAGACATATGACAATCTAGAACAACAGATTAAAGACTATACGACTACCTTTCCTAACTTAGAGTAGACACACAGAAATGATTAGACGCTTACTTGTAATCCAAGCGCTTCTAAATGGCTCCTTCTGTCACTTCCGTTGTAGCTTCAAATTCAAGCGGTTTGTAGGCAAAATGCTTCCTGCAAGAAAGAACACTAAAACAATAGAAGATAGCAATAATACAGATGTCTATTCAAGTTAGTTAGCTAAATCAGTAAGCATAAACCATATACATCAACTAAGATCTTACAATATGAAAAATCAAAGCCAATACAGATGCATATAGGGAAAAGTAAGATGTATTCGTTATTGATGATAGAAGGAGAGGTTACAACTGAATGACTGATTTTAAGTGACCCTTCCAGCAACAATCCTCAGCCCCATCACAGTATAAATCTCTCCAACAATTGTTACACAAATCTAACTCTCAATTGAAAATCCTCCAGCATTTCTCTACTCAAATTCTTCCTCCTCAAACACTCAGATCTGTGCTCAATTTATAGATGAACTGAAGGTAGTTTTGTAATGAATGACTTTCCAATAATAGGCAAGACATGTTCCCAGTCATGTAGATGTCAAATGGACACTTGGATTCGAAGCTTAACACATGGGAACTCTTCTAGAAGGCACTGGCCAAGTGGAGATTCCGGAACAATGAGAATTTCGCTCCCAATGTGACCAACGCACCCATAGATGTTGGGAAGTGCTTTGCAGAGTAGCCTTGCATGAGGCTACCTGCATATGCAATGCACTTAGTCCTCTTAGAGGCAACATTGGTGAGCTCTCATATGTTATATAATAAACTTCAAGCCTTGGAAACCTTTGCTTGATGAAATTCATGCTTAATTTGTCTTGTTCTTGCCTTAGGGCATATAGCAACTTGAAATGATAGGGAATGATGCCCAAATTGACCTATAACAATTTCCCCCTAAAGCATGAGGTCAAAATAATAATAAAAACATTTGATTGAGATGCTTTACACTGTGATGGGCTGGAGATGAAGAGGAGTGGTCACCTGCATCAATCTTACAATACATTACATCATGATATATCCTCTTTGATCATAATTGCTGAGGGTGGGAATTCCCATGTTCAGCACATAAACAATCTAATAACATGTACATAATTTAGAAAGTCGTTGACATTGGAATGTTGCCCAATGAAGACATGCCTACAGATATAGGCCCATGTTTAGATGACAATCTGTATGTAAGATCACCGTACGGATGATGTGTACAACAATCTTGAAATCGCAGCCCGAATGGGCTAAACTAGATCCGGGGTCTTCTTATCTCATTCACTCGATCATTTAGGTACAAGTCTAGCCATGTGAATATATGATTTTTCGTCGAACATGGAAAGACATCATTTGATTACCAGCCAAGGATGTGAGTTGTTAACAAACGTGAGAGAACCACCATGAATGAAAATGGCCCTCAAGGTACTGCAGCACATTTCGTAAGGCGTGAATAGATGATTTGATGTTGAACGCCAAACAAAATATTTCGGTAAAAGGTTTGGAAGCGAGGATCTTGTCGATGTTGTAACAAGACTCATTGTACTGGAATCTGATGTTTCTAAGTGAACTTCCTTGATATTGATTTTTTGTCGACAGGAAGCCACCTTATTGCGAAATGAGAGTTATTGATTTTGGAGACAAGGGTATGACTTGATATAGAAATTTTCAGGGATGACGGTCATGAGAATGAAGATTTATGAGTATTGTAGAAGGATGAGTTTGTTCACTGGATGACTTCTCTTGAACATATCGGCGACATTGTGATGATTTGGCAGCATTGACCCAAAAACCGAAGTGAAGGTATGATGAACCATAGGTATGAATGAACCATCAAGATGATTACCCAACCCAAGCAGTCATGGAAATGGAGTGAAGGAAGTGTCATGTTCAAGAGCGACTTGCTACCATAAAGAAATTTTTCTCACTTTTCCCAAATTTTCCTTGGTCATTTTTTGACTAGTACCTCTTTATTTTTTAACAAGCTTGAGGAGGATAACATTTGCTTGATCTATAATTCAACCCTTTGGGCAAATAAAGTTTCATTATTTAATAATTTAACGAGTCTAGTAATGAATGAAACTCGATTCTTTCCATGATCGACAAGCCCGTCGCTATTTTATCTTTTAACGAGCTTAACGACAGTGATAACCTGGTCCTTTTTCATATTTAGAGATTTTGAAAAAGTGGATGAAAGAAAACTCCATAAGTAATTTTCGTAAATTTGTCACTCAGATCCGAAAAAGTGTAAAATAATATCTGAGAGAACCTCTTTGGTCATGTTTAACCAAGGTATTCCTTTTTCGTAAATAATATATCTCAGTTCGGAAAAGGGTTAAACTTATACTGAGTAGATATCGATTCATTTACTTTTACGAGCTCGAAAAGACAAGGGCTCGACAATATTTTCACATTATCGGAGTCTGAAAAGAGTTGAAAGAAGACTCTAGGGGTTCCTTTTTCGTTGTTATCAAAGTTTGAAAAAGAGATAAAAGTGCGCTTCAAACCCTTTTTCGTTTTTAACAAAGCTCAAAAAATAAGGAGAAAAAGTATGCTTTGTGGTCAAGTCATTCTTTGAAATAAATCTGCATGACTAATATGTTCATCAGTTGTATTTCCTGTTCAGAACAACATCAAATGGATTAAAAATACCTGTTTTATGATAAAAACATAATAAAACTATAGTCATAGCAATAAATTTAACTTGCAAATAATTAAATGACTATTTAAAAGTATTTTCACTATTCATTTTTACCATTCCATAGTTACCATTTGTATTTTGGAGCTCTGAACCTGATTTTGCCCCCGAACTTCAGCTGTTGATTGCGATCGTTTTTGTGGACGGATTTCATTGCCGTTTGATCCAAGTTAGTGCCATGAACCTCTTCTTACCTTTGGTATTCATTTCATTTCCAATTTCTGCAAATTTTTAGGGTTTTAAGGCCCCTAGGGTAAATTCTGCCAAAAATGAGGGCAACGCACCCCTGAATGTTGAAACCTGCGTTGCATAGCAGGTACAGTGAAGTGTACTTACATGTGCAACACACTGTTTCTTGTCAGGGAGTGCGTTGGGCGCAGTTTAAGTTTTTTATTTTCTTATTATGCCCAAAATTGACCTAGTTTTTTGCAATAAATGGAATCTAATGGATCTTATGGTTGTGTTTCAGGTTTCCATCGGATTATAATGACGATCACATGGAGGGAAAGAGAACATGAAGAACAAGATATGATTTCCTTGAATGATCTGGGTACTGTAAGAGCCCTAAGAGATTATGGACTACTTAAGTACTTCAAATTGTCCGGGATGAGGCAACAAATAGAACTCTTGGAGTTCTTAGTTCGAGCATGGGATTCGGCGATAGAGGCATTTCATATTAAGAACCAAGTGGTTCCCATTATAGTTGAGGATGTGTACTTTCTCACAGCTTTGTCAAGGAGAGGTTTTCCCATTTCGCTCTCAGGGTCTACCGTTGGAGGAGAGACATTGAGGGATTATATTCTACAGTATTGCTATCCAGGGGCAAAACCTAGAAAAGATGGAAAATAAACATCTGGGATGTCAGATATTTGCCTTTGAGAACTATCCTTTTCATAATCGCTAAACTTGTCGGCATCGTTACATTACATTTAGCGAACAGATCATATATGCAGTATGCGTTAGAGTGTATGGAGCTAAAAATCTTCAACTGGTCTGAAGCTGTTCTATCTCAGATAAAGGAACAACTGAACAAAGTAAAGGGATGAAGGAAGAAGAATTTCAGTTATGGTTCTATCCTTATATCCTTCGCTTTGGAACGGATTCCACTGATGCAACCACAACATGTGACACTAGATATAGCTAATCCTAGAGATCCTGGGATGCAAAGATGGGTAGAAATCATGGGTTGGCATGCTGGCCAATCGAATATTGTGTTCTCTACTGCATTATTTGCCTGGTTCTGGTGACAGATTATTGCTATCGATGAGTATGCATATGCAGGCGTTGATTTTAGAGGAGATCCAGATTTAGCATTACCAGAAGGCGCTCAGTGGGGTGCAATAGGTAAGAATGTTTTGACCATGTTTTTTGATTTTCCTAAGGTTTATACAATGTTTTTGTGTTTTTATTTCTTTCCAATACTAAACTAAATGTTTTATTTAATGCAGATGTTGGTCGTGTTCAACCAATAGTAGAACCGGAGCACGAAGCAGATGTGTTAGCAGAGAGGGTTGTCAGGAGAGTAGTCCTTCAGGATCTTGACCTGGCTGAGACTCTAACTGATCTTCAACAACACATAGAAGGTCTGACCTTTGGGATTCCGGATTTCCGGATCGAAGAGCTTCCTATGCGACTGTAGCAACACACTATTGGGGTTCCTAACCGTTGGATGCGGTTACTTCGTAGGATAGCTAGATCTATAGCATGTTATCATGAACACCACTAGTTTACTTTTAACATTTTGCATACATTTTTAGGTTAGATGACCAATGTGTCTTGGGCATAAATTTTGTAAAAACCTACTACTATCTATCTATATGATTTCAGAGTTTTTCCTATGTTTAATGTGCAATCCTATTCAATGATGTGAATGTTTTCTTTACATATGTTGCAAATTTGATTAGTTAATGAATCAGTCAATGTGTTCAAATTTCTGGAAATGTGTTGATATTGAATAAAATCAAAATGTCTTTCCAAAATTCGAACTCTTAGGAACAATCTAAGAAGTGTTGGATTTCTAACAGTTTAAACACTAGTAAGTTGTAATACCACAAGTTGTGAGTCTAACGTTATGATTATGTGGTTAATACCAAATGAAATGGCATCAGAGAGAAGTTCGATCAACGCACTATACTAAGCGATATTTTTTGTCAATCTACCAATAAAAATCCCTTGAAAACTCACTAACTCATCGTTCGGAGCAAAAATGGCCCACGTTGTAGAGGATAGATTCTGTGCACTACGACTAGCACCATCATCATATCCAACAAATGGTTATGAAGATTCAGACATTTGCGATGAAATGTAAAGCGGATTACTAACGTCAAGAAAACTCTAAAAACAAATTAAGATAGTGAATGCAAATCAACAGCATATATTTACAATATAGTACAAAAAATTACCACGTTCATGATTAAGCATAGTAACGTTTCAAATACAACCCATTTCTAGGCTGCACCAATGGAATTCCATTGTAATCAATTAACTCATAAGCACCCTTAGCAAGAACTCTTTTGAAAATATAGGGGCCATAACATAACGACTCAAATTTCCCTGTACCTATTAGATCAGCTTCTTGATCATAGAGAAGGACCAAGTCACGCTCTGAGAAAATGCGAGGCTGGCCATTTTTGTCGTATTGCGCCTTTATACGTCTCTTATGCGCTTCGTTGGCCAATTGGGCTTCACGCCGTATTTCATCAAGATGGATGAGGTTAAGGAGACGCACTTCTTCTTCTTAGGTGTCAGGTAACAAGTCTATTGTGAGTTTTAACGATGATATTTCGCATTGGATTGGTAAGATAGCTTCTAGATCATACACCAATTGAAAGGGAGTAAATCCGGTTGCATTTCTCACCAAGGTTCGATACGCCCACAAGGCGGAGTACAGGATCAAATGCCAGTTTCTTTTACAAACTCTTATCATTCGTTGAAGCATTCGTTTAAGAATTTTGTTAATATCCTCAACTTGTGCATTTGATTGTGGATAATAAGGAGTAGAATTATCATGTGACAATCCTAACTTGGCAGTCAATTCAGACATCATGTGGTTGCAAAAATGCTTCCCATGGTCTGTAACTATATCCTATGGGACCCCAAATCGTGCAATAACGTGGTTGAAGAAAAACAATGTAGTTGTTTGTCCTGTGTTGTTGATTGTAGGCATCGCTTCGGTCCATTTGGTAAAATAGTCGACTGTGACAATAATATAACCATGCCCCCAGACGAAGGAGGGTTACAGGTCATGAAGTCAATACCCCATTTTGTAAATGGTCCTGCAGAGACAACAGGATGCATTGGCGCCGACGGTTTGCATATTTTATGATAAAAAATCTGGCATGCATGACAACTTTTGACCGCGAGGATGCAGTCTCGAAAAATAGTAGGCGAAAAGTAATCAGCGCGGAGTATCTTCTATGCTGTAGCATATCCAGATAAATGTCCACCACAAGCCCCAGCATGACAATAATTTAACACTTTTTTGGCCTCCTCATGAGTGAGGCACCTCCTTAAAATGGTATCGACACCACGATGATAAAGTGTATCATCAACAATAAGATAATCATTGGCTTGGTATCGAATACGTCGTTGTTCAAAGCGAGAGGTATTAGGTCGAAAATTTTGGGTTTGGAGATAAATGATGAAATCGCCATACCAAGGATCAGATGATCTGATCATAAACAGAGACTCATCTGGAATTGATGGTTCCGACGTAGCTTCAGTACTATCAGAGGGAAGGTCACAGAGAAGTTCAGCCAAAAATAAAGACTTCTTTGATTTGGATTTGACGAATTCCAAATCAAGTTCCTGCAAAATGAAAATCCATTTTGAATATTTTCCCCCCAGCAATTGACGTGATAAGATATATGTAATATCCCAAAAAGGGAGAATGCAGTAATACTTAACACAATATAAGAATTGCAGCAAGATAAACAATAAATCTTAAGACAAAATCAGAATTTACAGAGAAGCTGAGCCATTTTATTAGATTGGAGAAGAATTAGTTACACAATGTACAAAATGTGAGTAGATCTAGCCAAAAAGTTGGTCTAGAATCACTTAGAAAACAAGCTACAATAGGTACAACATAACTGGAGTGGAATTGAAGCAAATACTTTGTTGTCCCTTCAGCAGAATATGAACATATAGTTGCAGGCTGAATAGGAAAATGTAGATCTACTCAAATCTGGAGCTCAGACGATGCCAAGATTCAAGATCTGGCCTATGTGATGGATTCCCAAGATAAGCCAGAAAGGATTTTCCAGATTTGCAACTTTGGAAAATCACCTCCCTAGGATTTGATCCTTGATCTACTGGGAAAGACAGATCTGAAGCTAGATCTGACAAATAGATGGTTGAAATATGATATCAGATCAGATCTATGCTTGAAGGGTTGATCCTTTCTTCAGGTCTACGAGATAGAAGCTCTAGATCTAGCTTCTCCATCCTCCAATGATGATTGCAGCTGCTGCAACACAACTGCCTCTAGAAACTGCGATGTGAGGGAAAGAGAGGCCTTTTTCCTACTGTGAAATAAACTCCAAGCTGATGGTAAGACTCATGGCAATGTGAGGGAATGGCCCCTCACAGGATTTCTAGTTGAAATACTAGCAACTTCCTTCCTCCCTTTAGATTTGCAAGATAGACAGCATAATTCCTGAAGGAAGTACTGTTGTTGGGAGGTCAATAACTTCTAGCATGATGCCAGATCTGCAATGAAGCTCTGGGAAGCTGATATTTAAGCCCAATGTGATAGGAATAAACCCTCACCAGTTCTCCAGCTGAAGTACTGAAGACAACTTCCTCCTTCCAAACTGATCTTCAGAAATCTGTAATTTCTGAATATGAGTGTTCTGCAGAAAGTAGGAAAAGAGATGTGGCACTCAAAGCTTGATGTAATATGAAGTACAATACTCTTTCTAGAGCTACTCTAAGAAAGAGGTGGGATTCCCGACCAGGAACACCCTGTGCTAAACAACACTTGCAATCTCTACTAAACAGCCCAAGAAAGGAGTGGAATGTCACATGACAATTCTAGATCTGAAAAGATCTTACATCAAGAATAATCAGCATGCCCTCATCCTTGCCTTCATCTTCTTTATATAACATTTGATCCTTCCCAAGCCTTGGCCCTCATTTAGACTGTGCAGTGTATATGGACAAGATCCTCCAAGTTGGACTGTGCTGTTTGACCAAATCAACCATCATGTCTAGGTGCACTGTACACCTTCTCCATAAATCATCCTCCATCACTTCATCATGAGTGTCTCATGATATTTGGTTTGACATCCTCAAGATCTTAGTTGACTGAATCAACCTTCTATTTGATCTCTTGAAGATCTTAGTTGACTGTGTCAAACCTCCATGATCTATCTCATTAATGAGACAGGTTCTCCAATTGCATTCACATTAGTAGTTGCTCAACTACCTTGTTATGTAGATCTAGGCTTAATTAATCCACATTCACACACACAAAGTGGATATTTATTCATATTGAGGATTGTGGGTCCCTCCACCCTTTTATTTACTTAATTCATTAAGAAAATCAAGGACTGTAATATTCCAAATATGATGTGAAAATTTGGGAATATTACAGTATAAGTCATGGGGTTGCAATCTGAAACTATTGTTGTTTTTTGGAGCAGGATATAATGGTGAAATCTTTGAACAGCTTGAACAACTGCCAAGGAAAACTTTTCTACGTATGAGTACTTAAATTCCGTATCATTGAGATTATGACTCAAATAATAGATCGTATGTTCAATTTCGTCTTCTACTTGGACCAATACCATAGCAATGGTCATTTCTGCCATGGTGATATATAGGAAATAATCATTTTGATAATTAGGAGGATACATTAATGACGCTCGGACAAAAGTGTCCTTGACAACATCAAAAGAAGCTTATGCAACTTGGTCCCAATAGAAGGGAACCCCCTTTTTCAAGAGTCGAGTAAATCCTTTAGCCGTTTCGGCATAATTTGCAATGAACCTCCTTAGGAAATTAACCTTTCCTTGAAGTTTCTATATCTGAAGTAAGTTTGACGGCGCAGGCAAATCAAGAAAGGCCTAAACCTTTAAAGGGTCGATTCGAATCCCTTATTTTGAGACTACGGATCCAAGCAAACAACCAGAACCAACACAAAGCACACATTTATGTGGATTGAGGCGTATTTTGTAGTGTCGGAAGTGTAAGAAAATGGCTCTCAAATGCATCGGGTGATTAGTCTGATTCCGTGAATGCGCTGGTAAATCATCTAAGTATGGTTGAACAATGTGCTTGATGTCATTGAAAGCATAATCCATTGCTCTCTGAAAAGTTTCCCCAACGTTCTTTAAACCAAACAGAAGTTTCCTATTAGTGAATCTGCCCCAGGGACAGATGAATGTTGTCTTATGTTGATCATCTGGGCAGATATTGAGTTGATTGTAGCCGGAAAAGCCATCCATGAACGAAAATATTTCACATCCAGCACAATCGTCAATAATTTGGTAAGGGAGTAGGATAGTTGTCTTTTGGACAAGCATGATTAACATCCCGATAATCGATGCACACTCTAATGGTTCCTTGTTTTTTCATAACAGGAACGATATTGGAAACCCACTTAGTTAGTGGAACAAGGTAAATGAAACCAACACGCAAAAGTTTTTCAACTTCTGCTTTTATGGCAGCAGATTTCTTCGGATGTATAGGACGAAGCCGTTGATGCACCAGTTTGACATCAGGATACATATTAATAGTGTGTTCAACTATACTAGTATCTATGCTTGGCATTTCCTCGTAAGACCAAGCAAATACGTCACGAAATTCATGAAAAGGAAAGTGATATGATTCGAGTTTTGATGGAGAACAAGATACACAGACATGAATATTCTCTACAACGCCAGTTTGGTCGAAATATCAATAGAAATCGTTTCTTTGATATTTGAAAGATTTCGATTGGAATCGATTGCATTAATGGGAAAAGAATTCGAAAATAAATTTTTGATGGATGGGTGATATAGTTCACTAAGATCATTTTCTTCATAATAAGGAGTATTGGAACGATGATGATAATCTTCCCATGGTTCTCCTTCTGACATCATAGCTTCCAAAATATTCTCATCTGTCAAGAATGTTGAGGAAAATGGATTAGATGGAGTACCAAAATCTATGGAATGATTAACCCAAACACTCGGTGACACTGATTTCAGATTTTCCGCCCAAGCCATATATATTGATTGCTATGCCAACTCAATAAGGTTGGGCGGAAGAAACTCATCCAATGTAGAAATATCAGAATCACCCGTGCTCTTCCTTAAGCCAGATAAAGTGGAAGAGATCATGTAGCAGGTCTCTATACTTGCAATTTTTGCCGACGTCGCTGGTGACAGTAATGCAAAGGTTCCCATTAAAGTGGAATCCTTTAAGAGTCCTACACAAATGTTCTGAAGTTCTAGTTGGGGTATGTGAACGAACAGAACGCTTCCAGTTACCTATGAAGCAGAAGCAAAGAAGGATAGTTGATTAATGACTGTAATTGTACCTTTATGTGGAAAGGAAATCATTCTAAAATATGTAGAAACAATAGCATTCATCACATATACCCATGGCCTTCCAAGTAAAATATTATAGTCAAGGGGTCTGTCAACAACCTCAACATCAATATTCACTGTTTTGCCCCCAGTTCAACATGCAGGTTATTTATAATACCACAAGGTTTATATGTATGTCCATCAAATGCCTTCAACATCGTTGATTATTGTGATAAGCACGGCGAGCCAAGTGACTTCCAATAGTTTAGAGACATAATGCATGTAGATGCTCCCTCATCAATAATAGTTCGATGAACAAGGTGATTGAGAAAATTTACTTGTATGGAGAATGCCAATTCTACTGGTAGTTATGGCACATAGCCTGTATGATTAAAGACGACAAGATTAGAATCAGTCGGATCAATTCCATCAATAGCCGAAAATAAAGCCTGTTTTTGGGAGGGACAATTCTGTAATACCTCAAGAGCAGACATAGCTGAAGGGGATTGAGCCAAATCTTCAACTATATTATAATTTTTTGCAGCTCTTGCTCAAGGATTATATGTTGATTTATGAATTACTCCCTTTGGTGGCTTGATTGTCAATTCAATAATATCAGTAGGCAGTACTAATTTTGTAGATGGATTCATTGTCGAGTTAGTAAGTTGATCAGTGGCCAGAATACCATAATCTTTATTTCGCATCGACACCAAAATATCTGTTGAACGTTTTGTGATAGATAACATTAACACTTGGGAACTAGGAGCTCAATCCGTAGCAACCATATTTGTGTCCGGATTTGGAAATGGGTCTGTCAACATAGCTGACGCATTGGAAGTCTTGATGATTTTTGAGACTTCAGTGTGGTGAGGACAATCCCTAACAAAGTGTTCCTCATTATAGATTATGCATGGATAACGAGGTTTCTGAGGTCTAGACGGTTGATCAGATGATCTTTCCTGCGAGTTAGAAGTTTGCTTTTTCTTTAATTTCCCCTTTTTCTTACTTCCTGGTTTCTTTTCACCTTTGCCTTTGTCAAATGACACGACATTAATTTCGGAAGTAGGAGTAGGATAAGATGCAGTAGTGTGGTGTGTGCTTGCAGTGCCTATCAAGCCGTCTCCGGCATGAGAGTCCTTTAATTGAGGAGGAACATTGCAAGTGGGTTGTATAGGGTCTGAACTAGGTGCAATTTGCTGAAGACAGCTGTTTTATGCCCTATATTTCTGCATTTCCCCACTTAGGAAGGAGAATATAGGCCATATACTTGCTAAGGTTCTTTCATCTGCTAGTGTGATGTTATTTTACATCTAATGAGCTGCTCTACATTGTCATGCTCATGATTTGCTGAAGCTCCACATTGGTAATAACTCAGAATATTCCCAATAGTGTAGTTGTTCCCATTTTGGGATATTACATTCTCCTTATTGTCTTCTCCAAGTATTTGTGATAAAATATTTATAAAAGTTCTTAATAATACATGTTTTTCGGCACTCAACCTTATATTAGGCAATCAGAGTATGTTATCCTTAATCACCACCTATACTAGCATCATAAACCCAAATAATAATAAAAATGTGAGAAAAAGTGATCTAAGAAGGCAAAAAGATGACTAATAACCGCTCCAAATATGTCTAACGATGGAGCTCATAAGCAGCTGCCAGAGAATTGTTGAATTTCCCCAGCCTTTATGTGGTTCTAATTATCAATGTGTCAATTACCAATTCATCCCATTGGATTACGTTAATTTCACTGAAGGAGGGAATCAAACAAACAAGAATGGTGTAAGATTGGAATACTCTATGTCGAGTTGTTTGAAAAATTGCACATGTATGGGTTTATCAAATAAATTGGATGACAGTGGATACTACGTCCACCATTTGAGCAAGTCACTGAATGGATATTAGTCTTTATATTCGCAAACATGAATGTACTTAAAGTTTTCTGCAAAAGAGAAAAATGGGTCAAATCCATATACTTGTATGCTCTCTGTGGCAGAAAAAGTTTGCGACGTTGGTTTCAGTCTGTCATTTCCACCAAACGATTTCAATCACACAACGAGTGATCTTAAATTGCTTCATATTTGGCATCTAGATTTTCTACCGATTTTTGACTTTCTAGGCATTTATGAGGTAGCACTCGAAATCTACAGACAATGCTGGAATATTAAGCTTGGATATTCTACATAATATTTCAGGCGAGGGACCAAAGAGATTCACATACGTGGAGCTAAAAGAGGCCACTAATAATTTCAGCAATGAAGTAGGCAAAGGAGGATTCAGGACAATGTATAGAGGTGTTCTGCCCAAATAGAGACAGATTGCAGTGAAGAAGCTCAAGAGGGTATCTCAAAGCGAAGATAAATTTTGGACAAAGGTGACAATTATAGGGAGAATCCATCATCTCAACCTTTTTCGTATGTGGGGCTTCTACATAGAAGTTGAACACAGAGTTTAATGCGGGGTGACACTATTGAGATTCTATCGAGGACGACGAATCTCAATAGTGTCACCAAAAGAAACCTCATAATATAATCCTTATCGGCATAATTATGACCCTTTCTTTTGTTTTTCTTTAAAATTCAACATTGCATATATGAATCATTTATGAACTCCATCTATAATACCAACATATGTATCAACATATAAGGTTCAACATGTATCATATTCCATCCATACCATTAGAATCTCAATAGTGTCACCAAAATAAACCTCATAATATAATCCTTATTGGCATAATTATGACCCTTTCTTTTGTTTTTCTTTAAAACTCAACATTGCATATATGAACTCCATCTATAATACCAACATATGTATCAACATATAAGGTTCAACATGTATCATATTCCATCCATACCATACGACCTTCCAAAGGGACTCAACACACACACACACACACATATCATTCGTTAAACCCAACACTTACACTTATACAGTCTTCAAAAGCGATTAGTCAACATGTATTTGAATACAACCTTCAAAGATGCAACATTCAACGCATTTTTTAAATACTTAAACACCAACATACATACCATTCAAAACATCCATTAACGCAAAGGTTTCAACCAAATGCATAATTCATCACCAACGTTCACATTGGCATTAGCTCTTCGACAACACAACACAACTATACCAGTGCTCAGGTACCAAATTCATAGTTTTGTTCATGCTTCTGTGGCAGGGATTTCGACCAGCATATTCAACGTAGAGTCATTCAGTCTTCCACCAGTGATCAAATTGGTAACATTCAGGCATTCAAAATTATCTAGGCACAAAGCCAACGCTCAAAACATCCATATCACCATAATGCTCAATTCGTCCACTCTCACTGCACCATCGCCCTTCAACTGTGTTTCTTTCAATAGGATATATGCAGAAGGACAAAGAGCAGAGGAATAATGACAGATTTTTGCAGGAGTTACAACACAAAAGTCTAATTTTTGGAGTTGGCTCTAATACCATGTCAGGCCATGAGGGTAACTCCACGAATAACTTGTTTATTGCATTAGCCAAATCATGAATACATGCATGAGTGGAGAGACTCTTGGGATTCCAATTCAAAGGTCTCTTGGTTTTCTCTAATGCATAACTGAAACTATTTACAATATTTACAATAATCCCAATCCTTTTGGATTAGTTGTCAACAAAACACACTGGCGACGTGTGCTGGTATCGTTGGAAAAATTGCATATCACTCTCAAGATATGATCTTCTAACAGGCCTGCTGAGAGGTAGCGATACAATTATAAGGGTTTCTGCACATGCAAAGATTTATACACAAATAAGGGATTGCAATGTCTACGAAACGCCTAGACAAATATGCTCTAGAAGGCCACAAAACTAGTAGCTCAGACTATTACAACAGAGCAGATTAGCCAATGCTCTGATACCACTGTTGGAATCACAATATTCGAAAATGAATTCAATTGTATATTAAGAATGATGTAAATTGTATATGTATAAATACAATAATGAAACCATTGGATTCAGTTTCTAGATTTTTTGGACATGCATTATTAACTGTCCACCAGAACAAATTAGGTGGTTAACAAAGATCACAAATTTGAACTCAATAATATACATAATAGAAATACCTTAATTTTTTTTGAAAATAACATTTTTTTTAACGCAATTTTTTAAATAATAAAAAATTACAATTATATTATACTAGCATAGATCCAGCTTAAGTACAAATCTAACATGAGCTTAGAGGGATCAAATTTCTTCACGTGCAAACTTTTTGAGGGTGCAAAATACAATGTGTTATTTTTCATTGTTTAATTTGTATTTTTGAAAGCTAAATAGAGTATATATAGGACAAAATAAACATTTTAACTATAAAAACTTAAAATTTTTCTATATATAGATATATATGAAGTTGATATCTACATAGATCTTTATGTATTTAAATGTTTTGTTGAAATATTTTTGAAAAGTATAAGATTTAAATATAATTCACACATTTTGTTTACTTTCAATTATTTTACAGTGTATTAATGCTAGATCGGTACTTAAGATCGATATAGATTTTCAAATAGTTTATTTAAAACTCTTGTTGAAATGTTATTGAAATGTATAAGATTTAAACCTCTGATTCACACATTTTTTTCACTTCTAATTACTTTACAGTATATTCATTTTTTTTTCAATTTAGAATATATTTTTTAATTTAAAATTGTATTCTAATGTGGCACCCAAAGAGGGCAAACTTGCACATCCCCTCATACTGGGTTGTAAAATGAGCCTAATGAGGCCATAATTTTACAAATTTTGATGGAGAAACATTTCAAGAAGTCCAATCGTGAGAGCCTTTAAATTGAATTTTTTATAATGGAAATAAATTCAACACCATCAAGAGTTAGAGAAACACCCAAATCCTAACTTTGATATCAATAACCCAAATTTCCAAAAAATTCTACAAAATTTTAATAAAATCATATAGAAATTCCCATTATTTTCCACAAGAAATTGTGGCCACGTTAAACACTCCGGAAAACATTAAAAAAAATCTCCGCTGCGCCTTTCATTAAATGCACTGGCAACGCTTCAACCAATCGGAAAATCTGTCAGCTTTTTGGCTAATCGACATTCTTAATTTCTTACTCCTTGGCAGGCGATCAGCGTTTCGCTATCGAAAGTCTTACTGCTTGACAGTGTTTGAAGTATTAGTAGGTCTGCTAGCCGTCCGTTGCTGCCACCTCAGCATTAAGTTGTCCGCTATGTGCATGCGTGATAATGACGTCCACGGCTCCCTCGCTTTGCCGGGCTAAGGAACAAATAGATACTTTTTAGTGCGATTTTTTTGAAGGTTTTTCTGGTGGATTTTTTTGGTCTAATTTCTCTAAAATCTGCCCAGAATTCATTGAAAACATAAGTTTGATGGGTAACCTTGCACAATCGAAGTGCCTTAAGGGTTTTTTAGGGTGCTGAATCCATTTATATAGTCAAAAAACCAATTTAAATAACATAAATAACATAAGTTTGATGAGTAACCTTGCACAATCGAAGTGCCTTAGAGTTTTTTATGGCGCTGAATCCATTTATACAGTAAAAAAACCAATTTAAATAACATAAATCAAAATTTTACCTCAATTTTTTTTCACGGATTTCGATACCAAAAACTTCAAAAAGTTGCACTAAAGACAACTCCATTAATAAACATTGTGTGAGAAACACTCTTTAAGAAATCTCCATAATTAGATATTATTTCAATTCAAGAAAATTTGAAAATGTGGTTGTCCATTTTCATGACATATTTTGATTTTGAATTTAAGGTAAGACTTTTAACATGTGGAGGAGGACAAATAGAGTTATTTGACCTATGGATGGACACAACTAATTTGTAATATCTCCACCAAACAACAGCGTTAGTGCAATTTTAAAGGATTCCCATGGTTGGCTGCAAATTATACCTTTATCTCTCTCATTAACGCATGACAAGTGTTCCTCTCATTAAAAAAAACAAAGTTGGATTGTTGTACCAATTTTTGTCCTCTAAGCGTTCACCTTCAACGTGGGGATGTGCAAAGAAGTAATATTGCTTGTTATGCACAAAAAAAATCATGTACAAACAATATAATGAACGACAAACAAACATGTACTATGACCGTGCTTCAACCATTAGTGAATTCATACCATTCGATAAAGTCTCTATCTATCTATTTTCAACTCAATATTGTGGGTCTTCTCGTGCTTGCATTTAGAATTCAACTTACAACATGTCTAAATTTATCCTTCAAGTATTTTAATTTGTAATGTCATAAAACTTTCAATGTAACATTTTTACCAAGTCTTCAACTTCTAAAAAAGATGTTGTAATTTGTGCTTCTCACTTTTACATGCTTTTGCATTGAGAGAAATAAGGTTCATTCTATAGAGATGTATATTCAAAACAATGAAGTAAAATAGGAAATATATATATATATATATATATATATATATATATATATATGTAAGCCCATGATATAAAAAACAAAACTTAAGAAAAGAATATCGCCCACTGCCACACACACATATGGGGAGAACCTCTTAGGTTCCTCCTTCTTACCCAAAATATCCAAAAGGAGGTCATTTCAATGACTAACCAAAATAATAGTTTGTAACCTCAAGGGACTAAATTGAATTTGAATGTGTGACTTTTATGGCCTCCTTGTTGGGAACATGTATTGGACGAATGGTTAAATTGATTGACCTAATCACCTAACCTTGGCTTATATCTTGAGTCCACGAGGATATAAACTACTATTGTGGTTGGTGTAGCTTAAGGTTGCCCTCCTCCCCCTTCCCAGAAGCTATCTATCTATTTTATTACATGGAACATTTGTGTGGGGAAATGTTGTAGGGTGCTTCACTCCACATTCCAAAAATGGTACCCAGGTAAATATGGTTGGAATACATCATGCCTGCTACTTATACGAGAACCTAAGTGGATTCGACCATGTGGCTTCCTTTTCGGTGTAGCTTTGAAATTGTAGGTCAAACCACTTGATTTTAACCCTTGTGATTATTTTTTTCCAAGGAAAATATTGTGTTAAATCCCCTTAATCCCCTAAAGTTCCATGTCTTTCCTAGATGGTATGATGTAAACTTATTAGTGTTGATTACAACCCTAACCCAATACGAGCATCAAGTGAGACACAAAATAGAGGAAATTGACACAAATTGACACAAAATCCTCCTGCATGAAGCTTAAAACACTAAACCACTCTATCTATCCCAATATGACACACACACACACACACACACACATATACTTTAAAGTATACTTTGTGAGATTTTCCCTTCTCCCTCAAACTATAGTGTCAAGCACCAATTGCAAGAGAAATTGGTAACCCCAAGGGAATTGATTAGGTTTGACCCTATGGCCTTCCCATTAGAAACATGGGTTTGGTAGATGATTCAACCGCTTATACAAGTTTTATCAAGAAGGAAACTAAAGATGCAGTAACTTGGAATTAGATGTGAAAGACTTAATCTATGAAGCTTTCCCGACAATTAACCCTCACACACAATTTTCATTCAAAAACACTACATGTAAGCCATGAATGATCCGTAAATTGTCGTGGATATTCCATTGGACATTTTGTCACAACAAATATGATAATATTATATTTAAAAGCTGAAATTCTACACTATTACAATTTTCTTAGATTTCTAGATCTATAGATTTTACTGTAAATAGTGCATGCATGCAAATAAAACTTGTGCAGAAAATAGAGAATGGAAAGATAGAAGAGCACACACACATTAGACACGAGATTCTCTGGGAAACTATTTCAGGAGAAAAACCCAGCTGGAAGGTGAGGTCACTTTGCTCTATTTCTATGTCTAGAAATATGGTTGCGAGTACAAAGAAATTTGGCCTATGGCCCATGGGATGATACAGTCCACAAATCATCTATGTGTGTTGTACCTCTTATCCCTCTTGGATATTTTTTCTTAGCTATGGACCAAATGCACTTGAAAGAATAGAATGTCTCTTCCTCCTAGTGGCCTAATTATAACCCATCCCGATTGCCTACTAGTGGTTAAGTTTGATTACCTCAACTCTTAACCATAGTTACAATATCGACTGATTCTAGAGTATTTTACATCTCAATCATGTGGCTAGCCCCTTTTCCATGAATAATGGGGGCTGATGCAACATCCTCTTGAATTATGGCTGTGAAAAGAGGAAGGTCAACTTCTAAGTGACATAACTTTCACATACATTCTCTGATTAGCATGCTTCTTATGTCGTTGGAAATATATATGTGTGTAGAATTAAAAAATATGTGGCGCTAAATCAGAAATTTTTACATCTGAGAAACATCATTTGATGCCTCAAAACACTCCAAGAAGATTTCAAACTCTGTTTTTCCAAACTGGATCTTGCCGATAAAACGATCCCATGAGCTGATTCCTCCACTTTTTAAACTATGAATGCATTGACATGGATGATAAACAATATAATGATCCAATCCATATCACACCTCCTCATTTTTGGAGACTTTTGTTCCCCAATATATTCAAGTGAAATAGGTGAGGAAATTTCTCATCCACCTTCTCTCTGGTGTATCTTATTGCTTTGCCTAGAAGTTGTCCTTTCAACCCAATATGACAAATGTCATGTTTCCCTTGTCTTGTAGGTCTGAACCTCTTCTACAAAATTGTATCTTATGTCAACTTTGCTTGAGCATCTGGTTCCAAATCCTCCACAAATGGTAGGACCTGTTTGTCTTCCTAATCTAGCATGGAAGGCTCATAAAGTTTCAAATTCTCTTCATTCACAACTGAGTAAATGTGCATATATGGTGGTAAACTGAGTTAATAAGAATTATCACCCACATTTTATAGTATCTCAAAGGGACCATACCTCAGAGACTTGATTTTCTTACCAGGTCCTTGCAACCTCTCCTTGTTCAACTATAGCCATACTCTATCTCCCACCTTGAACGATTTTTCTATTCTATGCTAATCATGCTTTGACTTATACTTTTCTTGTGACTTTTATAGTGTCTCTTATACATGTAGATGGATTTGCCTAATATTTTCTACAATTTTTTCAGCCCTCAAGGCATCTCCTATAAGATCTTCCCTCACTCCTCCTTGTTGCCCATATGCAATATCCAAATTTGAAGGCAAAAAATATCCAAAACAGGTTTCTAATGTGGACTTTATTGTAGAAGTGTGGAGTACTCTGTTGTAATAATGTTGCATATATATCTAATTTTCATCCCAAGTCTTCGGATGCTTCAAGTTGTATCCCTTTAGAATTTTCACCAATTTATTGTTCACTACTTATGTTTGTCCATCTGTCTAAGGGTGGAATGTTCTAGATCCCTTCAACTCTTTGTCCATCTTCTCCCACAATGGAGTTCAAAATGCACTGAGAAATATTGTATCCCTATCTGAAACGATGCTCCTTAGTATCCCGTAATGCACCCATACCTGCCCAAAGAACAAGTTTGTTGCTTCTTTCCCACTGATGGTATTTTTACAGGGCATCAAAACACACATATTCTTGTACCCTTCAACTACCACAAACAAGTAGCCATGTCCCACTACAAGGAAAAGACCCTCTAGTGGATGTTTTTGAGGAAGCCCTTATAAAAATAGCCCAGATATCCGTTTGTAGCGGAGGTCACTAGAGGAGGTAGGCGGGTGGATGCTTTTTTGGGGTGCGTTTATAATCCTAACATGCACCAGTGCACTTGATATATATGTGATGCACCGGTGCATGGGAGAGGCTAAAGAGGCGTTGCAGAGTTATTTTTAAGTACTAAGAAAAAAACGGTGCACTTCATACCCACAACGCACCGGTGCATTTTATATAAAGCGCACTGTTGTGTACTATCAAATGGAACACCGAGACACTCAACATTTCGGTGCTATTTACTAGCAACGACGACTCGGTGCGGTTTATGTACAATGATGCACCGGCTTAGAGTTTTTATTCAAAGGAAGCATTGTGCGCTCCATACAATCATGCCCGATGCATCTCAGTAATCCATTTCACCGTAAATAAGTGTGGTGCACCATTGATACAACTGTCAAGTGTGTATCATAATCGAGCACATCGAAAAAGAGTTAATTTAAAAAAAATTACGGGCCGTAAAAATTCATTTTTACTTGTTATAGTGTTGTAGAGCTCTTAAGCACCTGTGTGACTTTTCCTTCTCTGAGGCACCCTGCAATCTATGATCCCATTGCCCGCATTGCTTCCATCCATTGCTCAGTGTTTGGACTTTGAATTTTGCAAAATGGTGGGAAAATTTGGTTTTTAGTATTTCGTTGCAAAGATGCCTCCTCAATGCGCAAATATGCAGGTAATATACTTTTTTCTCACCAAATTCAGCGTTTAGTGGATAAATTTTTAAGATTGAGCTAAAATTCACTGTTTTTTTGAAAAAATAAAATAAAAATTCTTGCATGGTGCATTTGAGTCGTTTGGATCGCACCGTTCCTGGTGCTCCTTGTAAATTTACAGATCGCGCCACGAACGGTGTTAACAGAAACCGCGTCAGGCGGTTAATGTGACAGACCAGTGCGGTACCGAGAAAAATCGCAGCACAATAACAATAAAATAATGCAGTGCGTGTCGGTTTCCGGCCGCACCGACAATTTAAATTTTTTAAAAATTAACAATTTATTTACGACAGTGCGTTAGTTTACTGGGATGCACCGTAGTATTTTATTTACGGCGATGCGTCGGTCAAACATACCGCACTAGGACAATGTGTGTTTGGTACTGCACCGCTAGTGGTAGAATATTGCAAACTGGCAGTGTGTTTCACTATAACAAATGCCCCGGGGTGGATATGTTTTGTTAATGCATCGCCTATAATATTTTTTTAAGTAATAGTTTTTTGTTGTCGCGATGCGTGAATTTTTTTAATGCACACCGTGGACATTGCGTGACATACATGTACGCATTGTTGGCAGTGTGTGACTATTTTTTGTGGCACACCGAATGTTTTTTTTTTCGATAAAATTTTTATAAATATATTTGCAAATATATTTGTCATTTAATAAAAAAAACTAGGTTTTATGTATGAGGGAGGTTGATTTATTTAATATGTGAATCATTCAACGATGTCAACGGAGAGAGGAAAGAAAACAACAAGAGCATATGGATGACAATTATAACATGATACAATAGTGGGAGGCAAGGGAGAGGGAGAGACTTTTGTACCCTCGACCTCTTACGCCACCCACCCAGTTGCTCTTAAGGGAGGTAGGCCTCCTTAAGTTCTACGAGGAGGCTACATCCCTGAAGGGGCACATTGGGTTATTAGTATAGTTGATCTACAGGTGGGATGCCCACCGACAGGCATTCAGGGTCATTCCTGACCAGTGGTACCAGCCCATTGAGGAGGACATTTAATTTATTACTGGCCTATCTAGGAGAGGGGAGAATTTTCCCCGATTACCTGATGTCCCCGTCGGTTATGAAATAGGGATTTAGTTGGTGTACTCCCATAGATACATTAGGGATGATATACTTTCTCCTGCATATTTTTAGGTGTCTGGTGGATAGCTACGGATTGCTTCTTTTGGTCCAAAGGAGGTTAGGTGCCTCTCACTATCACCGACCACCATTGCACCTTATACCAGTGATGGGCAACACATTAGTTGCCCTCTTTTATTTTATGTTGATTCTTTATTCCAGAGGCCACGACTTGTTATATCGTCCGCCATTTTTTTGCGGCAGTTTTGTATAGCCTTAGATAGATGTCGTTCTCAGGCACGTGGGAGGTTGACCTTCCCTTTTGCTTTAGAGTTGTTTTGTTTATTTTTTGAGAGGTTTCCGGAGACGAGGCATACTTTTGTGTGTCAGCCTCGTAGGTCGATGATACAGGTACAGATATACATGTGGGGTGAGATGATGCCCAAGAGGGGCCTTTCTGAGTATTCAGCCAGGATTTCTAGTGATGCACTAGAGATGCTAGTGAGTGTGGATGATCACATGTTCACGATGGTGTCGTGTCCTTACACGGGTTTGGATTGACGAGGGTGTACCAACATCCTCTTCATATGGGATGAGCCACTAGATGCTAGAGGTAATATTAGTGTTTTCTTTACATTAATATAACTCATTTTATTGTCTTAATTAATTAGAATAAAATCTATTCTAACATGTTCTTTAACTTTTTTTATTAAATTGTTTAATGAAATCATCTAATTATTTTTGTGTACTATATATTTTGTAGATATTGGCACATTTGTTGGGGAAATGCCTCCACCCCCACCGGATGTTCCTGTAGACGATGAGGAGATGACAGAGGCCGCGGAGGGTGAGAGACCTCCTCGGGTGCAGGTACTTACGAGCAGGCGACGTTGGAGGACATTCGATTTAGGATGGAGTTGTGTGATCGACTATGTAGATTCCTGGTTGATGAGGGAGTCCACCCTGCAATGATCAGAGACATCCATGTTGATTGTATGCTCACAGAGCTCTGGAGGGACATTCCCCATGATATGATGAGCCTTATGGGTCGTATCGTCGGAGCTTCCAGGATATTGGCAGCTAGGAGGGATAGGCTCCATGGAGATGTGCGACACAACATCTCGGATGATCATGATCATGAGGGGAATGATGGTTCTAGTGCTCCACCTCCTCCTCCTTCACCTCATGGAGATGAACAACCAACATCTAGTCCTGAGCAGGCATATTCTGAGTAGGCACCATCTAAGAAGACACCTCCTGAGCAGACACCATCTGAGGAGGCACCTCCTGAGCAGGCACATCCATTTAAGCAGGCACCATCAACTGAGTAGGCCTTGAGTAGTTATAGTATTGATGTACCACTGGATATTTGAAATTTATATGCATTTATATTACAATTGTATATTTTTGACATTATATATATATATATATATATATCATGATGTGTATATTGTTAGGTCATGTTAGATATGTTCATTTAATGTGCTTGTAGATAGATATGTATGTTATAGCAGTTATTTGACATGAGATTTATATTTGATGTTTGTGTTGTGATGATGTTATACAATGCTTGTGTTTTGTTAGATGAACATGATCAAAATGATTAGATGATGTTAGCGAATTTGAATGTGTATTTTAGAATATGATGTTTGTATGATGGTTATCAAGGTCATGGTGTTTATTTTGAATATTAAATCATGATATTTATTAAATATTATGTATTGGTAATTGTAAAATTGTAATTGTAATTGTATGTATCATGATTGTAATTTTAATTTTAATTGTAATTGTATGTAAAATTGTAAAATTGTAAAATTGTAATTGTAATTGTATGTATTGTCATGATTCAATTTTATTAAAATTGTAAAATTTGTAAAATTGTAAATTTGTAAATAATTGTCGAATTTGAACCATAACTACCATAAAATTGAATCATCTTAAAATTGTAAAATGTGTACCGTACATGTTATTAAATTACCATAATTAAAATTGTAAATTTGTAAGAATATAAATAATTGTAAAATAATAAATCTAGAATAATATGATTTTTTGTAACATAATTAAGGTTAGAAATTAATGCAAATAAATTCATGTTTAGAATTATCATTATTCTATTATGATCTTACATACAAAAAATAACATTATACATTAACAAATATTTTTAAATTTTGAAGATATCATTCATTTATATATATAGGGTGAATTTATTTAAGTAACGATATAGTGAAAAACCATTTAAAACAATCAAGTAGTTGTATAATTTTAGGAATTAACAAAAAAAAATGAACTTGATATAATGCATTTCTTTTGAGTTCAACATAATTGCAAATTATCAAGTGAAATGATTTTAACATTAACACAATGCAAAACAATTAATTCAAAATACATATTATAATGTTTGGAAAAAAAGAGTCTTAGTTATAAGGTTAAGTCCTCTTCTTTATAAAAACCGAACTTAAATAGTATAAATGATGAAATAACACATGTACCATATCACTCTCTGTTCTTATCACCCTCATTATCTTCCAACTCGCTTGGCATTATAACACTATTGTTCTCAATTTTTTTTTTGATCTAGGGTCATGTCTCAATACGAACCACCAATCCCTATCCAACACATCTGGGTAAAAAAACACCTAGTTGCAGTGTTTGGGGAAAACAGAAGGCCCCTTAGCTTCATTCCACATATTTCTAAAGTTGATACATATCAGACTACTATCGCGATCTTCCTTTACATTATTCCTATCAGAGGTGTCCCATCACTTGCACCTAAAAATAACACATTGGAAAGAAGAGAAGCCCACTTCAATGATCTCTTGTATCTTTCCGACGCAACCTAACATCCCTCATACTAGGTTTTGATCACGGTGACTAGCTCAACTAAATTGATCGAACTCGACTTCCACTCCATAGTTTTGTGTCATGTGTCCATCATCAACATTTTCTATGCGAAAATGGTGTCCATATGCCCACATAGATGGGAACAAATGCACCTATCAAAAAGTTAAAAAATCATAGTGTCATGTGTCTAATAACCCATCTCTTAAAATATATAAAATATATATGTTACATTTAAAATGTGCATTATTAAGTTTAAAATGTACATATATATATTATTACCAAGTTGTTGGACCCAATCCCTATGTTTAGCGCATCCTCTTTAGCATGCGGGTAACAACTAGTTGCACCGTATTTCTCTTTGACTTGGTCAACAACCCAACTGTTGGGGCATATAATTGGCATATTTTCTTTCAAATGATCAAGATAAGACAAGATTCTACCATTCAACCGTCTAAATTCTTTCCTGTTACTATCCCATTTCATCCTCTTTTGTTCGTACAATGTGACCCACGGTTGTGTCACTTCGGAATTGTAAAGAACAAATTTATTGATTGCTTCAATTTTTGCATTCATTGATGAAATCAAACCGACATATAGTACATATGAGATCAAAATATACAGTATATCCAGGTTCAATATGAATATTTACTTTGTGTAAATTTGACAAATTATAAGTTGCTTACTCTTTATCAAGCATCTTTTTCCATTCATTTGGAGAAACTCCCCTTATCTTTTGTCTTCATCCATTTCATCGTCCCAAATGACTGCACCTGGTTTTTTGTTGATCTACTTGATGTACTCACTAGCATAATAGAAAGACTCATATGATATGTGCCCCTCTTCCATAGACCCCTCAGGTTTTTGCCCTTGTCGAACAAAACCTTTCAATTTATTCATGTACCTCTCTACGAAGAACATCCAACGACAAGAAACCAACACAACTAATTCAACCTCATCTATTAGGTGGATTAGAAGATGAACTTGCAAGTCCATGAAACTCGTCGGCAGTTCCTTCTCAAACATACAAACAATCTCAACTATTTATTGACGCCACCGTGGAATGCTAGCCACATGTATCTCCTTTGACGTGATCCAACATACAAATGTAGATAATTTAGATATGGAATGTCCTAGGTCTTGGGGGAAGTCATGTTTCACACACCCATGCACGAACAAAGGATAATGACACTGCAAATTTATAAACACATGCATACAAAATTAGTTATGTTTTACGATACCATGGGATAAAAATTATTAATATAACAAATAATAAAATCATGCTTTTGACATTATACGTACTCTTAGAAGATTCAAATGGTCATGCGATTTCAACATTGACAAATTATTGGGACAAAATTGTGAATTACGGATAAAACACGCTTCTCTAGACAGATGACAATCTAGAACAACAGATTAAAGACTATACGACTACCTTTCCTAACTTAGAGTAGACAGAAAGAAAGGATTAGAGGCTTACTTGTAATCCAATCGCTTCTAAATGGCTCCTTTTGTCACTTCCGTTGTAGCTTCAAATTCAAGCGGTTTGTAGGAAAAATTCTTCCTGCAAGAAAGAACACTAAAAGAACAGAAGATAGAAATAATATAGAAGTCTATTCAAGTTAGTTAGCTAAATCAGTAAAGCATAAACCATATACATCAACTAAGATCTTACAATATGGAAAATCAAAGCCAATACAGATGCATATAGGGAAAAGTAAGATGTATTCTTTATTGATGATAGAAGGAGAGGTTACAACCAAATGAATGATTTTAAGTGACCCTTCCAACAACGATCCTCATTCCCATCACAGTACAAATCTCTCCACCAGTTGTTACACAAATCTAACTCTCAATTGAAAATCCTCCAGCATTTCTCTACTCAAATTCTTCCTCCTCAAACACTCAGATCTGTGCTCAATTTATAGATGAACTGAAGGTATTTTTGTAATGAATGACTTTCCAATAATAGGAAAGACATGTTCCCAGTCATGTAGATGTCAAATGGACACTTGGATTCGAAGCTTAACACATGTGAACTCTTCTAGAAGGCACTGGCCAAGTGGAGATTCCGGAACAATGAGAATTTTGCTCCCAATGTGACCAACACACCCATAGATGTTGGGAAGTGCTTTGCAGAGCAGCCTTGCATGAGGCTACCTGCATATGAAATTCACTCAATCCCCTTAGAGGCAACATTTGTGAGCTCTCATATGCTATATAATAAACTTCAAGCCTTGGAAACGTTTGCTTGATGAAATTCATGCTTGATTTGTCTTATTCTTGCCTTAGGGCATGTAGAAACTTGAAATGATAGGGAATGATAGACCCTTAGTCATTGGTCCTGGAGATGATGCCCAATTAACCAGGTCATTGGGAATGATGTCCAAATTGACCTATAACAATTTCCCCCTAAAGCATGAGGTAAAAATAATAATAAAAACATTTGATTGAGATGCTTTACACTATGATGGGCTGGAGATGAAGCGGAGTGGTCACCTGCATCAATATTATAATACATTACATCATGATATATCCTCTTTTATCATAATTTCTGAGGGTAGGCATTCCCATGTTCAGCACATAAACAATCTAATAACATGCACATAATTTAGAAAGTCGTCGACATTGGAATGTTGCCCAATGAAGACATGCCTATAGATATAGGCCCATGTTCAGATGAAAATCTGTATGTAAGGTCACCGTACAGATGATGTGTACAACAATCTTGAAATCGCAGCTTGTATGGCTAAAACTAGATCCGGGGTCTTATTATCTCATTCACTCGATCATTCAAGTACAAGTCTAGCCATGCGAATATATGATTTGTCGTCGAACATGGAAAGACATCGTTTGATCACCAGCCAATGATGTGAGTTGTTAACAAACGCGAGAGAACCACCATGAATGAAAATGGCCCTCAAGGTACTGCAACACATTTCATAAGGCGTGAATAGATGATTTGATGTCGAACGCCAAACAAAATCTTTCGGTCAAAGGTCTGAAAGTGAGGATCTTGTCGATGCTGTAACAAGCCTCATGGTACTGGAATCTGATGTTTCTAAGTGAAATTCTTGGATATTGATTTGTTTTCGACAGGAAGCCACCTTATTGTGAAACAAGAGTTACTGATTTCGGAGACAAGGGTATGAATTGATATAGAAATTTTCAGGGATGACAGTCATGAGAATGAAGGTTTACGAGTATTGTAGAAGGATGATTTTGTTCACTGGATGACTTCTCTTGAACATATCAGCGACACTGTGATGAGTTGGTAGCATTGACCCAAAAACCGAAGTGAAGGTATGATGAACCATAGGTATGAATGAACCGTCAAGATGATTACCCAACCCAAATAGTCACAGACATGGAGTGAAGGAAGTGTCACGTTCAAGAGCAACTTGCTATCGTAAAGAAATTTTGCTCACTTTTCCCAAATTTTCCCCGGTCATTTGTCGACTGGTACCTTTTTATTTTTTAACAAGCTTGAGGAGTATAACATTTGCTGGATCTATAATTCAACCCTTCGGGTGAAAAAAGTTTCGCTATTTAATAATTTAACGAGTCTAGCAATGAATGAAACTCGATTCTTGCCATGATTGACAAGCCTGTTGCTAGTTTATCTTTTAACGAGCTTAACGACAGTGATAGCCTGGTCCTTTTTCATATTTAGAGAGTTTGAAAAAGTGGACGAAAGAAAACTCCATAAGTATTTTTTTGTAAATTTGTCACTCAGATCCGAAAAAGTGTAAAATAATATCTGAGAGAACCTCTTTGGTCATGTTTAACCAAGGTATTCCTTTTTCGTAAATAATATATCTCAGTTCGGAAAAGGGTTAAACTTATACTGAGTAGATATCAATTCATTTACTTTTACGAGCTCGAAAAGACAAGGGCTTGACGATCATTTCACATTATCAGAGTCTGAAAAGAGCTGAAAGAAGACTCCAGGGGTTCCTTTTTCACTGTTATCGAAGTTCGAAAAAGAGATAAAAGTGCGCTTCAAACCCTTTTTCGTTTTTAACAAAGCTCAAAAAATAAGGAGAAAAAGTATGCTTTGTGGTCAAGTCATTCTTTGAAATAAATCTGCACGACTAATCTGTTCATCAGTTGTATTTCCTGTTCAGAACAACATCAAATCGATTAAAAATACATGTTTTATGATAAAAACGTAATAAAAATATAGTCATAGCAATAAATTTAACTTGCAAATAATTAAATGACTATTTAAAAGTAGTTTCACTATTCATTTTTACCATTCGATAGTTACCATTTGTATTTTGGAGCTCTGAACCTGATTTTGCCCCCGAACTTCAGCTGCTGATTACGATCGTTTTTTTGGACGGATTTTGTCGCCGTTTGATCCAGGTTAGTGCCATGAACCTCCTCTTCCATTTGGTATTCATTTAATTTCCAATTTCTGAAATTTTTTAGGGTTTTAAGGCCCCTAGGGTAAATTATGCCAAAAATGAGGGCAACGCACCCCTGAATTTCGAAACCTGCGTTGCATAGAAGGTATAGTGAAGTGTACTTGCATGTGCAACGCACTGTTTCTTGTCAGGGAGTGCGTTGGGGCGTAGTTTAAGTTTTTGATTTTTTATTATGCCAAAAATTGACCTAGTTTTTTGCAATAAATGGAATCTAATGGATCTTATGGTTGTGTTTCAGGATTCCATCAGATTATAATGACGATTACATGGAGGGAAAGAGAACATGAAGAACCAAATATGATTGCCTTGAATGATCCGGTTACTGTAAGAGCCCTAAGAGATTGTGGACTACTCAAGTACTTCAAATTGTCCGGGATGAGGAAACAAATAGAACTCTTGGAGTTCTTAGTTCAAGCATGGGATCTGGTGATAGAGGCATTTAATATTAAGAACGAAGTGGTTCCCATTACAGTTGAGGATGTGTATTTTCTCACAGGTTTGTCAAGGAGAGGTTTGCCCATTTTGCTCTCAGGGTCTACTGTTAGAGGAGAGACAGTGAGGGATTATATTTTGCAGTATTGCTATCCAGGGGCAAAACCTAGCAAAGATGGAAAATAAACATCCAGGATGTCAGAGATTTTCCTTTGAGAACTATCCTTTTCATAATCGCTAAACTTGCCGGCACCGTTACATTACATGTAGCGAACAGATCATATATGCAGTATGTGTTAGAGTGTATGGAGCCAACAATCTTCAACTGGTCTGAAGTTGTTCTATCTCAGATAAAGGAAAAACTGAACAAAGAAAAGGGAGGAAGGAAGAAGAATTTCAGTTATGGTTCTATCCTTATATCCTTCGCCTTGGAACGAATTCCACTGATGCAACCACAACATGTGACACTAGGTATAGCTAGTCCTAGAGATCCTCGGATGCAATGATGGGTAGAAGTCATGGGTTGGCATGCTGGCCAATCGACTATTGTGTTCTCTACTACATTCTTTGCTTGGTTCCGGTGACAGATTGTCGCTATCGATGAGTATGCATACGCAGACATCGATTTTCGAGGAGATCCAGATTTAGCATTACCAGAAGGCACTCAGTGGGGTGCAATAGGTAAGAATGTTTTGACCATGTTTTTTGATTTTCCTAAGGTTTATACAATTTTTTTGTGTTTTTATTTCTTTCCAAGACTAAACTAAATTTTTTATGTAATGTCGATGTTGGTTGTGTTCAACCAGTAGTAGAACCGGAGCACGAAGCAGATATGTTAGCAGAGAGGGTTGTCGGGAGAGCAGTCCTTCAGGATCTTGATCTGGCTGAGACTCTGACTGAGCTTCAACAACACATAGAAGGTTTTACCTTCCGGATTTCAGATTGTCGGATCGAAGAGCTTCCTATGCGACTGCAACGACACATTATTGGGGCTCCTAACCGTTAGATGCGGTTACTTCGTAGGATAGCTAGATCTATAGCATGTTATCATGAACACCACTAGTTTCCTTTTAACATTTTGCATACATTTTGAGGTCAGATGACCAATGTGTCTTGGGCACAAATTTTGTAAAAACCTATAACTATCTATCTATATGATTTCATATTTTTTCCTATGTTTAATGCGCAATCCTATTCAATGATGTGAATGTTTTCTTTACATATGTTGCAAATGTCTATCTAAAACTTGATTAGCTAATGAATCAGTCAATGTGTTCAAATTTCTGGAAATGTGTTGATATTGAATAAAATCAAAATGTATTTCCAAAAGTTGAACTCTTAGGAACAATCTAAGAAGTGTTGGATTTCTAACAATATAAACACTAGTAAGTTGTAATACCACAAGTTGTGAGTCTAACCTTATGATTATGTGGTTAATACCAAATGAAATGGCATCAGAGAGAAGTTCGATCAACGCGCTATACTCAGCGATATTGTTCGTCGATATACCAATACAAATCCCTGGAAAACTCACTAAATCGCCATTCGGAGCGAAAATGGCCCACGATGCAGAGGGTAGATTCTGCGTACCACAAATAGCACCATCATCATATCCAACAAATGGTTCCGAAGATTCAAACATCTGCGATGAAATGTAAAGCGGATTACTAACGTCAAGAAAACTCTAAAAACAAATTAATACTTAATACTAAAAATCAACATCATATATTTACAATATAATACTAAAAATTACCACGTTCATGATTAAGCATAGTAACATTTCAAATACAACCCATTTCTAGGTTGCGCCAATGGAATTCCATCGTAATCAATTAACTCATAGGCACCCTTAGCAAGAACTCTTTTGAAAATATAGGGGCCATGCCATAACGACTCAAATTTCCCTGTACCTATTAGATCAGCTTCTTGATCGTAGAGAAGGACCAAGTCGCCCTCTGAGAAAATACGAGGCTGGACATTTTTGTTGTATTGCGCCTTTATAAGTCTCTTATGCACTTCGTTGGCCAATTGGGCTTCACGCCGCATTTCATTAAGATGGACGAGGTTAAGGAGACACACTTCTTCTTCTCAAGTGTCAAGTAACAAGTCTATTGCGAATTTTAACGATGATATTTCACATTGGATTGGTAAGATAGCTTCCAGACCATACACTAATTGAAAGGGAGTAAATCCGGTTGCATTTCTCACCAAGGTTCGATACGCCCACAAGGCGGAGTACATGATCAGATGCTAGTTTCTTTTACGAACTCCTATCATTCGTTGAAGAATTCGTTTAAGAATTTTGTTAATAGCCTCAAATTTTCCATTTGATTTTGGATCATAAGGAGTATAATTATCATGTTACAATCCTAACTTGGCAGTCAATTTAGACATCACGTGGTTGCAAAAATGCTTCCCATGATCTGTAACTATAGCCTATGGGACCCCAAACCATGCAATAACGTGGTTGAAGAAAAATAATGCAGTTGTTTGTCCTGTGTTGTTGATTGTAGGCATCGCTTCGGCCCATTTGGTAAAATAGTCGACTGTGACAATAATATAACCATGCCCCTGGATGAAGGAGGGTTACAGGTCATGAAGTCAATACCCCATTTTTTAAATGGTCCTGCAGACACAACAGGATGCATTGGCACTGGTGGTTTGCGGAATTTACGATAAAAAATCTGGCATGCATGACAACTTCTGACCGCGAGGATGCAATCTCGAAAAATAGTAGGCCAAAAGTAATCGGCGTGGAGTATCTTCTGCACTATAGCATATCCAGATAAATGTCCACCACAATCCCTAGCATAACAATAATTTAACACTTTTTCAGCCTCCTCATGAGTGAGGCACCTCCTTAAAATGGTATCGACACCACGACGATAAAGTGTATCACCGACGATCAGATAATCTTTGGCTTGGTATCGAATACATCACTGTTTAGAGTGAGAGATATTAGGTCGAAAAGTTTGGGTTTGGAGATAAATGATGAAATCCCCATACCAAGGATCAGATGATCCGATCATAAACAGAGACTCATCTGGAACTGATGGTTCTGACGTAGTTTCAGTACTATCAGAGGGAAGGTCACAGAGAAACTCAACCAAAACTAAAGACTTATTTGATTTGGATTTGATGAATTCCAAATCAAATTCCCACAAACTGACAATCCATTTTGAATATTTGCCCCCCAGCAATTGACGTGATAATATATATGTAATATCCCCAAAAGGGAGAATGCAGTAATACTTAACACAATATAAGAACTGCTGCAAGATAAACAATAAATCTTAAGACAACATCAAAATTTACAGAGAAGCTGAGCCATTTTATAAGATTGGAGAAGAATTAGTTACACAATGTACAAAATGTGAGTAGATCTAGCCAAAAAGTTGGTCTAGAATCACTCAGAAAACAAGCTACAATAGATACAACGTAACTGGAGTGGCACTGAAGCAAATACTACACTGTCCCTTCAGAAGAATATGAACATATATTTGCAGGGTGAATAGGAAAATGTAGATCTACTCAAATCTGGAGCTCAGATGATGCCAAGATTCAAGATCTGGCCTATGTGATGTGTTAGCCCCCTATAAATTTTTGACAAGAAAACAAGGGGCTAAGATGTTTCTGAGCCTTCAAGGAATGCATTTCCCCGGAAAACACATCATCCTTGAATCCTCCTTGTGCCTTATGTCCTCTGATAAACTCCCCTCTGCTGATTCCCATCATAAAGCCTCTCTGTTTGTGAAGAGATGCCTAAAGGCCCCCTTTCTCTCTCTTATTTCATCCCCACGTAACTTATATTTCATCTTCCCTTCTTTTCCCCTTCTCACCTTTCATTTTCCCCCAAAATCCCCTTTAGATCCCTCCCTTAACCCTTTGTTGTCTTCTTCCCCCTTGATTCCCCTATCGTTCCCTCCCCTGGCCTTCGAATTCCATTAAAACGGGCCAAAACCCACTTTCCGATCATATAATAGGCCTTAACCACTTCCCCGCCGTGCATTTTTATAAACTTTATATATTATAAAGTTTATATCACATTATATAACCGCCGCCTATCGCAAGTCGCGCATCGCAGTTTCGTTCACTTTTTCATTGGATCCATCGCAAATATTTGCGATGCGATGTGATCGCATCGCAAATATTTGCGATGCGACCATCGCTCGATCGCATAATCGCACCGTCGCATTATCGCATTTTCACTTGTCCGTTCGAGTGATCCATCGCAAATATTTGTGATGCGATCCGATCGTGTCGCAAATCCTCCACCGTTGATTCCTGTGCAAACCCAACCGTCATCGCATTCCCAACCGTTTCCCCTTCCTCGATCGCAATCGCAAATTATAAGTATGCGATCCCCCCTCGTCCATCGCGACTGCGATTCCCCACCTAAACCTTGGCCAACCGTTGGGTTTAAGATCCAACGGCTCGAAGCAAATCGCCACCCGCCTGCGGCTGGGTTCCTCCTCATCGCATGTCACTGCCTTCCCTTCGCATTCCTTTGCATTTTGTCACCATTGTTTGGTGAAAGCCTCCATTCCATCGCCGCGCTATCATATTTTTCGCCCTCCGCTCCACCGGTCTTCCATTGCATCGATTTTCCTCACACAGTTGTGATTTTTTCTGCAGAGTACAAGGGTTGAGACGCCACCATAACTGCACAGTATGGAGGCGACCGCAAGTTTTCCACTGTCAGAGGCAAAGAATTTAATGAAGGGCAGGTGTCCACACCGGCAGAATGTCTTCGTCCGAAGAAGGATGAATTGCCCCTACCACTTGATTACATGTCGTGCTCCAAAGGAGATCTCCGCTCAGCACGCAGTCCAAGGAGATCCGAGCATTTGCTGCTCAAGTACGGCGGACCAGTCCGTTTTTCATTACCATTTTGTTTATTCACCAAAGGTACTACACCAGGATGCATCTGAAACATACCGGGAAATAATGAAGCCTGACGAAGACCCTCCTTTTCTCCAAAGAGTGCCAAAAATTAAGGCTCAGAGTTCCAAACAGAATGGGCTTCGGCCCTTTCCTTCTTTTCTGAATTTAATGTTATATTTAGTGTTCCACCTACCTCCTCAGCCCATCCTCTGCTATAAAACTCAGAAAGAAATTGTTGTAAAGGTTGTTGATGAGTTATCAGAGAGATGTAAGTAGTTCCTCCTGAGATAAGAACTCTTTGTATAATTGTAACGAAGGCCGAGGGAGATGTATTCAGATTAAGTGACCAAATTATTGGCTATGTTGTACCTGATTGGTGTTGATATTTAATATAATGAGCACATTTCTTTGGATCCTGATCTAAAGCTGCGGTGATGTTTTTCTATCTTTGTGTTTATTTCATTTCATTTCGGTTCTTCTGGCTCGCATCAGAAATTTGGCGTAAGATTCACCCATGTTAGGTGCCTTATGTTGCTGCTCTCCCAGCCCTATATGTTTTCTACTTATATGTGTATCTGAATATTGATTTCAATGGATTTAAACAGTGTAGTGGATGTTATTGCCTGCTCTCTGATGTATGAATTAAAGAAATCCATGTTTAGATGTTCTTGTTGGGATTTGATCGAATGGGTTGAGAACACTAGGAGGTCTAGAGCTTTGTCCCTGCCTCACTAGGATCTTTCCATTCCATTAAGCCTTTCTAAGATCCCTCGTGCTGCCCCTGATTGTGTCCAAGCAGGTCTGGAGTTAAATGACCTCCTACCTGATCTATAGACATAATTAGATGGTTCTACTTCTTTCATCTTTATCACTTTAGGATCCAAGGCTTTAGATGACTAGCCCAACTGAAAGCTTGCATGTTGAATATCAAGTAAATCCTTTCTTGACTCCATTGCCCAATGGACTTGGTATTCCCCTGACTTATTTCTCCTCTCGTCTATATCCTTTGCCGTTATGGCCTTGTCTTATGACGAACCTTCCTTTCTGATTTTCTCAACAACCAAACTCTAAATCAAACAAACAAAACCCGTGCTTACAACTAGCCTAATATCTTAAACTTGAGTCAAAGCCATATGCCTTGACTATTATAGAGAGATCCCTCTCCTGACCTAGGAGGGCTAGATCCTAAGGCTGTCCGAAAGTGGTCTTTATGTTGTCTCATCTTTTGGTACGTCAATCTTGCCAAAACATGGAAATCCCAACATAATGGCAACTATATACCGGGGAATTTTTAAGCACACCATATCACAAGGACCTTAGAAATCCTTCAATCTCTTGTTAGATTGGCTTTCAACATTTAAGGTGGACAGCATCCTACTTCAAACATTCATAATCATCCACCTGGCGACTCCACACTCCCTATGATCCAAAGACCAAATGACTCCACTGGTAGAAGACTCTGAACCGGTTGAGAAGAAGCAGTAGCCGTATTTGCATAATATAGATCCAAACATGGATAGAGATACAAAGTATGATGCTTTGTATGATAAATTATGTGAAATAACCGAAATGTTTGGGAAAGTGCTGGAAACGCATATGGCTAATATGAATGCAAATGATGACTATTCAGAACAGCCTATGCCTTCTCCAGAACAAGAGAAAAATCAAGACCTAGACAATGAGGAGGACATGTATGATACTCAAGAATCTGTAGGAGATGAGGAGGAAGGTAATCAGGAATTTCCTGATTGCTTACCTATGCCTTGTGTTACGCTGATCAAAGAATATCAGGACCTTTTAGCAAAGGCTGATAGGGAAAGCTTCCTTGAAGAAACACGACACCACATAAAAGAGGCAGAGCCTGATGTGGAATAAGAGGCTCAAAGAAACATCCAGCCTCCAAATCAGCTTACACAAGAGAAAGAGGGCTGCTGTTTTTCTGTCCATAATGAGAGGGAAGCTCCTTTTTTGACAGAAGAGGAGATTGATCACATATTAAACCAGCAGTCCACCCTAGAAGTATTCTATAGGACACACTCTCTTGCTAACTCATCTCATGAGTTTGACGATTCAGTTTCATAAAACTCCTCTGTGGATCGGAATGAAGAAAGACCTGTTGAAAGTCTGATAGGTTTGAAGGGTGATATTACTTACAGTTATGATTTTCCTTTTCATGATCTGTTTGAGGGTGAGTGCTTTCAAAGAGAAGTTGAGCTTGCAGAACCATCATCCTTAGATTCATGGGAAGAAAATCAGAGCCACCAATTTTAGAGAGGTAATGAAACGAGTCAGCCTATCTATGACACTGATGAGGAGAGCTGCGACAATATATCAACAGATGAAGATTCTTTGAATCTTCATTCTGCTCTACCACAGATCATCAGTAAGGTCAGAAACCAGTAGTATTTCCTTTCAGAAGACGAGGAGGAAAGAAAAGAAGAGGTTTTTGAGCAGGTTGAAAGGAAAGAGCCTTCTCTCAAAAAAGAGGAAGCAAAGGGGTACACCCCTGCACAAGAATACATGAATCTTTTCACAGAGCTCAACACACTAGATCAGAATATGTTAGAGCTCCAGGAGGACACAGCTACAGTCTATGATGAGTCCTCCAGTTCAGAAAATGAAGAAGATGAAGGAGATTCTCTTTCTCAGGGGAGTCTCATTCTTGATCCAGTGGAAGAAGAAGAGATCTTGGTTGAAGCCTGCCTGTCAGATACTCATATCTAGGTATCTTTTCATGATCCTTATGCACATTTCATACATACATTTGAAGAAGGATCAAAGGTATTCTTGAGCAGCATGTTGCAAACAGAAGGAAAATTTTTCAAAGCTGTTGTTATTGAACCAAAAGAGTGGGAGCTTCCCTGCCGATCCAACATGCTCAAGGAGTTGAGCAAGAAGGACCAGCCATGGGATCACTTGGTGGACTGGTTACATTGGAAGACAGTGTTCATAAGCTAGTCTTGTAAATATGTCAAGTTAGAATAGGGTAGGTAGGAAAAGCTCAATAAAGCTCAGTCTATGAGCAGGTAGTTAGTTGTTTCATTTTCTGTCTTAGAATGTAGAGAAGAAGGCTACTAGACAGTTTAATCCTAGCAGATAGTAGTGTGGGTAGAGAAACATATGAGACCAACAGTCTAGTCTGGCCTCATGGAGTAATAAGGGTAGAAGTAGAATAAGTTTATTTTCCTGTTTGTAAAAATTAATGATGTAAAAGGGTCTGCAAGTCCAAGTGCACCCAGAAGAAAAATTTTAGGACTATAGTGTGGGTAGGTAGTTGTGTGGGAGAGTTTTACTGCTGATATGTTGTCTTCATAATATTGTGGCAGCTGATCTAAAGAAAGAAAGGGATGTGCCAAGCAGCAGGCATCTGGCCTACCCCAAAGATCATTTCTAGATTCTTGACTCCTTCAAGAAGAAGCCATCCCCATGTGGAGCCACTGTTAGCCCCCCTATAAATTTTTGACAAGAAATTAGGGGGCTAAATTATTGTTGAGCCTTCAAGGAATGCATTTCCTCTGAAAACACAGTCTCCTTGAAGCCTCCATGTGTCTTTTACCCTTTGATGGAATTCCCCCTGCTGACTCCCCTTATAAGGCCTCTCTGTTTGTGAAGAAATGCCTAAAGGCCCCCTTTCTCTCTCTTATTTCATCCCCACTTAACTTCTATTTCATCTTCCCTTCTTGTCCCCTTCTCACCTTTCATTTCCCCCCAAAATCCCCTTTAGATCCCTCCCTTAACCCTTTGTTGTCTTCCTCCCCCTTGATTCCTCTATCGTTCCCTCCCCTGGCCTTCGAATTCCATTAAAATGGGCCAAAACCCACTTTCCGATCATATAATAGGCCTTAACCACTTCCCCGTGCATTGTTATAAAATTTATATATTATAAAGTTTATTTCACATTATATAACCGCCGCCTATCGCAAGTCGCACATCGCAGTTTCGTTCGCTTGTTCATTGGATCCATCGCAAATATTTGCGATGCGACCATCGCTTGATCGCATAATCGCACCGTCGCATTATCGCATTTTCACTTGTCCGTTCGAGTGATCCATCGCAAATATTTGCGATGCGATCCGATCGCGTCGCAAATCCTCCACCGTTGATTCCCGTGTGAACCCAACCATCATCGCATTCCCAACCATTTCCCCTTCCTTGATCGCAATCGCAAATTATAAGTATGCGTTCCCCTCTCGTCCATCGCGACTGCGATTCCCCGACTAAACCTTGGCCAACCATTGGGTTTAAGATCCAACGGCTCGAAGCAAATCGCCACCCGCCTGCGGCTGGGTTCCTCCTCATCGCATGTCACTTCCTTCCCTTCGCATTCCTTTGCATTTTGTCACCATTGCTTGGTGAAAGCCTCCATTCCGTCGCCGCGCTATCATATTTTTCGCCCTCCACTCCACCAGTCTTCCATTGCATTGATTGTCTACACACAGTCGGGAGTTTTTGCAAAGTACAAGAGTTGAAATGCCACCATAATCACGCAGTATGGATGCAGCAGTAAGTTTCTTACTGTCAGAGGCAAAGAATTTAATGAAGGGCAGGTGTCCACACCAGCAGAATTTCTTCGTCCGAAGAAGGACGGATTGCCCCTACCGCTTGATTATATGCCGTGCTCTAGAGGAGATCTACGCTCAGAACGCAGTCCAAGGAGATTAGAGCATTTGCTGCTCAAGTACGGCGGACCATTCCATTTTTCATTACCATTTTGTTTATTCACCAAAGGTACTACACTAGAATGCATCTGAAACATACCAAGAATTAATGAAGCCTGACGAAGACCCTTCTTTTCTCCAAAGAGTGCCAAAAATTAAGGCTCAAAGTTCCAAACAGAATGGGCTTCGACCCTTTCCTTCTTTTCTGAATTTAATGTTATATTTAGTGTTCTACCTACTTCCTCTGCTCTTTTTCAGCTATAAAAACTATGAGGAAGTTGTTGTAAAGGTTGTTGATGAGTTATCAGAGAAATGTAAGCAGTTCCTCCTGAGATAAGAACTCTGTGTATAATTGTAACGTAGGCCGAGTGATATGTATTCAGATTAAGTAACCAAATTATTGGCTATGTTGTGCCTGATTGGTGTTGATATTTAATATAATGAGCACATTCCTTTGGATCCTGATCTAAAGCTGCGGTGATGTTTTTCTATCTCTGTGTTTATTTCATTTCATTTCAGTTCTTCTGGCTCGCATCAGAAATTTGGCGTAAGATTCACCCATGTTAGGTGTTATGTTGCTGCTCTCCCAGCCCTATATGTTTTCTACTTATATGTGTATCTGAATATTGATTTTAATGGATTTAACCAGTGTAGTGGATGTTATTGCTTGCTCTCTGATGTATGAATTAAGGAAATCCATGTTTAGATGTTCTTGTTGGGATTTGATCGAATGTGTTGAGAACACTGGGAGGTCTAGAGCTTTTTCCCTGCCTCACTAGGATCTTTCCATTCCATTAAGCCTGTCTAAGATCCCTCGTGCTGCCCCTGATTGTGTTCAAGAAGGTCTGGAGTTAAATTACCTCTGACCTGACCTATAGACAGAATTGGACGGTTCTTCTCCTTTCATCTTCAGTCCTTAATGTTTCATTCCTACTGTCATCTTTAGGATCGAAGGCTTTAGATGACTAGCCTAACTGAAAGCTTGCATGTTGAATAGCAAGTAAGTCCTTTCTTGACTCCATTTCCCAATGGACTTGGTATTCCCTGGACTATTTCTCCTCTGTCTATATCCTTTGTTGCGCGGCCTTGTCTTATGACGAACCCTTCCTTCCTAATTCTCAACAACCAAACTCTAAATCAAACAAACAAACCCTGTGCCTATAACTAGCCTAATATCTTAAACTTGAGCTTCAAAGCCATATGCCTTGAAAATTATAGAGAGATCCCTCTCTGGACCTAGGAGGGCTAGATCCTAAGGTCCGAAAGTGGTTCTATGTTGTCTCATCTTTTGGTATTGCAAATCTTGCCAAAACATGGGAACCCCAACATGATGGATTCCCAAGATAAGCCAGAAAGGATTTTCCAGATTTGCAACTTTGGAAAATCACCTCCCTAGGATTTGATCCTTGATCTGCTGGGAAATATAGATCTGAAGCTAGATCTGAAAAATAGATGGTTGAAATATGATATCAGATCATATCTATGCTTGAAGGGATGATCCCTTCTTCATATCTATGAGTTAGAAGCTCTAGATACAGCTTCTCAATCCTCCAATGATGATTGTATCTGCTGCAACACAACTGCCTCTAGAAACTGCGATGTGAGGGAAAGAGAGGCCTTCTGCTTGCTGAAAATGCTGCGATAAACTCTAGGCTGATGGTAAGACTGATGGAAATGTGAGGGAATGGCCCCTCACAGGATTTCTAGTTGAAATACTAGCAACTTCCTTCCTCCCTTTAGATTTGCAAGATAGACAACGTAATTCCTTAAGGAAGTACTGTTGCTGGGAGGTCAATAACTTCTGGCCTGATGCTAGATCTGAAATGAAGCTCTGGGAAGCTAATATTTAAGGCCAAGGGTATAGGAATAAACCCTCACCTGTTCTCTAGTTGAAGTACTGAAGACAACTTCCTCCTTCCAAATTGATCTTCAGAAATCTGCAATTTCTGAATATGAGTGTTCTGTAGAAAGTAGGAAAAGAGATGTGGCACTCAAAGCCTAATGTAATATGAAGTACAATACTCTTTCTAGAGCTAATCTAAGAAAGAGGTGGGATTCCTGACCATGAACACCTGTGCTAAACAACACTTGCAATCTCTAATAAACAGCCCAAGAAAGCAGTGGAATGTCACATGAAAATTCCAAATCTGAAAAGATCTTACATCAAGAATAATCAGCATGCCCTTATCCTTGCCTTCATCTTATTTATATAAAATTTGAGCCTTCCCAAGCCTTGGCCCTCATCTAGACTGCGCATTGTCTGTGGACAAGATCCTCCAAGTTGGACTGGGTTTTTTAACCAAATAAACCATCATGTCTAGGTGCAATGTACACCTTCTCCATCAATCATCCTCCATCACTTCATCATGAGTGTCTCATGATCTTTGGTTTGACATCCTCAAGATCTTAGTTGACTGAATCAATCTTCTGTTTGATCTCTTCAAGATCTTAGTTGACTGTGTCAAACCTCCATGATCTATCTCATTAATGAGACAGGTTCTCCAATTTCATTCACATTAGTAGTTGCTCAACTACCTTGTTATGTAGATCTAGGCTTAATTAATCCGTATTCACACACAAAAAGTGGATATTTATTCATACTGAGGATTGTGGGTCCCTCCACCCTTTTATTTACTTAATTCATTAAGAAAATCAAGGACTGTAATATTCCAAATATGATGTGAAAATTTGGGAATATTACAATATAAGTCATGGGGTTTCAATCTGAAACTATTGTTATTTTTTGGAGCAAGATATAATGGCGAAATATTTGAATAGCTTGAACAGCTGCCAAGGCAAAATTTTCTATGTATGAGTACTTAAATTCCGTATCATTGAGATTATGAATCAAATAATAGATTGGATGTTCAATTCCGTCTTCTACTTGGACCAATACCATAGAAATGGTCGTTTCGGCCATGGTGATATATAGGAAATAATCATTTTGATAATTACGAGGGTACATTAATGATGCTCGGACAAGAGTGTTCTTGACAACATCAAAAGAAGCTTACACAACTTGTTCCCAATAGAAGGGAACCCCCTTTTCAAGAGTCGAGTAAATCCTTTAGCCATTTTGGCATAATTTGGAATGAAAATCCTTAGGAAATTAGCCTTTCCTTGAAGTTTATATATCTGAAGTAAGTTTGACGGTGCAGGCAAATCAAGAATGGCCTTAACCTTCAAAGGGTTGATTCAAATCCCTTCTTTTGAGACTACGAATCCAAGAAAACGACCAGAACCAACACAAAGCACACATTTATGTGGATTGAGGCGTATTTTTTAGTGTCAGAAGCATAAGAAAATGGCTCTCAAATGCATCGGGTGATTAGTCCGATTCCGTGAATGTGTTGGTAAATCATCTAAGTGTGGTTGAACAATGTGCTTGATGTCATTGAAAGCATAATTCATTGCTCTTTGAAAAGTTGCCCCAACGTTCTTTAAACCAAACAGAAGTTTCCTATAAGCGAATGTGCCCCAGGGACAGATGAACGTTGTCTTATGTTGATCATCTGGGCGGATATGGATTTGATTGTAGCTGAAAAATCTATCCATGAACAAAAATATTTCACATCCAGCACAATCGTCAATAATCTGGTCGATAAAGGGAGTAGGATAGTTGTCTTTTGGACAAGCATGATTAACATCCCGATAATCGATGCACACTCTAATGGTTCCTTGTTTTTTCATAACAAGAATGATATTGGAAACCCACTCAGTTAGCGGAAAAGGGTAAATGAAACCAGGACACAAATTATTTTCAAATTCTACTTTTATGGCAGTGGCTTTCTACAAATGTACAGGACAAAGCTGTTGATGCACCGGTTTGACATCAGGATACATATTAATAGTGTGTTCAACTATACTAGTATCTATGCTTGGCATTTCCTCGTAAGACCAAGAAAATATGTCACGAAATTCACGAAAAAGAAAGTGATATGATTCGAGTTCTGATGGAGAACAAGATACACTGACATGAATTTTCTCTACAATGCTAGGTTTGGTCGAAATATCGATAGAAATCGTTTCTTCGATATTTGAAAGATTTCGATCGGAATCGATTGCATTAATGGGAAAAGAATTTTTTGATGGATGGGTGATATAGTTCACTAAGATCATTTTCTTCATAATAAGGAAGATGGGAACGATGATGATAATCTTCCCATGGTTCTCCTTCTGACATCATAGCTTCCAAAATATTCTCATCTGTTAAGAACGTTGAGGAAAATGGATCAGATGGAGTACCAAAATATAAGGAACGATCAACCCAAACACTCGGTGACGCTGATTTTGGATTTTCCGCCCAAGCCATATATATTGATTGCTATGCCAACTCAATAAGGTTGGGCGGCAGAAACTCATCCAACGTAGAAATATTATAATCACCCGTACTCTTCCTTAAGCCAGATAAAGTGGAAGAGATCATGTAGCAGTTCTCTATACTCGCAATTTCTGCCGACGTCGCTGGCGATGGTAATGCAAAGGTTCCCATTAAAGTGGAATCTTTTAAGAGTCCTACATGAATGTTCTGAAGTTCTAGTTGGGGTATGTGAACGAACAGAACGCTTCCAGTTACCTATGAAGTAGAAGAAAAGAAGGATAGTTGATTAATGACTGTAATTGTACCTTTATGTGGAAAGGAAATCATTCTAAAATATGTAGAAACAATAGCAGTCATCGCATATACCCATGGCCTTCCAAGTAAAATATTATAGTCAAGGGGTCCGTCAACAACCTCAACATCAATATTCACTGTTTTTCCCCTTAGTTCAACATGCAGGTTATTTATAATACCACAAGGTTTATATGTACGTCCATCAAATGCCTTCAACGTCGTTGATGATTGTGATAAGCGTGGCGAGCTAAGTGACTTCCAACAGTTTAGAGACATAATGCATGTAGATGCTCCCTCATCAATAATAGTGTGATGAACAAGGTGATTGAGAACATTTACTTGTATTGAGAATGCCAATTCTGCTGGTAGTTGCAGCACATAGCCCGTATGATTAAAGACGAAAATATTAGAATAGATTAGAATCAGTCGGATCAATTCCACCAATAGCCGAAAATAAAGCCTGTTTTTGGGAGGGACAATTTTGTAATACCTCAAGAGCAAACATATCTAAAGGGGATTGAGCCAAATATTCAACTATATTATAATTTTGTGCAGCTCTTGCTCAAGGATTATATGTCGATTTATGAATTACTCCCTTTGGTGGCTTGATTGTCAATTCAGGAATAACAGTAGGCGGTACTGATTCTGTAGATGGATTCATTGTCGAGTTAGTAGGTTGATTAGTGGCTAGAATACCATAATATTTATTTCGCATCGATACCAAAATATCTGTTGAAGGTTTTGTGAAAAATAACATTAACACTTGGGAACTAGGAGCTGGATCTGTAGCAACCATATTTGTGTCCGGATTTGGAAATGGGTCTGTCAACATAGCTGACACATTGGAAGTCTTGATGATTTTTGAGACTTCAGCGTGGTGAGGAAAATCCCTAACAAAGTGTTCCTCATTACAGATTATGCATGGATAACGAGATTTCTAAGGTCCAAACGGTTGATCAGATGAACTTTCCTACGAGTTAGAAGTTTGCTTTTTCTTTGATTTCCCCTTTTTCTTACTTCCTGGTTGCTTGTCACCTTTGCCTTTGTCAAATGGCACGACATTAATTTCGGAAGTAGGAGCAGGATAAGATGCAGTAGTGTGGTGTGTGCTTGCAGTGCCTATCAAGCCGTCTCCAGCATGAAAGTCCTTTAATTTAGGAGGAACATTGAAATTAGATCTCGGCGCATTAGGGATTTTTTCATAGAGCGTGCCAGATTGAGTGTAAATCAAGTCTAAATATTGGGCACGAGCGATAACTTGCTCTTCTGTGATGACACCACCATTAGCCACATCCTCAATTATAGATGGTAATAGGGACTTAATGAACCATTTAGCAAAGAGCTGATCTGGAACAAAGGTCTTAACCATTCGTCGACGACGATGCCACTCATGAATATGATCAGAAATGTGAGTAGCATTAGTCTGCTTGAAATTGGTCAAGAGTTCTGTTCTAGTTTCATATCTAATGGGTAACTGGAAATGAGTCAAAAAGATAGTAGCTAGGGCTGTGAAATTATCAAAAGAAGATCTAGGTAATTCAATGTACCATTTTGCAGTCGGACCTATGAGTGTACGCTGGAAAATATGTAGTCGAACATAATCATCATTCATGGAATTTGATGAACACCATAAATGATAAGTCATAACATGAGTCGACGGGTCTTCTCTAGGGTTTCCATTGAACTTAGGAATATCCGAGGGTAATTTGTGAGGTATCACCGACCACCAAGGAGCATAGTTGATTGGATCATTGGTTAACTGATTTAAATCTGGTAACTCTAAAGTTGCAACAAAGGGCAACTGTCTATTAAGGTCAGGTTGAGCATAGCCAGGGTAAGATGGAGTTGCTTGAGCAACAGGCCTTTGAGCACCAGCATAAGGAATCTATTGCTGGTAACCCAGATAGGGGTTGTTTTACATAGCAAATGCTTGAGGATTCTGTTGACTAAAACTTGGATATGATACTTGTTGAAAAGAAGTTTGAGGCATTTGCACCTGTGGCTGCCAAGGGGTCTGTTCACCAATGTTATAACCCAAATTAACATGAATTGGATTCGGTTGATATGTATAACTTGGTTGCGGCTGTAACATCCCATAAAATGGTAGACCAGCCTGTGAATAAATAATTCCTGGTACAGGTTGTTGTAAATTAATCAAAGGATTTGTAGTCTGTGGACCCAACATTTGATGATATTGAGTTGATGGACCCACTTGATAAGGTTGATGATGTACAACATTTTGATTCTGTAACAAGGGTATAGATGTATTAACAAGTGGTAATGAAGTGGGTGTAACAGGTTGAACCGGTTGATACGATTGTACAACCATTTGTGGTTGGATAGGCAGAGTGGGTTGCCATTGATAAACATTCGTTTCATCATTAGATTGACCAAAAAGTGACGGAGTACTATCATATTGGGTGACCAAAGGTTCCCCCCCCCAACATGAGGAGGATAATAAGACATAAAATATTTCTCTCCAAATGATAGGAGTTTAGTTGATATGGTACTTGAAGGAATAGACCCAGATGGACTGGCTTGATATTTCCCTGTTGATGTGTATAATGAATCAAGTCGTTCAGTACTTACGATAGGATTACCAGTTAAAATACCAGATGATGACATTGGTAAAGTCCATGGATTTGAAGATGCACCAATGAAAATTCCAGATAATGATTTGTAACCTGATGGGACCATAGGGCCACCATGAAAATATGACTCTGGTGAAGTAGTAAACATCGACAGGGTAGCTAGGGTGGGAGCTGACGTAATTGGAATAGCAGGCCCAAAAGAAGATGTTGGTTCAGACATGGTTGTTTGACCAAATGTATACCCTTTTGAATCGACGAGAATTTGAAAAGGAGGAAGATCAACAAAAGCAGAGGGTGTCGATTGAGAAAAAGACTCGTACAGGTAAAGGTCCTCCCCAAAATGGGTTGGAGTTAAAAGTGTATTTTCTTATGGGATTTCTTCAATCGAAATTAAACCAGGTGGAATAATTTCACCATCAGGCCCAAAGTATATTTCAAGTGGTTGACTGTGTGATATGGGAGGTTCAATAGCTACAGAACTTTGTGGGATGACCAAGGTAGGAACAACTTCTGGTTGTTTGACTTTAGGATTGAGATGTTCTGGCAAAGAAGAGACAGGATCTGGATCAATTTGTGGTTGAACAACGTAGGGTCCAGGAGGTATGGTCTCACTAATTGGATGGATCATGACCACAGGTAGCTGTGAAGACTCCGTTTTGACAACAGTAGAAGAACCGGGATGTGTAGAAACAACTTGAGCTAACTCTAGTTTATGGGAAAATGTTATTTCACTAGAGGTACGAATTGTACTTGATTCGATAGATCGTGATCGCCTTCGCCTACCAGAAGTAACTTCTGGCGGTAAAGGTAGTTTTAAAGCTAATCTACGCGAACGACGAGGGAAAGGATTTTGTTCTTCCACGATTACTGATTAATTTTAACCAAAAACAAATAAAAAAAATAAAAGGGTAATGCTAGGCAAAAGGGTTTACCAAGAACCTGTGAACTGCAGAATACCTCCTGGCGAACCAAGAAGTACAGGCATGCAATCTCCTCGAATGTTGTGTTTGGTGTATCAAAATTTACAAGGCGGTCAACTCGGTTCACTATGGAAGGATAGCACCTAAAATTTGTCCTCCCAAATATACCCGAAGGTATGCGAAGGCCCAAGTCCGCACAGTGAGAGCACCCCTTTATACTTATCGTACTGTAACACTACCCAATATACCCGAAAGTACGTGGACGAGCTACGATATACTTACGTACGTGGAGTGAGGTATCACACTTGGAATGTATCACAGACAAGTTAATGATAACTGCTATGTTTTACGACGCCAGAACACGTCTCTAGCCTGTACCTTCTAAATGTTATCGTTATGGTTCCAATTATTTGTTAGGTAAATTGAGATTAATTTTATGTTGATATTGCTTACAATTTGCATTTCGAAGGTTCATCGCGATGATGTATTGGAAAATTCCTAAAATGCAACTAAAAATGATAAGCAATCTTTCACTTTCAGTTTATTCAATGAAAAAACTAGCTACTAAGGGAAGAGAGAAAATAATTTGTGAGCAAACAAAGCAATGAGCAAAACAAATCAATGATCACAAAACTAAATGCATATTTCCTAATGTTCCTTTTTGCAAAAAACACAAAAATATTACATGCAAATGCAAGTTTTTCTTTTCAGTTTCCTTAATGTTATGAATGCAGAAAAGAAACTAGGTGCACTAAATCAACAATTCAAATGCCTTTTACTTTCGAGAAATGAAGAATACAAACAACAATTTCTCTTTTGAAGGAAATAAGGATTTCAACAACAATTTGTCCTATCAAGGAAATGAAGATTTTACGACAATTTCCTATTTCGAAAGCAAATGATTCTTAATGCGACCATAAAAAATACTTTGAAAGGGAGATAATGCTATGCAAAGCACTGTGTCCTGTCTAAGGGTGCATTGGGCGCAGTGTATAAGGAAAAATACTACTGTTTAACTCACTGTATTTGCAAATTTAGCTTTGAAAAAGTTTGATCTTTGTGTGTAACAACTACTGGGTGGATAAAAAAAGCAAATCAGAGGCTAAGTCACCTAAATCTAAGAGAAATTCTCCCCAGTGGAGTCGCCAATTTATTGGGCTAGAATTGTGAATTACGGATAAAACACGCTTTCCTAGATAGATGAAAATCTATAACAATAGATTAAAGACTATATGACTACCTTTCCTAACTCAAAGCAGACACAAAGTAAGGATTAGAGGCTTACTTTTAATCCAAGGGCTTCTAAATGGCTCCTTCTGCCGCTTCCATTGTAGCTTCAAATTCAAGCGGTTTGTAGGAAAAATGATTCCTGCAAGAAAGAACACTAAAACAACAGAATATAGCAATAATACAGATGTCTATTCAATTAGTTAGCTAAATCAGTAAAGCATAAACCATATACATCAACTAAGATCTTACAATATGGAAAATCAAAGCCAATACATATGCATATAGGGAAAAGTAAGCCGTATTCTTTATTGATGATAGAAGGAGAGGTTACAACCAAATGACTGATTTGAAGTGACCCTTCCAACAACGATCCTCAGCCCCATCACAGTATAAATCTCTCCAGCAGCTGTTACACAAATCTAACTCTCAATTGAAAATCCTCCAACATTTCTTTACTCAAATGCTTCCTCCTCAAACACTCAGATCTGTGCTCAATTTATAGATGAACTGAAGGTAGTTTTGTAATAAATGACTTTCCAATAATAGGAAAAACATGTTCCAAGTCATGTAGATGTCAAATGGACACTTGGATTCGAAGCTTGACACTGTGAACTCTTCTAGAAGGCACTAGCCAAGTAGAGATTCCGGAACAATGAGAATTTCGCTCCCAATGTGACCAACGCACCCATAGATGTCGAGAAGTGCTTTGTAGAGCAGCCTTGCATGAGGCTACCTGCATATGCAACACACTTAGTCCCCTTAGAGGAAATGTTGGTGAGCTCCCATCTACTATATAATAAACTTCAAACCTTGGAAACCTTTGCTTGATGAAAGTCATGCTTGATTTGTCTTTTTCTTGCCTTAGGGCATGTAGCAACTTGAAATGATAGGGAATGATATACCCTTAGTCATTGGTCTTGGAGATGACGCCCAGTTAACCAGGTCATTGCGAATGATGCCCAAATTGACCTATAACACAAATGGTCTTCCACGGTGAAGTAGCACCGTAGTGAAGATCCATATGAAGATGGCACCCTCACATCCATTATAACTTCCTTTGCCAAAGAAAGATCATATTTTTTTAAATCATGGGACATCACCTTCTTTGAAATACCAATTAGAGGAACCAACATCTCCTGTACTTTCTAATTGTCTTGGCCAATGTTTCTTTTTAGTTTTTGAAGTAATAAGATCTTTCCTAACAAACAATGTGTCACTTTGTTTCGATGATATGTGCCTCCATAAAGAAAATGAATTTTTTTTTAATATATGCATGAGATCTAATAAGGTGGTAATCTTAAGATGCTCCAAATATGGGAGGTTATAAAATATATATTTCCTTTTCATCCCAATGGGAAATTTCTCAACATAAGTGTCAAAGAATTTTGGATCATCGAACATAGGCTCCCCATTTGAATCAAAAATTTCTATGAACTCCTTCTCCTTCTCTCTCTCATATTCTCTAAGCCATTTAATTGGTGTCGTTATTGCGAGCCTTTGATTTCTCTCTCATTTACCATTGAAAGCGGATGTTGCTCTTCTGTAAGGGTTTTCTTCTGGGAGGAATACCATGGAGTAGTCATACACTGGCTTTCGTAGGTCATTGGAACATATATCTTTTAGAGAAGGTCCACAAAATTTACATCCATAATACCCTTTTTATACAAGGCTTTCGAAATTATTATATACAATATGCATGGCACGATAAAGAATATCACGAAGATAAAAAAAATTACGATGAATTAAATAACTAATATGTGAAAGAATATTGTTACGTATATAAACAAATCAATAAACATGTAATTTACCAGAGCAAACTCTTAAGTCTGGATAATCATTTATTTTGTAAGAACATATGCCATACAACATAAAACTCCTCTCTTCTACGATGGGTCTTGATACATCATATAAATTTATCCCATACCATAATTCCTTCAATTCATCTACCAGTGATTGTAAGTAGACATCCATATTCTTCACTTGTCTTCTACCAGGGACTATGAGAGCCAACATAAGATTTTCATTCTTCACAGACAACCATGGGGGGATATTGTTATTGATCACTACTACAGGCCAAAAAAAATAGTTGGTGTTCTGGAGGGAATATGGGTTGACGCCATCCATGGCTATGCTGAGTCATAGACTTTGTACTTCATCGTTGATTTTTTCAGGCCATGCATCCTCTATATGATTCATGGCTATTGAATCTGTTGGGATTCACATAACTCCCAACTCACTTCTGTGTGAGGTATGCCATCCTTGCAGCATAGCTAATTCTTTGCAATGAAAGAGCCTTTGAATCCTTGGGATTATAGGCATATGCCTCAATATCTTAAAAGAAGGACCACATCATTTACCCCTTTTTTTATCATACCTTTCATGCCCACATTTCGGACATATCTCTTTGTCTGCATATTCTCCTCTATATAGACACAATCATTTGGACATTTCAACAATTTATTTGCCTCTTCCCAGCTACTGGACAAGACATTATCACTTGAAAGAACCTTATCTTTGAAAAACCTATAGTTGGTGATCATGGAAAATATTAAATGTACATTAATGCTAATATAATTATTAACATTCATAAAATTGAACATTTGTAATTTTCATTGTGTGATTATATTTCTCAAAATATAAGGGAGGACTTTATGGTAACTTACCTCAAAGTGTCTGAAAAACATGCATTCGACAAGACAAAATTTGCTTTCAAGTTGTACAGTGACATCGTTGTCCCCAACTGGGTAAAATTTAACTGGCTTCAGGTCCAAAGAGAGGGGTGATGGAAGCAAATTTAAGGCTTTCGAAAAAAGGTTGAGTGATATGAGCATCATCCCCTAGCCGATCATCGTTCTGGAATGCGTCTAACAACATTGTCTCCATGGCAATCGTATCCCTTAAGTAATCATCCATACCAACCTCTATTTGATTGCCTCCATTGCCAACTTGTGACCTATTCCTAATGATGTGATTAATCCGCAAGAAATTTATCTAAAGAACTAATATTGTTGTAGTTATTCCTAATTGGTGAATTTGGACATAGTGGGAATTGAATAGGCAGTTGATTCAACCATTCTTGGTATCGTTCGTCTCTGATTTTTTATTTTAATTCAGCCTTCTCTCGATTTGACATTTTCGTGGGGTGCAACGGAAGATGGTAGGTAGGTTTTTCATCATCACTAGAATCCTAATAATTTCAAAAAATATATTTGAACATGATTAGTACAAAATCTATGATATTAATTAGTAGGCACATTAACAATGCATGATTAATTAGTCTGACATTGAAATAATTACATTAATATACCAAACAATTATTATTACCATCATTGTCCCAGGATTGTGGCTAGAAGATGTAATATTGTTACAATTGGCAGGGTGAAGCGGCTGTCCATTTTCATCTACCAAATGCACCTTATGGTATGCTGCTCCTGATAAGAGCTTCCGACGTTTTGGAGTTGTTTGAATATTTTGTGCATTTGAACTCGATTCTGAATCTGCATCAACCTGCACATTTGTATACATTAATTTTATTTAGTTGATTGACATGGGAAAAAAAAATCAATTACATAATGAAAATATAAATAAAATCTGAAGTAATTACCTCTGGAGATGGATAGGGAGAACTCTGCGATGGAATTTTGAGAATATTATGGAACGAGTTGGATTTTGAAGAATTTTCCATTTGATATAATTATGAGATTTTCTCCCTACATTTGAGCAAAATCAACAATAAATTTTGGTGTACATACCTAAAAGTACTTTCGGTGCTTTAAAAAGGGAGTTATTGTTATCGGTGCTAATGTACTGTTAACCGCATTGGTGCGGTTTTATTATCGGACGCACCGGTGTAGTTAGTTAACAAACTCACTAAATATCGAGAAAAAAATAAACGCAACTTTATTTTTTTGAAGTGAAAAAAAGAAGCAGTAAACAGAAAAATGAGCGGCAATGATTTTCAGAAATCTATTTTTATAAAAAAAAAATTAAATAGTAAAATCTATTCATTATTTCATTATTTTTTAAAACATTTTTAGGGAGGGATTTGCACGAGACATACCTGGAGTAAGAGAGCACTATGGAGCAGAAAAATACTTTCGAACAACAACACTATTCAGAGAATCAGAATTTGAAACATCTGGTGATTCACACAAAAACCCTGTAGTGTAGTAAAACTGTTAAATTTTACTGTATTGATTGTTTTTTATACAGTTTTTGTTAGATTTAATACATACATAGTAAAAATGTTAGATTTTACTGTATTAATTGTTTTTTTTACAGTTTCTATTAGATTTAATACATACATAGTAAAAATTTTAAATTTTTGTGTGCATTTTACTAATAAAATCATTTACAATCTCTATTCCTATTTCGATTTAATTAAAATTCAGAAAACAAAAAAAACCATTCTTACATGAAACCCTTGCTTTTTCTTGTTTATGTGACTACAAAAATTCACAATTAGGGCTTTCATTTTAGATTTATAGGGTTTGTATATATATGTGTGTGTGTGTGTGTGTGTGTGTGTGTGTGAAATCCAACCCGACGGACCACTTGTAGAGTCGGATCCCAATCCCTGTCGGTGTGCATCGGTGCGTGCTTTTAGTATAACGCACTGGGCGCGTATTGACAAAATACATTGTTTGATAAAAACAATTTTCCAATCATCTATGTTTATGTTAATCGGTGCTCCGGTATTAATATAACACATCGGGTCTCCTATTGACAAATAGCATCGTATAGTGTTTCTACTGTAGTGGTGGTGCGTTTATCATAACATATCACACCGTTATCGGTGCTTAAGTGGCGAAAGGCACATCGGGCATTTAATTTAGATAGATGCACCATTTTCTTGATTATTTTTTTCTCCTGAAAAGTATGTGATTTATTTATAAAATATATTAATGAATGGTACAAGTTTTATATTGATAAAGAAATGGCTGACAATATTTCAAGTAACAAAATACTGATAGCACATCCAGAAAAGAAAAAAAGACAATTTCTTTGTAAATTATTTACAAAAATTATTATTTTTGAACTATATGTGAGTTTAACTAATATGTATTGTTTAGTGTGTATCATGCAGAGCCACAAAACGACAAAGCTCGATAAGATTCTTTCTGATCTAAGACCAGAAGAGCCTAAAAGCTTGATGGAAAAATTGCAGAAGGATGAATCAGGTGAATGAAAAAAATACTATCGATCCAATATGATTTTTTATTTTAATTTCCATTAATAATATACTTAAAAATATTAGATAACATGTTTCAAACAATCTATTAATTCAGATATGTTTAATGTTTTACAGGGACCAACAACGAAGAAAATAAATTTTGTTCTAAGAAAAGAAAAAAAAATAGAGCATGCAAATGAAAATGAATTTCTCCTTAGCTCATTTAGAGTGGTGCTGGAGGTTAACGAAAAGGGGAAATTTTTTTATAAAACTTTGATGGATCTAGTGGAACGAATATATAGACGTTCTTTCCACTTTCAATACAAAAATAAATCCAATGATTCTAAGAACAAAATTTTATTTAAACTACAGGAAGAGTTTCCAGAAAATTGGTCAATGAGACATGTCAGACTTTTATAACAAAAACGCACAACAACGAAAAAGAAGGATTGAAAAATTAATATTCCTTTAAATGTTTTTTCTAGAAAAGCAATCAATTATAAATATCACTTTTGTTATATTTAGTTTTCATACATCGCACAAGGAACCATATCAACAACGTTCTTCAAATGTAATATGTAATCATTGAATTTTTCGATTAGGTACAATAAATAAATAATTTAGAATTAAATATTATTTTTAAAATATTTTCTTGCAGAAAAGAAAAGAAAATGGAACCCATTTAGCACATAAAATAGGACGACAACGAAGAAAAGGGTTGATATTTAAGTTTGTGAGTAATTATTACTTCCTTATAAAAACTTAACTAGATTTCATTTTTGTATATTTTAAGTCGTTTTACAGCAATCATCATTGAATGTATTCAAACAAGTGCTAACATACAAAGAAGAACCATCATAATAATTGATTGACATTGGGTTAAATATGGCTTGTCAGTATATGTTGGCATATCATAAATTAATTGTGGAATTTGTAAGTATCTATCTTGTTTTACTTAGCTCTGTCTATAACTAATAGAACAAAAAAAATTTATATTAAATCTATGATTTTTCATGGGGTATAAAACTTGCAGAAAACAAAGTATGGAACTGCGCCAACAAAAGAATTGTTGAAAGAAGACTTGAAATTTGGTTTTGAAAGAATGTGTATAGTTCACGAGTTAATTATTTCTATGGTACATTTATTTTTAATTTACATTGATGTATATTATTTAATATTTCAATTTTCATTATTCTCACCAATGTAGATACACTTATTACACTTTATTTTTATTTTTGTAGATGGAACTTGAAGAAGAATAAAACAATCAACACGATGAACAAAGAATTCCTCCAAATAACCCAAGTCATGGAAGTAGCTTGAGTAGTGACAATAGTTGCAGTGAAGAATGATGATCAATATGTTTGGATATCAAAGCAATGCGTTATATTTTTTGAAATATTTGCCTGTGAAATCAGACATTTTGTTTTATGTAATGGACATAGTGTCCCAATTGAAGACAAAAGGATACCAATAACTATCCCATTTTATATGAAAAAGAGTGTCTTATATATATATATATATATATATATATATATATATATATATATATATATATATATATATATATATATATATATATATATATATGTTTTAATTTATTCTATTATGTTCTCCATTATCGCGGTGAAATGTTACACCACTGATTAAATATATGGATAATTAAATATTATAATGAAGAGATGCGAAATTGGATGATATAACAAATTCATCCAAACATCACATTCAAACGCACTAATAAAAATTTAATTGATATGAATACTGTTGTAAGATATGTGTCGATTTTTTATGAATAATGAATTTTAAAAAATCACAATAATTGCATTGTCACAGGTCAATGTTTCTAAAAATTTGAAAATGAACACCAGTGCATGTGTATAATATTGTGCACCAATGCGTTGTTATGACCTTTGAGCACTGCATCAAATACCAATACCAAAATAATGCCCGGTGTGCTTTATCAACGACTACAACCCAGGCGAATACACGTTGCATGCACTAGTATGGTTTGCCTTTAACGCGCCAATGTGTTTTTACACCTTAATGGTCTGGGGCATGTACACAACCCATACACACCAGGAGGATAGAAGGTGAATGCACCGATGCATTCATATTTGGAACACATCGATACTATTAGCATTAAATGCCTTGGTGCTTTACAACTATAATCCGAATATACCGGTGCATGCACCTTCTATCTGCCAGATGCGTGTTTGTTGGTGACATGCACTGGGACGTTGCTAAACTCCCTGGGGCTTCCGAATTTTTTTTTTCATCCTAGTGCTTGGTATGTTTACAATACTGGTGCGTACAGGTTAAAACGCACTAGTGCGTTCACACATGAATTGTGCATTGGTAAGAAATACATTCGTAAAAAACTTTGGCCGCCTAGTTTTTTTTAGCTGTGTTGAAGTTCCGTTAGAAGCTCCGTCAAAAACTCCGTTACCAGAAACGAATTTTGTAGAAAATGTTTTTTTTTACATTTTGGCCAATTTTATAACACTAAAAACCTCCTTTATAACCTCCGCTAGAGGGTATTTTCCTTGTAGTGTCCCTTCCTAGTTTTTGGTAAACCTCCCACAAAGTCCATGGAAATGTTTTCCCAAGAACGAGTGGGTACATATAAGGGATTATATAGACCCTTTTACCTATTTCTAAGCTTTTTGATCCAACCGTTTTATGAACCTAGCTATCCGCTCTTGCATCTTGGGCCAATACACATACCTTTGCAAGTTATCCATGATCTCCCCTACACCAAAGAACCATGAAACCTTGGAGGTGTGTGCCTCTCTAATCAATTGTAATATCTCACCTTTAGGAACACAACTTCTCTAGCCTGTAGAGTAGCCCAACCTAGAGATGGTAGTCAACGGTGTTGTCGTCATCGTGCACATGACTATGACTCTACAACTACTGAAACACCTCCTTGAAGTCATCATCCTCTGAATATGCTTCTCTGTATGCATCATAGCATACCCATGTACATAAAAGTCTCCAAATTTATGATCTTTGATGTGGATGGTGTTGAATATTGCAACAAGAAATAGTGAAAGTGGCATCCGAAAACATCATTCCTTGATCCTAGTGAAAAATAATCACCTAAACTAGGTGGGGCCCACACAGGTTATTTTTAGGTGTATGTCTATTTTTAGAATGGTGAGCATAATCTAAAATTAGCAGGAGGTTGATTCTAGATGATTGAGCAAATTCTGTCTTTGGATGAATTTCTATTTTTAAAATATGGGCGAAGTCTATTTATAGATTGCTAATCTAAAAATAGAATGCATGTCGATTATTATTAGCCCTTAATAATAATAAGAAAATAAATAGTAACTTATTCTCTTGGAGCACTTTATTTCAGTGAACAGATGTGGCACATCGGTGGGCTGAAGGAATTACACAATTCCTAGGGTGGTTGGTGACTCATGCATGGAGGACTTCGTTATAACTGATAGTGGCAAGTTGTAACAGAGTTGGAAGAGTAGTTATTTGAGTTGTTATTTAGTTTAACTCAATTTAGTGAGTTAAACTCAGTGGTGCTAGTTGTAACTGAACATACACTAGTGATAGATGAGTGAATTGATTATTTAATTAATTCACAAGTAGTGTCTTACTTGCAACTGAAGAAATACAACAGTTAACTACTTGCATGTCAGATCCAGTGGAGACCCAGTGGAGAGATAGGTGAAAGGGTGAGATGAAATATCAGTTGTGACTGTAGTGATGCATTCAATGCATATACACACACATTGGAGATGCTTATGAGGATTGCGTAGTAAAGGCAAGCCAAGGTCGAATTCATTCAGGGGTCTTCTTCAGTAGGGATTGCATAGTGGAGGTAGGCTGTCAGGAGGCAAGAAATTGGTGCATAGATATGCAAATTTCTACATGACAGTGTGTGACAATTGTTGATTGTACTGAGAGCTCTATGAGCTGAGCTTTGTATGAGATTTTTACATGTTCCATTGATATACATAATATATGATAGTTGGGGTTTTTAGCTTTAAGCTTTCCCAGTAAAACATCTTGTTATGTGTGATTGATTTCGCTTCATATGTGTTTTTCTATTGGTGATTTAATTTCCGCAAAGAATTAAGTGGAAGGATTCTGTATTTAACATAAGATTAATTTTTTAGATCAGGAGAATCCGGAAATACATTATTTTGTTTATAAATTTATACAGGTGGCCTTGAAAGCATGTCATCCAACCTATTTTTGCTTCCCTTCTTATACTTTATCACCAAATGAAATTGTTGTAGAAACCCCATCCACTTGTAATGTCTGGTCCGTTGTATCTTACTCTGGTCTCGCAAGCACTATACAACTGGTGATATGTGTGGATTATTGTCTCCTTTCCCATCAGATAGTGCTTCCATTTCTTCACAACTTTTACCAAGGCATAGAGCTCCTTATCGTAGGTAGGGTGGTTAAGAATTAGCCCCTGAAAAACTTTAGAATGGTAGCATATATGCCTTTCTCATTGTATCAAAATAACTCCCATAACATACCCACTTGCATATGTCTCCACTTCAAAGGGTTGCTACAAGCTTGGTAATGCAAGAACTGGTGCTAGATTAATTTTCTTCTTTAGCCCCTCGAAAGCCCTATAATAACCTTTTCCCCACTTGAAACTCTTTCCACTTGCTATTATGTTGTGGAGGGGTGCTGCTACTTCTGAAAATGAGGCTATGAATTTCCTCAGCCCTGTGCTTCCCCAATGCAACTTATGACCTTAGAAAAATTTGTAGGAACCTACCATTTCATGATGGCCTCCATCTTAGAAGGATATATCTTCAACTCTCCTCCACCTATCACATAACCCAGATACATTAAATATTGTCGTGTAAGATCACACTTCTTGAGATTTGCTAACAGCTAATGCTTCTTTAATGTTTCCAGCACCTATGTCAAATGTGAGATGTGCTCCTCCCAGGTAGAATTGTATACCAATATATCATCCAATTATACAATAACAAATGAATCTATAAAAGGGCATAATACATATTCATTAATCTCTTGTACTAGGTGCATTACATAGGCCAAATGGCATGAATAATCACTCATATCAACTTTGTCTTATTTTGAAGGCGATCTTCCAGGTTTCTTATTCTTTGACTTGAAACTGGTGAGATCCAGACTTTAAGTCTAGCTTCGTGAAGTATTTTTCTTACTACAATTGATCCAACAGATCATCTATCTTAGGTAAGGGAAATCTGTTCTTGACCGTGTTTTTTTTCAACATCGTGTAATCTATACACATCTGCCAAGTCCTTTTCTTCTTTGGAAAAATGATGATGGGTGACCCACATGGTGATGTACTTGGTTAAATAACACCATGTTATAGTAGTAATTGCAATTATTTCTTCAGCTCACTTGCTTCTATAACAGATTGTCTATACAACCCAATGTTTGGAAATGGGGAGTCTGGAAAAAGATAGATCTCGTGTTCCACTTCCCTCTTAGGTAGTAGTCCTTTAGGCTCTTAGAACACATCCTTGTATGCCTATAACAACTCTTCCAGCTTTTTATATTTCTTAGTACACCCCTCCAGGGATGTATTTCCTCTTGCAGACTCTTTTATAGATCAAATTTCTCTTAAAAACAAGAAAACATACTTCTTACTGGAAATGATCAATTTCTTGGCTTGGTTGGCACTTACTAATGAAATTTTCAACATTCCTTTATGTGCATTGATGATGAATGATTTTCCATCCTTGACGAGTCGATATTGTTTGACTCTCCACATGAATATTACATCTTGCATGTACATGTAGTGACTCCCAAACACGACTCCACATACATAAAATGGAAACACATCTAGATCTACTTCATCTATAAAATCAACACTGATAGTAAATCTAATTTTGCACTATTTTGTTACCTTCAGTGCTTTATTTTTATTTACCCAACATAGTGGATATGGGTTTGGATGATCACAAACTTTCATCCCCAACTTATTGACCAGATCTGCTGCAGCAAGATTCACTTGTGATCCTGAGTCAAACAAAGCATCAATCTTCGTCTTTTGACATGTATCTTTATATGGAAGAGTTTGGTCATTTATTTCTCTTTCTATTGCTGAAGGCTACTCAAATTCATGTCCTTTTGCACTGACATACAAATGATCTTCTCATCCAAGTCCAATTTTCGTAAAGATACAAACTCCATACCTTAAATCTAAAGAGAAGCAAAGAGGTTTTCAATCTTGTTTTGACTCAAGCAAGATATAGGAATTTAAGGGTTTAACTGAGAATTTATTATTTGAAAATAAAATAAAAACACAAAGATTTATAGTATGGTATAGAAAAATCACCATGAGCTCTAGTTCTCAAACATGAAGATATGTAATGGGCTAACATTATTGAAAACCAAATATAGAGACAAGAGGCTTAGGTAGAGGTAGAGATGTCACTAATTATCAAGATAAAGATAGATAGGTAGAGGTAGAGATGTCATTAATTATCAAGATAAAGATACATATTCAGCCTCACTTATGATGGGAAAGGAAGAAAAATAGTAGGAAAGAAGGGATGGGAAAGGAAGAAAAATAGTAGGAAAGAAGGTATTCTTGAGTCATGTGGAGTTGATAAGGTTGAAGTGGCACTTGCTAAAGCAATTAAAATTAAAGTATAAAATTTTGCCAAATACCTATCTAATAATCAAAGAGAGATGAACTTCATAAGTTGTTTGTGGAATAAGAATTTTTTTTAGATGTACCCCAATCTTCATTAAATTTAGAGAAATGAGAAATGAAAATCTTTTTTAAATATTTTAATTGTGTAGTAAATATTATAGTATTAATAAATATATATAAAAATTAAAAAAAATAATAATAAAAATTCAAATTTTAAAAACATATAAATATATAAAAATTTAAAAATAATTAATAAATATATAATTAAAAAATATATATATATATATATATATATATATATATATATATATATATATATATATATATATATAATTCACATTCTCTTTTTACATCACGATATTCTCATCCACATCCGAGTTTTTTTTTTTTTTTTTTTTTTTTTTCAGAGGAAAAAAAACACTGTGTATTATATTAGTAATAACAGTACATTGACATATACATTAATCCTCCTTGAAAGCGAGGAATATCATCCATTTGTGCCCTCTTAAACAAATACGCCCCTTCATAGAATGAAAAGACCTTGATAAAAAAGGGCACATTTAATTGGGAGTGCTCAGGCCACTCAATACCAATTCTGGCTCGCTTGATTAGACTGGAAAGATTATATACCTGCAATCTTAATCCAATTGATATCAAAGTGATAATAAAGCAGATACATATAAGGACTTAATACAAAAATTTGTATCCCTGCAAAGTCAAAATTATCAGGCTTGCTTGATAATCAGATAGCAAAATAGATCAGCATTTGATATTATCAAATACCCCTACCCTGTGAACACCGACCCATTGTTGTAACAAATTTTTCCAGGCTCGCTTGATATACAATATTCTGATCCTGAAACTGTCAATAAACAGGCTCGCCTGATAATAAAGGTCATCGATGAAACTGTTCAAATACCTTGCACAAATGTTGAAAACTATATACCAGGCTCGCTTGTAAGCCGCGAGAAACGCATATAAGAAAACGACCACCTGCCTAGATGTAGAAACTTATATACCAGGCTCGCTTGTAGTGCCGCGGGGACGCAGATAAGATAACTACCGCTGTCAACAAATAGAAATATGAAAATATCTGTGCATTCTGGCTCGTGTGAGAATATATAGATGATCAGATCCAATAAAGCCATAAACACAATACCCCAATATTGTAGATAAACTGTGAATTCCGGCTCGCTTGATATAAAATAGATCAACTGGTAGTCATATTTAACATTGGCAGATAGGAGAAGATCATCTTCTGTCGCATAGCTGATACAGATCAAAAACAACTTGGAACACAAACGTTATCTGTATAAAATCAAAAAACAAAATGCCATATCCTTGAAAATATATAGATCTTATGGAAAAGGAATGGTGTTCTGCCATATCAGAGAACCATTCCTGTAATGGAGCATGTAGATACAGCCAAAATCTGCCCGAATGCCCTTTTTAGATAAACCATCCACCCGGCTATTATTTTCTCTGAATATATGATAAATGGGAGGACGGTTAAACCTATTCCATAATCTTGTGGCTCTTTTCAGCCAGTCCTGGATACCTGTATTTGTCAGAGTAATATTTCCCATCATACCATCGACAATCAGCTTGGAATCTCCATAAAAATATATCCGTGGAAGATCTAAATGGCATGCAGCGAGAAGGGACCCCTAGATGGCCATAATCTCAGCCATTCTGTTTGTTCCATTACCACCATTCCAGTAATAGTGGATCCTCTCCACCTGTGATATCTTGACCCATGCACCACATCCAATGATACCATCCACACAGGCCCCGTCAAAAAAGAAAGCAGGTATAGAAATTTCATGTGGCCTAATCCGAATAGATCCGTCCATCACCATATCCCGAGACATAGGCCTATCATCTATCCATTTTTTGATAGCACACAAAATTTTCGCTATATTAAAGGGGACATCTTGGAAAATTTGTCTATTCCGACCTAGCCATACTTCCCATATGAAGAAAAAGGGAAGGTGCTTGAATTTTCCGGTCTTTCCCCCATATCTTCGCAGCTGATATGAAATCCGATGGGATCCATGTCAGATCCATTAAAAAATCACTAAAGAAACGCCACAATCTCATGATGATAGGACAAATAAAGAAAATGTGGTCGATAGATTCCTCCGCCATATAACAGAAAGTACATTGGTTGGGACCACATTGTCCCCTTTTGAGGAGATTATCCCATGTTAATATTTTCCCCTTCCATACTAGCCAGGCAAATAAAATGATCTTTGTAGGAATCCGATTTCCCTAGAATTGATAGAAGGTGGAGGATATATTGTCCGCATATTGAGAAATATTAATGCATTGATATATGTCCCTAACAATCACAGCCCCATCTCTAAGCGCACCATCCCATGATATGCAGTCACCTCCTCCATCATAACAAAGACCAGCCGTTCTAAGCGATAGCATGTAATGAGACCATTCCTCAGCGTCGTCATTATCCAGATGAAGTTGTTATGTAGATTTAAATACAGGAGCACCGAACGACCAATAGTCAATGGCCTGCGACAAATAAATAATACCTCTATGTGCCATTCTCTGGATGTGCATTGGTGGAAGCACCCTGTCAATAGAGGCCCCAAATATCAATTTGGATCCTAGCGGGATATCGCGACCATCTCCAAATTGCCAGGTGAGATGAGACGCCACCTGATCGAGAACTCTGCATAAACTCCGCCAGATGGCAGATATGTTGGGTGGAATATGAAATTCATGACAAATAAGATGGTGCATGGGATCACCTGATATGTACCTACAATTTATGATGTTGTTCCAAATACCTCCGTCTGTCAGAGCCCTCTAGAAAGTCTTGACCAGAAGCGCCATATTAAAAGTTCTAAAGTCCAATATACCCCAGCCATCATGTTTTTTGGCTTTACATAATAATTTCAATTTCACCAAGTGATATTTGTGATCTGAATAGCTACCTCCCCATAAGAAGTGTGTAGTAATCCTGTTTATATCATCAATTGCTGTTGTGGCAGATAGAAAAGATGTGCCCAGTATACCATGAGTTGAGTAAGTACCGCTTGAACCATAATAAGCCGACCACCTAAGGATAACCATCTCTGAGTCCATTTTCCAATCCTCGCTCTGTAACGATCCACCATCCATCTCCAATCTCGATTCCTGTACTTACAAGGCCTGATAAATACACCCAGATATTTAAGACCCTCTGTCGCATGTCTGTGGCCGACCCCCAGAAATTCAACAATAAACAAGATATCCTCCATACTCCCATATTCATAAATAAGTATAGATTTGTGATAATTGATGTGTAGACCAGTCACAGAGCCAAATTTTATCAACATAAAATGAACATAGAACCATTGATTTCTGTTCAAAGATCCAAAAAGCAGCATATTGTCCACAAACAGTGAGTGAGTGGTCTTGGTTGTCGGCAAAAACACAAAACCAGTTATATATCCATTTTGTTCTGCCCTGTGCATAATTCTGCTAAAGACGTCCATGATTAAAATGAATATCATGGGGGATATCGCACACCCTTGTCGCAGTCCCCGTCCCACCATTAAGAAATTTGTGGGCAGTCCATTAACTAACACAACATATCTTACAGTAGTAATGCAAGACATAATCCAACGAATGATGGATATAGGTAGACCAATTATGAGAAGGAGGAGACGAAAATACGCCCAATCGATAGAATCATACGCCTTCATCAAATCAATCTTCATTACCAGCGCATATTTTTTGTCACAGTGCATGGTGTGTAGGACCTCCTGGGCCACTGCAATAGCATAATGGATAGATCGGCCTTTCAAGAACCCATACTGTTCCAGAGAGATATGTTGTTCAAGGGTCACCTTAATACGATTTGCAATAATCTTTGAGGAAATTTTATATATCAAATTGCAGAGAGCAATTGGTCTGAAATCCATAAAAGTAGATGGATCCCCCGATTTTGGAATAAGAGCGATAAAAGTTGAGTTGAAATAGGCCGGCATATGACCCATAATCCGCGTCTGTTCAACCACCTCAATAATCAATTGACCGATTAGATCAAAGAAGAACAAATAAAATTCAGAGGGCCAGCCATCTGGGCCCGAGCACTTATTGGACGCGAAAGATCTTATTGTAGAGAGAACCTCCTCCCTCGTGATGGGTCTGTTTAGTGCATCAATGGAATCGTCGTCAAACATTCGACGAACATGACCAAGCATCCAAGTCTGATTATCCGCATCAATATCCGTCTGAGCCTGGTAGAATTTTGAGGAATGGCAATATGCCTCCTTTTGAATCTCCTCATTTGTAATGGCGTATGACCCAACCGCCTTCATGATTCGCCATATAGAATTTCGGTTTCTCCTGTCAGTTGCCATTTTGTGAAAAAATTTGGTATTTTGGTCCCCTTCCATTAACCATCTAACTCTGCTCTTTAACTTCCAGGAAATCTCCTCAATGAGCAGGATTTCCTTTTTCCTGTTCCCCAATTCCTTTAAGAGCCTGAAAGTATCCTCGCTTGGAGTATTAGTAACCATACCTGTATATATGTCATTTATTTCCTGAGAGATAGCGCTCAGCTCAGTCCTCAACGCCTTTTTCTTGGAAGTCTCCCATATTTTTGTTGCCTCTTTAATCCTTTTCATTTTGGAATGAAAATTATCCCATACAGATAACTCCATGTCCCCAGTGTCCTCATCCCAGAGGCCTCTAATCATTTTTACATAATCATCCTCCCTCAGCCATGCTCTGTTGAATTTAAACGCCAATCCCTTTTTACAGGCACCTATCTTCCATGAGAATGTGATAGGCATATGGTCCGACACTTCAGATATATGGATGATTGCCCTTGGATCACATAAACTTAATATGAGTTCCTCCTTAATCATCGTCCGGTCGATTATTTTTGCAATATAAGATTCATTGGCCCTTTTGTTGGACCATGTGGGTAGGATCGGCCGTGGTCTTATATCAATTATATGCTTGTCATAGAACATGTTGTTCAGAAAGGTAGCTAATGAATCTAGCCTGGAATGAGGACCCCAGTTTTCATCAGCCTGCAGAGTAAAATTTGTATCTCCCATAATAATCAGATTATGGAGAGAGAGGATTCCCGAGTCCTGCATGTGATTCTAGAAATCAGCCCTATTTTGGTACGGTGCATATAGATTTATAATGTTGAAAGTACCCTCCATCTCACGAATCTGCCCTGATGAAAGGATACCGCCGAAAAAACTACAGGTCTTTAAATTTGCTCTGGACGGATCCCATATGGCAATTGTATAAACTCCCTGGTTTTCAACCCTATTTTGACTCGAGTAACATAGAGAAGTTTAACTCGGTATTTATTATTTGACAATGAAATAAGAAAATAAAGGTCTCATGGTTCTCAAACATGAAGATATGTAGTAGGCTACGGTTATTGAAAACCAAAGATAGGGACAAGAGCCTCAAATAGAGATGTCACTAAAAAATTACATTATATCAAGATAAAGATAGATATTTAGCCTCACTTATGGCCGGGAAAGGAAGAAAAATAGTACGAAAGAGGGACAAGAGCCTCAAGTAGAGATGTCACTAAAAAGTTACATTATATCAAGATAAAAATAGATATTTAGCCTCACTTGGGGCCGGGAAAGGAAGAATTATCCACGTAGTGTTCTTTTTTAGTTCAAATAGTGAATTAATACACGTAGTGTTTTTTTGGGTTCAAATAATTAAACGGGGGATTTACTCCATTATAGAGAAGGTTGTCTTGGTAAGTCAAATGCCTTCCATGAATACAAATTATACCGGTACTGTTTTTTTTATTCAAATGATTCAACCGATAATTTATTCCCATATACAAAAGCTCGTCTTGGCAAATAAAACACTACCGGTAATGAAAAAAAATTATAAGGGCAGTTTTTTTGGTTCAAATAATTAAATGAGTGATTTATTCCCATATAAAGAAGGGTGTCTTCACACTTAATTCATACTGAAAACTATAAAAAATTCCTTACACTCCTTAAAATCTAGTTTTCATTTATTTAAATGGGTGATTTATTCCCATATACAGAAGGATGTCTTCACACTTAATTTATACTGAAAACTATAAAAAATTCCTTACACTCCTTAAAATCTAGTTTTGATTTTTTTAAATGGGTGATTTATTCCCATATACAAAAGGGTGTCTTCACACTTAATTCATACTGAAAACTATAAAAAAATCCTTACACTCCTTAAAATCTAGTGTGGAATGCACAAGCTCATTTTATTTTTTTCATAATTTCTTCTCCAAATCGGGTAAGAATTTTGTTGAAAGTTATGGTTTAATGAGATTGATAGGAATTTTGACGGTGAAACTCTCCCATCTCAAGAAATTTTTAATCTTATATGAATAGAAAATATATATATCTCAATGCAGATTTTTGCTTCCCTGAAAAAAAATAGATTCATTTTACTCCCTCTCCTTTACAGTGTGGGAAAACCGATGAGTAAACCTAGTTTTAAAAACAATCTTCAAACAAATCCAATCCAGTAACCCCTTTGAAATGGCTAGTGTTGTTCAAAGTTTTCTGGCTGAGTTTTCATTGGGTATTTGCATGCAAATTCTGTGACATCGTTTAAAACAAAATACTTTTTGTAAGGCATTGTTTAAAACAAAAATTAACATTATTTAAATTTTAAATTTTTTATAAAACCATGGCCATCAAATCCATGAATTCAGAACACGTAACAGTAACCAAAATTCTGTCATCTTCCATCTTCATGCCTTAAAAAAGATTTTATGAAATGAGTTTTCACCCAAATTTTATGAAATAAATCTCTCTCACTTGCAATTTTGTGTTCAAACACAAAGGAATAGACTGTTTAGTCGAAGATCTTGCTACTTCTTGGAAAATATTGTATTTTTATTCACTTATTATTTTACCAACAGGGTTACCATGAGTGAAATGAATAAAACTAAACCATTTATTAGTATATTAGATTAATAGTATATTGTAACCCAGGTGTTGCAAACAACTTTTGAAAAAAAAAACCCAGGTGTTGTAAACTTAGCTCTTATTTTGCTCTTCAGACACCACCTCTGTTCACTTCAACTGACTGATAGTTTAAGAAACTGAAAAGCATAAGAAACCGAAAAGCAGATACCTTCATAAACCGAAAAGCAGATACCTGTTTTTTTCAATTGCAGCACCACCTAATGCTGATAATCTACCACTTTGAGAATTTGGGCGCGGAAGCTTAGCCTAAGAAGATAGTGACCGAATTATTTTTTGCGGACTTTTTTCAAGAATTACAGAGAAAAATAATTTGCAGAGACTTGTAGAGATTCTTTTGTAGATTATTAGGCCACCTAAACCATGTAGGTGGCAAGGGACAGGTAGCAAAGGGCCAGCAAATCGTGTCAGCCTTTAGCAAAGGGTTGGGAGAGACAGCCCCGTGTAGCAAGCAAAGGGACAGCAAATCGTGGTGGCCAAAGATTTGCTGGCAAAACCATGGCAAGACTGGTTAGAAATATCGTGGCAATAATGGAAAGACAAGATCAATTTAGTATTATTTTTGTTCAACTTATTTTTTTTCAAATTATTTATTCTAAATAGTCGTATATTCAAGATTAAATTTTATCTTAATTTTTTTTGTTGTAGCTGTTACTCCGTAAAATATAATTAAAAATTAAATTTTATAATTAAAATAAAATAATTATTTTTAATATTTTTGTATTAAATTGCATATTCTGATATCCAATAAAGACCACTAAGAGTCCAACAAAGACTGAATAAATCACTAAGAGTATATTTTGATATCCAATAAAGAAGGAATAATTCACTAAGAGAACACTGAACAAATCAAAGACTGAATAACTCACTAATAGTATTATTTTATCATGACATCCAAAGTAAGTTGTTGTTCGCTGGAACAAAGATATCAGAATTGAGAATTGTTATGAGAAATGAGAATTGTTGTATCTATAAGCTGACTAAACTATTGTAAGAATTAAAAAAACTATAAATTTGTCATTCAAATATTGAAAATGTGTGAATTCGCTCACACAATGACAAGAATAAAAGTGTTACTCATAAAAAAATTCACTCATCGCACAATAAGAAGAATAGAAGTCTTAAGCATAAAAAAGAAAAAGATGATTTCTTCAAACCATACTTTCTGGACAGCCACTCAGGACATTTTCAAAGACCCAATTATATTTAAAGTAATTAACCAATAAGTAGCTACCTACAACAACATCTCTGAACCAAATAAGTCCTGCAGGCTTTTATCTATTAAATTAATGGAGAGATCGGTGTGAACCAAATAAGTCCTGCAGCTTTTTATCTATTAAATTAATGGAAATACCCGACCCTTTTCAGGCTTCCTGGATACTGGAAGTAATTTTCTATGCTATCATTTGACATGGATACTGGAAATAGTTTTCTATGCTAAATTTATAAAATACTAAGCTAAGTATGGTATTACTAACAACATGTGCATTGTATCCAATATCTAATTTACTAGCAGGTCTCTTAGTCTAGGCATTAAAGCTACCACATGACGTGAAGACATGCAGAGGATGCAGGTGTTGAGGTTGCAGGACGGGCAAGTATTGAGGTGGCAGGGAAAATCAAGCAGGTGTTGAGGCCACAGGCTGTGTAGGTGGATGTGAAAGTTAACATTCATAATTTTACATATAAAAAAATGTCACATTAAATGTTTCAGATTAATGTTATCACTAAGTTAGCATTGGTTCAAGTACATAAATGTTTTTAACTCACTTTCCTTGCTGGCTATCCTATGTTTTAATGAAAATCATGCATTATTGCCTGCAATAAGAGGTATAAACAAAAAGTTAAGATAAATTTTTGTTTGATAAAATATTTTTATTAAAACCTTCGGTAAAATAGTGAATACATTGGTGTTTCAACCCAAATTAATGCTAGAACGTTATAGTCCCTATAGTCGAAGGCAGGGACTAATAAGGTGAGAAAATGAGTAGGGACTAATAATCAAAGAGAGATGAACTTCGTAAGTGTTTAATAAGGTGTGGAAAAAGTGACTTCATAAGTGTTTAATAAGGCGAGAAAAAAAAAAGTGAATTATTGCACGTTGGATTTAATCATATATTTTTTATATATAGATTCAGATTTTAAAACATTTCGATTACAAGAGTCCCCGTTGGCCCTTTGGGTAGGGACTAATAATCAAAGAACCATTACAAGAGTCCCCGTTGGTTTTTTTGGGTAGGGACTAATAATTAAAGAGAGATGAACTTCATAAGTTATTTGTGGAATTAGAACTTTTATAAATGTAAGTGCCAATATTGATTGAATTTTGAAGAATGATTTTTTTTTTTTTTTAATATTTTAATTATGCCTAAAAGTGTTGGTAGATATTGTAGTGTTAATAAATATATAGAATTTGGAAAAAATTAAATAATAAAAATTCAAATTTCAAAACATATAAGTATATAGATTTTTAAAAAAAAAAATTGATATGTCTTTAAAAAGAATAATTAACAAATATTTATTTAATATTTACAATAAATAATTTTTTTCCAAAATTATATATTTATTTATCTATATACTTTATTCATGTTAGGCATATCATATTAAAAAATGAAAAATTATAAAATATGTAAAAATATGTATTCTCAGAGTCCATAAGAGATATTATCAGAGTTCATAGGAGATAGTATCATTGCATTATGAGGTAATATGTAAAATATGAGATTTAAGGTTCAAATCTCCATGAATCAAGCCAATAAATCCAGTTTATTTTAAGATTTTAATAAAATAAATTTTTTTAATATTTCTATATTAAAAAACAGTGAAATTTATATAAATATAAATAATATTATTACTTATAAACTGAGATCCATCTTATCCCATGAATCAAGCTAATAAACTTTACTTATTTTCAAGATTTTAATCAAATTAAAAATTCTACCATTTTTTTATTAAAAAAAACTGAAATTTATATAAATATAAATAATATTATTAAGTATAAGCATAGATTCATCTTAATAGGAATCAAATTTCTAGAGTTTCAAATTTTTTTCTCAAATTTTGTAATGAAAAATAGGTTTGAATTTTGAGAGATTTAAGCATTGAAAAGAGTTTGGATAATGAGATTTTAATCTTCATAGATACTTGGTAGATTAAAAGTTAAGATGGAGCTATACTAATAATTAAAATAATAATAAAAAAAACTAATTTATATAAATAAAAATATGTTATTAATAACATTAAAAATATAAATAACAATTATATGATTTTTCCAAGGGAAAAAAAAAAAAATTATATTTGGAAAAAAAAAAACTAAATATCACATTATACTCCAAACATGTCACAACTCTTTTGAATGGTTAAGATGCATCTATACTTGTTTTTAGTACAATAATAAGTAACATTATAATTAATTTTTTAATAATATTATTATTATAATTAATTCCATTTTTTTTACAAATTTACTAAACCCATGATTAAAATGAATCTGTACTTATTTTTATATAAAAATAAGTTGCATTATAATTAAAATTCTAAATATAATAATATCGCAATTAATGCGATTTTGACCATATCCATATACATATATATAAAGGTACCATCATGATTAAGTTTCTCAACATTGTCTTTTTGGTAATTTAACAAATCTTGGTTTTTTTAAATATGTACCAATATGATTCATGGAATGTCAATCAATGAATATTTGTATAATTTTTTCATGGTGTGCAGTACCCTTTTCTCCTTCCATAAAAGGAACTGATAAACATGAGGTATTCAACCTCTAGGTGAAGAAGGAGTATGGGTAACATTCCCAATTGCAGTCTACCACACCTACCAACAGCAATGGATTTTTGTTAGCAACTGCCTCACCCCATTGTGTAGTAATGAATCTCTTTAACAAAAACAGTTTGTTCCATTCGTTACAGACACTGCAAAATCTGCAGAGATATTCAGGTGGTACCCATGCCAATATCTCATCAATCAAATCATTTGGCAGTTTGCCAACATTAAAAGCACCCATTTTTATATTCTAATATTCTTGTCATCAAAGTAAGCTCAATGTATAACACTAATTTGATTAATGAAGACATTACATATTATTAATTTATAATGCGATCAGTTGCAACTCTAGAAATCATGCCGATTCGATGCCCTGAAATGATAACCTATTTTCAATTTAGTAAGCACCACCGCAAACAGAAAGTTCATAAAAGAAAAATCGTTTCTCATATATACAATTGATGTTTAAAAGATATGGAAGTGTATAACTCTGATAGTATTTTTTTCTTTTTAATAATAATTCTATTTTAACAGAAAACATGAATACATGGGTTTTTATACAATTTTCCTTGCGGTGAAATTTACATTACCAGGGTCGCAAATATAAATCCCCATTAAATAAATCTAAGAGACCCTAGAGAAATCTTTGAATACCAACTACAAATCTTGCAATTTTGGAATTAATTCCCAGGACAAGACCTAGGTTTTTCTTTTTTTCCATTTTCTCTGTCGAACCTCGAACCAAGTATCTACATCAAATCGCTTTGCTACAAAAGAATCAGTAACTGCATTGTCTGTATACAATTCCAATGCCATGGAATCATCCTTGTTTGTCATTTCTTCGTCACTGTCTCATTCATGAGTTTGTTTCTGTCTTCTTATTGCAGTCACAACTATTGATCTGGATTTATACAGGAACACAATAAAATACAAAAATATCCATAAACATAGAGATGCAACGGAAATAATTCTTCATTTTATTAATATCAAATAACAGAAATATGCTTACAGATATAATGGAAATCAAATAGTTAGGGCACTGGTAGTTTATCTCTGAGAAGAGATGTGGTGGCTAAATGTCTCTGAATTGTGTGACAATGAGGTTCGATGACCAATTTATTATTGAGAAACAATGGAAAACTCTAAACGTCGAAAAACTTAACCCTAAGAGATGAAGCGCCAACTATGGGCCCCGTTTGGGTAAATTGGTGTTTCAACTTGCTAGGGTCGTAACTTTGGCATACTATCTCCGTTTGACAAACATGATACATTGTTAGAAAGATCCATTCAAAGACTACAACTACTGATTGCAAATATCAATTTTGTAATGAAATCATATGCGCCAGAGGTGCGATGCCCAAAAAACGTTGTTTAGGGCCTCAAAACGGCTCCTAAAGTTCAAAACCCGAAAAACTGCTAAAAATAGTAAGTTGCGCTGAAACTGAAAAACTGAAAGCACTGATGATGGTGTTTCAAATGGAATAGGTGGGTGGCCACCAATATCCACCTGGATCATTAGGGTCTCAAAACGGCTCCGAGAGTGCAGAACCCAAAAACCCTCTAAAAATAATAAGTTGTGCTGAAAGTGAAAAGTTGCAAGAATTGATGGTGCGGGTCCAAATGGAATAGGTGGGTGGCCACTGATATCCACCTGGATCAACTATGGATGAATCACTATCATGTTTTATCCTTGGTTGATTCACACCTACTGTGGAATGAGATGGTGCGCTTGGGGACGATGGTATTCCTGACACTATATCTGCGTGTTGTGACTTATCTTTTCTTTGACCAGACGATTATTTAGATCTAGGTCCTTCCTTAGGATCTCTCCAACCACGAGTACTCAAACTCTTAGACAACGGAGAGGAGACAATTTCTTTCGAAAAAATACATACATTTTTAAGGTGACCAGCTTGTTGGTAATTCCCACATCTAAAAGTTGTGTTTTCATAGTCTATGGGCTAAGAAAACACATGCCATCTCCATTAAAGCTCTATTTTACTGAGAAAACCTTTATGAAGATCAACGTCAACACATGTGGACATAAGTGAAATTCCTTAAGATATCCTTTCCCTATCTATTTTATTAAGAGCTTCAAATGGTAAAATTAATGGGAAAGTTGGGCAAACTTACCCAAACTAGAGTAGACATATCCGACATCATGAGAGGATTAAAGTCTGGTAACCATTGCTTCAATAAGAAACCAACACATCCCCAAAACCATGGAACTTGAACTTGGACAAGGACTCCGTGCATTTTCTCAAGATGTTTGAAGATCATCACAAAAAAATATTTTAAATATAAAATCATGTCCAAAATTTGGGTTTGATTCTAGTGGACACAGTCTCTAAGAGCATATGAAAAGGGCCAAAATTCGTTAAAATGACATATAATTGCCTTCATCCTTAAAATCGGTATCGTCATCTGTCACTCGAAGGAATGGTATGTCTATGAAATGTTAAACTACAAAGCGCGAGCCCAAAAGATCCTTGACAGATAGAGTGTTGGAGCCAGGTTTAAGGACATCTTTGAATGACATGGTTTTAGTAGTTGAAGGATCCAACCCCGAATGACATGGTTTTAGTGGTCGAAGGATTCTCCCCGCACCCCCTGGATCAGCCTTTGATCCCTGCAACGAGGAAAACATTAGAATTTGTTTTAATGCCACGCTCTTTAAGAACCTGTGATAAATTTAGATACTTCCTTTTGAAAATGAGACATATCACTCCCAAAGCAACTCCATTCCTGGTATGACTTCGAGCTACAAGGGAGGAGACGACATCATTCTCCCTGACCATGAAGCATAGTGACCTTCCGTCCAAGATTTTGACAAAAATCGGAAAAGAAAAAAACTCTAAGATTTTGACAAAAATCGGAAAAGAAAAAAACTATGTAGACCTGGTATTCTGAACATAGGGAGAACTGCAAAAGCTTTTACTAATATCTTGTTGAGGAGTAATGACAAACACGTTGCTAGCAAACCCAATTCACCCCTAGAAATTTTGGACAAACATTTCCCTGAACACTTTGCGGCCATACTTCCCAACATTTTGTTCCACGCTCGCAAACAATCCCGCAATGACATTGTGATCGCCTAGATCCTAGCCACCAGAAAGCACGATGTTGATGTTCAAATTTGAATATGATTTTAATGGCGTTGTTTCATTGGCATAAGATGGACCAATGGTTGTCTATGGATTTTCCTAGATAGCTTAGAAGTATCCTCTCGACTTTCAGCAGTGATAAACATAGGTCTGTTGGCAAGCTTAAATTTCAACACATTGGGCAGTGGGAACTGATAATCCAGATTGTAGATAGAAATATCCCTCATTAGAGTCACTGGCTTCTGTACAAAAACATCACCATTGGAAACGAGTTCCTTTATTGTCATTGCTTTGGAATATTGAAATAATCCATCCCGTGTATTACTTTGAGTTAATTTGATTGTAGATTTAAGAATATTAAGAGAAAAAATGTAATGTAAATGAGTAAACTAAAAATTTATTTCCTACTCATTCATTATATATAGATTATAGTTTTGTTTTTTTAAAGTTATATATTAAAAATTTAACTAGTTCACATATTTGATAGGATTTAAGTCCATGATATTTTTAATTTTTTTCAAAATTTCAAAATTATTTAAAAATAAGAATTTCCAAAAAGTTATAACTAATTCAATTCATGATATTTATAATTTTTAAATTATTTTTTTCATTCTCTAAACTCAATTTGCAAAAACCATCCGTGCACCTTCAAGATTATCCTCTAAGTAATCCATGACATTCTCAACCTGCAAATACTCTCAATGCACTCACAAGATTGTTCTTTAAGCAATCCGTGACATCTTCAACATGCGAGCACTACCAAACGCATTGAGAAAATCACTCTCCATGTTCACTTAACACGTTATAATAATGTTATAATTAAAATTCTTCATGGCTTTCTAACTACTTCATAAATATGGTTCATGGCTTGCAACTATAGACCTTTGATGGTCACTTTAGCTCTTCAATTTTTATTTTCCATGGAAAAAAGTCTATAGTTTTCATTATATAAAATAGTAAAAGATACATCAGTATATGCATGAGCATTCCTTCAATGACATAGAGGAACCAATAGAGAAATTTTTTTTTTTTCTATGGACATCTATATTCATCAGCATACGCTGATATAAACAATCCACCACCATTGATTTGCTCAATCAAAAATCATAGTATGAAGTTGTAGTTATCCACTAAAAAATCGACAACGTTGGTGTCTCTATAGTACCTTAGATATTACTAGTTGGTTATAATAGTAAAACCAGAAAAAATAGTAGCAAGTTTGATATATAAGATATTACTAAACATATATGATATGAAATAAAAATACTAGAGGACTAGTCAAAACCGAGGGTCAAAAATAAATTATGTCCTCTTGCCTTCTTTATTTTTAGATAACTTGCATGTTTCCTAGCCCATATCGAGTCCACTCTTCGAGAGCCTGTCATCTTCTTCATTCCCGTACTTGCATATGAGATTAAAAGTAATATGAGAAAAATATGTGATGTTGTGTGCAATTTTTTGATCAAGTGGTAGTAAAGAATAATTCCTAAGGATAACTTTCCCTTGCATCCATTTAATGACAACCTATGAATCACTATATATGTTTATGGAGTGAACTTCCACAAAAATGACCAGAAGGACGGTGGTATTAAGGGAAAAAAGTTCAACATAGCTATTTGTCTCCTAACCTATATTTGCAGAGAAGAATAAAAAATGGGAATCATACATGTAAAAAATTCATCCATTTCCTCCATGAAAAGGAGATCCTTGAACCACCCCATCTAATAAATCCCATGGAGGATATTTTTGCAAATCCACAAGATCAAGTGGAATGTATTTACAAGTGGAGGGAGGCAAAGAGAAAGAGTAGGAAATAACAAGACATTGAGAGAAAACTTTGTAAAAGTAGATACTCTATTTTCAAAGATAGTTTCATTCTACTCCAGCTAAACATCCAAACTAATACATAGGGGAAGCCCCTTTATGTGATCTAGAAGTTGATGAATCGAGCCAAGTCTGAAGGCATAGAGAGATGTTACCAACTTCCCAAGGGGAAAGTTGAGTGTAGGAAAGATTGATATTTGTCCAAACCTTGCTAGTAAAAGGGAATTTGATGAAAGATGGAAGATGGATCTTTCATATTGTCTATGGAGAGGGAAAAATATAGGGACCTGAACATATATTTTTTGTACGTTTTCCTAGGTGGGGACCTTATCTTTTATCATGAGCCATATTAATAATTTTTCTTTTGGATGACAAATAACTTCCCATAGATAATTCCCCCACCAAGGAGGATTTCCCAACTCTTGAAATAGGGATTTGTAACCATATTTTGAGGCATAAGACCCAAAGGCACTAGGGTTCCAAATGAGTCTATATTATGAATAAGAAAGGGACCAAATAGCCTCATCTAGAACCTGGCCCATTTAGTTCTTATGCCCCAAAATATGGCTACATATCCATGTTTCAAGAGCCAGGAAATCCTCCCTACTAGGGGAATTCCTTTTTGGAAAATCAGTTGTCCTCCAAAAGTGAAAATGTTAATATGGATCATTTTAAAAGAAAAGGTCCCCACCTAGGAAAACCTACAAAAAAAATCCTTATAAGGCCCTTGTTTTTTCCCTCTCTATCAACAAGATGCATAATCCATCTTCCATCTTTTCATCAAATGCATGTTTACTAGCAAGGTTTGGACAAATATCAAGCTTTCTTACGCTCAAATTCCATCTTGGGAAGTTGGTAGCATTTATCTATGCCTTCACACTTAGCTCTCTCATCCCCTTTAGGATCACATAAAGGCACTTCCCCTGTTTGTTAGTTGGGGCATTAGGATGGAGAAGAATGTGACTATCTTTGAAAACAAAATATCTAACTTTTACAAAGTATCCTCTTAATGTCTTGCTATTGGAGGCTCCTCTTTCTCTCTTCCTCCCTCCACCCATACATCCATCTCACCTGCTCTTGTGGATCTACAAATAGATACTCCCTAGAATTTCTTTAATGGGTTGGATCAATTCTTTCCTTCTCATGGAGGAATTGGAGGAACTCCCTCGGATTTATTTGATGGGGTGGCTCAAGGATTTCCTTCCCATGGAGGAATTGGAGGAATTTTATACTTTTCTGATTCCCATTTTTTAATCCTTTCCGAAAAATATAAGTTAGGCCACAAATAACTATGTTGAAATTTTCTCCCTTCATACCATCATCCTTCTTGCCATTGCTCCAGAAGTTCAATCCATACACATCTATCATGATTCATATGTTGTCATAAAATGGATGCAAGGGTAAGTTGTCTTGAGGAATTATTCTTTACTAGAACTTCATCAAAAAGTTACACACAACATCACATATTTTTTTCATATTACTTTTGATCACCTCTATAGGCACAAGAATGAAGAATATGATAGGTGCTTGAAGATTATATTGGATATGGACTAGGTAACATGCAAGGTATCTGAAAATAAAGAAAGTCGTGGAAAAAATTTCTTTTTAACTGTTGGGTTTGACTAGTCCTCTAGTTATTTTTATTTTAAATCATATACTTTTTATAATATTCAAGATATCATACTTGCTACTATATTTCCTAATTTTATTATTGTATCCAATAAGTAACATGAGGTACTATAGAGACAACAATGATGTTGGCTTTGTATTTGATATTTACCGCTTGATACTATGATTTTTGACTGAGCAAATAAACATAGATGGATTGTTTTATATCAACATGCCAATGAATATAGATGTCCATATAAGAAAATCATTTTTCTCTACCAAGGTCTCTAAACCATCAAAGAAAGGCACATGCATTTACTGATGTATTTTTTACTATTTTATATAATGAAAGCTATAGACTTCTTCCCATGGAAAATAAAAAAAATAAAATAAGAGATAAAGTGACGATCACATGTCTATAGTTTGCAACACATGGACCATAACACTTGGCTATTTATGAAGTACTTAAAAATCCATGAAGAATTTTAATTATAATATTTTCATAACATGTTGAAGTGAACTTGGAGAGTGATTTTCTCAATGCATATATGGTGTTTGTAGGTTGAAGATGTCATGGATTAATTAAATGCCAATATTGTGAGTGTATTGGCAGTGTTTGTAAGTTGAGAATGTCATGGTTTACTAGATAATGATATTAGAGAATGATCTTGGGAGTGCATTTATGGTTTTTGAAGTTTGAGTTTAGGGGTTGAGAAAATAAATTAAAAAGACTAAAAAATATCATCAATTAGATTAGTTATAATCTTTTGGATTTTTTTTAAATGATTTTGAAATTTTGAAAAAAAAAAAAACATATATCATGGATATTTAAGTCTAATAAAATTTGTGAAATAATCAAAATTTTAATAACTTGTAATGCCCCTGCCCACATTTACCCACTTTTACAAGCTTTCCAAGGTAAACACGAGTTGAGTTCTACTATGACATGACTTGACCTCCCAATTCCAATTAAGGAAGTGGAGCCTACCAACTAATAACTTAGTGACTTCCCTCAAGGACTATAGATCACTTAGAGGTTGAACAACTAGCCCAGGTGAAAAATCCCTAAGACAGAACCCTTTTTCCCTGACTTAATAGCTCAACCACACCCTTGACACTGCATGCATGTGGTCATGAGCCTCCAAATGCACACACAAGCCTGGCTCCATGTAGTTGTGACCGAATATCATCAGTTATGTGCCTGCGGTTGTGAGATCTAAGCCACTTTTTCAGGCTAGCCTCCAGAACACTACCTATAATTGCATGTTACTTTCTAGAATCATGAAAGTAGAGATAACAATACTAACCATCCAAAACTTGATCAAAATATTAACCAGTACATTCCTAGTACACAATAGACATTTCATCAAACACATGGCAAACATATAATTTATAGATCATGAATGTATATCTAGTCATTAATTGGTATTCCTCATCTGAGAATCGACAAGAAGCCTTTATGCCCTCTCTAGCTAGCTACAACAACACTTGTTAGCCCATGCATTCATCAACCATTCTAATATGTTGAGAAGGTAAATCCCCTCTGCGGACAGAGGCGATCCCTACTAGCCCAGCAGGGGTCTAGCAACAATCATCAAATGTTACAGCGCAAGTTCCTAGTTACGAATAAAATACCAAAGATGGAGGCCTACCTGGAATCCAATGCTATGATCCGTAGAAGAGAGCGTTCCCGTTCCTCAGCCTCGGCAGATCACGATCCTCCCACGATCTCCGCGAATGGACACCTGCACATGCAAGAAACAACACGAATACAAGCATAAAATCCAGAATACGCAACTATATATCAGTCAGAAAGGATATAACTCATTATTAACATAAGTGAAAACAGAGTGGAACCATAACCGTAATCATTCATTAAATAACAATCGAAAGAGAGTACAACCAATGTTCTGACATCGCGGTCTCCTTCGGATGGGTCTCTAGTCGTTCACGTCTCGCAAAGCTCGCCAGGGAAGGGCAAACCTCTCTAGAGTCTCTCGACGATAGTCTCCTTACTTGAGTCGGCCTTAAGGGAAGAAAGAGGGCTCTTACAGCACAAGGCTCTTGGGAATTTGGAGATTCAAAGCTTAGGCACTTCAAGACTAGCTTGCAATGGAATTGAGCAGGCTTTTATAGATGGGGAAGGAGGGAGTTGGGATCCCTATTATTGTGGGATTGGCCCTATCATGAAGGAAGGTTCCATGAGAGGTGGCAAACCACTTCCCTTCCATGGAACTCCCGCAGCCAAACCTACCAACTCAAGATAGGCAATGGTTTCTGAGTTTGTTGAAACACAACTTCCGCCATCTTTATTTAAAAAACACTCCTTAAATTGGCTGGCGTGACTGCTGCTCTGGGACAGAGCGCCAGTTGGCGCGGCCTCTTTGTAGGATTTTCCCCATTGGTGCGAGTGATGAAATGTCTGCCCGCGCCAATGTAAAAGGAGATGTTTTCATGATTTTTTGCAAGGAGATGTCTTTAGGGAAATTGAAGCTCATGTTTAGAGGAATGCATTGATGATGATTTCAAGTCATGACAATGTTCACAGGTCACAAAATGGGTCCTCCATTGTGTGGGACGGGGAATGGTAGGGATGGTGACAAATTACTGTGTAACAGATGCCCCCTAAAGTATGAGGCCCGAGAGAGAGAGGGGTGAAATGCTTTACGAGAACATGTTCAACTGAAGGCCCGCCGTCGGAAAACCTGCGTAGAAAAATACAACTGATATCTCAAGTACATGATATATATGCGGTATGGGCGCAGCCATCTGAAACAGAATACACTATAATCCAGATCCAGGGTATGGGCGCAGCCATCCAGCGAGGATCAAATAAATAGACTCAGGTATGGTCGCAGCCATCCAATCAGTGAGTCATGTACATAATGATAATAATCCACAATCGCAGCCTGGATTACAACATACACAATCCAGGGTCTTGCGCTCCATCTTGACCCAAACAAAGTACAAGTTCAAGCATACGAATATGTGAGCTGAAGTCGAACATGCAAGAACATCGTCTGATTACCAGCCAATGATGAGAGCTGTTAACAGACGCGAGAGGAACCACCAATAATGACAATGGCCCTCAAGGTACTACAGGTACAATCTACGGCGTGTGAATCAATGAGTTGGCGTCGAACACCCGCAGAATCACTCGATCAGAGGCCAATGATGAAAACCTCACGTCGAATGCAACGAACCTGCCATTGAGGCATGCAGGCTCCAAGGTACCATAAAGGACTCTCTAGATCAGCTTCCTGGATAATGAGCTGAAGTCGACAGGAAGTGACCTTGATCGAAGGTGGGCCATAATGTTTCCCACATCATCGACACGAGACAGAGGAACATGATGTTTTTGCTGTGAATCAGGATCATATGAGAATCAGAGGAAGGTTGATATTCGCAGAGGCCAATTTCTCTTAAACATATAAACGGCATGACAGTGGACTTGGCAGTATTTGACATCAACGGATCAGAGGTCATGGTGATGAGGAAATGAGCAGATGAGAGGCCAAAAGGGATTATCCAAACCCACGGAGGCAAAGTGAAGAAACGAGATGAGATGTCCCCAACCCGACACGAATGCAGACAAGTGCCATGTTCAAGAGCGACATACTGCCGACGACAACGATGATGGTTCCATTTTTCCCCCACCATTTCTGGCGAGTACCTCTTTATTTTTACACAAGCTTGAAGAGGATACCATATGCTTGTCAAATAAATTCGTCCTTCGGACGAATCCATCCTAGTGCATTTAACGAGTCCTAGGAAGGAGGAACTCGGAGAACGTCATTTCGACTGGATCCGATGTCATCAGGGTTTAACGAGTCTAACAAAGGGAGAACTCGGCGTCTTTTCATGTTTAGAGAGTTTGAAAAGACAGCAGAAAAGTAAACTCCACAGGTCCCTTTTTGTAAATAGTTCCTCAGATCCGAAAAGGTAGAAAACAATATCCGAGAAAACCTCCTAGTCGCGATAGGCTAGGGTATTCCTTTTTCGTAATCAATCCATCCCAGCCTGAAAAAGGGGTAAACGTATACTGGGTAGATGTCGATTCGCGTCCAATTTAATGAGATCGAAACGACAAGGGCCTCGGCAATCTTTTCATGTTCAGAGAGTCAGAAAAGAGCTGAAAGATGACTCCAAAGTGACTTTTTCGTGTATTTACTGAGTCCGAAAAAGTATAAAATACAACTCGTTTCCATCGTTAAAGTCGCAAAAACCTGCTGCTGCATATACCAAGCAAGCGTAAAACCCATTTTCGACATAACATATTAAAATATTTGATAAAAATAACTTTTTAAAACTCATTTTATGTCAAAAAAGCTATAAATATGCCCAAATGGTAAAAACAAAATTACATTTACTATTTACCTTAGTGAAAAGCAACAGTGGTCCATTTGGAGTGGAAAATTCTGACGGCGATTGCGACAGATCCGGTTGACCATTCAGATTCTCGTGTGCTACAGGTAAGAGGCGCTTCCCTGTGCTTCATTTCAATCCATTTTTTGATAGTTTTCCCTTATGTATCAGCCCTCTGTGGCCATTCTTTGAAATTTTAGGGATGCGCTCATTGGCGTGGGTATCGAGCACAGAACTGCGCCAATGGGCTCTTTTATGCAAAGGGCTCGCGCCATGTGGCGCGACTGTTCACAAAACAGCCGCGCCAGTGGCCGAACCTAAAATTCCACCCAAAAATTCGAGATTTTAACCAAATTAAATGAAATTTGAAGCCTACCAGAGATCTAAATAAGGGTTTTTGACCATATGGATGCAGGTAATCAAGCAAAATGGTGATTGAATGGAAAGAATGAGAGCATGGAGAAGAGGATGAACAGGCCATAGAAAGTGCGGCTTGCATGAATGCCCTCAGAAACTATGGGCTAAAGAAGTTCTTCCTTACACCCTGTCTACGAGCTCAGCCCGAGCTCCTCTAGTATCTGATCAGTATTTGGGACGAACATGAACAAGTGTTCAAGTTTCGAGATCAGGTATTGGAGCTGGAGGTTTCTGATGTGTATTTCATCACCGGATTTTCTCGCAGAGGTCCGATCCCCGTCTTGACTGGGAGTAGACCATCTGGCGAGAAGATGGAAGAAGTGATGGCACGAGTGTGCCAAGGAGCACAAATGGGATCAGGGAGCAAAAAGGTGGATATCCACACTATCCCCAATCTGGCATTGAGAGTTGTCCTACATACCATCATGCGGGCTGCAGGGTCACAGGCACCGCATGAGGCCACAAAGGCCCAACTCCTGCTTGCCTCAGAATGCATGAGTCCCTTACTGTTCAACTGGGAAACATCAGTAACAATAAACATGAAAAGACAGCTCACAAAATGCAAGCAAGCTAAACTGAAAGAGTTTGGCTATGGTTCCATCCTGGTATCATTCATTCTGGAACGCTTACCAATATTCCAGGGCCAAGGGGCCATAGTAGCAAATCCGATACCACGCGAGCCAAGAATGGCTCGCTGGGCAGCTCTAATGCCCAGAGCTGGAGGCGGCCAACAGATGTCCTAGAGGCCAGAGTTCTTTAGGTGGTTACGACGCCAGTTGATTGTAGTGGAAGACTGGCCATATGCAGGAACTGACTTCACCGGAGACCCAGATCTCCCACTGCCAGAAGGAGACGACTGGGACGAGGAGTTGGGTAAGACCTCATGTTTTTTATTTTTAAGTTTTATGTTTTTTTTGTTAATACACATTCATCCTAATACATTTTATATATGTATGCAGATGTGGGACCTGAGAGACCAGCTGGAATGTCTCCAATCTCACGGAGGACTCAGCTCGCCCCTGATCCTCAGGGAGAGGGCACAGGAGGAGAGGAGTTGATCCAGAATCTCGAGGGCATTGCCCAAGGGATCCCAGACTATGCTCGACTGGCGAACGTACCGATGGCGTACCAGCGTCATACGGTGGGATTTCCAAGTCGGATCCACCGAATCCTGAGACGCTTAGTGCGTGCAGTTACATGCTATCATGAGCACCATGCGGATTAGCTCTTAGGGTTTATACCACACCTATTTTTTGAGAGATGTATCGTCTCCGGATGTACTTAAGACGATTATGTATATTTTGAATTTATGTGACACACTCTATGTAAACATTTCAATATCTATATATATATATGCATATCTATTTCTGGATGGATCTTTCTTTACATGTGATGATGATTTACAAATTGCGCAAATGTCTATCTAATACCAAATTTGCTACTGCATCTGTTAATGTATTCAAATTCCTGGGTATATGATGATATGTAATGTAGTCAAAATTCCTTTCCAGTAATCGAATACGCAGATACAGACGTAAGATGGACGGGTTTCTTACCAAATAGTGTCCGTTCAGTTGTAACACTACAAGTTGCGAATCTAGATACACGAGCAATTCACGGATACCAAGGTTTACTGCCTCGGTTAATAATTCTAACACAGCACTATATTCCGCGATATTGTTCGTAGCACATCCTAGACACACTCCTTGCAGGTTGACCAACTCACCAGCAGGATCATAGATTACCCAGGCTGTTGAAGACAGATTCCTGGTACTGCAGGAGGCACCATCCACGAAACCAACAAATGGATGAAAAGACATCTGCACAACCAGGAAGAACCGATCAGCAGAAAGATGTTTACAAGGCACACCACACCATACATGCACACAAATGAAGAAACACACACCTATGTACACACACCATACCAAGAAATCACTTCAGGCATAGTACTTTTTGAGGTACAACCCATTTCTGGGCTGCGCCAACGGAACTCCTTCATAATCTATAAGCTCGTAGGCCCCGTTTTTCAAAACGTGTTTAACTATATAGGGCCCATGCCACATAGGTTGGAACTTACCGGCTCCAAGCTTGTCATGTGCTTGATCGTACAGGAGGACGAGGTCTCCTTCAATAAAGGAACGAGGAGAAACAGATTGATAAAAATGAGTTTTGACCCTCTTCTTTTGTGCTTCGATAACCAAAGCAGCCAGACGACGGGTTTCATCTAACCATTCCAGATACAAAAGACGTTCTTCCTCAGCAGAAGTATTAGGTAAAAGTTCCACAGCTAATTTCAATGAGGGAATCTCGCATTCAACCGAGAGAGTTGCTTCCAGACCGTACACCAATTGAAATGGTGTGAACCTAGTTGCACTCTTTGCAGATGTTCGGTATGCCCAGAGAGCTGAGAACAGTTGGAGATGCCAATTGGATTTGTGAATACCAACTGTTCGCTGAAGCATAGTGACCAAAACCTTGCTCACTGCTTCAACTTGACCATTCGCCTGAGGGTAATATGGTGTTGAGCTGTCGTGACGCAAGCCCAAATTTGAAGTCAGCTCCGCCATCATATAATCTCGGAAATGAGTACCGTGATCAGTGACGATGGCTTGAGGAACCTCGAACCGTGCAATAACGTGGTTGAATATAAATTGAGCAGCCGTTTTCCCGTCAGCAGCTAGTGTAGGCATTTCCTCGACCCACTTGGTGAAGTAGTCGACGGCGACAATTATATACGCATGCCCCCCGGCCGAGTGAGGGTTACACGTCATAAAGTCCACGCCCCATTTCGCAAAAGGGCCGACGGTAATAACAGGATACAAGGGTAAAGGCGGTGCGTGCATCTTGCGCTGAAATATCTGGCACGCATGACATTTACGGACTGCAGTGATACAGTCTTTGAATATGGAAGGCCAGAAATAACCTGCTCGCAGAATCTTCTGGGCAGTAGCATACCCGGACATATGTCCACCACAGGCGCCGCTGTGGCAGTCATTTAGGACCTTTTTAGCCTCTTCCAAGGTTAGGCAGCACCGGAGCACCGAGTCTACTCCAATGCGGTATAAGGTATCTCCTACTATACGGTAGGGCTGGGACTGGTGCCGAATCCGACGGCGGGCAACTTTATCCAACTCAGACCAAAATGTCGAGGTCTGAAGATACACTATTATGTCACTGTACCAAGGGTCACGAGTACTGATGAGGAAAATCGTTTCATCCGGTATATGGTCTTCAGAGTGTGAGGGAGCAGAGTCTGTAGGGAGAGAGCATATCAGATCCGTGAAGATCGGTGATTTAGTTGACTTAGCGGTAGTGAACTCTAAGTCAAACTCCTGCAGGATCACAATCCATTTGGAGTACTTGACCCCCATTAATTGTCTAGAAAGAATATACGTCATAGGGTTGCAGTCTGAAACCACTGTTATCATACGCAAAAGGATGTAATGGCGAAAGCGCTGTACAGCGTGTACTGCTGCTAATGCCAACTTCTCAACATGAGCATAACGCGTTTCTGGATCGAGAAGGTTCCGTGACAGGTAATAAACAACATGTTCATCACCATCATCGTCATCCTGCACCAAGACCATGGCTATGGTGCTAAATGCGACAGCGAGATATAAAGTGAAGTCGCGGTGGTAGTCCGGAGGACGAAGCAACGGAGCGTTGACAAGCAATGTCTTCAACTTCTCAAAGGATTGCTGAGCGATTTCGTCCCAATGGAAGGGAACGTTCTGCTTTAATAAACGAGTGAATCCTTTGGCCACCTCGGCATAATTTGGGATAAAGCGTCGAAGAAAGTTCGCTTTCCCTTGCAGGCTCTGTAACTGATATAGGGAGGAGGGTGATGGGAGATTTATGATGGCCTCGACCTTTAAGGGGTCAAGGCGAATTCCATCTTTCGAGACTATGAATCCTAAAAGACAGCCAGAATCAATGCAGAAGACGCATTTATGAGGATTGAGCCTGATGTTGTAGCACCTACAATGAAGAAAGATCTGGCGGAGATGCTCAGGATGGTCCTCTCGCTTAGCCGAATGGGTTGGCAAGTCGTCCAGATAAGGCTGAACGATATGGCGAATGTCATGAAAAGCGTAGGACATCGCACGCTGAAAAGTGGCTCCAGCGTTCTTCAAGCCGAACGGGAGCTTTTTATACGTGAAAGTACCCCATGGATAGATGAATGTGGTCTTGTGTTGATCCTCAGGTGCAATATTGATCTAATTATATCCTGAGAAACCGTCCATTAAGGAATAGATCTCACTCCTGGCACATTCTTCGATGATCTGGTCTATAAACAGAGTGGGATAATTATCCTTTGGACAGGCGCGATTGATGTCGCGATAATCAACACAGACTTTAATCGTACCCTGATTTTTATCGACAGGGACAATGTTAGACACCCATTCTGTGAGGGGGATGGGATAAATAAAGCCCGCGTTCAGAAGTTTTTCAACTTCTGCCTTGATGGCGGCGGCTTTCCGAGGATGCATGGGTCGTAAGCGTTGGCGCACGGGTTTCGCACCTGGATAGGTTGGAATCTCATGTAATACGATACTGGGATCAATCCCCGGCATTTCCTCGTAGGACCACGCGAAAACATCTCTGAATTCTTTGAAAAGCTCAGTATAGACTTGAATCTCATCGGGAGAACAAGTCACACCCACATGAATATTCTCAACGATCCCCGGTTTAACGGAGATGTTGATCGGGATGGTTTGAGTAATGTTACTCAGGTTACCCTCCGAAAAAACCTCGTGCGTCAAAATGGGCGTTTGAAGAGGAGGGGTAGGAACCTGAGTAGCATAACGCTCCAGACAGTTAGTCATTGCCCCCAAGCTAGGCATAAAAGAGGAGCGATGATGTCCATTGCCCCAAGGCAGCTCCTCAAGAGACATAGTTTCAATGATAGCCTCATCTGAAGGAAAAGTCTCTTTGAGAGGATTAGGTGAATTAGCCTGACCAAGCCAGGGGGATTGAGAGTAGACGTCGAGAGCCATGCTCAAAGGAGCATGCTGAGGAGGTGGAGGATCAGATGCGGCAACAATTTCACAGTAGCTAATCTCTACTGGCGTTAAGGGCATTGATTCTCCAAACTCAAACCCCTGATCAGGCGTAGGAATAAGCCAGGGGTCATCGGACCTGGACATCATGTTGACTTGAGCGGTGTGCGGTGGTGGTGCGGGAAAAATACCCACGAGGACCGGGTCTTTGAAGAGACCAGGTCCCACACTGTCGGGGGGATTCGGAATCTGATCCATGTATGGCACGTTGTTCTCAGAGGTAGAGGTGAAAAATGACAACTGATCCACCGTGACAATTTTTCCCTCGTGAGGGAACTTAATGAATCGAAAGACGATGGACGGCACGCAGAGCATGGCATGGGTCCAGCTGCGGCCAAGAAGTATATTGTAGTTGAGTTTAGTGTCAACCACTTCCACTTCCACGTTGACAGTTTTCCCCTGTAATGTGATCGCTAGACTCTCGAGAACACCCAGGGGTTTGGATTCCCGACCATCGAATGCCTCAAGGGCATTGGGAGATGAAGATAGGGCTGGAGAGCCGATGGCCTTCCAGCAAGCGGAGGACATAACGCAGGTAGATGCACCTTCATCCACGATGGCCCTATGAATGTTCAAACCGTTAATCCCAACTTGAATAATAAGAGCGATTTGATGTGGAAGCCGGGGAGTGAAATTCTCTAAATCGAAGGTGAGAAGACTCGAGTCGGCGGGATCGATGCCCCCGATGGCAGACAGTAAAGCCTTCCGTTGTGAAGGAAAACTTTGAAGAACTTCTAGCGCAGACATGGCAGACGGCACCTGTGCCAAATCCTTAACAATGTTGTAATGTTGAGCGGCACGAGCATTCGGATTATAAGAATATCTTCGAAGGACACCTTTAGAAGGTGGCTTCACAACGGGTTTAGGAGTAGGCTTCTCGATTTCCAACGAACCAGAGGCAGGTAGGGGAGGTGGTCCATCCGCAACTGCCTTCCCAGGTGCCTGCCACGATTCGTTGTAATCCTTCGACCGCGTAGCGACAGAGATAGGTGCAACACTCTTTATCATGAAAACTTGAGACCCAAACGGTGCAGATGGTGATGGCTGTTCGACCATCTGGGTCTTTTGATATGGAAATGGCTCTTTTAAAACAGCCGGAGTCCCTTTAGGGCCCTTAAGAAGTTGACTAACCTCGGATCGTCGTGGAAAATCCTTATTATAATGGTCCCCTTCACAAATGAGGCAAGGGTACTTCGGTTTACGCTGAGAGCCATCCTCAGTACGAGGTTTAGATTCTGGCTTCGGGGCATCAGATTTAGATTTTCCCTTGCCCTTCTTTTTCCCCTTGGAAATTTTCTCCGTAGGATTGGCCTGGACGGCATTCACTTCCGCGGTTTTACCAGAATCGGACGGGGCGGGATTAGCAGGAGCATTGTTGGAAGAATTAGACTTTTTCTTCCCATTCGAAGATTTCTTCGAATTCTGAGAGATAGAACCAATGACACCATCCACCGCGTGGGTAGGCGGAGCCTTAGAGGTTCTGGACTGTGGGGCATCAGGCAAGATATCATAAAACATGTCGGATTGAGAATATACAAGATCCAGATATTGGGCACGCGCAATGGCTTGTTCCTCTGTCACACACGCTCCCATCGCAATATCCTGAGCGATTTTATTCACAAAGGAGGTGGTGAACCAGTGAGTCAGTATCTGATCAGGTATGTGAAACTTGATCAGTCTACGACGGTGCCGCCACTCATGAATGTGATCAGAGATGTGAGTGGCTTTATCCTGCTTCAGAGAAGTCAGGAGGTGCGTCCCGACTTCATAACGAACCGGTAACTGAAAGTGCATGAGGAAAGCCATGGCTAAAGAATTGAAATCTTGGAAAATGCTGCGGGATAACTCTATGTACCACTTAGCAGCAGCTCCAGTTAAAGTACGCTGGAAGAGGCGTAGGCGAATCGAATCGTCGACCCAAGAGTTAGACGAACACCAAAGATGATACGTCATCACATGCGCCTGGGGGTCCTCTCCAGCTTTTCCCTCAAACTTGGGGAAGTCAACTGGTATCTTGGTGGGAACCGGAGGCCTATATGGATTATGTAAAATCGGATCATTGGTCAACTTTGAAACATCTGGCAACTCCAAGGTGGCCAAGAACGGCAATGGCGGATTGACCGGCATGTCAGACCCAGGATGAGGACCGTTACCTATACTCCACAATGGTTGTGAATATCCTTGCCCCCATGGGTTCTGTCCCGTAGGATTCTGACCATAGGGGGTGTAGGTCGTATAACCAGACTGATTTAGATGCTGGTAACCAGAGTGTGGGGCCTGATAACCAGGGTAGGGGCCCTGATTATACGTCGGCCTGGTGTAAGTAGCGTTTGGATTTGGCTGCTGAGTATAGGTAAAACCGGGTGGAGGAGGATAATACTGAGAGCCTCTGGGGTGGTTATAATTCGGTTGAGATTGACCATTAGGAAAATAACCACCTTGAGGATGAGTAGGCTGCTGAAAAGTGGAACCCTGTGGAGCCTGATAAGTAGGGTGCAGCTGTTGATTTGGCTGCGACATTGAATGAGTCGGCTGCTGAGCAGGGTTAATAGAATGAGCGGACTGCCCTGAGTGAACAGGTTGACCCGACTTAGAGGGCTGCCCTGAATGAACAGGTTGACCCAGATAGACAGGTGGCGCCGGTTGAGCAGGCTGGCCTGGTTGTGGATGAGCCCCAGGTTGTATCGGATGGACCGGTTGGCCTGGAGGCGGAACACCAGGTTGTACCGGATGGGCCGGTTGGCCTGGTGGCGAAACAGGGCCAGGTGCTTGCTGAAAATCGGTTTGACCCGAAGCGGAACCATAGGATGGTCCCGGCTGATATGCAACGTTAGAAAAAACAGGATACTGTGGTTGCATCGGTAAAGAAGGCTGGATTTGCCCCCCAGGACCATAGACCGGTCCCAGTTGATACCCCGGCTGAGGCTGAACAGGTTGACCGGAAGGGCTATAATATTGTCCTTGCGGACCGTATGATGGTCCTTGTTGGCCGACAGGATAGCCTTGCATGGGCTGCCCCTGTGGATCATAAAGATAGCCAAGTTGGCCTGCAGGTTGGCCTTGGAAAGGCTGCCCTTGCGGGTTATAAGCCTGGTTATAAGGTAAACCTTGAGCATAGAGGTAAGCCTCAGGAGCGGGTAGACGCAAAATCTCCCCGTGGTCATCATACTGACCTGGGAAAGCATACACGGGAGTACCGTCCTGTGCATAGTGCAAAAAGTAAGAGCGGGTAGGATCTTGGGAGGATGGTCCAACCTCGGCGTTCGGCTGTTGCAAAGACAATCGATACTCCTCCGGAGAGATGTTCTCCGGTATAACAGTCGCTAGATAAACATCTTCAGGAGTTGGCACAGCCCTCGCTGCAGATGCCGTGACAACAGGAGAAGAGGCGGCCACGCAGACGGTGGGCCGGACAGGAACAGAAGTAACGGGCGTCTGAGGAGACACCCCGGGTGTAGTAGCAGCTGGCCTCGAAGTAGGAGATGATACTCCCATAGAGGCTGTGGCGGAAATGATCTGACCCAAAGATCTGTATCCCTGTGGTAATGAGGGACTGGATGTTGACATGTCAGCCAGCTCAGAGTTGTCTCCCTGGAACAATATTCATGGGAAGAGTTGATAGTCTTCACCAGACGTTGGGATTTCCTCACCAGAATCACTCATGGTTGATCCTGCCGTTAAATCTCGCAAGAGACGGCGAGGACTAGGAGGAAAAACAACAGTAACAAAAGGCGAACTCGATGTAAGAGAAAGGAAATCAGCTCCTAATCTCAATTCAGACACAAGGTCCGAAAAGGGCCAATTGAACTCAACTGGTCCTCCAAAGGGTTGCTCAGCAAGAACCGGTCCCCCGTCAGGAAACTCGGAAACAATAGGCTGCTGCAGTTCAGCAGAGGATTGGGAAGCCTCTGAAGAATCGTCCGTGTAAGGACTACCAGTAGACGAAACTGAAGGTTCCGCCACTGTGGCAAACGAACAGAGAAAAAGAAGCAAACACACACACGGGCTGAAAAAGAGTCAAGACACACGATCAAACGGTCAACAAGCAATATCTAACAGGGCGTATAATCGTGGGTGATTAATTTTTTACCACATTGAAAAATAAGAAACTTCACCGTTTCATGTTTTAAGAGTCGAGAAACGATAAAAGATGACTCTATCTCTTTCAGATTTGACACAAGCGTGAAAGGACAAGCGCTTGACGGTCTTTTCAAATTTAGGGAGTCAGAAAAGACCAAATGAATGCTCGGGAATACTAGGCACAAAGGGTGTACCAAATAACCGTGAACTGCAATATACACCTTGGTTTTAATAATGAAGAAGAAATCAACCAAGGACTTTCCGTACGTGCAGGCAATCTCCCCGAATGCTGTGTTCGGTGTATCACGGGTATAGGGCGGCAGACTCGGCTTCTTGTGGATAAAGGATTGAAAACCTAGAGGGGTCTCCCTTTATATACGCGATGGTACGGGGAGCACAAGTCCGTACTAGCGCTGTCTAAAGCCAAAAGGCGAACGACAGCTGCTAGGTTTAAAGACGCTGGAACACGTCTCTAGCCTAGACCTCTAAATATGTTTCGTTAGATTTCAATGCTGCCTTAGGTTAATTGAATAGATTTTAAAGTTGATCTTCAATTAGGTTTAAATTTTCATGCCCTAACGAATGTGTTGTTTCAAAAACTCCTAAATGCAAAGCTACATGCCACAGTACACCATTTCGTTCGATGAAAACTAGCTACAGAAGAGTTGAGAGTCTTTACACAAACAAAATGATCGGAAGACAAACAATGAGATCTCTAATGCAACTAATGAAATCGAAAATTTTTCATTCCAATCACTAATTACTAGTAAAATCGAAAAATTTCAATTTGCACTAATTAACCAAAAGCAAAAGAGATTTTTTTTTAATTTTCAATGTTTGATAGCTAGATACACTAAACAAACTGAAAATAAATGGAACAACTTGAGAAACGATATTGAGAGAGCAAAACGAACAAATTTCACTCAATGACACAAGCAATCAGATCTCAAATCGACCAAAGTCTCTCAAAACCAAGAAAAGACTCAAAGGCTCCAATGGACCGTGTGATCTAGGCCCAAAGCAAGACCAAACGAAATTTGAATGAAGAAACGAGCAATCACCCAAAAATCGCAACAAAACATTGAACAACTACTAAAAGAATGCAGAGGAGCAATCAGAGAGCTGATCGGATAAACGAAACACCAAAACTCCCAAGGAGGGCTCGATACACAAAGCCACTAGATGCCCTAGGGCTTAAAACGTGAAATTGATAGATAAAAGCAAAAAACCAAAGGATGAAGGAAAATTCCCAGTCAAATAGGACCCCAACACACTCAGGTAGTCAAAAAATCAAGAAGAAAAGCACTAACCAGACCTAGAGAGCTCAAAACTGAGCAAACTCAAATACCCTACAGGAGTGGCACGACTGTAAGGCTGCAACTGGCGCCAACAAGCAATTGGCGCGGGCTATACAAAAGAAACATGAGCCAATTGGCGCGACTGTCGGGCTAAAAAGCGCGCCAGTCGAGTTTCTTAGCCAAAAACAAAAAAAAACTACTCCAGAAGCAGATCAATGTAAACTAAGCAAACCAAGAAGCAAAAAGCAGCAAAATAACCCAGCCCAGAAGGCTAACCAAGCAAGGAAAATCATAAAACAATCAAAACGAGACAATCCAAACGAGATAGTGAAATCTAGACGATCCCCAGCGGAGTCGCCAAATTGTTGAGGAGGTAAATCCCCTCTGCGGACAGAGGCGATCCCTACTAGCCCAGCAGGGGTCTAGCAACAATCATCAAATGTTACAACGCAAGTTCCTAGTTACGAATAAAATACCAAAGATGGAGGCCTACCTGGAATCCAATGCTATGATCCGTAGAAGAGAGAATTCCCGTTCCTCAGCCTCGGCAGATCACGATCCTCCCACGATCTCCGCAGATGGACACATGCACATGCAAGAAACAACACGAATACAAGCATAAATCCAGAATATGCAACTATATATCAGTCAGAAAGGATATAACTCATTATTAACATAAGTGAAAACAGAGTGGAGCCATAACCGTAATCATTCATTAAATAACAATCGAAAGAGAGTACAACTAATGTTTTGACGTCGCGGTCTCCTTTGAATGGGTCTCCAGTCGTTCACGTCTCGCAAAGCTCGCCAGGGAAGGGCAAACCTCTCTAGAGTCTCTCGACGATAGTCTCCTTACTTGAGTCGGCCTTAAGGGAAGAAAGAGGGCTCTTACAGCACAAAGGCTCTTGGGAATTTGGAGATTCAAAGCTTAGGCACTTCAAGACTAGCTTGCAATGGAAATGTGCAGGCTTTTATAGATGGGGAGGGAGGGAGTTTGGATCCCTATTATTGTGGGATTGGCCCTATCATGAAGAAAGGTTCCATGAGAGGTGGCAAACCACTTCCCTTCCATGGAACTCCCGCAACCAAACCTCCCAACTCAAGATAGGCAATGGTTTCTGAGTTTGTTGAAACACAACTTCCGCCATCTTTATTTAAAAAACACTCCTTAAATTGGCTGGCGTGACTACTGCTCTGGGACAGAGCGCCAGTTGGCGCGGCCTCTTTGGAGGATTTTCCCCATTAGCGCGAGTGATGAACTGTCTGCCCGCGCCAATGTAAAAGGAGATGTTTTCATGATTTTTTGCAAGGAGATGTCTTTAGGGCAATTGAAGCTCATGTTTAGAGGAATGCATTGATGATGATTTCAAGGCATGACAATGTTCACAGGTCACAAAATGGGTCCTCCATTGTGCGGGACGGGGAATGGTAGGGACGGTGACAAATTACTGTGTAACATAATACTTATCAAATCATGAGAAAAATCCATAGCTAGAGAAAATCATATAAAAATGCATGTAACCAGCATATAACAAGAATGATAACCATGAAAAATTAGCTATAACATCACTTAGTAACTAGTACATGTTCTCATGGATCATAAAGAGGAAAATAGCGTGTATTAACATATGCAAAATCCAACCAAGTCTGGGACTTCCATGTACCACCAGACCATAGATTGGTCTGAACCAAATCTTTCTTTCAACCAATCACCCCTGTGCCATATTCTAAGCATGAATATGTGATCTCATGGGATAAACCAAGACATAATCAACTAGGGACTCTAGAGGTTAAACCACCTCCACCCTCAAGCCATCGTGATCTCACCCAAACTCGTCTCGACATCACAAAACCAAACCAATTTTGGATGCCTCAAAATTCCTTCACCATACCTTGAGGAATTTTTTGTCTCCACCCACCTATTAAGGGCTTCTCAGAGAAAACCATCTCCACCCTCAACCCTTTGGTATTTTCCTGAGACCACCTCAACTTTTTCCAAAACCTTTCGAAAATTCAAATCTTAACCAAAAATGAATCTCATCACACCATGGTTATCCAAGAAATGGAAAGGCATGGATGAAACCACTGTTAAACTAGGAAAAACCCATGCCCATCAAAAAGACGAACCAAATAAAAAAATTCATGTACCATGCATTCACACCTCATCCAAGAAATCACATATGCAATCTGTTACTTGCAAAATCCTCCTGCCGAAGTTGTTGATCAAACCTTCCTTTTCTTTCCCTTTACTTTCGTTTTCTTTTCTTTTTCCTTCTTTTGCTTTCTTGTTTTCTTTTCTCCAAACCCAAGTGAATTCTAATTTGCTCCAAGAATTCTCCAAGTGTGCAAGAGTGTAAGAGATCCAAAACTAGGAATGATAAAAGCTGTGAATTGTTTCTATGATGCATTTTATCATTGATTTCCTTTTTTTCTTCATTTCCCTTCATTTTCCCCTAATTTCCTTCTCTTGCATGTTTTTGTCTCTTAATATCCCTTTTCTCATATTTTCCTTTATTTTCATAATTAAATGCCAATTTTTTCCTCAATGTCTTTTCCAATTCCCTTTCCAATGCCTTTTTGAATTTCCTTAGCGATAATAAACCACAACTGATGCCCATTATAGTGTTTTCCCAAAATTCAACTTGGAATATGTGTCCCATGACCTTGGTCGTATTATTATTTCCTTTATTATCCATTATTACATAAAACTTTAACCTTGGGTTGTTACAAACCCCTCCCCCTTAGGAGAACACCGCCCTCAGTGTTCTATGACACCTATGACCAAAAAAACACTGAAAACAAAACATACTGCCTATGGATATTTATAACATAGCTCGATGCAATATTTATAACGAAATCCCGCTGAAATAAAACAAACATACCGCTTATTAGAGATTTATAAAATAACTCATTACAATATTTACAATGACAACCATATATGTATAAATACAAAAAACTAAATTTCCCGAACCAACAAATAATGAAGGATAAAAAGCTTGCATTTGATTAGCCATCTCCCATATAGCTTCTTTGGGCCCAAAGTGCTTCCACTGCACTTTAATTTTCTTTATTGCTTCATTCCAGAGCATGAGTTGTTTCCACTACAGAATGCATTGTGGCTCTGGCTGGAACTCTCCCTCTGGTTCCACCTGCAATAAAGATCATTCAGTCACATGATCAACATCTTGTAAATATCTCTTAAGCAATGAAACATGGAAAACAACATGGGAATTCAATGTTGGCAGCAGTGCAAGTCTGTAGGCCACTGGTATAATCCTCTCAAGGATCTCAAAAAGCTCGCAATACCGAGGTTCCAACTTGGCACATGATCCAATCCTCAAGGAACTCCTCTTGGGATCGATGTGCAAGTGCACATGCTCCCCAACCTGAAAAGCCTTGATTATCCATGTTGATTTGCATAACTCTTTTTCCTTTCCTATGTTTCCTTCATATTCCTTTTAATAACATGCATTTCATGCTCCATCTCATCAACCATGTCATTAGGGGAATTTAGAGGTCTAAAATGGGCCTCCTAAGAGACATGTACAACAAAAATAAAATTTATAAGAACCAATAGGATTCAAGATGATGATGTAAACCATGGGGGACGATTCACCATTTTTGGAGTAGAAAAATAAAAATATTAAAAAATAATAAAATAATAAAACTATTTTTTCAACTTGTATTTTCAACTTTTCTCCATAAGGTTTTATGAAATTTTGAGTAGGAGTACTCGTTGGATGCAAAATTTATTTCCTCGTCTAATGAGTACCCATGTTACACCCTCGTCCATTTCTGGTTCCTCTGACTACCAGATCCTCATGATGCACTCCGATCCGTCCCCTTCCGTCGACCTTCACCTTCAAACTCGGTCTCGCCAGTACCCCAAGCCCCCTGCTCAGTCTGCTCCCGAGCCTCCATCTTCAGGTTCTACAGAGCCTCTTTCGACATCCAATGGCCCCTTACACATCCCTCAACCCAAAGTTGAGGTTCACCCAAAGATTCCAAAGGGTCCATTACGCCGAAATGCTGCTTCCGGTCGAGCCGCTCAATCGTACAATATAGTAGATGATTTGGCACAATCCCCTGCTGCCATTTCCACACTGGAACTCCTCCAGTCGTGCCCTTCTCAAAGGAAGGCTCTACTATCTGCCGTGGGCGCTGTTGATCCTGCTGATGACCAAATGATTGTTTTCGACGCCACTCAATTGGACCACCCTCCTCTTCCTCCTTCCGTTGCTTTCCAAATCCCAGTGAAAATCTGGAACGCCACTGTATCCCGGTGTATAATTGATGAGGGGGCATCCACCTGTGTGATGTCCGCTTCGGTTTGGAAGCAACTCGGATCCCCTGAGCTGGCCCCTTCCACGATCACCCTTCGAGCGTGGGACGGTCATGCCTCCCAGCCTATTGGCCTGTTTCGTAACTGTCCCATCACCCTCGCCGGTAAGACTGTTTGCGTTGATGTCGAAGGCATTGACGCCCCTCTAGACTACAACATTCTATTGGGGCGAAGCTACACCTATGCCATGTCTGCTGTCCCATCCGCGGTCTTCCGCAAGATGTCTTTTCCACAGAATGGAAAGATAGTCACCATTGACCAGCTATCGTATCATGAGCCGCCGTCTCCATCCGCCTCCGAGACGACCATCTCTTCTGTAGCCAACAAGCATACCGTCGATTCTTTGACCAGTGTCTCCCCCGGCGTCTATAAAGATTCCACCCTGCTTGGTACTTTTCCTCACCTTCCTCCCCCTCCTGTTACTGATCCCAGCTTGTCGAATGTTTGCATGATGCAATCGTTTCAGGCTGCCCATAAACGGCCTGCCTCGGCTAGCCCGCACCCTCCTCCCCGCCCTCCGCAACCCGCTCCTAGCCATCCATCTCAGCCAGCCGGACCTCCTCTTTCTGGCCCTCCCCCTACAGCTGGCACCCCCGAACCTCTTTATCCTCCAGGCTCGGTCCCCCCTGGCCTTAACCATCTTGGAGCCGTCCCTCCTGGTCATTTCCCTGCTGGACAGATCCCCTTCTTGGCTCCCCCTCCCGGAGTATATTCCGTCCCCGTCATGGCCACCCTTTCTCTCCCTAACTTGACCTTGGGTATTCCGGTTTGGTACCTTGACCCCCCAGCCGCCACCCCCGCTGGTCACCCCAAACCTTACATGGCTTTGACACCGGTTCAACCGGTCCCCCTCGCTTCCTCCATAGCCAACGTGCCCCCAGCACCTCCACAGGACCCTTCTCCTGCTGAGTCGGCTCCCGGGAAGAAAGGAAAAGCCCGCAAGGGGGAAACCAAAGACCAAACCACCACAACCACCTCGGCTCCTCCCCCACCCTCGAAGCCTTGTGCCTTATGTGATATCATCGGTCATGCCACCCATGCTTGTCCCGAGTTACCCCGTATTCGCCCCATGGTAAAAGTCGCGTTCCCCGACACTACGGTCCCTGAAACTCCCACTCCTGCTTCGACCATCTCCAAGAACCCCAAGACTCTCCGCACCAACAAGCCTTGTGCTTTGTGCGGTGTCCATGGCCACTACTCCCATCATTGTCCTCACCTGACGCATTACCGTGCCTCCCTTGAGGTGATCCGCGAGTATGAGGTTGAACAAAATCAATCCGCCTCTCCCATTCTCACGCAGTATGCTGCAGACCAGCCTGGGGATCCCCCCGCTCCCATCCACATCCCCCCCCCTGATGTCCAGATGACGGAGTCTACAGTCACCATTCTTTACCTATCCTCCTCTGCACGACCTTCGGAGCCTCGCCCGTCTGCAACCTCCCCCGTTGTGTCCCTTGATGCTCGAGATCACTCCACTGGTGTCTCTGTTGACCTTGGCAGCCCGAGTCCTCGCCATGTTTCCGATAGCTCTCATACATCACCTTGTTTGAGTTTTGCTCATCCTGCCCCTTCCCCCCGCCATTACCGCTCGATGACTTCTACCCCCTCACGCTGCTGTCCTTTCCTTTCATCCCCTCATGTATTGTCTTGTCACACCACCTTGCGCATCCCCCCGTCCACATCCTTTATCGGTTACGCCGATGGTGCAAGTCGCTACTCCAGGAATCTTGCCTCGGCAGGGTGGGCCATCTTCACCCCCTTGCATGACCTCGTTCTGTCTAACGGGGTATGCATTGGTTCTGCCACCAACAATCAGGCCGAATACGATGCAGTGCGTGGCCTACTAGCTGATGCTTTACTGCATCGCATTCGCCATCTGCACGTTCGTTTGGATTCCTTGCTTCTTGTCATGTAACTAAATGGTGTTTATCGTGTGCGTAACCCTGTGCTGTTTAGACGCTATTTACGAGTAAAAGTCTTAATACGTAAGGTTGATGACCATAAATCTTCAATCATGTACCGTAGCATCTCTAATCACTACGTATAGTATTGCAAACCATGCTCTGGTATCAGCATTTATCACAATAATAACTATAAAGACACAATAATCAATTATCAAAAACGACAAGAACTAATATGCTCAAACCATATATTTAATAGTCCATTCATTTCCGGGATATACACATGCCCATAGCATGTTCCAAAAAACTGGGGGCACCATACGCCCCCATACATATACCTACGACATGCCCATAGCATGTTACAAACAAAAAACTGGGGGCACCATACGCCCCCCCATACATATACATACGACATGCCCATAGCATGTTACAAACAAAAACTGGGGGCACCATATGCCCCTCCATACATTCTAGGGGGCACCACCTGCCCCTACATACATCAGAAGGGGTACCATAGTGCTCCCGCACCGCCATTTATCCTGGGAGGCCCCCGGCTGTTGCCCCCGCCCCCGACAGCGGTGGATCCGCAGAAGCTCTGACCGGCCATCGCCATGCGCCGCATGATACCTCGCCACTCCGAGGGGAGACCAACACATACGCAGGCGGTGACCGTCGTCTAAATCCCGCTACCCCGCGCTTCCCGATACCCCGTCAACAACGCTCACATCTACCGCTATGTCCTCCGCAGGGGCTACCACCATCATTTTGCGCCGCTTCTCGATCCACTTGGACCCGTAGCTCCAGGATGGCCGTCCCATATATCCACTCGAAGCGTACTTGGCATATATCTCGTATACCAAAGTCTCTATTCACATCGCATTACTATTCAAAAACTTTAAACATGTTCGTATAAGAATAAAGAATTTGAATACTTACCACGGCCTCTCAAACTCGCCTTAAATCGTGGCGGTATCCGCATCCTCGTCGTAGCCTATCCCACTATAAGGGGTAGTCGTCTATGTACAACGGCATCTGATCCCAATGGGCAAAGAACTCCGGTCGAAATGTTCGCCCGACCGCCCCTCCTCCTCCTTTGCAGAGTATTCGTCCCCAACGACGCATCCTGGGCTCTCTCGGGCCCCCATCTGGAAGATGCACACGAGGCCTCAAGGTCAGGATCTTCTCAAAAGAAGAAGGCGCACAACAAAGTCCCATATGAGCAATCATGATTCACTTGCCGCCTGCATAGCGACAACTGTCGCTTTAGCGACACCAACATCATTTGGGCCCACCCAAAGTAGGTCCCACTCAACACACTCTCCATCAACACCGCCCACGGATGTGGAGGGACCCGCCCGAAAGCCTGTGATTCGGTGGAAGCACAGCTGCGGCCACTGCACGAGTTTCTAGCCTCTCTAGATCCCCGATCGATATCCGAGTCCCCTTGACATGGAAACCCGGTCGACAATGGCGTTCCACAAACTCCATGATATGCCGACCCCGCGGCAACACTGGCTGCGTGTCTCCCACTATCCCCAATGGTGGGAGGCCGGTCAGGAAGTACACATCCTGGACCGTCAGTTCGATCCTGTGCCCCTGCACTACAAGGATCTCCTGATCTGGATCCCAGTAACTGATAATCCGGGCCAGTAATGGTTCCCCTGCTCTCATCAACGGGTTCTCCACAAACTTGAGAACCCCAAATCTGGCCAATACACGACGGACGCCCTGATCCGCCTGGATCTCTGCCCGAAGTGTTCCCAGATCCCTCTCTCTCCAGTTGACCCGTAACTCTGCCATACCTGCACAAACACATTCTTTTTGTCAGGGTACAGATCGGGCAAACCATAACCACACACCAAAACCCAACTCCCAGCCATCAAACAGCACCAAGCCCCCCTCATCTCCCAGGTCGCAGTTTTCTGCCATTTTCTGGACCAGGTCGCACTTTCTGCCCTCAAACCTGCGTCCTGGGTCGCACTTTTTGCCCCAAAAAGTGCGACCCAGCCGTAGAGATGAGGGAGGGGCTGTTTCTGGGGTGTTGGGCCCTAAACTGCAAATCTAATCCACCAAAATGCAAGAGCAAGGTTAGGCCTCTTACCTCCAACTGACAGATCTCACATCCAACGGTCGGTTTGTCCGCTACGTTCGCCGCAAGATTTAGGGCCTTCTCTCCTCTCCACATTCACCACAGCAACAATAGCAAATGAATGATTTTGGAGGGAAAACCGCCTCATTAAAAGAGAACCCCTGTTTCTTCTTTCGACTGCCGCGACCACACCGTAGCCCCGTTCGACGAACCGTCAGCACCGCTGGATAGATCTCACCGAGCTCTCAAATGGGTTTTACTTAGTTTTTGGTGATTTGATACTTCACCCGGACACATTTTTCCACGAAGGGTCACTTCACCGCTCCTCAAAATCGAATTTCCTCACTTACGACACTTGTACTTGGGGCACCATATCGCCCCCTTACTTGTCCATGTTCGTGCTGATTTTCGTCATGAGTGCCCACCTTGTACTCAGCTGCAGAATCCGGGCTGGGCCTCGTACCGTGTGGCAAAGACGACCCGCCGGCCCCTCGCTAGGAGCATCCTATTAGTCATCTCATTCTGCGGGAGTCTTATCCCCAGATCCTTTACAGCACCCTTGGCCTTTAGCCTCTATCTTTTTTAAGTCAAGTTCCTCTTCGTGTCGCATCTCATGACCCCCCCTTCGCCCCCACCGTCCCCCTCCCCTTCTCGATATTGTGCTGCCGCCGCCGCCATGTCGTCCATCCCTTTATGCTCAACAAGGGAAGTCGTCCAGCTCCGCCACCCCATTCTTCCCATTTCCACCATCATCATTAGTGTCAGTCTGTCCGTCGCTCTATCGCTCTTCTCTCGTGCCTTAGTTGAGGATCTCTCATTGCCTCACCTAAGGCGGACCTCCTTCTGTCGACCTCAGCACATTTATTCCAGAAGCAAGGTCTAGAGGGCGGTGTACCTTGGTTCCAGCTTCCACTTTTGTTCGGTGCCTCGGATCAGGCAAGGGGATTTCTCACCTCCCTTTGACTTGATTGCTTCTCCAGCTCCTTTCAGCATGATCGAGATTCGTATACTGGACAGTCCAGTGACCCAGCAGCAGCTCTTGATGATTCCCGAGCGTGTGTGAGATGTCTCAGCCCTCATGAGGGGGTGGCCCTGCAGGTAGCCCCCCACATGCCCGGATGACCTCTTCATTGCAGCCTTTGATGCCGCTCCAGCTTTTGATGATGTTGGCCTTAGCCACTTGCAGCACCTCTATGATTTGCATGTATCAGTCAGACTTTGTGAGCCCTTCCCCATTTACAGGGGGCATTTGGGTTGTATTTATCTCATGTACTCAGATGATATTGTACTAGTCCTGGCTGTTATCCCAGGCACAGCATGTATGTGAGACTATTCATTGTATTTTTATCTCGCTCTTGATTATGCCAGCTGTACTCTATGGTTCGGTCCCTTGTTCACTGGCCACACTATTCTTTTGTACTTTGTCACGGCGGGCATAGGTATGCCTCCCCCGCCGCCTTCAGCACAGGTACCCTCTCATAACAGAGACTTGTTGCACCTGCGAGTCTCGTCTCCTCAGGGTCTAGTCCTTCAGCACACTATCTACCTCATATTTCTCTCTCTGACATACCCTTTGTTGTCTAGTGATTGTTTTCTTACAACGTACTTTGGTCATACGATTTGCTCCTGACACTCGCACGCTGGGGGGCAATCTGTTACACCATTTTTTGGTCATCTAACTCTTCATCATTAGATGGACCCAAAGTGCACCATGTAAGACCAGTTTTACCCCAAGTAAAACTGCTTTCACTATGTTAATTAGGAAACCCCAAAAGGAATAATTAATTAAATCATAATTTAATTATTATTCCCAGTCATGTTTAACCCAAAAACAAAGAAATTAATGAGATAAACCCATAGTTATCTTATTATTTTCTAGGAATAATTATTTAATAAAATTCCTTGTTAAATATGACCAAATCAACCACCATTAATCAAATAAATAATTATTTATTTGATTATATCCCAACCACTTCCTTAAAAAGATAAATAAATCATTTATTTATTTATTTTTCACTAATCAAGGGATTTGACCCAAGTCAAAACACCCTTTCCCTCCAACAAATAATAATAAAATATTCCATAGAGGTGGATCTAGATGTGATTAACATTATTTTAATCATGCACCAAGATCTAGAAGGACCCAATATTTTGTTATAAATAGGAGGGTTTTCCCCATCATTCTTCACCTTTTGTTGCATACTAGATCACTCTAGATCTATACACTCGGTCTCATTTTCTGCCATTGTTGCTCCCATTGAGCTCTACCTTCTACATTGGGTTTTCTACATCTACAAGAGAGAGAAAGCTTAGATCTGAAGTGCTGAGGACTACAAAGAACCCATCTCATTGAGGAGATCTGGATACACCTTCTTGTTTCCTCCCAGGTGCCCTGTAATATAAAAATTCATTCAAAAAATCGTGTTCTTGTCTTGTCTGTTGGATGCATGGAGCAAAATCTTTACTTTACTGCTTAATATCTTTCCATTTATAGATCTGTTTGTTGCAGCACTTTAACTACTAATTGCAGATCTGAAGATGTTTTGCAGCCATTATTGTTGTTAGGGCTATTAGTTATGCGTAGCCAAAGTGGTTCTTTTTCGTACGCTTCGACAAAGAATTCATACTAACAAATGGCGACTCCACACGGGTTTTAAATTACGACCGCTGTCGTTTTTCATATTCCTGCATATCCAGCTACTTCAGGCCCTAGGGCTTCTTTTTTAGCTGCTTATTTTTCCTCTTTTCATGTCATTTTTCTCACATAAAACCCTAAAAACCTAAAATTTCTAACTTCCGTGTGTTTCTGGCCCTATTGCGCAGGTAAGCGACACCAGCCGCACCTGAGACGGCAATTTTTCAGAAAATCTGCCGCCGAAACAGCCGGAACGGGGGGTCGCACCTTTTGGCCCAAAACCTGCGACCTGGACGCACCTTTTGGCCTGTTTCCTGCGACCTCAACTCAGATCAGGTCAGAACCTGCGACCTGCCTTTTTTCCAGCATTTTTTCTGTAATTTTTCTGGGTTCTGCTGCAGCCTCTGCCAGGGTTTTCCAGCCTCTGTCTCAGCCCGCCTTGACCAAGATCTGATCTGTGTTTACTCATCTAAGTGGGAACCCAGCCCCTTAGGGCTTTAGTACCCTCCACTTTTTGTGGAAGAGTTTCAGCTGTTTCAGCCGTCGGTTTCAGAGCTTCAGCCCCCTCTTTTTCCAGATCTGTTACCTCACTTTCAGATCCTTTGAAATCAGCCTCTTTTCCTTTCAAATCACCTCTTGTCGTTTTGTGTGGACCTCTGCTAAAGGCCTCTGCCTTGCCCTCCCCCCGGTTTTTTTCTGATTTCCCTTTTTCCAGCCACCTTGCCTCTGTCTCTTGGTTGTGATCTGCACCCCTTGTCTGCAGCTTTATCCTCCAGATCTCTATCCCCTTTGACCCTAGATCTGTTGAGTTTCCTTTGTGTGTGTTTCCATAGTTTTTCCCTTTCTTTTCAGCATAGTTTTGAGAGACCCACCTTCTTGGGTTAGATAGATGCATACGTAGCTGTTATTTTTCTGTTATTTCAGCATTTTACTCTCTTCTCTGTAGGTTTATTTTCAGCTACGCAGCACACTTTTTTGCTCTCAACAACGGAAAGGGTTTAAAAATTAAAATTAACGCACACCACACACTGACCCTAAGTGAAGAAGCGCTTGGTTTACACCGCCTGGCAAAGACTCTAAAATCAATCGTCACTGCACCTTATCTGCCCTTGACCTTCTTGATTCTGTCCCTTTCTGCCCTTGTCGGTTTCCTTCTTCCTGTCATCATTGCGCCCCCAAGGCGCCTTTCCCGGAGACTTCTTGGCCTTCATCCTCAGTTTCCGGTTGATCGACCTGCTCCGCACCGTCGTCGTCGAGCCAGTCCACCTTCGAGTCCGCACTCCGACTCCTCTCCTGATTCATCGGGTCCCCCTTCTCCTTCCAGTTCTCCCTCTCCGACTCCTTTTACCTTCACCATGTCCGGATCAGGGCCTAATGCTAGCGGTTCTCCCGGCCCCAATGCCGGCCCTACTTCTAGCGGAACCGTCACAACCACTACTCCGGCCACCCCTGTGCTGCCGTACATTGCAGGCCTCAACCTCCCCGATTTCCATCAGTTGATTAACGACCCCATTCACCATAATACTACCTGGCCCACTATGCCTACCAAGTTACCCTCCGATATCCCTAAGTTCGAGGGCCTTAATGGCGAAGACCCAACCAATCACGTCTGGTCTTTCCACATGTGGTGTTCCTCCAACTCCATTACCGATGACTCCATCCGTCTTCGTTTGTTCCAACGCACACTTACCGGCGAAGCTTCTAAATGGTATGTCGAATAGGCCACTTCCTCCCATACCACGTTCGAGACTCTTGCCCAAGCCTTCTTGTCGTACTTCCAGCTCCCCCTCCGATACGACACTGGTACGGAGCTCTTGACTTCATTTAAGCAATCCTCTTCCACACGCCTTTCTGCCCATGTTCAGGAATGGCGACGAAGACGGAGCTTATGTCGAGCCCCTCCCTTTAAAGATCGGGTTTACATGGACTGGTTCCTTCGCACCCTCCCATCTCCCATCGGCAAAGATGTCGCCTCTCACTTTCCTCAATCTGAAGAAGCCGCCCTCCAAATAGCTTTAAAATATGACCTGATCTACGCTCAATCTGGTTATGTTTATACCGTTCTTCCTGACATCCCCAGGCCCGGTGGCGCTAACGCCCTGGGGGCATCTCATTCCGCCGACGGTATTGTTGGATCTCTTTCCCACCCCTCTGCTCACCCTCCTATGAGCCATGGCCTTCCTCAGGGAGGGGCCAGCACCTCTAGCACTCTACCCCCTCCCGGCAACATGTATCCAGGATACGGCATGCCTCCTCCTTTTTCCCAACCTCCTGCTTACCTCAATGCTGCCCAACCCAACCCTTACTTTTATCCGCAGCCTGGTGCGCCAGCTCCTCCAGCATATGCGCTTCCGCCTCCCTTGCCTCCTCACCACCTGCAACAGCCCTTACAACCCCCTCCAGGGCAAGTATTTGCGCAGCAGGGTGCGTTTAATCCCCCTTCTTCTCAAAGAAGGCGGAGAGGCAACCAGAACCCATCTGCCCCCGGTAATCGAGGTCCCAATTCTGGTCTGGACCCTAACACTAGCAACCAGCCTCAGGGCATTCCGCCCAGGCCGGACAGGCCGCTTCGCACAAACAAGCCCTGTTCGTGTTGCGGTGTTTACGGTCACCACACTCACGATTGCCCTCTCTTACCCCAGATGCGACAGATGTGGGAGTCTCAAGCCACATTGCGCGGACAACACGCCTCCCCTCACGCTCCTCCTAATGTGGCCACTACCCCGCCAGCTGTGTTCACTGATCCTTTCCCTCAACAGGGATTCATGGCTACCCAACCCCCGACAGCCATGCAAACGCACACCTCGGTCTTACTGTTCCTCTCACTACCGTGATCCTCATGATACCCGATCCGTCCCTTCCGCCACCTTCACCTTCAAACTCGTCTCGCCAGCACCTCAAGCCCCCCGCTCAGCCGTCCCCTGTCCCCGAGCCTCCATCTTCAGGTTCTACAGAGCCTCTTTCGACATCCAGTGGCCCCTTACACATCCCTCAACCCAAAGTTGAGGTTCATCCAAAGATTCCAAAGGGACCATTACGCCGAAATGCCGCTTCCGGTCGAGCCGCTCAATCGTACAGTATAGTAGATGATTTGGCACAATCCCCTGCTGCCATTTCCACACTGGAACTCCTCCAGTCGTGCCCTTCTCAAAAGAAGGCTCTACTATCTGCCGTGGGCGCTGTTGATCCTGCTGATGACCAAATGATTGTTTTCGACGCCACTCAATCGGACCACCCTCCTCTTCCTCCTTCCGTTGCTTTCCAAATCCCAGTCAAAATCCGGAACGCCACTGTATCCCGGTGTATAATTGATGAGGGGGCATCCACCTATGTGATGTCCGCTTCGGTTTGGAAGCAACTCGGATCCCCTGAGTTGGCCCCTTCCACGATCACCCTTCGAGCGTGGGATGGTCATGCCTCCCAGCCTATTGGCCTGTTTCGTAACTGTCCCATCACCCTCGCCGGTAAGACTGTCTGCGTTGATGTCGAAGTCATTGACGCCCCTCTAGACTACAACATTCTATTGGGGCGAAGCTACACCTATGCCATGTCTGCTGTCCCATCCGCGGTCTTCCGCAAGATGTCTTTTCCACATAATGGAAAGATAGTCACCATTGACCAACTATCGTATCATGAGCCGCCGTCTCCATCCGCCTCCGAGACGACCATCTCTTCTGTAGCCAACAAGCAAACCGTCGATTCTTTGACCAGTGTCTCCCCCGGCGTCTATAAAGATTCCACCCTGCTTGGTACTTTTCCTCACCTTCCTCCCCCTCTTGTTACTGATCCCAGCTTGTCGAATGTTTGCATGATGCAATCGTCTCAGGCTGCCCATAAACGGCCTGCCTCGGCTAGCCCGCACCCTCCTCCCCGCCCTCCACAATCCGCTCCTAGCCATCCATCTCAGCCAGCCGGACCTCCTCTTTCTGGCCCTCCCCCTACAGCTGGCACCCCCGAACCTCTTTATCCTCCAGGCTCGGTCCCCCCTGGCCTTAACCATCTTGGAGCCGTTCCTCCTGGTCATTACCCTGCTGGACAGATCCCCTTCTTGGCTCCCCCTCCCGGAGTATATTCCGTCCCCGTCATGGCCACCCTTTCTCTCCCTAACTTGACCTTGGGTATTCCTGTTTGGTACCTTGACCCCCCAGCCGCCACCCCCCCTGGTCACCCCAAACCTTACATGGCTTTGACACCGGTTCAACCGGTCCCCCTCGCTTCCTCCATAGCCAACGTGCCCCCAGCACCTCCACAGGACCCTTCTCCTGCTGAGTCGGCTCCCGGGAAGAAAGGAAAAGCCCGCAAGGGGGAAACCAAAGACCAAACCACCACAACCACCTCGGCTCCTCCCCCACCCTCGAAGCCTTGTGCCTTATGTGATATCATCGGTCATGCCACCCATGCTTGTCCCGAGTTACCCCGTATCCGCCCCATGGTAAAAGTCGTGTTCCCCGACACTACGGTCCCTGAAACTCCCACTCCTGCTTCGACCGTCTCCAAGAACCCCAAGACTCTCCGCACCAACAAGCCTTGTGCTTTGTGCGCTGTCCATGGCCACTACTCCCATCATTGTCCTCACCTGACGCATTACCGTGCCTCCCTTGAGGTGATCCGCGAGTATGAGGTTGAACAAAATCAATCCGCCTCTCCCATTCTCGCGCAGTATGCTGCAGCCCAGCCTGAGGATTCCACCGCTCCCATCCACATCCCCCCCCCTGATGTCTAGATGACGGAGTCTACAGTCACCATTCTTTACCTATCCTCCTCTGCACGACACTTGGAACCTAGCCCGTCTGCCGCCTCCCCCATTGTGTCCCTTGATACTCGAGATCACTCCACTTGTGTCTCTGTTGACCTTCGCAGCCCGAGTCCTCGCCATGTTTCCGATAGTTCTCATACATCACCTTGTTTGAGTTTTGTTCATCCTGCCCTTTCCCCCCGCCATTATCGCTCGATGACTTCTGTCCCCTCACGCTGCCGTCATTTCCTTTCATCCCCTCATGTATTGTCTTGTCACACCACCTTGTGCATCCCCCCATCCACATCCTTTATCGGTTACGCCGATGGTGCAAGTCGCTACTCCAGGAATCTTGCCTCGGCAGGGTGGGCCATCTTCACCCCCTTGCATGACCTCGTTCTGTCTAACGGGGTATGCATTGGTTCTGCCACCAATAATCAGGCCGAATACGATGCAGTGCGTGGCCTACTAGCTGATGCTTTGCTGCATCGCATTCGCCATCTGCACGTTCGTTTGGATTCCTTGCTTCTTGTCATGCAATTAAATGGTGTTTATCGTGTGCATAACCCTGTGCTGTTTAGACGCTATTTACGAGTAAAAGTCTTAATACGTGCGTTTGACACCATAACTTTCAACCATGTACCCAGAGACTAGAATCACTACGTAGATAGTATTGCAAACCATGTTCTAGATTGGCATTTATCACACACAATTCATACAAGACAATAACATTAAATCAACCATCAAAAGACGATGCATATCCATAATATGTGTCGCAAACCATATATTTATGAGTCCATCTACTCTGATACACATGACATGCCCATAGCATGTTCCAAAAACTGGGGGCACCATACGCCCCCCCATACATATACATACGACATGCCCATAGCATGTTACAAACAAAAAACTGGGGGCACCATACGCCCCCCCATACATATACATACGACATTCCCATAGCATGTTACAAACAAAAACTGGGGGCACCATATGCCCCTCCATACATTCTAGGGGGCACCACCTGCCCCTACATACATCAGAAGGGGCACCATATGACCCTAATCACTATCTGGAGGCTCCCGGGCCAATGGCTCTGCCCCTGCAGCACGTAGATCCCGCATAGTTTGACCGGCCATCGCCATGCGCCGCATGATCCCTCGCCACTCCGAGGGGAGACCAACACATGGCTCTATGTACTGGTCGTCTAAATCCTGCCACCCGCGCTCTGATACTCCGGTCAACAGCTGCTCACATCTACGGCGGATGTCCTCCAGTAGGGCGGTTGCACCATCATTTTGCGCTGCTCTCGATCCACTCGGACCCGTAGCTCCAGACGCTGCCGGTCGTCCCATATATCCGGCCGGTTTTACCGGTGCTATATCTGCATACCAAAAGTCCCTGAATCAGTATCAGTATTTACTATTCAAAAACTTTAAACATGCCCGTATAAGAATAGCAATTTGTCACTTACCATCGGGCCCCCAAACTCGCCCAGCCGGAAGTGGCAGATCCGGATCCCCACAGTAGCTCATCCCACTATAAGGGTAGTCGTCTATGTACAACGACATCTGATCCCAATGGGCAAAGAACTCCGGTCGAAATGTTCGCCCAACCGCCCCTCCTCCTCCTTTGCAGAGTAGTTGTCCCCAACGACGCATCCTGGGCTCTCTCGGGCCCCCATCTGGAAGATGCACACGAGGCCTCAAGGTCGGGATCTTCTCAAAGAAGAAGGCGCACAACAAAGTCCCATATGAGCAATCATGATTCACCTGCCGCTTGCATAGCGACAACTGTCGCTTTAGCGACACCAACATCATTTGGGCCCACCCAAAGTAGGTACCACTCAACACACTCTCCACTATCATCATCTGCCCACCGGTGATGTGATGGAATGCCTGGGTGCCCAGGATTCGCAGCACAGCTGCGGCCACTGCACGATTTTCTAGCCTCTCTAGATCCCCGATCGATATCCGAGTCCCCTTGACTTGGAAACCCAGTCGACAATGGCGTTCCACAAACTCCATGATATGCCGACCCCGCGGCAACACTGGCTGCGTGTCTCCCACTATCCCCAATGGTGGGAGGCCGGCCAGGAAGTACACATCCTGGACCGTCAGTTCGATCCTGTGCCCCTGCACTACAAAGATCTCCTGATCTGGATCCCAGTAACTGATTATCCGGGCCAGTAATGATTCCCCTGCTCTCATCAACGGGTTCTCCACAAACTTGAGAACCCCAAATCTGGCCAATACACGACGGACGCCCTGATCCGCCTGGATCTCTGCCCGAAGTGTTCCCAGATCCCTCTCTCTCCAGTTGACCCGTAACTCTGCCATACCTGCACAAACACATTCTCTTTGTCAGGGTACAAATCGGGCAAACCATAACCACACACAAAAACCCAACTCCCAACCATCAAACAGCACCAAGCCCCCCTCCCCTCCCAGGTCGCAGTTTTCTGCCCATTTCTGGACCAGGTCGCACTTTTTGCCCTCAAACCTGCGTCCTGAAAAAGTGCGACCCGGCCGTAGAGAGGAGGGAGGGGCTGTTTCTGGGGTGTTGGGCCCTAACCTGCAAATCTAATCCATCAAAATGCAAGAGCAAGGTTAGGCCTCTTACCTCCAACTGACAGATCTCGAATCCAACGGTCGGTTTGTCCGCTACGTTCGCCGCAAGATTTAGGGCCTTCTCTCCTCTTCACATTCACCACAGCAACAATAGCAAATGAATGATTTTGGAGGGAAAACCGCCTCATTAAAAGAGAACCCCTGTTTCTTCTTTCGACTGCTGCAACCACACCGTAGCCCCGTTCGACGAACCGTCAGCACCGCTGGATAGATCTCACCGAGCTCTCAAATGGGTTTTACTTAGTTTTTGATGATTTGATACTTCACCCGGACACATTTTTTCCACGAAGGGTCACTTCACCACTCCTTAAAATCGAATCTCCTCACTTACAACACTTGTACTTGGGGCACCATATCGCCCCCTTACTTGTCCACGTTCATGTTGATTTTCGTCATGAGTGCCCACCTTGTACTCATGCTTCTATGACCCCCCATTGGGGCCTTTACTGTGTGGCAGCACTATCTAGTCGCCCTTGCTTAGAGCATCCGAGTTGAGTCATCCTTGCATTCATGGAGTCTATCCTGCATCCTTTTACACCCTACTATAGCCCTCCATTCCTTTTTTCTTGGTTCCTCTCTTGTGTCGCATCTCATGACCTTCAGCCCCACTGTCCCCTGTCCCTTTCGATATTGTGTCAGTCGCTGCCATGTCATTCATGCCCTTTATGCTCTAACAAGGGAAGTCGTCCATTCGCCACTCCATCCTTCCCATTTCCACCATCATCATTAGTGTCAGTCTGTCCGTCGCTCTATTGTTCTTCTCTCGTGCCTTAGTTGAGGATCTCTCATTGCCTCACCTACGGCGAACCTCCTTCTGTCGACATCAGCACATTTATTCCAGAAGCAAGGTCTAGAGGGCGGTGTACCTTGGTTCCAGCTTCCACTTTTGTTCGGTGCCTCGGATCAGGCAGGGGGATTTCTTACCTCCCTTTGACTTGATTGCTTCTCCAGCTCCTTTCAGCATGATCGAGATTCGTATACCGGACAGTCCAGTGACCCAGCAGCAGCTCTTGATGATTCCCGGGCGTGTGTGAGATGTCTCAGCCCTCATGAGGGGGTGGCCCTGCAGGTAGCCCCCCACATGCCCGGATGACCTCTTCATTGCAGCCTTTGATGCCGCTCCATATTTTGATGATGTTGGCCTTAGCCACTTGCAGCACCTCTATGATTTGCATGTATCAGTCGGATTTTGTGAGCCCTTCCCCATTTACAGGGGGCATTTGGGTTGTATTTATCTCATGTACTCCGATGATATTGTACTAGTCCTGGCTGTTATCCCAGGCACAGCATGTATGTGAGACTCTTCATTGTATTTTTATCTGGCTCTTGATTATGCCAGCTGTACTCTATGGTTCTGTCCCTTGTTCACCGGACACACTATTCTTTTGTACTTTGTCACGGCGGGCATAGGTATGCCTCCCCCGCCGCCTTCAGCACAGGTACCCTCTCATAACAGAGACTTGTTGCACCTGCGAGTCTCGTCTCCTCGGGGTCTAGTCCTTCAGCACACTATCTACCTCATATTTCTCTCTCTGACATACCCTTTTGTTGTCTAGTGATTGTCTTCTTACAACGTACTTCGGTCATACGATTTGCTCCTGACACTCGCACGCTGGGGGGCAATCTGTTACACCATTTTTTGGTCATCTAACTTTTCATCATTAGATGGACCCAAGTACACCATGTAAGACCAGCTTTACCCCAAGTAAAACTGCTTTCACTATGTTAATTAGGAAACCCCAAAAGGAATAATTAATTAAACCATAATTTAATTATTATTCCCAGTCATGTTTAACCCAAAAACAAAGACATTAATGAGATAAACCCATAGTTATCTTATTATTTTCTAGGAATAATTATTTAATAATATTCCTTGTTAAATATGACCAAATCAACCACCATTAATCAAATAAATCATTATTTATTTGATTATATCCCAACCACTTCCTTAAAAAAAAAATAAATCATTTATTTATTTATTTTTCACTAATCAAGGGATTTGACCCAAGTCAAACACCCTTTCCCTCCAACAAATAATAATAAAATATTCCATAGAGGTGGATCTAGATGTGATTAACATTACTTTAATCATGCACCAAGATCTAGAAAGACCCAATATTTTGTTATAAATAGGAGGGTTTTCCCCATCATTCTTCACCTTTTGTTGCCTATTAGATCACTCTGGATCTATACACTTGGTCTCATTTTTCCGCCATTTTTCTCCCATTGAGCTCTACCTTCTACATTGGGTTTTCTACATCTACAAGAGAGAGAAAGCTTAGATCTGAAGTGCTGAGGACTACAAAGAACCCATCCCATTGAGGAGATCTGGATACACCTTCTTGTTTCCTCCCAGGTGCCCTGTAATATAAAAAATTCATTCAAAAATCGTGTTCCTGCCTTGTCTGTTGGATGCATGGAGCAAACTCTTTACTTTACTGCTTAATGTCTTTCTATTTATAGATCCGTTTGTTGCAACGCTTTAACTACTAATTGCAGATCTGAAGATGTTTTGCAGCCATTATTGTTGTTAGGGCTATTAGTTATGCGTAGCTAAAGTGGTTCTTTTTCGTACACTTCGACGAAGAATTCATACTAACAGTAAGCTTCTTTAGTTCATTGTAATATCGTACATAAACCTTGTACCTAAATGTTAGGTCCATATATTACTAGTACAGTCTCTTATTATTGTTAGTGTAACCCCCTTATTGTTACTTTTGTACCCCTCTAACCCCAATATTGTTATTATTGTGCCCATACATTATTATTGTCAGGTTAGCTAGGATTATATCGTGATCCCATGGACTCCTATATATAGAAGGAGGTTTTTTCATTTGTATCATTCAATAATTGTTCATCTATTTAATGTAAAGGAGTTTTCCCCCTTGAAAAGTCTTATTTCTAAGGCGTTTATCTCTCTTTTCTTGTATTTTTGGAGCTATTTTCATAACATTTGGTATCAGAGCTTTGGATTCTAGGGTTTCACTGCTCCAAATAGGTCATCTTAGCATTTTCGCTATAACGTTTTTTTATACGAAGGTTCAGAAGCTAAAATTTTTACAGAGCAAAGCCTAAATCCTGAGGAACGTCGTGTAAAAATTTTAGATATTGGTTCGTAATATATTCCGAGATATGATTTGTACAAGTTAGGGTTTTTTCAGTCTCCCGAATTTCACCTAAAACAAGTCATCATGTAATTTGTGCTATAAAATTTTTTCTATGAAGGTTAAGAAGATGATTTTTTTACAGAAGGAAGCCGTAATCTGGAGGAACTTCCTGTAAAACTTTAAGACTTGGTTCGCAATATTTTCAGAGATATGATTTGTGGAATTTAGGGTTTTGTAAGGCTCCCGAATTTCATCTCAAAGAGGTGACCGTGGGAAAATCTTCATAAATCTCTCTCTGAGCATCAGATTGGAATTCTTTATAAAGTGTATGAAATTACATGGACTATAGTTTCATGTATATTAATTTCAGAGTTGAAGGAGGAAACAGCGACACGTGGTAGGTCATACAAGTTCGCTTTATTGAACCGGTCCATAATTAGGTCATTGTGGGAGATCATGCATAAATTTTCCTTGAAGAATCCAAATCAGGTTAGACCTGTGGCATTCGAAAGAAGATTCAAAGGGCTACTACAGGGCCGAATTTCAGATATTGAAGATCCGAAATCATAGAGATAATTCAGTTTCAATATCGAGCTCCTCAAAAGCAAGAAAATGTGTGCATTTTTTTTTTCGAATTGCATAAATCTTGTGTGAAAAATCAGTTTGAAGTGATTCCAAGATTGAAGCATAGATATCAGTATTAGGTTCTAAAATTCCACCTAAAAATAATTCAACACCCATTAAGCCTACAGAAGGCTCTACTATGACTCATGAAGAGGAATAAGCGCAACATGACATATCAAAATTACAAGAGCAAGTGCACCAAATTTTACTCTTGCAAAGAGCAACAAAAAATGAAATGGAAGTTTTGAAGAAAGGTGTGGAAGCTAAGATGTATGATTTGAAGAAAGGTATGGATGGTTTGAAGAATGGCATGGAAGCTAAGATGGATGACATGGAAGCTGGCATGGAAGCTAGGATGGATGACATGGAAGCTAAGATCAATGAAAAAATGAAAGACAACATGGAAAACATGAAGACTGATCTAAAAGCATACATGGAAGGTTTGACAAAGTTGATACAAGAAATTTTTCCAAATGGCGAAAAGATAGTAGAGGAAACTCATGATGAGAACAAAATAAATGTTAGTCGTTATTTTATAAACTCTAATGTTGGATGGAAGAACCACCATATTCCAAAGATGGATATGAGGAATTTTGATGGCAAGGATCTCGTAGCATGGATACTACAGATGGAGCAATATTTTGACCTCAATAATGTGCAAAACACACAAAAGGTATGTATTACAACTATAGATTTAGAACAAACTACTTTTGTATGGTATCGATGGCTTTACTCCCGTAAAAAAATTGTTACTTGGTCAATTTTTATGGAGGAAATGATAGCACATTATGAGGATACAAAGAGCAACACCTTCTTTAGCCAATTGATAAATATCAAACAAAATGGTTTAGTTGTGGAGCACATTGAGGACTTCCAAAAAATGAATATAAGGGTAAGTGATATTCCAAAGGAACATAGGATTGATGTCTTCATAGGGAATTTAAAGGATAACATCGAACATGAAGTTCACATTTGGGAACCTAATTCATTGTAGAAGGCATTAAGATTGGAAAGAAAAATTGAATGTAAATTATGGCGACAAGGAATTGTGATAACAAATACACTAAAGGTCATAAGTGTGCTGAGAAGAAATTATTTTCCATAGATTGTGAAGAGGAGAAGAAAATGAACAAGAAACTTCAAAAGAAGAGGATATACACCAAGTACCAACCCTAGATGAAGAAGAAATGAGTCCAACCATATCGTGTAATGCATTGGTAGGTATTACCACTCCTCAAAATCTCAAGATAGAAGGACATATCAAGAAGAAAAAGGTAATAGTGTTGATTTATTCGGGTAGTACCCATAATTTTATTCATTGTAAGGTAGCCAAGGAATTGAATTTTTTTCTATACCCAACACCAGAATGTCAAGTGATGGTTGCAAATGGAGGAACTATAAATTGCTTTGGAAAATGTCATAATATCAAGCTAAACATGGGGGAATATGCATTGAATAGTCCAATGCTTTCCATTCCAATGGGAGGTGCTGATGTTGTACTAGGAGTACAATGGTTACAATCTTTGGGGACGATATCTTTTAATTTTCAAGAACTTTTCTTGAAATTTTTTTATGAAGGAAAGGATGTCGAATTACAGGGTATCGCAGGGAAGCCAAGAAAGATAATAAGATCTAATGTCATGAAAAAATCTTCTAAAGAAATAAAAATGAGGCGTAATTGCACAATTATGCTCACTAGAAGTTCCAACATCAAAAATCATCTATTTCTCCAGATCTCCAAAAAGTCTTGGACAATCATTCCAAGGTGTTTGAAACTCCCAAAGGACTCCCACCTATTCGTGATCATAAATAATGCTATTCATTTGATTACATGAATTGTTCCTCCAAACATCAGGCCTTATAGATATCCTTATGTCCAAAAGAGAGAAATTGAACATATGATTACAGAAATGTTACAGGTTGGTATAATTCAACCTAGTCAAATTTCTTTCTCTGCTCCAGTAGTATTGGTGCACAAGAAGGATGGATCATGGCGCATGTGTTCAGATTATAGGGAGCTCAATAAGCTCACTATTAAAGATAAATTTCCCATTCCTGTGATTGATTAATTATTGGATGAATTACATGGATCAATTTATTTTACCAAGTTGGATCTTCATTCAGGATATCATCAAATTAGAATGAAGACATAAGATATTCTGAAAATAACATTTCGAACTTGTGAGGGTCATTATTAATTTTTGGTCATGCCTTTTTGACCTTACCAATGCACCTTCTACATTTCAAGGATTGATGAATTCCATTTTCAAACCCTTCCTTGGAAAATTTGCGCTAGTATTTTTTGATGATATACTAATCTACAACAGGTCTTGGAAGGATCATGTTCAACATGTTGACAGGGTGCTCAAACTATTGGCGGAGAAACAATTATATGAAAAAACATCCAAATGTTTCTTTGGAGTACAAGAGGTGGAATATCTGGGTCATATTGTCTCTCATGAGGGTGTTAAGGTATACCCTAACAAAATTAAAGCCATTAAGGAATGGAAAGTCCCCACAACCATAAAGAAGTTGCGAGGATTTCTCGGGTTAACAGGGTATTATCACAATTTTGTTAAGAATTATGGGAGAATACCAGCACCTCTAATAACATTATTGAAGAAAGATGAATTTTCATGGACTCCTGAAGAAACTAAGGTCTTGAACATCTTAAAGAGGCAATGTGCCTAGAATCGGTCTTAGCTACGCCAGACTTCACAAAAACCTTTTTTGTGGAATGTGATGCCTCTGGAAATGGAATTGGTGGTTTTTTAATGCAAGAAGGAAGACCTATTGCTTTTGAAAGTCATCCAATCAAAGGAAAGTATTTACAAAAAGATATTTATGAGAAGGAAATGTTGGTAATATTATCTGCACTAAATAAATGGTGACCTTACCTGATGGGAAGACACTTCAAGGTAAAAACTGATCATGATAGTCTTAAACACTTTTTGGAACAAAGAATATCTTTAGAAGAGAAGAAAAAATGGGCCACAAAGATGTTGGGTTATGACTTTGAAATCATATACAAAAAAGGGAAGTAAATGTTGTCATAGATGCACTCTCAAGAAAGGACGAAGAGGTGGAAGCATTGCTTTGTACCATTTCTATTATCCAACTAGATTGGGTAGCCGAAGCAAGAATGAATGGAGGAAGGACGAAGAAGTGTGGACACTCATTCAAAAGTTACAACAATATCCTATTACATCTGATACATTTAGTTGGAAAAATGATTTCTTATGGTACAAAGATTGCTTATATATTTGTAAGAATTCACAACTAAAAGAAAATATTCTTTTGGAATTGCACACTTCTCCTTTAGGAGGACACTCAGGATTTTTAAAAGTTTACCACAGGGTGAAGAAAGATTTTTTTTGGGATGGAATTAAATCTTATATTCAAAAGGTTGTGGCGGAATTTTTGGTTTTCCAACAAAATAAAGTTGAGCCAATTAAGACCCCGAGTCTTCTACAACCTTTATCCATTCCAAGTCAACTTTGGGAGGAGATTTCAATAGATTTTATCATAGGCTTACCTAATTCCGAAGGAAAGAGTGTAATCATGGTGGTAGTTGATAGACTTACCAAGTATGCACACTTTTGTGAATTATCTCATCCATTTATGTCAATTACAGTTGCTACTGCATTTACGGAAGAAATTCAAAAGCTACATGGAAACCCAAAGATTATTGTAAGTGACAGAGATCCCATTTTTATTGGAAATTTTTGGACGAAATTATTTTCTTGTTTAGGTACTCAACTAGCTCATAGCTCATCTTATCATCCTCAATTCGATGGTCAAACTAAGATAGTGAATAAATGTTTGGAATGATATCTTCGTTGTTTTGTATTTGATAAGCAAACACAAAGGGTCAATTGGTTACCTCGCTGAATGGTGGTATAACACTTCCTTCCATACTGTAGCAAAAATGAACCCATTTATGGCACTTTATGGATATCATCCACTGTCCATCACATCATCTTTAAGAGAAAATTCTAAGGTTCAAGCAGTGGAAGATCACATAGAGCATCAAAAAAAAGTTCTCCAACTCTTAAAGGATAACCTAAAACTTGCACAAAATCGAATGAAACAACAGGCAGATCAACATCGCAGCGAGAGAAGTTTTGATGTAGGAGACTGGGTATTTTTACGGCTACAACCATAAAAACAAATGTCCCTCAAGAAAGCTAAGAAGGATAACAAATTATCGCCAAAGTACTATGGTCCTTACAAGGTGTTGCTAAAGATTGGTTCTATGGCATACAAATTGGAGCTTCCTACTTCTTCGCGAGTGCATCCAATTTTTCCATGTTTCATGCTTAAAGAAGGTTATGGGTGACAAAATTCCAGTTCAAACAATATTTCTAGAACTTGATGAGGAAGGAAAAATGATATTGGAACCTAAAGCAGTCACGAAAAGATGAACTCGACAGCTACAAAATCGATCAATTTCAGAGTATCTCATCAAGTGGAAGAACTTACCCACTGAATATTCTACATGGGAGGATGAGAATTTTATACGAAAGCATCCGAAGCTACTTAAGCATTGAGGACAACACTTTTTTGAAGGAGAGGGGCATGTTAGGTTCCTATATTACTAGTATAGTCCCTTATTGTTGTTAGTGTAACCCCCTTATTGCTATTTTTGTACCCCTGTAACCCCAATATTGTTATTATTGTGCCCTTACATTATTATTTTTAGGTTGGCTAGGATTATACTATGATCCCATGGACTCCTATATATATAAGGAGGTTTTTTCATTTGTACCATCTAAGAATTGTTCATTTATGTAATGTAAATGAGTTTTCCCCCTCGAAGTGGCTTATTTCTAAGGCATTGATATCTCTTTTCTTGCATTTTTGGAGCTGGTTTCATAACACTAAATCTAACCAAACCATTTACTGCTAGGTGATACTCCTCATCCCTATCACCCTCACCTTATTTTTGCAACCTATGATTCAACTACATGTACCTGTGTTCCTATTGTCTTTCCTATAAGATATTCTCCTACAAATATGTCCCATAAGAACTCACAACTGCAATATTATTTACATGCACTCTCCTACTGAGAGCATATGCAACCTTGTTCTCCTTTAATTTGATGTATCTAATATCAAAGTCGAACTCACTGAGGGTAGGAAACTATCTATCTTGTCTGGAACTCAAATTAGGTTGGTAAAATAGATACTTCAACCCACCATGATCACTCATAAGAACAAATTGCCTGCCAAGGAGATAATGCCTCCACATCTTCAATGCATGAATAAAAGTTGTTGATCTGAAAATCGATCGACCTCTAACAATTTTCAAATTTGATTGATTTGGGTCTTCAAACGTTAACTTTGTTCATAACTTATTCAAATGTGAATAGTTAAGTTTAAAGGAACTTAAAGATGAAAAAAAATTGTATGAAACCCAACATGACAAACTTGAAGAAGGGAACAACCAAGTGATAATGAAGTTCACCACACAATATGTGGTGTACGTCTCTGGGCCCTGCTTCAATGGCTAGGACGCTTTATTAATATAAAAAAAAGTAGTACATTACAAATATTTGGCTCATAGAGTAAACCTCTTCTAGAGTGGTATTTTCCCCTTCAAAGAAATGTTTTCCTTTAGAGAACTCTCACTCACAAGTTGACTCCCTTTAGCAAAGAAATGATGGCGCCAAAAAGGACTCTCTCACAGAATGTGGAAAAAAGTCCTCGTACTTATTATGATATAAAAAACCCAAATTCGACTTCTTCTCGATGAAGTTTTGATATGGTATTCCTCGAAATTCACAATGAGAATAGACTAAAAATTTGGTTACTTCAATGAAGAGTCCATGTTTCATATGCATTCGGAAGGCTTGAAAACCCTTGTCTAGGCTCTTGAATCACCTAAAAATGCCTCCATATGGCCACAAAACATTAAAATGTTCTCTGCTACAAATTATAAACAAACTTGGCTCTGCAAACCTCTACACAAAAATTGTGTAACGAAATTGGTGGGAAGACCTGGTTTATCACCCCAAGTTGGAGGTTCGATCCAAAGTTGTCACTGTTTGTTGGTGGTTTGGTCAAAACATGTGGTAAAAAATATATATTTTTTTAACAAATATTTTGGGCAGAGTCCATGAACACACTGCCCACAACTACTGTTCAAAAATTAAAATATACCAAGGCCCACGAGCCATTGGGACCATAGTTATGACGGGTCGGTTGACCCAACCATGTGACACCCTAATGTTAGTTCCCCATAATTTTTTATATTGGTGAGAAAAAATGAATATGGGTAACCTCAGACTAGTCTTTGGAGTCCTAGGACCTAGCCTTCCTAGACTCAGAGAGGGCTCTCTCTATTTTTTGCAAAGGATGTGAACTTGTTTGCTTTTAGGATTTGATTTTAGGCTAGTTGTTAATTTTAGGGTTTGTTTGTTTGTTTTGGTTGGGTAGATGATCAAGTAGAATAGATGGAGTGAAGAAATGTTCAAGTCATTTGGCTATGGAGTCTATAAAAAGTCACAGGAATTTCAAAAATGAATCAGGGTGCATCACAGGGAAAATCTAACCTGATCAAATGGATTTTCAAGGTTTGTGTGATATGAGATGAACATCAAGTTTGTGACAAAGTAGGGCAAAGGGAAGTTAAGAATCCTTTGTCAAATACTTTAACAAGAAGGGCCTTCAACACTATTTAGCATAAAGAAGTAATCTTAAGACAGGGCAAACCAATAACTATTTGATTCAACTTAAGCAAATAAGCATTTAAGACAAACAATCCGGTGAACTATAGAAGGCGAGAAACTCATTTAACTTCTAGTGATTTCACCTTCAAGGTTAGAAAAACATTCTAGATAAACATATAACTTTAATCAAAGAAGAGGGAACTCCTAAACATCATTGATCATAGTCATAACGACCTCCAAAGCAACTTTTCAAGAATGGACAAAAGGTATGATCGAAACATAGCCTCTTTGGCAAAACGTAATTAGTGATAATTCAAAGAAAGCTCTCAAAAACAGTGTTTTGGTGACATCAAACAAGCAGGGCTAACCATAAAACATTTTTGATATATACTGTATTGAACCATTCATAAGATAAACAAGCTTGGGTGGGTCTAGAGAGAAACTAAGAATTTGTAATATTCCCAATTAGTCCTAAGCTAATGGGAATATTCAATTTTGTTTTATTTTTCTATTTCAAGAATAAAATTGTAAAGGAGGTTCATAAAACTCCTGAACAGTAAATAAATCAAGGAAAAATGTGAAAAAGGCTAAAACTTGGCTATGTAAGCAAGCACCCTTAGGTGTGAAAGGGGTTAGATGTTTTGACTGGGTCAACCATGACCAAATCTACAACACTATCTTGGAGGAGTGGCCATCAATGAGGCACAACGCAGTTTTAGATGGAGCTTCTTTGTGTGAAAGTGGTGTTTTCAATGAAGGTGGTTTAGGGTTTGCAAGCTCTCAACTTATAAAAGGAAGAGGATGGTAGAATGAGCTGGTTGTTGATGATATTGTAATTTCTGAATATATTTTTTGTTTAGACATATATCATTCTCTTTTTGTTTAGTTGAGAATAGTGTTGTTTAGCACTGGGTGTTCCTGATCGGGAATCCCACCTCTTTCCTTGAGAGCCCTCCTAGAAGAGTTTGCATTTCTTGTCCACTATTTGGCTAAAGGCCAAGCTTCTTCTTCCAACTACAATGTATATCCCGTTGATGGTTTGGTTGTCTTTGAAAGCTGCAGCAAGTGGAGGCTAGATCTACTCATATCTAGACCATTCTAGTGCTCCTTTTCAGTGGGGAAGGCTTCTATCCCATTGGCAAGAGAGTATTGGATCAGTGGAGCATTATTTTCAGATCTTGGAATGTGGCCAAATATGTTCTAAACCCTACAACATAGTTTTTCTTCCAGATATGCGTTTTCTTGTAGGTGTTGTTGTAGGGTCTTTTGGCACATCTTTTTGGAGGAGTGATTTTCATGTGTTGGGGATCTGCCTTTCACCTTTGAGATCAATTGAAGAGGATCATTATATTATATATATCAGATTAGATCTAAATATTCCTAAATATATGAAGTTTTATGCAGATCTGCAACTTTAGATCTCAGATCTACTCCTTGTACTTCACGTATTGCTGAAAACCCCAAGGGGATATTAAGAAGAGCCTTTATAGTGTATGGATCTATCATAGATCTGAATTTTCATGCATTATTTTGCTCTAGATATAAGATGTAATCAACATTTGTTGTAGCTCCATAAAATAACGTTGTCTAAGTAGTTTTAGTCTCAATATATGGTTGCAACACCTCTTTTGAGGGTTTTCTTCTATTGGAGTCTTCTATTTCCTGTTGTACATCTCATGAGCTATCTTGTGCACATATTTTGCTGATGTAAATGTAAATAAAGAGTCTCCATATTGGCCTCTTGCTCTTACTTAGATGATCTGTGTTATTTCTTTGCATAGTTGTCTTGTATTGCAACATTCCCCATTTGGGAATATTACAGTGGTATCAGAACATCATCTTGGCACAACCTGTGCTTTCTAAGAAGCCACTACTCTGCATGTGCTATTGAGAGGGCTAGAGACCTTCAAGATGCCTTGCAAAAAGAAAAGACAAGCTTTCAACATAAGCCCTCTTTTCCTTCAAAGGGAAATGAATAAAAAACTACTCCTTCCAAGGAGAGCTCATACAAGAAGCCTCTTGATGATGAATTCCAGAGAGATCTAAGAAAAAGGAAGCTATGCTTCACTTTCCGAGAATCATGGGCACCTGGACATAGATGTGCTACAGGAAAAGCACATTACATAAAGGTCTTCTCAGATATTGAGGAGGAAGAAGAAGAGGAACCAAGAAGAGGTCACAACGCTGACACTGCAGAAGGAGAGAAAACATCATCAGGAGATGGAGATGGAGAATTTTATCCCATTGGAGGGGATCTTGCATCTTTGAGAGGGGTACCTAAGTACTTGACCTTAAGAGTTCAAGGTTCTATATTGAATAAAAAGGTTTCTGTATTGATTGATAGTGGGGCCACTCACAATTTCATTGATGCCCATCTAGTGCAAAGGAGGGCAATACCCAATGATACTTTTGAGGGATTCTATGTTTTGGTCCCAGGAGATAGAACAATGCAATGCATGCATTTTGTCCCATCACTTTCAGTCACCATGGTGACTTATACTTTGGTTTATCACTTCTTTGTGGTTGACATACCTGACACCAATGTGATTTTGGGTGTTCAATGGCTGATTACATTGGGAAAAGTCACCACTGATTGGGAGGCTTTGAAAATGGAATGGCTGGACAAGAAGAGTGGTGAAACCCCAATGATCAAAGGCATGCATACATACCCCTCACATTCCACTTCCACACAAAGAACATATATGGATTTGCACAATGGAAGCAAGGACCTTACAGTCCCATCTATCATGCTCATGAGATTGCTACATGGGACACTCTTATCTAGTGGAAAACCACCTGGGAGGCCACCTGATTCAGTTTTTGTGGGAGATATTTCACAAGAGGATGCTCCAAATTTAGATCCAAGAGGGATGGGAGCATTGGAAGACAATGATACAGCGCTGGGAGGCTTGGGTAGGCTCAAGAAGGAGGGAAATCTTCTTCCATTATCATCATCACCCACTCTCATTTCTAATTCTGTGCTATGGGAGGAGAAGAATGGAAGGGATGGCCTTCCAACACATCCCTTTGGCATAGGAGATGTCAAGGAGGAGAGAAGAAGCATGAAAGATATTTCTGTTGATACATCATCAGCGCTGTCATTGTTGGGAATTTTATATCCATATTGGAAATCCCAGCTGTTAGTGGATTATTCCAAGAATCTTCACACTTGTATGATACTTGATGACCAACTGCATGAAGAGGGATATATAGTCCATGAAGGATTAATCTATCATCATGGTAGGATCTTCTTATCTAGAGCCTCCAAGCTCAAGGAGAAGTTTCTACAAAGGGCCTACAAAGAGTTCTATTTCAGCCACACCTATTCTATGAGGATCTACAACAACATTAGGAGAAGCTTTGAATGGGAAGGCTTTGGAGGAGAAATACTGCAGAATTTTCAATAATGCATGTACCATGTGGATTTGGGACAACAATATGACTCTATGAAAGAGTTGTTTCAACCATCTCTTCCTTCTTTTGAGAGAGGAGATAGATTTATACACCACTCCATTTGTATGATGAGGATTGTTGGTGAAGAACATGCTCATGTAAAACTTGTTTTATTTTTTGATTGTATGCATTCTTTCACCATTTTTATGTAGGCCATGACTCCAAGGAGGAGTATTTTATCTTGTAATCTCCATGGCCAACATGGGGCCACAAAAATTTCTGAACTTGGCCACTCCCTTGGTGGAAAAAGGGATATTTTTCATCATGATGGATGCTTTCCTAAGGCACCAAATATATCTCACACTTTCAGCCATAGTGAGATAACATGGAAAAAAATTAAGTGGTGGGAAAACCACTTACCACATTTAGATCTGATGCAGGCAGGAGATGCACTGTGCTGGTTCCACATGTGGCACTATGACCCACCTCCATATGCACAAATTTCGTTTTGTTTGTACATTGTTTTGCTCCCATACATTGATGATATACTTGTACTTTTTATGGGAATGTATGGAGGGAGGATGTGAGGTATGCATGTTCCCTATGGGATGGAGGTTCTCCATGTATCTTATGCTACATGTTTCCGGGAGGACATTGGGGAAGCCATGTTTGTTTCATTTGAGTTATTGTCTCTTTGTGGTATGAACTATTTACATCTCATGAGAACTTTGGAGGAACAATTCATGGAGGGCTGGATTGGTGAATACTTAGCTTATGGAGGAAGTTTATCACATGATGGTGTCACCAATGGAGGAGGAGAAGAGTTGCAGCACTCACCTTATCAGTTGCTTGAGGACAAACAACATTTTGGAGGGGAGGATTGTAATATTCCCAATTAGTCCTAAGCTAATGGGAATATTCAATTTTGTTTATTTTTATGTTTCAAGAATAAAATTATAAAAAAGGTTCACAAAACTCCTAAATAGTAAATAAATCAAGGCCAAATGTGAAAAAGGCTAAAACTTGGCTATGTAAGCAAGCACCCTTAGGTGTGAAAGGCGCTAGATGTTTTGACTGGGTCAACCATGACCAAATCTACAATGTTGTCCTGGAGGAGTGGCTATCAATGAGGCACAACGCAGTTTTAGATGGAGCTGCTTTGTGTGAAAGTGGTGTTTTCAATGAAGGTGGTTTAGGGTTTACAAGCTCTTAACTTATAAAAGGAAGAGAATGGCAGCATGAGATGGTTGTTGATGATATTGTATTTTCTGAATATATTGTCTATTTAGACATATCTCATTCTCTTGTTGTTTAGCTAAGAATTGTGTTTTTTAGCACTGGGTGTTCTTGATCGGGAATCCCACCTCTTTCCTTGAGAGGCCTCCTGGAAGAGTTTTCAATTCTTGTCCACTATCTGGCTAAAGGCCAAGATTCTTCTTCCAACTACAATGCAGATCCTGTTGAGGGTTTGGTTTTCTTTGAAATCTACAGCAAGTGGAGGCTAGATCTACTCATATCTAGACCATTCTAGTGTTCCTTTTCAGTGGGGCAGGCTTCTATCCCATTGGCAAGAGAGTATTGGATCATTGGAGCATTATTTTAAGATCTTGGCATGTGACCAAATATGTTCTAAACCCTACAGTGCAATTTTACTTCTAGATCTGCATTTTTCTGTAGGTGTTTTTGCAGCGTCTTTTGGCACATATTTTTGGAGGAGTGATTTTTATGTGTTGGGGATCTGCCTTTCACCTTTGGGATCCATTGAAGAGGATAATTATATTATATATATGAGATCATATTTGAATATTCCTGAATATCTAAATATTTCTGCAGATCTGCGGCTTTAGATCTCAGATCTACTCCTTGTGCTTCATGTATTGTTGAAAACCCCAAGGGGATATTGAAGAAAAGCCTTTATAGTGTATGGATCTGTCAGAGATATGACTTTTCATGCATTATTTTTCTTTAGATCTAAGATGTAATCAACAGCTATTGTAGCTCCATAAAATAACGTTTTTTAAGTAGTTTCAGTCTTAATACATGGTTGCAGCACCTCTTCTGAGGGTTTTCTTCTATTGGAGTCTTCCATTTCCTATTGTACATCTCATGGGCTATATTGTGCACATATTTTGTGGATTTAAATGTAACTAAAGAGTCTCCATATTGGCCTCCTACTCTTACTTAGATGATCTGTGTTATTTATCTACATAACTGTCTTGTATTGTTGCATTCCCCATTTGGGAATATTACATAATTCTCTAAAATGACCTAGCAGAGGAAAACATAAAGGCAATGAAGAAAAAATAGAGCTAAGGTGCCTTTGAAAAACATTTCTTAGTCTACAAAATTTGTCCTACTGCAATATAAAAGGATGAAACACAATGATACATAAGAAAACAATAACTGAATAGAAGCACATCACCATTAAACAAGCTCAGGGATCTTGCAATCAAGCCTTCTCCATCATCAAGCAAAACAAGCCATCCATAAATTCCACAACACCAATTTCTCTTCAATCTCCAAAAAAAACTATGTATTGCTCCCAAGAGTCATCAAATGCCAACCTTTTACAATAAGGCCCTCATGCACTATTTATCTAGCAAAGGAGGGAAAAAACCCTAACTAGGGTTTGAAAATCTCAAAAATAGCCATAAATGTCATTTATGCCCAAGAGACCATGTTAGGCCCAAGGCACAAAATATCTCATGAAATAAATGCAAAAATAACTCCTAGCACCTAACTTTGGAGTGATATTCCTCAAAATACACTAAAATATCATTTTTCCATTAATGAGTGTCTTTTGTTGACTTTTTGGCAAAAAACGCATAGTGAGGTCTGAACGCGTAGCCCCTGTACGGGAGAAATTGGGTCCACTTGCAGCCAAGCTTTGATGACCTTCCCAATGTCGAAATTGGCTTTGTGATCACCCGTTGGAAATCCTGCTGAGTCTGCCTTCCAAAAATTCCTTTGGTTTTATGATTAGTCTCCATTATCCTATCCAAAAAATAAAATTTCCAAAGCCACTCTAGGCGCAGCGCCAGGCCTGAAAATGAGTCAGAAAGGTGAAAAATAAGGTGTTTTTAATCCTTTTGAGGGGCCAAAAATGCTCCAAATGCTCTAAAATTTGGTGAGAATGTTGTACTTGAGCTGAGGATTCCAAAAATGCAAGGCTTTCCTACTGAAGTTGCATGAGGTGAAAGCGTAGCGCCAAGGGTGCTGCTCCTAGAGGCCTCAAAATTTGTAGCAAAACAAAATTTGTCAAAAATTTCCCAAAATTGGTGGATGTCTTCCTTATGGAGTTTGAGAGGCCTGTAGAGAAGCTTCAACCAAGATTCCAAGGTTTTCTTGGTATTTTTCCTCTTTGAATGTTTGTATTTTGGCATGGGCCTTTTTGAGTTTAGCCCTTGCAATTTGGTTTCTCCGGGCATAATGCTTGGTCATCTTCCTTTGGAGATCAAGATCTTTATTGGCTTTCTCCAATTTGGCCTCCAAGTGTATGTTTGATATTTCTAGCCAAGGCTCCCGATCATACTCTATCTCCAAGGTAAGCAACTCATCTACAGGGAGCTACTCTGCCAAGGCTGATTCTTGTTCTCTTTGTTTTGCCAAGGCCTTCTTTAAACCCATGGTTCTTTGTCTCCTTCTAGACTACCCTTCTTCATCTTCACTTTCCTCATAGGTGCCCATGAATTCTTCTAGCTTTACCTATTCCCTTTGAGCTTCTTTCTGGGTTCTGATTTCTCTAGCATCATAAATGGAATTTTGTGCCCCTAGCTGTCTATTGTCCATCTCAAGGACATCATTCACACTCTTGGCCCTATCTAGATTTGCTTGGAGGTATTCAATTTGGGAATCTTTGTTCTGGAGGAGCAAGTTTGAGATCCTTGCTTCATTTTCCTCATCACTGTCAATATGAATGATTTCAAACTCTCTCTCAACCTCATGCTAATATTCTTCTTCTTCCTTTACCTTTTCTTTGCCTTTATATAGTGGCTTAGTGGATGTGGAAGGCATGGCCCCTTGACTTTTTGAGGTAGAAAACACACGCCTTTCCCCTCTTTGGTATACCAATGAAAGAGGCTCAACTCTGCTCATTTTGGTGTTTTCATCATGGTTGCCATCATTTGTTTCCATGTCTTCCTCTTCATCACTTGGACTACTGCTTACCTCTTTACCTTCAACATCAGCCTCACTTTTAGCCTCTTCACTGATTTTTGCACTTTCATTTTGTTCTTCATTGTAGCTTCTTGCCTCATTATTGTTGTGATCTTCATTTTCAATATCAGACTCTTCATTTTCTTTACTGTTTTCATGACTATCATGACTGTTGTCATGACCGTCATGATTGTCTTCTTTCTCATTGATGTTTGCTTCTCACTGCTGTCATTTTCCTTGTTGTCATGTTCCTCACTGAGGCTTGCTTCATTGGTGTCCATGTTTTCTTCAGCCTCTTCATTTTCTGTATTGTTATCATCTTCATTTGGGCTGCTCTCTTCATCTTTTCCCTCATCTCTGTCATGACTATGAGCCTCACTGTTTTGGCTGTCATTAGGGCTCTTAGTCTCACTGTTGTCCTTAGGATCATCCTCTATTTCTTTTTCACTAGCCTCATATTCATTATTATCTACCTCCATGTCTTATACTTCATTTCTGACCTCTTCTTCATCACTGCTTAATTCATTTCCAAGGTCAGATTCTTCATTTCCTCCACTATTATCATATCCCTCTATTTCCATGTTTTCTGATTCTTGTTAGTTTGACTCATCATCACCCTCATTATCATGGTCTTATTCATTGTCACCCTCATTCTCATGGTCACTTGCTTGTTCACTGCCACTTCCTTCTTGATCTGATGCATTAGGAGAGGGTGAGGAAGGGAGGTTTTCTTGAGGAGAGGATACTTGTGTAGATGTTGAGGCATGATCAGTAGGAGGTGATGGAGGAGTAGAGGGAGGAGGATGAGATGATGTGGGTAAATTGGGCTGATGATGGGGCTGTGGGCTTGTGAACACTTCATGAGCTATGAACACCTCCCAAGGTATGCCTTTTTGCTCTAATTGATGTATCACAACCATTTTGATCAAGGAGTGGTGGAACAAACTTTGAATTTGTTGGGAATAGTTCCTTCTTCAGACAAAAAAAGACATCTTTTCAATACTCCTATAGAGGTAGTAGGGTAAATGAAGCATCTTGACCCTAGGGAAGTGCATGAGAAATCTAATATGATAGGAGTAGAGTCTAGAGTACCTTCCCTCTCAGGTAAAATATTTCATGATGACCCTCATCAAGGGTGCATACCTCTCTAGCAAGTGTGAGAAAGGGAAAATAGTCTTGCAGCCTTCTTTGTACCTAGGCTTGAGAAATGGCTCATAGTAGCTCATGTCCAAATTTTCTCTTTTGAACCATTTTTCACTGACATCAGGTATACCTATAGCACTCGAAATGGCATCTGATGAGAGTTCAAAGGTCACCCCTGCAAAGCTTTATTGTTTGTTATGTAGGTTAAGAATGAATAACCTTGTGAGCTCTGGGTGATTTTCTACTTGTTGGAACTTTTCAAAAAACTGAAAACACCCTACATTTTGAAAGCATGTGAGAATCATGGGAGAGGTAGTAAGCTCCACAGTGTCTTGGGGTTCAAATATATTAACCTTCCCACCCTTGTGCTTTTTCCTCATAGGCACTTGGCCTCCTTCACTTCTAACACTCCCTTCTTCTCTTGATATGGTGATTAGTGCTACCTTTAAACAACACTAGGCCTGCTTGTGAAACTTGGTAGGAGGAGTGAAATGAAATGATGGTGAAAGGTAGTTCTTGTAAGTGAGTGAGATTGAGGTGTGGGTTTATGACTGACTCCCCTTTGAGCTTTGATGAAGGGTTAACTTGAACTCACTGTAATTACCCTAATTGACACTTTTCTTGACTGATAAATTCTTTCTTGGAGGTCAAAACAGAGTGTTTGTCATGAGGACTTAGGGTTTCTAGTCATTAGGGTTTGATCAATTTCCTTTAACATTAAATCATCAAATATATTGGAGGGCAAGGAAAAACATCCACCTACCAAATTTCAACTTCTTTGCAGGTCCTTGGATGCATCTTGGAGGTGTCCTTTCATCATTTTTTGGCCATTTGCAGGTGTATGAGGGCTTCTAGTGAAGGCGGAGTGCCTGAACGTGTTGTTGGGTCCTTTCTTCCCTAAGCACAGTTCTTGGATGCATTCAGGCCTGTTGGGCTTCCTGAGTGCAGCACCTGCACACGTTAAGGCCTGCCAGGCTTCCTGAGTGCAGCGCTAAACGTTCTTTTGGGCCTGTTGGGCTTCCTACATGCAGTGCTTGCATGATGACCTGCCTATCAGGCTCCTGCTAGGTGCAGCACCAAGCAAGTTTTCTGCCTATTGGGAAATTCTAGGCGAACGGGTAGCGCCCATTTGACCGCACAGTGCGCTCCCCTGAACATGCAGCATAATGTAAATTTACACTGTAAAAACTCCTAAACGCGTAGCGCCGAGTGTTGTAAGCGTAGCGCCTGCACGAACGCGTAGTGCTGGGAAACTTGTCCAATTTTTAAATGAAACTATCAAATTTGCCTCCTGGATGCTCTAATTGTCTTTGTATGTGCACAATGATTTGAGTGATGGGTAAAAGTGCCTTTTATAGTCTAGGGAGATAAATTGAATTTAGAAAAACCCACTTTGCTAATGTTTTTAGTCTGTTTATATTTCACTAACCTTTTGACATTTTCTGTGCAGGTGACTTGAAAATTTTTTAAGTAGCTCCTTTTTCTCTTAATGGAAGCTTGTTGGAGAAATGAAATGGTCCTTCTTTAGCCTTGAGGGTCTGTTTCACTCATTTTGACATAGCAGAAAACCAAAAACGGCCTTCTCTATTATTTTTAAATCTAACACATCTTTTTAGCTTATTCAGTAATGGTAAGCTTTTTAAAACATTTTTGAGGGACCTGTCCTTACCTTAGCACTATCAAAACCTATTTTTACTTGCATTGTGAAGTTGAAATCATGTTTTTACCCCCTTTGACATTTATGAGTTTGGGTGACCCGAAAACATGGTTTCTTTCCTTCTCACTGATTTTCTTGAGGCATGATAAATCCACCTTTGACAAGTACCATAGTCTTCACAATTATGTATGCTATCTCCTCTTTCGCCACTTTTGATTTAAAGGTGCCATGACATACTGATTTATCCCTTTCTGATGTTCTTGGAGTTTGACACATTCAGTTACACAACAATAACCTCATGATCAACTTGGCTTTCCATCTTGGAAATCAACCTTATGCTTTTATTCTTTGGATCATTGAGTGCAAGTGACTGAAAATGAAAGCTTGACCTTCCTTCACTGATACTCTTTTCATTTTCTTTCTTTTGAGGAAATGAGATACTTTACCTTGGCAAACCCTGGAAGTCACCTTCAAAAATTTCCTCAAACCTTCTGTCTGCTATCATTATGGAGGCCTATCATCTTCATTTCATCTCCCTTGCCTATATTTCCAAAACCTTAGGTTTCTGGGCTGTTTGAGAATAATTATTAGTGTCATCTACTAAGTTCTATATATCCCTTTCAATTTCATTCATTTCTATTAAGTGCACCTCACATTTTTCCCTTTTTTGTCTATGATTTCTAAAATTCTTCAATTCATGCTTGGTTGTACTAATGTGCCTTTATCCATGTGTCAATTTGTTGCATTGGCCCCTTGCTTGGCACACTGCTCGCCCAATCAGTCTTAGGAACCCTGATTTTTCTTCAACAGAAGTTGCTTCCTCCTCCATGTGCTTGTGTATATATTTAATGAGGAGTGGGCCTCTTACCTTACCAATTTCTCTACTAATATTCATCTTGACACTCCTGTAGAAATGTCAAAATGAACAGCTGCCTTTTGCAGATTTTGAACTTGACCAAGCAGTCTTCCTTGGAGATTTTTCTGATCTATCTTGGACAAATAGGTGTTGACCTTCTTTCACATTTGATTCAGCTTCTAGCACATGAAAAAAAATAATTTAGAACACCAAATAACCCTACAACCTATGAAACCCTAATGACCTAGTGGAAAACTCTTTTGACTTGTTCTTTGACTGAAAGCTTGACTTGGGGAATTCAAGTATGAAAAACAAAGTTTTTGAAAAATTGATGTATTGAAGATCCAAAATCCAATGTACTTGATTTATCTAAATAGCCTACAAAGATATTTTTGAGACCATCAATGCTTGAGGCATCTGGTGAACATAAGAAGGAGTAGGCTTTTTGGTAATCCTAGATGGCAAGTGGAAGGGTGAGGCAAAGGCAAAACAGAATGCTGAGGTTATGGGTGGAAAAAAAGGATAAAGATGAGTGGCATGAGCCCATGAGGGGTCTTTTAGGAGTGGTAGGATAACCAGGGAATGGCATATTAGTGAAATATTGAAAATTTTGTTTTAAGGATAATGAACGCAGTGAGATTTCTAAAACTCACAATATTCATGAATCTTGTTTTTAGAAATCTAGGACAAGTATTTAGTCATATACAAATAGCAAAAATTACTGATGACTAACAGTGGCTCCACTTAGGGAGGGCAGCTCCTTTTCAAGAGCTGTCCAGAACTTCAGATATCAAATCTATGAGTTTATGAAGACCAGTGCCTCATCCATTGGGCAGATTCTTCTTCTTTCATTTGCTGATGTTTCTCTTGAAGCTATGATCTCAAGAATCTGAAAAACATGATTACTTCAACCTCATTACTACCTACCCATCATACCTTTGCCTATCATTTTTTCTTCTTGTGGGTTCACTTGGACTGGAAAACCCTTGACATTATTTTTCTTTTGAAAGCAAAACAAACTATCTACTTGTACCCTTATCACTTCCAAGAGTTCATATTATGCTAGTGAACTCTTTTATTCTCTACCTAGACTATTTATCTGTCAAGATTAAGATGTATGAGAGACATCATTCTCTAATCTATTGACATGAAATTGAAAACATGATTTAAACCAGGATTAAGAAATCTGATTTACCATGGGCTATGGCATTGGGACAAGCTGCACACAGACATTATTTTTGTACAAACAAAACTAGAAAGTATGAGGGTTGTGTTTCATCATTTGTTAGTCACCCCTATCTTTCTCTTTGGTTCAGATTTGAGCATTGAGAACCAACATCTTTTTCTACTAACCTATTCCTACTAACAAGTCAAGCTTAAATGATTTGAAAAGCCTTATTTCACTAACCTAACAACATAAATTCAAAACATGTTCAGCCATGATTAGGCCAGATGACTGAACAAGACTCTTTTTCTTAACAAGTAGTGGCATTTAGGCTTGCACAGTTTCAGTAGTACCCTTTTTTGGGTATGCGGTTGTACCTATTCTTTAAATCTGCCCTCTTTTTCCTTTTTTCTATTTTTGAGTTTTTTTTTTACTGATTTTTCCTCATGTACAATGAATGAAGATTTCAAACTTAGGAATTCTGACAAAAATAGTTTTTGAGCATCCTTCCATTGACAGGATCCCCAAATAACTCTTCCCCATCCATCTCTTGTAAACAAAAAGCATCATTATCCCTTCTTGATTGGATGATGGAATGATATTTCCATAAATTATGAAACTTGTCATGCCTTCCTTTGTACTTTCTCATTGATTCTTGCTTCTAAACTTTGTTTATGTTAAAGATATTTCTTAGGTGAAAAATGTATTCTTCATTAGTTGTAAAACAAACAATGATGTCATAAATGTATATCATGGTGGAGTAACTCAAATTAGGAGCCATGGACCTTTAGAAAGTCCTTAACCCAGAAGGAATTTCCTCATACATGTAGATGCCCCAAGGTGCTTTGAAAGTGGATTTATGCTGATTAGTTGGAAGTATTATCACCTGATTGTAATCTAAAACACTATCAAGCAATGACATCTTGTTAGAACCTTCTACCCCTTGCAGTATATGATTTATCTTAGGAACAAGGTATTTGTCCTTTAGGGAGATTTGATCTAGGTTTCTAAAGTCTATACATAGCCTATACCCCTTTGCTTTCTTTCATAGTGACACAATCTGCTCCAAAGATTTCTAGTTTTTCTTGAAAGGGATCCTACTTTGAAAAATGTTTGTGTCATAAGGATTTAAGCTCTCATCACCATATGTAAAAGTAGTTTCAAACTCTTTGCACAATCTTATGTATTTCCGCTTTATGTGAGGTGACAAAGTTTTGGATAACCTAATCATCTTGGGTTTTTCTAGGCTGCATATGTTGTATTCTTCTATGTCAACCTCGGTAGATACCACTTTAGGCTTCTTAACAATATTTTTGGAATCCAACAACTCTTATGAAGTGACAAGACCTTTTGGTGATGAGTAACCTTTGTATTTCAAGAACTTAAGATTCTTTTGATCTAGGTCCCTAGAAATTTTTGCTATATGAAAGTGTTCCAACATTTTTACATTAGCAGAAGGGAATGGTTCTATTTTTGATGTTTGTTCTTCATTTGAGCAACCTTGTTCAGACCCAAAGCTTGGTTTTGGTTTTGCAATTTTAATTTCAGTTTGCATAAAATTAAGTCTAGCTTTGCCATTATGTTGTTGTTTCGGGTTGCTATAGTTTTGGCTGTTGAGTTCTTCATACATTGCTTGGTTTGATTGTTGTGGTATGTCTAGATCTATCTCAATTTCATTTAACTGCTCATCAATTTCCTCTTCATTACATAAAATGAATGAGTCAATATCTGAATGGATGGAATAAATAGGTGTGTTGTTTGGCCTTTCTTGGTTGCTAACCATATATTTCATGTGTGATTCTCGAAATAATCTCCTTGTTTGGTTAAAAACATGGATGGTAGCATATGACATGTCTAGTTGGAGGTTCCCCTGAAGTTTGGCTCCCCAGGATCTAGATAAAAGCATTCCATATTTGGGGGGAATGTTAGCCACTACTATGTCCATGACCAAACCCTTAGCAGGGATTTGTGCCATATTGACACATAGGTCCTTGATTAGACCCAAACACTTGACTCTACGTGAATCAAAAGAATACATGTATTTGTAAGGTTTGGTTATTTCCAGGCCTAATCTCTCCATCACTACCTTTGGCATGAGGTTGTGAGAGGCACCAGATCCCAGCATGGCATTATGTAAGATTTTGTCATGTATGTTTAGGCTAACATAGAAAGGGGGAATAGCTCCTTCTTGGTATTTTCCCTCTACTTCAGGTCCAAACAATAGCTCTAGTTTGTCATCAGTCAAGTTTAGAGTGTCGATATAATTTCCCATGTTCAAAACTTTCAAAACTTGGGACCTGTACATATCTTGGGTAATTCGTTTAGTGAGAGGTATGGTTATCTTTATCTTAGCAATCTCTCCTTCAAAATTGAAATGTACCTATGTTTTGGGTATATTTACATCAGTTTTGTCAGCCATAATTTTTTCTACAAGTTTAGTTTGTTGATTCTGATTTGGGACTTTGGACAAAAGAGTTTTCTCAGGGCCACTAGTAGATGCGCTAAGGCAGCTTGGGTTACCATTTTGCTGGTTGATTTTGTCTTTGTTTGGATCAGTTTTCTTAGCCATAGTGTTGGTAATGTCTGCTGTCCTCTTAGGAATATTTTTAGGGGTGTTCCTAACAGCAGTATCTACTTTGTTTTTCTTGGAGATTTCTTGGTTCTTTTTGCTCCTAAGGTCCTATTGCCTATGGACCTGCATTATGGCATTTTCAAATCCTAATTGGTAGTATTCATAATCCTCATAGTTTGTTTCAGTTTAATCTAAGGAAAATAAAACTTGTTCTTCTTTAGTGAGAAAAACATCACCCTCATTATCAGATCCTATCAAGTTTACATGGTTTTCTTCATGATCTTCAGTCTCTCTTCCCTCTTCATCTACATAATTGTCTTGGAAAGGAGGCCTGATTTGTTGGTCATTGTCTCTTAGTCTATTTTGGGGAGGGTCTCTTTTGAAGTTTGGATTCCTATTTATGTTTTTGGGATTTGCTTGGTTTTCCCTAGGAGGTGTTCTTTCATTTAAGTTTATCCTTTTCATCATTCTCTCCATTGGTCTAACTAGGCTGTCAATCTTGGTATTAGATGAGGAGGTTGAGGCCATAGTTTCATATTTGTAGGTAACTCTCTTTTCTGACCTCATCCTAGCCCTCTTTTCAATCAGGTTGGACTCTAAACTCACAACTCCCATTTTCATTTCTTCTAAATTTAAGGGGTCTCTCTCTCTCAATTGGTAGGTCATGTCTGGATCAAAGCCTTCTAGAAATTTTACTAGTGCTAGGCCTTGTGGGGGTTTCATATGAGGTGGGAGAGAATCGTACACACTATTGAACCTAGTGCAATAGTCTTGGACACTTTCCCTGACATTTCTTTGAAGGTTGTTATATTCTGAGAAGATTTGGAGAGGGCTTTTCTTAATTTCCCACTTGCTTATGAATGTTTGGTAGAGGGAAGGGAGATCATGTATGATGTTAGGAGTCAAGATTTTGAACCATTTCATGTCTTCTCCTCCTAATATTTGGGCAAAGATCCTCATTTTTATGGTCCTCTTTTCCAATTCCATGCAGTCAAAAGCATCATTCATCCTATCTACATGTTGTTGGGCAGTGGTAGATTTAGCTTCGGTAAATTGGGGGATTCTGGATTGGTAGTCATTTGGTAAAGGTACCTGAGGTTGTGGTAGTGCCAGGGGGGCATACCATGCTGCCATGATGGGAGCTAATGGAATCCAAGGAGCTTTTACAAGGGGAGGGTTTGTGAGAGGAGGTGGAGGGTGAAGTGTGGTGTTTTGAACAGTGGATGTGTGGATGGGGGTGGTGGAGGTACTTGGACCAGCAAAATTATTTTGAGAATACTTGGTATGAAAAGAGCCAAATTGATGGAGGAGCTAAAATTCAGGAGGAGTGGAAGGAGAGGATTCTCTACTAGAACTCTGCTGCAAATCTATGGGCTCAAGGTCATTCTGGTCAATCCCACTTTGTGACTTGGTTCTGAAAAGGTTTCTTGTACGGTGCAAGTCAAAATGTGGATCTTGCAAGGCTGTAAGATGTTTAGGGACAAAAATTGCTCTATGAATGGTCCTAACCATAGTTGAGTTTTTAGTTTTGGAAGTTTGCCAAAAAATTTTTTTGGGTCATTAGCTATAGTAGGAGGGTTTGGGTCTGGGTGAGATTTGGTACTAATCCTTTGTGAAGCCAAATTTCGAACTCAAAGTGTAGAGACGCTGAAAGTTTATGACAATTTTCAGAAGGTTGGCCTCTCTTAGTGTTTTCTAAACTCACACAGTCTGTGACTAGGCCTCTAAACTTCTCAGGGATGATTAGACACAATCCTAGGGAAGTCTAATGAGAATTAGTGAAGTAGTAGGCCTACTAGAGGCTAGTGGAGTCGCCAAGTGGATGTTGTTTGTTTTTTTAAGGATATGTATTTATGGTACACCACCAATTACTGACAAAAACCAATCTAGGGATGTTTTTGGGGTTTTCAGAGTTCCTTGATGTAGCCCTAAGGTTTCTATGAGTGTTCTCCAGTTGAGTCATAATTTTTTTAGGATGGTGAAATAGACAGATTCTACTCTTGGCTAACACTTGAGTTTTCTATGATTTGATAAGGGCTTCTGAGTTTTCTAAGGATGTATAAGCTTGGTGCTTAATTAGAAAGTCCCACCGTGATCGCCATTATGTTAGTTCCCTGTCATTTGTTCGATTGGTGAGAACAAATGAACAGGGGTAACATCAGACCAGTCTTTGGAGTCCTAGGACCTAGCCTTCCTGAAATCAGAGAGGGCTCTCTTTATTTCGTGCAAGGATGTGAACTTGTTTGCTTTTAGGGTTTGATTTTAGGCTAGTTGTTAAGTTTAGGGTTTGTTTGTTTGTTTTGGTTTGGTATATGATCAAGTAGAATAGATGGAGTGAGGAAATATTCAAGTCATTGGGCTATGGATTCTATAAAAAGTCATGGAAATTTCAACAATGAATCAGGGTGCATCACAGGGAAAATCTAACCTGGTCAAATGGATTTTCAAGGTTTGTGATATATGAGATGAACATCAAGTTTGTGAACAAAGTAGGGCAAAGGGCAATTAAGAATATTTTGTCAAATACTTTAACAAGAAGGGCCTTCAACACTATTTAGCATAAATAAGTAATCATAATATAGGGCAAACTAATAACTCTTTGATTCAACTTAAGCAAATAAGAATTTAAGACAAACAATCCAGTGAACCATAGAAGGCAAGAAACTCATTTAACTTCAAGTGATTTCACCTTCAATGTTAGAAAAAAATTCAAGATAAACATATAACTTTAATAAAAGAAGAGGGAACTCCTAAACATCATTGATCATAGCCATAAAGACCTCCAAAGAAACTTTTCAATAATGGACAAAGGGTATGATCAAAACATAGCCTCTTTAGCAAAACCTAATTAGTGATACTTCAAAGAAAGATCTCAAGAACAATGTTTTGGTGACATTAAACAAGCAGGGGTAACCATAAAACATTCTTGATATCTATTGTATTGAACCATTCATAAGATAAACAAGCTTGGGTGGGTCTAGAGAGAAACTAAGAATTCTCTAAACTGACCTATAAGAGGAAAACATAATGCCAGTGAAGAAAAAACACAACTAAGGTGCCTTTGAAAAACATTTCTTAGTCTAAAACCTTTGTCCTACTGGAATATTGAAGGATGAAACACAATGATACATAAGAAAAAAATAACTGAATAGAAGCACATCACCATTAACGAAGCTCAGGGATCCTGTAAGCAAGCCTTATCCATCATCAAGAAAAACAATCCATCCATAAATTCCACAACACCAATTTGTCTTCAATCTAAAAAAAAAACTATGTATTTCTCCTAAGAGTCATAAAATGCCAAAATTTTACAATAAGGCCCTCATGCTCTATTTATATAGAAAAGGAGGGAAAAAACCCTAACTAGGGTTTGAAAATGTAAAAAATAGCCATAAATGTCATTTATGCCCAACAGACCATGCAAGGCCCAAGGCACAAAATATCTCATGAAATAAATGAAAAAATAACTCCTAGCACCTAAATTTGGAGTGATTTGCCTCAAAAAACACTAAAATATCAATTTTCCATTAATGAGTGTCTTTTGTTGACTTTTTGGCCAAAAACGCACAGTGAGGTTTGAACGCGTAGCGCCTGCACAAGAGAAACTTGGTCCACTTGCAACCAAGTTTTGATGACCTTCCCGATGTCAGAATTGTCTTTGTGATGGCTCATTGGAAAGCCTACTAAGAATAATTTCCAAAAATGCCTTTGGTTTTATGATTGGGCTCTATTAACCTATCCAAAAAATAAATTTCCCAAATCTTCTCTAGGCGCAGCGCCAGGCCTGAAAATGAGGTAGAAAGGTGAAAAATGAGGTGTTTTTTAGCCTTTCGAGGGGCAAAAAATGCTCCAAATGCTCTGAAATTTGGTGAGAATGCTATAATTGAGCTAAGGATTCAAAAAAGGCAAAGCATTCCTCCTGAAGATGCCTGAGGTGAAAATGTAGTGCAAAGGGTGTTGTGCCTAGAGTCCTCAAAATTTGCAGAAAAACAAAATTTGTCAAAAATTTCCCAAAATTGGTGGATGTCTTCCTTATGGGGTTTGAGAGGCCTGTAGAGAAGCTTAAACCAAGATTCCAAGGTTTTCTTGGTCTTTTAACTCTTTGAGTGCTTGTATTTTGGCATGGGCCTTTTTTATTTTAGCCCTTGCAATTTGGTTTCTCCAGGCATAATGCTTGGTCATCTTCCTTTGGAGATCAAGATCTTTATTGGATTTCTCCAATTTAGCCTCTAAGTGTATGTTTTATCTTTCTAGCCAAGGCTCCCAATCATACTCTATCTCCATGGCAAGAAACTCATCTAGAGGGAGCTGCTTTGCTAAGGCTGATTCTTGTTCTCTTTGTTTTGCCTAGGCCTTCTTTAAACCCATGGTTCTTGGTCTCCTCCTAGACTTCCTGTTAGTATGAATCTTAATCACAAGTGTATGAAAAAAGACCACTTTAGCTGTGCATAAAAAACAACCCTAATAACAAATATGGCTACCAATATCCTTAGATCTGCAATTAGGTGATCAAGATAAATGCTGCAAAAATCTATATCTATGCATTAAAAGACATTAAGAAATAAATAAAAATGAGATTTACTCCATGCATCCAATAGACAAGACAAGAATATGTTGAATGAATTTTATATTAAGGGCACCGAGGAGGAAAACATAGAAGGATGTTACCAGTTCTCCTCAATGGGATGGGTTCTTGTAAGTCCTTAGCACTTCAGATCTAAAATTCCTCTCTCTTGATGGTGTAGAAAACCCAGATAAAAATGAAACTCAAAGGGAGCTCACAAGCAAAAAGATAGAAAAATATGACAATGATGGTGGATCAAAGTCAAAACAAAAGTATAGATCTAGAGTGATCTTTAGGCAACAAAAGGTAGTGAATGAATTGGAAAAACCCTTCTATTTATAACAAAATATTGAGTTAGTCTAGATATTGGTGCATAATTAGAATATTATTAACCAATTCTAGATCCAAATTTTATGGAATATTTTATTATATTTGTTGGAGAGAAAAAGAATTTGACTTGGGTCAAATCCATTTATTTATAAATAATAAATAAATAAATGATCCATTTATTATTTTAAGGATGTGGTTGAGTAATAATCAAACAAATAATGCTTTATTTAATTATTAATGAATGATTTAGTCAAATTTAACAAGGAATATTATTTAAATAAGGTTTAAATAATTATTCCTAGAAAATAATAAGATAAATAATAATTTATCTAATTAAGTTTCCTGTTTTGGGTTAAATATGACTAGGAATATTAATTAAACTGTTGTTTAACTAATTATTCCTTGAGAAAAATCAAACAAATGTAGATTTATTTAATATTTCCTCACAGGATTTCCTGCTTATACCATAAACAACTTAATAAATGTGTTTAACTAAGTTATTTTTCATAGTGAAAGCAATTTTACTTAGGGTAAAATTGGTCTTACATGGTGTACTTAGGTCCATCTAATAGTAATAGGTTAAATGACCAAAAAATGGTGTAATAGATTTCCCCCTAGCGTGTGAGCGTTAGGAGCTAATCGTATGACCGAAGTACGTTGTAAGAACTCAATCACTAGAAACCGAAGGGGAAGTCAAAGAGAGAGAAATATGAGGTAGAAAAAAGCGTTAGAGGAATAGACCATAAGGAGGCAAGACTTACAGGTGCGACAAGTCTCTTTTATGAGTGATTACCTGTGCTATAGGCAGCGGGGGAGGCATACTTATGCCCGCCGAGACAAAGTACAAAGAATAGTGTGTCCAGTAAACAAGGGACTGAACAATATAGTACATGCTGACATAAACATGAGCCAGGTAAAAACATGATAATGAATCCCACATACATACTGTGCCTGGGATAATAGCCAGGACTTATACAATAATATCAGAGTGCATGAGATACAAATACAACCCAAATGCTCCTGTAAACAGGAAAGGGCTCTGAAAATCTGACTGATACATGCAAAGAAAAAGGCGTTGCAAGCGGCTGAGGATGACATCATCAAATATATGGAGCTGCGTCAAAGGCTGTAATGAAGAGGTCATCCAGGCATGTGGGGGGCTACCTGTAGGGCCACCCCCTCATGAGGGCTGAAATATCTCACACACACCCAGGGATCATCGGCATCATCCACTGCATCACTGAACCATCAAGTATACCGATCTCGATCATGCTGAAAGGAGAAAAAATCAAGTTAAAGGGGAAGAAGGAGTCCCTTTGCCTGATCCAAGGCACCAAACAAGAGTGGAAGCTAGAACCAAGGTACACCGCCCTCTAGACCTGTCTTCTGGAACAAGTGATCTGATGTCGACAGAAGGAGGTCTGCCATAGGTGAGGCAATAAGGGACCCTCAACTAAGGCACAAGAGAAAATAGTAGAGCGACTGACAGACTGACACCAGGGATGATGATGGAATGGGGGGTACTGAGTAACGAACAGACAACTTCCCTTGTTAGAGCATAAAGGGCATGGATGACCTAGCGGCGACTGACACAATATCATGAGGGATAGGGGACAGTGGGAATGAAGGCCATAATGTGCGACACGAGAGAGGAACCAAGCAATAACGGATGGAGGACTATAGCAAGATACAAATGGACTCGGGATAGACTCCATGAATGTAATGATGACTCAACTCAGATGCTCTAAACAAGGGTGACTCGATGATGCTACCACACATAAAAGGTCCAGTGGAGACCATAAATTCATGGGTACATGATGGTTACTCATGATGAAAATCGACATGATCATGGAAAAGTATGGATGCAAAGTGGTGCCCCAAGTACAAGTGTTGCAAGTGAAGAAATTCAATTTTGAGGAGTGGTTAAGTGACCCTTCTTAGAAGAAATGTGTCTTGGTGAAGTATCAAATCACAAAAAACTAACAGATACCCATTTGAGTTCTTGGTGAGAGCTTTCCAATGGTACAGACGATTTTTCAAACTAAGCTACTGTTTTGCCGTAGCAGGCGAAAGAAAAATCTGGGGTTTCTCTTTTAATAAGGTGTTTTCCCTCCAAATTCACTCATTTGCAAGTGTGGTTGTGGTGAATTTAGAGAGGAGAGAAGGCCCTAAATCTCGTGGCGATCATAGCGGAAAACCGACCTTTGGAATCAAGATCCGTCAGCTATAGGTAAGAGGCCTAACCCTACTCTTTCATTTAAGGGGATCAAAATTTCAGTTGAGGCACCTATAGCTCATGAACATGCTAGGTCGTACTTTTTGGGGTCTATTCTGTGACCTGGGTAGCAGGTACTGGGTAGAAAACTGCGACTTGTCCCAAGAAATGGCCTGAAACATGCGACTTGTTAGAGAAAGGAGGTTTCATTGTTGTTTTGGGCTAAGATCTGGGATTTTTATGGTTGAGGGGAATAAGTGCCCCTAGGCATGTTATGGTCATGCCAAAATGTATTTAGAAATAAGGAATCTAAACACATTTTATGATGTGGTGCACCATTTGTTTTCGTTATGGTTATGTAGTTCAAGAAATGGAATGGAGGATTACCAATCTCTTTTGGTACTACAGATATGAATTAAATGGACTTTAAGTTTTTGGGTTGGCATACATGGTGTCACTATTCCAAAGAGAATATTTGGAGATAATGAACTGGTGCTCTCCTAGAAAACCCACAGGTTGGTCAAAAACAATGTCTAGGGGACTGGGTTGCTGATGTAAGATGAAGGAATGATGAGGAGTATCATCCCTAGAGTGATCTGAAGTGATATGGGACTCTAGAGGTTCTTATAAATGTGGAAGAATAATGGTACTAGATTTGACATGACCAGATACACTAAGAGAGTTGTCGAGAATATCTTCTCCTAGTCTCTCAAATATGGGTGCCCCCTTACCTAAACATTGGGTGTCAATGTAATGGCCACAAGGTGTATGTGGTTCGAATGCATGGGTTCAATATAAGGGGGGAAAGATAAAGTTAGGGGTGGTAAATACTTCCATAATGTCGTCATCATAATAGAAGATGGGGTGACTGGTGGAAGAAAGACCACTTGATGCGACGAAGCTATCTGACTCATCATCATGAGAAGAGAGGTTCACATGCGCATCGTCACAAGGGGTGATAGAAAAACAAGTAGATGAAGGATCCATTGATGTTGAGCCCGAGGTGATCGCTGAAGGGAGGTCAGGAAAAATAGAAGGGGAAGGCCTAAGGGGGTCTTCCATCCAGGATATCAGAGATGATGACAAGTAGTGGACAGTGGCCGAAGATTCTATCATTTCGACATCTGGAGGGGGAATGTCTATGGGAGTCGATGTGTCCTCTGGTTTTGCTGAAGCAAAACGCACAAATAAGGGAGTGGTGGACTCATTGCGCTTGGCCTCGAATTGGAAAACTGCCGCTAGAGAGGTGCGGAAGTCCTCGAGGTGGGGACAGAAGTGGGTATAATGGCCATGGAGATCACACAAAGCACAGGGGTGGTTGGTGTGAATAGTCTTAGGGTTCTTGGTTGCAGTCGAGGAAGAAACAGAGGCTTCAGGGATTGTAGACTCATGGAACACAAAATTAACCATGGGCTTCATATGGGGTAGTTCAGGACAGTTATGGGTGGCATGGCCGACGACATCACACAAAGCATAAGGCTTTGGAGGTGGAGGAGGTGAAGGGTCAGTCGGGGCAGCCTTATCTTTTGATGCCCTCTTGTGAGATTTTCCCTTCTTACTCAAAACGGTCGCAATAGGAGGTGGTTCCTGTTGAGGTGGATGAGGCACTATAACAACGGGAGAAGTCATGGGGACCGGTTGAACTGGGGTCAAAGCAAGATAAGGTTTGGGTTGACGAGGTGGGGTAGCGGCTGGACGATCAAGGTACCATACAGGAATCCCAAGGGTCAGGTTAGGAAGAGAGAGGGTAGCCATGACAGGTACCGTGTACACTCCTGGGGGGGAGCTAGGAACGGTATCTGACCAGAGGGGTAATGGCCAGGTGGGATGGCTCCAAGATGGTTAAGGCCTGGAGGAACTATTTTAGGAGGGTAAAGAGGCTCATGGATACCAGCTGTAGGTGAAGGGCCAGGAGGAGGAGGTCCAGAAGGCTGAATTGAAGCGATAGGAGCAAGCTGCAGAGGGCGAGGAGGCTGTTGACTAGCCGAAGCAGGTCGCTTGAGGGCAGCCCGAGACGATTGCATCATGAAAACATTCGATGAGTTGGGATCAAAGGCAGGAAAGGAAGACCAGGGAATGTACCAAGCAATGAGGAGTCTTTGTAGACTCCGGGTGAGACACTGGTCAAAGGATCAACGATTTTCTTATTAGCCACCGAAGAGATGATGGACTCAGGGGAGGTCTGAGACTTTGGTTTGTAATATGTCAACTAGTCAATGGTGACTATATTTTTGTAATGAGGGAAGGACATCTTGTGGTGAACCATAGATGGGACAGCAGACAACGCATAGGTGTAGCTATGACCCAATAAAATTTTATAATCTAAGGGGAGATCTATGAGTTATACATCGACGCAAACAATCATGCCCACAAGAGTGATAAGACAGTTGTGGAATAGGCCAATGGGCTGGGAGGCGTGGCCATCCCACGCTTGGAGAGTGATCATGGAAGGAGCCAACTCAGGTGATCCAAGTTGCTTCCAAACCTAAGCAGACATCACATAGGTGGATGCCCCCTCATCAATAATGCACCAAGAAACGTTGGCGTTCTCGATATTGACTGGGATTTGGAAGGAAACAGAAGTAGGGAGAGGAGGATGTTCTGATCGGTCAACATCAAAGACAATCAATAGATCATTGGAAGGATCTACAATTCCTGTGGCAGATAGTAGAGCCTTTTTTTGCGAAGGGCATGACTGAAGGATTTCCAGCATTAAAATGGCAGCAAGAGATTGTGCCAAATCATCTACTATACTATACAAATGGGAAGCTTTGCCAAAAGCAACATTTCGACGTAGTGGTCCCTTAGGGATCTTGGTATGAACCTCCGCCTTAGGATGAGGGATTTGCAAGGGACCATTAGGTGTTGAAAGAGGCTCTGTAGAGACTGAAGGAAGTGGCTCGGGGACAGACGTAGCGGGAGGCTTGTTGTACTGACGGGACTGAGTCTGAAGATTGATGTCTACGGTTATAGGTTGGTCATAATTCATCATGAGAATCTGGTAATCAGAGGTACCAGATGGAAGAGATTGAGTGGCCACTTGACCTTCAGGTGGTTGGGTAGCCACAAATCCTTGCTGAGGGAAAGGATTAGTAAACATAGCCGGCTGACTAGGCGTAGCACTGGGAGGGACGGAAGGGGAGGCTTGCTGTCCTCGCAATGTTGCTTGATACTCCCACATCTACTTCATCTATGGTAAAAGAGGACAATCATGCGTGTAATGACCATAAACACCACAATAAGAACAAGGCTTGTTCATGTGAACAGGCTTGTCCTACTTGGGCTGAGTGTCCTGTTGCTGGTTAGTAGTGTTAGGAGCATTATTTTGAGGATTAGGTCCAGGATTACTGGGAGCAGATTTATTTTGAGTGCCTTTCCTCTTATTTTTGGAAGGAGGAGGATTAGTCATGCCCTGCTGTGTATACACCTGCCCCTGAGGGGGTGGTGGCTACTGTTGTGGGGGTTGAGAAGGCAAGGGAGGAGGTGGTGCTAATACTGGAGGAGTTGGAGCACCAAGCTGTGGATACGGATAATAAGGAGGTTGGGTAACAGTGTGGTAAATAGGAGTTTGGGCAAAAGGAGGAGGCATGTCGTATCCTGGATACATGCTACCGGGAGGGGGAGGAAAACCATAGCCCATGGGAGGCTGAGTGTATGGATGGGAAAGAGCTCCAATGATGCTATCGGTGGCATGAGATTCCCCTGGTGCGTTGGCACCACCAGGTCTAGGAAGATCAGGTAGAACGGTATAAACATAACCCAAATGAGCATAAATTAGGTCATATTTTAACGCAATTTGGAGAGCGACTTCTTTGGTTTGAGGGAAATGCGATGTGACATCTTTGCCGATAGAAGGAAAGAGAGATATAAGGAACCATTCCATGTAGACATGGTCTTCAAAGCTAGGGGCTCGACATAGGCTCTTTCTTCTCCACCATTCCTAGACATGATCGGATATGCGGGTCACAGATGATTGATGGAAATAAGTCAAAAGTTTAGCACCAGTGTCATAACGAAGAGGAAGATGGAAATAGGATAAAAAAGCTTCAGCAAGAGTTGCAAAGGTGGTATGAGAGGATGAGGCCTGATCAACATACCACTTAGAATCTTCACCTGTAAGTGTACATTGTAATAATCGAAGACAGACTGATTCATCGGTAATGGAGTTAGACGAACACCGCATGTGGAAAGATCGAACATGATTTGTAGGGTCTTCTCCAGCAAGGTATTCAAACTTGGGAATGTCTGAAGGGAGCTTGGTTGGCATAGTAGGCCAACTAGTGTCATGGTGTATAGGGTCATTCATCAACTGGTTAAATTCGGGAAGACTGAGGCCTGCCATATAGGGGAGCAAGGGAGCAGCCGGAGTAGTTCCTGTTGTGCTCCCACTAGTAGTATTCCCAGAATTAGGGCCAGGGCTACCACTAGCGTTAGGTCCTGGACCAGACATGGTGAAGGTGATGGGGGGAGAACTGGGAGCAGAACTAGAAGGAGAACCCAATGAACCAGAAGAGGAGTCGGAGTGCGGACTCGGTGGAGGAATAACTCGAATCCTACGTGCAAAAGTAAGTCTTCCTACCGGAAACTGAGGATGAAGGCCAAGAAGTCTTCAGGATAAACGCCTTGGTGGCACAATGATCACGACAAAAACACGACACAAGGGGAAGAGATACCAACAAGGGCGGAGAGGTACAGGATCAATTGATTACAATGTCGAAACAAGGGCAGAGAGGTGCAGGATCAATTTATTTCAATGTTAAAGTCTTTTCTTGGCGGTGTTAACAAATTTCTTCTTCACTTAGGGTGTGTGTGTAAAGTGTGTAAATTTTAATTTTTAAATCTAGACATTTGTAGAGAAAAATAAAATGTGTGTTGTATAGCTATAAATAAACCTACAGATAACAATATATGAAATTGAAATAACAGCAAATAAACAGCTAATAATGCAATAATCTAAACCCAAGGAGGCAGGCCTCTCAACAAGTAGTATGTAGGTGGGAAAAAAACTAGTCAAAACACACCAAAATAGCCAATAGATCTAAGGTCAGGAGGGACAAGGATCTAAAGGTCAGATCTGCTGGAAATTGGTGGAGAAAAACAACAACAAATCAGAGGAAAGATTGTTGTGAATGAGGTGGCGAAAGGCTATATCCTAGAGGGAAGCAGAGGAGACCCTAGAGGAAAACCCAAAAAAAATAAATGAGGTGATTTGGTGGATAAATAGCCAATATGAAGCGGATATGAAGGTGAGGTATCAGATCTGAAAAATGGTTGAACACTCTGAAAATTTTAGACAAACTGCAGCAGCTAAAACTCTTCCACAAAGAGTGGAGGGTACTGAAGCCCTAGGGGCTAGGTTCCCGCTTAGATGAGTAAAACAGAACAAGTACAGTTCCAAAACGGGCGGAGACAGATGTTAGACAACCCTGAACAGAGGCCCAGACAAACCCATAAAATTTTCAGAAAAACTCCCGCAAAAATTCCAGGTCGCAATTTATGACTTGTTTCTTGTCGAGGTCGTAGTTTTTGGGCAGATATTTGCGTCCTGAAGCTCCAGGTTGCAGGTTTAGGGCCAAAAAGTGCGACCTACAGTTCCGGCACTCTAGGGAGCAGGTTTTAGCAGAATGTGTCGTCTCAGTTGCGGCTGATGTCGGTCACCTGCGCAATAGGTCCGAAAACACATGGAAGTTAGAATTTTTAATGTTTTAGGATTTTATAGGTTAAAAAAAACACAAAGAAAATCAAAACAAGAAGCTAAAGATAAATCCTAGGGTTTGAAGCAGCTAGATATGTAGGGATATGAAAAACGACAACGGTCGTAATTATAAACCCATGTGGAGTCGGCAGTTGTTAGTATGAATCTTAATCGCAAGTGTACGAAAAAAGACCACTTTAGTTGTGCATAACAAACAACCCTAACAAAAAATATGGCTGCCAATATCCTTATATCTGCAATTAGGTGATCAAGATAAATGCTGCAAAAATCTAGATATATGCATTAAAAGGCATTAAGCAGTAAATAAAAACGAGATTTACTCCATGCATCCAATAGACAAGACAAGAATATGTTGAATGAATTTTATATTAAGGGCACCTGGGATGAAAATATAGAAGGATGTTACCAGTTCTCCTCAATGGGATGGGTTCTGTAAGTCCTTAGCACTTTCGATCTAAAATTCCTCTCTCTTGAAGGTGTAGAAAACCCAGACAAAAATGGAACTCAAAGGGAGCTCACAAGCAAAAAGATAGAAAAATATGACAATGATGGTGGATCAAAGTCAGGCCAAAAGTATAGATCCAGAGTAATCTTTAGGAAACAAAAGGTAGTGAATGAATGGAAAAACCCTTCTATTTATAACAAAATATTGAGTTAGTCTAGATATTGGTGCATGATTAAAATATTATTAACCAATTCTAGTTCCAACTTTTAAGGAATATTTTATTATATTTGTTGGAGGGAAAAAGAATTTGACTTGGGTGAAATCCCTCTATTTATAAATAATAAATAAATAAATGATTCATTTGTTATTTTAAGGATGTGGTTGGGTAATAATCAAATAAATAATGATTTATTTAATTATTAATGAATGATTTAGTCAAATTTAACAAGGAATATTATTTAAATAATGTTTAAATAATTATTCCTAGAAAATAATAAGATAAATAATAATTTATCTAATTAATTTTCCTATTTTGGGTTAAATATGACCAGGAATATTAATTAAATTGTTGTTTAACAAATTATTCCTTGAGGAAAATCAAACAAATGTAGATTTATTTAATATTTCTTCATGGGGTTTCCTCTTTAGACCCTAAACAACTTAATAAAGGTGTTTTACTAAGTTATTTTTCATAGTGAAAGCAATTTTACTTAGGGTAAAATTGGTCTTACATGGTGTACTTAGGTCCATCTAATAGTAACAGGTTAAATGAAGAAAAAATGGTGTAACACTGCCCTTCTTCATCTTCACTTTCCTCATAGGTACCCATGAATTCTTCTAGCTTTACCTGTGCCCTTTGAGCTTATTTTCGGACTCTGATTGCTCTAGCCTCATAAATAGCATTTTGTGCCCCTAGCTGCTTGTTCTCCATCTCAAGGACATCATTCAAACTCTTGGCCCTATCTAGATTTTCTTGGAGGTCTTCAATTTGGGCATCTTTGTTCTAGAGGAGAAATTTTGAGATCCTTCATTTTCCTCGTCATTGTCAATATGAATGATTTCAAACTCTCTCTCAACCTCATGCTGATCTTATTCTTCTTCCTTTACCTTTTCTTTTCCTTTATCTAGTGGCTTAGTGGATGTCGAAGGCATGGCCCCTTGCCTTTTTTAGGCAGCAAACACATGCCTTTCCCCTCTTTGGTGTACCAATGAAAAAGGCTCAACTCTGCTCATTTTGGTGTTTTCATCATGTCTGCCATAATTTGTTTCCATGTCTTCCTATTCATCACCTGGACTACTGCTTACCTCTTTACCTTCAACATTAGCCTCAATTTTAGCCTCTTCATTGATTTCTGCACTTTCATTTTGTTCCTCATTGAAGCTGCTTGCCTCATTATTGCTGTGATCTTCATTTTCACTATCAGCCTCTTCATTTTCTTCACTATTTTCATGACTCTCATGACTGTTGTAATGACTATTATGACTGTCTTCTTCCTCACTGATGTTTGCTTCATTGGTGTCACTGCTATCATTTTCCTTGTTGTCCCGTTCCTCACTGAGGCTTGCTTCATTGGTGTCCATGCTGTCTTCAGCCTCTTCATTTTCTGTATTGTTATCATCTTCATTTGGGCTGCTCTCTTCATCTTTTCCCTCATCTATGTCATGATTATGAGCCTCAATATTTTGATTGTCATTAGGGCTCTTAGTCTCACTATTGTGCTTAGGATCATCCTATATTTCTTTGTCACTAGCCTCATCTTCATTATTATCTACCTCCATGTCTTCTGCTTCATTGTTGACCTCTTCTTCATCACTGCTTAATTCATTTCCAAGGTCAGCTTCTTTATTTCCTCCACTGTTATCATCTCCCTCTATTTCCATGTTTTCTAGTTCTTGTTGGCTTGACTCATCATCACCCTCATTATCATGGTCTAATTCATTGTCACCCTCATTCTCATGGTCACTTGCTTGTTCACTACCACTTCCTTCTTGATCTGATGCATTAGGAGAGGGTGAGGAAGGGAGGTTTTATTGAGGAGAGGATACTTGTCTAGATGATGAGGCATGATCAGTAGGAGGTGATGGAGGAGTAGAGGGAGGAGGATGAGATGATGAGGGTAAATTTGGATGATGATGGGGCTATGGGCTTGTGAACATTTCATGAGCTATGAACACCTCCCAAGGTATGCCTTTTTTTCTCTAACTGATGTAGTACAACCATCTTGATCAAGGAATGATGGAACAAACTTTGCATTTTTTGGGAATAGTTCCTTATTCAGACAACACAAGACATCTTGTCAATACTCCAATAGAGGTAGTAGGGTAAATGAATCATCTTGACCCTAGTGAAGTGCATGAGCAATCTAATATGATAGGAGTAGAGTCTAGAGTACCTTCCCTCTCAGGTAAAATATTTCATGATGAACCTCATCAAGGGTGCATACCTCTCCAGCAAGTGTGAGAAAGGGAAAATAGTCTTCTAGCCTTCTTTGTACCTAGGCTTGAGAAATGGTTCATAGCAGTTCATGTCCAACTTTTCTCTTTTGAACCATTTTTCACCAACATCAGGTATACCTGTAGCACGAGAAATGGCATCTGATGAGAGTTCAAAGGTCACCCCTGCAAAGCTTGATTTTTTTTTATGGAGGTTAAGAATGAATAACCTTCTGAGCTCTGGGTGATTTTGTACTTGTTGGACCTTTTTATTTTCTAAAATTTTTATTTTAGAAAATAAAAATTTTAAATAAAAAATTTTTAAAATAAAATTTATTTAAAATAAATTTAACTTAATTTTCTATCAGCTCCTCTCATCATCATTAGCCCTCACTATTTATACCTTGAACCCCTGCGACCTTATTTTTTTCTTCATTCAACTCTCATCCTGAAGATGGATCCTCGTTGGGATTCGAAACGTCAACCATTGTTTTATGATACTGTGGATAATCCAGTTTCTACAAATAACCACAACCACAGAATTTTGAAAACCAAAACTGAAAACACTGTTGGAAAAATACTGAGAGGGGGGGGGGGCCGTGAATCAGTATTTTAATGCAGAGAATGAAACTTTTTTCTTTTGCTTTCTAAAAACCCATACACGACTTTTCAGAAGCCAACTAGCGTATATACGCGGATATCCTTTACATAAATCGTGTATGCACAGAGATCTAATTATGCATTCAATTCTTAACTCAGATCATTGCATTATTCTAAACAGGTGCAGAAAGAACAGAATAATCATCACACATAGGCATCACACATGAACACCAGGATTTTTAGGTGGAAACCCAACTCGGGAGAAAACCACTGCTGCCGTCGTTTCAGTCTTCAATATTTATTATAAAGAAAAACCTTCTTACAATCATGTACTGGTGCAGACTTATACCAGCAGAACTTACACGAGAAAGGGGCTACAACCTTCTCTCATTTGCAAATACTCACGGAAGGGGATTTCTGACCCTGCTCTCGTTTATGACCTCACCTGGAGAGGGAGCTACTACCCCGATGTGGCACCGACCTGGCGACGGAAAGCTTCTACTTATCGGTGAGGCACGACCTCGAGATCCCCTGAGACCACGTTTCATTAATTTTCTGGATCAAACAACCGACAAATTCTTACTTATCCATGAGCATCCCTTGTAATTTCAAAGATTCGAAACGATTGAAACCTAGAATACACGCGCTTTTCTGAAGACACAGTATCATTTGTGCAACAGCTAGCTCCCTAACAGCCCATACGTGCTTTTGTCTGAATAGAGCCGCGTATACACGCGCTTTTCACGAAACGAACCTGCATATAGATCTATAAAAGATAAATTTTGCAGATCAGACCAGATCTATGAACTTACGAATTTCTTCAACTTCTTCAACAGATTTGCGCCAGGTCTTCATCACTTCTTTTCAGATCATCCACGAGATTCACCATTTGAAGATCTAGAGATCTTGAACCTTCATTATTTTCATAGAGGCATCATAGAATCAAATCTGTCAATTAAAGAGAAGAGTTCAACCATGCAGATATACTTCAGAGTGAAGTATTCATTACAGCCCAGACACATGCACACCCTTTGCACAATGAAATTCTTCTCCTTATATCGATTTAGCATTTTTCAATACCATGAGTCAAAACCACAATACTTCCGATGGTTTTCCTGAACGAGATAAAATAGACAATCCAACACTCAATACAATGGGTCAATACCATGGTAATGCCCCTTGGTATTCTAAATTTGGAGCGCAAAAGACCATACGCGAATTTTCTCATACTTTTCCGCATGCATACGCGCTTTCTCCTTGACAAACCAGCATATTCCTTGTAACACACATTTTTCATCATTGCTTTGGCCCTCAGAGATATTTCCTTCTCTGGTACTTCTGAGCTACTTGTAGAACATTAGATTTACATCATTAATAAACTCATCAAGCATCAAGAACATCTTCAATAAGAGGTTGCCATCATCTTCATCAAGTGGGTTGCCATCAAGGACAACATTTAGCATCATATTGCCAACAATCTCCCCCTTTGGACTTGATGGCAACCATGATGGTGTTTGATCACCAAAACAGATAAATACATTAAGCAGAATGATATTCTCCCCCTATTCAAACACCATATCACTCTCCCCCTTTGACATCAAGGGAAAAGGGCGAATCAAAACCAACACAAGGTTTTTCTCCTTATGTAGAAAGAAGAGCGTTGTAGATCTAATGTGCACTGAAGATATCATGCTCCCCCTGAGTTCATGCTGAATGTTCAAACATATATATTTTTTTTAATGAAGTACATGACTCTATGACCTTCCTATCACCAAGGAATCATACTTACATCAAATGATCCAACCAAGTGGATTTACATAAGTGACTCAAGTACCCAACCAAGTGGGTTTAAAAATTTGAACAAGTCCTTACATGACTGAATATTACAATTTTTACATCATGGGTCTCAACATGACCTTTTCATCCAATTACAAAAATGACTTTTAATGACCAATACCAGAAGGACCTCAAGAGAGATCACATTTCAGAACCATCATAATGCCAACAATGCATTATACTCAGCAAGACTACTGCTCCCCCTGAGACTGTGCATCCAATGCATCCTTTCTATATTGACAAAAGCTCCCCCTTTGCTTGTGCATCCTGAATACTTTCAACAGCAAATCATCAAGGCATCTTTACCCAAAAAAAGAGAATGAATCAGAAATATACGAGCTGAAATACCACTAGTGACTCCAAACAACATCAAAGATACCAAACAACACTGCAGATGTGCTAAAAAATGCTGACCCCAAACAAAAATTGCCAGCAACCAACCATACGCGGCTTTATGTGTTTAAACTCGCGTATATACGCGACTGTCTTTCAGGAAACCCGCGTATCCAATTTAATCTTCTGAATTTAATCAGATCTGATCTTCTGAGAGGCCGAGACAACACCCAACTTCTACCTGAGATATTCGAACGTTTCCCTGGGCAAAGGTTTGGTAAATATATCAGCAATTTGTTCCTTGGAGGGAACATACTCCAACTTCACCTTTTGTTCAAGCACTTTTTCACGTAGGAAGTGATACTTGATGGGAATGTGCTTGGTCTTTGAATGCATAACAGGATTCTTTGAGATACTGATGGCACTTGTATTATCACACATAATGGAGATAGGAGGTGTACATTTGATTTGAAAATCTTGCAAGGTTTGCATCATCCAAAGGAGTTGAGTGCAACAAGATGCGGCAGCCACATATTCTGCATATGTTGTAGATAAAGCAATAGAATTTTGCTTCTTGCTGAACCAAGATACTAATCAGGGCCCCATATAGAATGCACCACCACTAGTGCTTTTTCGATCATCAATATTTCCAGCCCAATCTGCATCAGTGTAAGCATGAAGAGTAAGATCAGCATTCTTTGGATACCATAGTCCAAAATCTTGAGTTCCTTGTAGATATTTGAATATTCTTTTGACAGCCTGAAGGTGAGACTCTTTTGGATTAGCTTGGAATCGTCTGAAAATCCCAACTGCATGCATAAAGTCCGGTCTAGTCCCAGTGAGATAAATTAGACTTCCTATCATTGATCTGTATTCTGGTTGATTCACCGTGGGAGAATCATCATGAGAACTGAGATTGCATTCGGTTATCATTGGTGTACTTACAGGTTTGCATTCTTCCATGCCATACTTCTTCAAAATTTTCTTAAGATATTTTGCTTGTGATAGGAATATACCATCTGTAGTTTGATGCACTTGCAAGCCAAGAAAGAATGTTAGTTCCCAAAGTAAGGACATTTCAAATTCTTGCTGCATGACAGAAGCAAATTTCTGACTCATAGATTCTTCATTACTCCCAAAAATGATATCATCAACATAAACCACCACAATCAATAGTTTATTATTTTCAATTTTTGTGTATAAGTTGCTATCAGCAGACCCCTTTGAAAATCCTTGTTGATGAAGATATTTGTCAAGGCGATAATACCATGCCCTTGGAGCTTGTTTGAGACCATATAGAGCCTTTTTAAGTCTACAAACAAGATTTTCATCATTTCCCAAAATGAATCCTTCTGGTTGTTCTATATATACTTCTTCTTCTAGATCACCATTAAGAAAAGCAGATTTAACATCCATTTGATAGACTTTGATTTGTTGATAACTTGAAAAAGCAAGAAACATTCTTATAGCTTCAAGTCTAGCTACAGGAGCAAAAGTTTCTTCAAAGTCTATACCTTCTTGTTGAGTATACCCTTTGCAAACCAATCTAGCTTTGTTTCTTATAACGTCCCCATTCTCATTTAACTTGTTCTTGAATATCCATTTGGTTCCAATGAAATTTTTGTTATGTGGTCTTTGTACCAATTCCCAAGTGTGATTCTTTTCAATTTGATCAAGCTCTTCATTCATGGCTTGAATCCAACATTCATCTTTGCTAGCTTGATTGACATTGTGTGGTTCAATTGTGGATAGAAATGCCAGATAGCTAGAAGATCCTACAAGAGTCCTCCTTGTTTGTACTCCTAATTCCTTATTTCCCAAAATTTGAGATTTAGGATGATTCTTTTGAACATATCTGGATGGAGCTTTTCCAGATAAATCATCTTCTGGTTCTTCATTGGATCCATTATCTATATAATTTCTATTTGACGCAGAAGGACATAAGTCACCATCATATTCTTTTGTTGTTTGTTTTTCTTCTTTAGGAGCTGCAGGAGACTCATCGATAACAACATCAATACATTCAACAATCTTTCGAAGCCTTTTATTGTAACATTTGTATGCTTTGCTTGTAGATGAGTAACCAAGAAATATCCCTTCATCTGATCTAGGTTCAAACTTGCCAAGCTTTTCATCATTATTTTTTATAAAGCATTTACTTCCAAAAACTCTAAAATGCTTCACAGAGGGAGAATTACCATACCAAAGTTCATATGGAGTTTTGTCACTATTTACCCGAACATGAGCCTTGTTGAGAATGTTAGCTGCTGTATGTGCTGCTTCACCCCAGAACATGTCAGGAGTTCCAGAATCATCGAGCATAGCTCTAGCCATTTGTTGAATTGTTCTATTCATTCTTTCTGCTACGCCATTTTGTTGTGGAGTGTCTGCTACAGAGAATTGTCTTTTTATGCCATGTTGTTCACAAAATTCAAAGAATTCATTTGATGTATATTCTCCTCCTCGATCAGATCTAAGACACTTTATTTTTAGATCTAATTCATTTTCTACCAATGCTTTGAAGATCTGAAATTTTTCAAATGCTTCATCTTTGTGTTTAATGAGCCCGATCCAACACATTCTAGAGTAATCATCAATGAATAAGATATAGTATTCTTCCCCACGTGGTGAATTTTTCCTCATAGGACCACATATGTCAGTATGAATGAGTTCAAGAGGCTCACTTGATGATGCTTCTTTGGCATTAAATCGTACTCTGGTCTGCTTACCGAATTGACAAGATTTGCATATGATACTTTCTGGTAGATTAATATTGGGAAGACCACGAACAGCTTGAAGTCTGCTTGCTTTGTTGATTTGAGAGAAGCTCAGATGCCCCAGCCTTCTATGCCATAGCCAATTTTCTCAAGACTTGCTCAAGTAACATTGATCTATGCCGTTCAGTACATACAGGTTGCTAGGATTTCTTTTTCCTTTTATAATGATTTTACCTGTATCAAGATCAATCGTATCCAGGTGGATATTGGTGGTCACCCGCCTATTCCACTTGGGGCTCCACCATTTTCTATTTCAGTTTTTCAGTTTCGGCACAATTTACTATTTTTAGCAGTTTTTCGGGTCCTAAACTTCCGGAGCCGTTTTGAGGCCCTAAACGACGTTTTTTGGGAAAACGGAGAGAAACATGGGTCCATGGACCAATGTTGCTCATTCCAAATTTGTAGTCCTCGGATAGTTATTTCTAACGAGGTATGGTACGCGTCAAACGGAGATCGTATGCCAAAGTTACGCCCCTGGGAAGTTGAAACACCAATTTACCCAAACGGGGCCCATAGTTTTGGCGCTTCATCTCCTAGGGTTAGGGTTTTGGCTGTTTAGGATTTCCCATTATTTCTAAATGATAAATAGGCCCTCGAGCCTCATTGTAACTCAGTTCAGAGGCCTGTAGCCACCACATCTCTTCTCAGAGATAGCTACCAGCGCCCTAGCTAGTTTTATTTCCATTCTGTCTGTAAGCAAATTTCAGATCTTTGATATTAATGAAATGAAGTGTTATTTCCGCTGCATCTCTGTATTTATGTTTATATGTTTATTCTGTTGTGTTCCTACATAAATCCGGATCAGTGGTATCAGAGCGGTCTGCTTTTTCTCGATCCTTCTTTGCATGTCCCCAACGAGGTCGGGGTATAAGGAGCTAGGGCTCGATCTGGTGGAACCTTTGCAAGATCAACCTCGCAAACCTCGACGGACGCCCATGGGGGACGAAAAGAAAGATGAGGGAGCAGGAGATCCTATCAAAATATTGCTCGAGGAGGCCCTCGAAAAGCAAAGGAACGCGATGATGGATAACTTTGCTCAGATCCTTCAACGGCTGCCCACCGGCGGCGCTTCTGCATCCAGTAGCCACTCTGGAGTTGCGACTCCCTTTAAGGTACAAGTAAATTTTGACATTCCCATATTTGAGGGTCAAATAGACGCAAATGTCGTAGATAGATGGTTGAATCTATTAGAAGGATATTTCTCTGTTCATGACTTTTCAGACCGGGAGAAGATTATTTTTGCACTCCTCAAAGCTACCCCCCATGTTAAGGACTGGTGGGAAACCTACTGTGAGAACAAGGACCAGACAGAACCCTCTCTGTTCTCGGCCGTACCAACTTGGAATTCTTTCCGAGACGCCGTCAAGGAACAGTACTATCCCGTGGGGAGCTATGAGGACAAGTACATACAATGGACCACGCTGCGACAACAAAGGGATCAAGATGTGCATGAGCTGACGAATCTGTTCCATACCCTGCACACAAAGTTGGGTATCAAAGATTCAGAGAAACATTTGGTGCTAAAGTATCGCAGCTGTCTGCACAGATACATTCAGGAGGAAATGGAGTTCCTCGACATCTCCTCGCTTGGTACGGCATACCGGTATGCTGCCAAGATTGAGCAGAAATTCAAACAGAAGAAGCGAGACTTTGGATCCGTGAATCAAAAGCAAGGAAAAGGTGCTTCCAAACCGCAGAACAAAGGACAGAGCATGGCGGCTAAAGACAACCCGTCAAAGCCACAAGAAAAGAACAACACCGTAAAGCCAAAGAAGGACACGGGGAAGTGGTGTGAGTTCCATAAGAGCTCCACTCACAACACAAGTGAGTGTCGGGCCAAGCAGTCGCTAGTGGCCGAGATGAGGGCTTCTGAGTCAGATGCATGCTCCGACTCCGAATCAGAACCTGAAAAGGGGAATGAAAAAGTGAAACAGATTATTGATGCGGAGCCCAACGCCACTGTTGCCACTACAAAGGTCCAGAAGGAGGAACCGGAAGATCCAGAGGAGGAGGAACGTCTCTTCCACTCCCAGATGTGGGTAAAGGGCTCCCCTGTACAGTTCATTGTCCACAATGGGAGCCAAAAGAACCTCATTTCAGCAGACGCCGTGAAGCGGTTGGGCTTGCCGACCACAGCTCACCCACATCCATACACCATCGGGTGACTTCACCAAGGACGAGATCTCCGCGTCAGCCGGCAGTGTCGCCTTCCTTATAGCATCAAGCCCTTCACGGATGAGGTATTATGTGACGTTGCTCCTATTGATGTTTCTGATGTATTATTAGGACAACCATACTTGTGGAAGCGTCATGTTGTGTATGAGTCTCGACCTCGTGCTGTTATTGTTACTTTGGGAAATAAGTTGTACAGGATACCAGAGGTACCACCTCCCGCCGCTATCTCTTTGGTTACTGCAAAACAATGCAGTAAGCTCATTTCCCAAACCAGGAAATTCGTTTTCCTGATGATCCGCCCCCAGGGCAAGAAGAAGACTGTGGCCACGACCTCCAGACAGGGCTCCTCTGCACAACAACAACAAATGGATAAGGTTGTGGAGGAGCACGGGGACATATTCACCTCACCCACAGGGGTTCCTCTGCACTGTCAGGTCAAGCACCCGATTGATCTGACCCCCGGTGCGCCGCTACCTAATGGACTGATCTATCGGCGCTCTGTTCTAGAGAATGATGAAATCAAGAGGCAGATTCAGGAGCTGTTGCAGAAAGGTCACATCAGACCAAGTTCATCGCCCTGTGGGAGCCCGATCGTGTTGGTATAGAAGAAGGATGGGACGTGGAGACTCTGTATTGACTATCGGGCGCTGAACAAGATCACTGTCCGGAATAGGTACCCAATCCCACGGATTGATGACCTTCTGGACCAACTCAAAGGTGCAAAATATTTCAGCAAGATCGACCTGAAGTCTGGGTATCACCAGGTACCAATTTAACCCTCCGATGTGTGGAAGACTGCCTTCAAAGCCAAGGAAGGCCTTTTCGAATGGCTGGTCATGCCTTTCGGGTTGACGAATGCTCCCGCCACCTTCATGAGGATGATGGATGACATCTTGCGGCCATTCACCAACTCATTTGCAGTGGTGTACTTGGATGATATTCTGATCTTCAGCCAGACTTGGGAAGAGCACCTTCACCACATTCGACAAGTCCTCCAAACACTGCGGCAACACAAGTTGTGTGCCAATTTGGAGAAGTGCACTTTTGGCATGACCCAGGTTCAATATCTGGGATACATTATTGATGAAAGCGGGGTGCATGTGGATCCAGCCAAGATACAAGTCATTCGGGATTGGCCAGCCCCAACCACTATAACAGAGCTTCGCAGCTTTCTGGGTCTTGCTAATTTCTATCGGAGGTTCGTGTTGGGATTCTCTCATATCACTTGGCCCTTGAGTCAAGTCACCAAGGGAGGAGCGAGAGAAAATTTTTTTTGGTCGGAACCTCAATAGAAGGCGTTCACAGAACTGAAAAACCGCCTCTTTTCTGCCCCAGTGCTCACTTTACCAGACTTGCAACAGCCATTTGAGATCGAGACAGATGCCTCTGACTATGCTATTGGGGCAGTTCTTACTCAACAGGGACATCCAGTGGCATTTCACAGTGAGACATTGTCTGACACAGTTCGCAAGTACCTCACATATGACAAAGAAATGTACTCCATTGTGCAAGCTTGTCGAAAATGGAAGCATTACATTTTGGGGAAGGAAACAATCATCCACACAGACCACAGGCCCCTGTAGTTCATACAGACACAAGGGAAGTTGCAGAATGATCGCCATCAGAAGTGGTCCACATATCTGCAACATTTTCATTTGAACATCAAGTACAAGAAGGGTAGCACCAATAATGTTGCAGACTGCCTCAGCCGACCACCGATCGTGGCGCTCACCACCGTGCTCAACTCTTGTGGGCACGAGACTTCTGATTGGCCGCTTCTCTATGAGAGTGACCCAGAATTCGGCCACACTTACAAGGCACTCTTGGGGGGCACGCATGTTCCAAATTTTCACCTCCAAGATGCACTTTTATGTCACCTGGGACACCTTTGTGTTCCTTCAAGCGAGCGTGCCAAGATGATATGGGAAGCACACTATAGTCGAGTCGCTGGGCATTTCGGGGTCGAGAAAACAGTAGCAATACTACATAAGTATTTCTATTGGCCGAACCTTCGAAAGGATGTCGAGAAGCACATCAGATCCTGCACTGCTTGTGCCATTGCCAAACCGACCATCAAGAAGCAAGGCCTATATACTCCTCTACCTACCCCTAGTCGACCTTTGGAATCCATCTCCATGGATTACATGTCGGGCCTGCCTTCTACTAAGCAGGGAAATGACTGTGTTTTTGTGGTCGTCGACAGATTCTCGAAGATGGCCATTATGGCGGCCTGCAAGAAGAATATCACAGCAGAAGCCACTGCTAAACTCTTCTTTGCACGAGTGTGGGTGCACTTTGGGATCCCACAGTCTATCATATCAGATCGGGATAGCAGGTTCCTCAGCACATTTTGGTCCAGCCTCTGGTCGATGTTGGATACCAAGTTCACCAAGTCCACAGCTTTCCATCCCCAAACAGATGGCCAGACAGAGGTCGTCAACAGAATGATTGTACACATTCTGCGCATGTACAATTCAAAGCATCCACGTACATGGGACGAGAGCCTCCCTTATGTACAACATAGTTATAATCGGGCTCTCCACAGTTCAATCGGCCATAGCCCCTTTCAGGTGGGCTTGGGATTCCAGCCACTATGTCCCATCGACGTAGCCATGCCATTTGCAGCTGCTCAGGCCAATTCAGCTCATGTCCAGTCTGAAGTTGACAAAGCAAGTAGCTTCATCGAGCACATTCAACACATCCGCCAACAAGTTCATGATATATTGGACAGAGCCAATGCCAAGTACAAGCAACGCCATGATCAACACCGGGTGCCACACAACTTCCAGGTGGGTGACAAAGTATGGCTACATTTGCAGAAGGAGTGCCTCACTGGACCCCACCGCAAGCTTCGCCCGCTCCGATACGGGCCGTACACCATCACCAAGGCTGTAGAGAACAATGCATTCGAGCTCAGTATTCCACCATTCCTCGGTCTGCACCCAGTCTTCAATGTGGATCGCCTTCGTCCTTACTTCCCACCTCTACTGGACACCTCGGACATTGCAGAACAACTCACACCAACTGAGTTAAATCCATACTGCATGGAACAGGCCACCACAGATTGCATCATGGACATACAAATCAAGAACACTCACCAGCAGAAGATCCAACAATATCAGGTTGTCAAAGCTGGCCAACTCCTGCACCAAGGAAAGTGGTTCACCAGGGACCAAGTTCAGCAGAAATTTCCTCATCTCATGGAGGAACTTAACGCACGGGGACCATTGCTTCAAGGGGAGGAATGATCTAGGTGGATCGCCTATTCCACTTGGGGCTCCACCATTGTCTATTTCAGTTTTTCAGTTTCGGCACAGTTTACTATTTTTAGCAGTTTTTCGGGTCCTAAACTTCCGGAGCCATTTTGAGGCCCTAAACGACGTTTTTTGGGAAAACGAAGAGCAACATGGGTCCATGGACCATGTTGCTCGTTCCAAATTTGTAGTCCTTGGATAGATCTTTCTAACGAGGTATGGTACGCGTCAAACGGAGATCGTATGCCAAAGTTACGCCCCTGGGAAGTTGAAACACCAATTTACCCAAACGGGGCCCATAGTTTTGGCGCTTCATCTCCTAGGGTTAGGGTTTTGGCTGTTTAGGATTTCCCATTGTTTCTAAATGATAAATAGGCCCTCGAGCCTCATTGTAACTCAGTTCAGAGGCTTGTAGCCAGCACATCTCTTCTAAGAGATAGCTACCAGCGCCCTAGCTAGTTTTAGTTCCATTCTGTCTGTAAAAAAATTTCAGTTCTTTGATATTAATGAAATGAAGTGTTATTTCCGCTGCATCTCTGTATTTATGTTTATATGTTTATTCTATTGCGTTCCTACATAAATCCAGATCAATCACGAACCACACATTCTTTTGAACTAAAGACCACTTCTGTTCCTTGATCACACATTTGACTTACACTTAATAGGTTATGCCTTAATCCATCCACATACATGACATCATTAGCCTTCACCTTTTCTTTTAGAAATACTGACCCTTTTCCTTTAATTACAGCAGGAGTATCATTTCCAAATGTAACTTTCTTTTCCTTTTCTAAGGCATTATATGTAAGAAGTTTGCTTTTGTCACCTGTCATGTGTCTTGAGCACCCACTATCAATGTACCATTGATTTTCTTCACCTTCTGCAAATAATGCTATCCCACAATTTTCAACCTGTATTTCTTTCTTTTTCCACACTTTAGAGCTTGAGGAAACATGTTCTTTTGGCTGGACCTTGCTCCTGCATTCAGATTCTTCATGACCAAAGTTATTGCAATAAGTACATTCAACTTCGTTTTGAAGAGGAGAAAAGTTGTTATAGGTGTTCTTCTTTGGTTCAACATTCATCTTTTTCTTTCTTGCTTCTCTTGTCATGATGGTTTTATATGCAACACATTGAACAACTTTATGACCAAAATTGTGACATGAGAAACATTGTCCATTGAAGTAGAAATTTCTGCGATCATGAAATCTTCTATTTGAATTTACCTGTTGGTTGTAGCCTTTTTGAAAGATCTCCCTGTTAGTGTTCCTTGATTTGAGATGATCATGCTTTACCTGTAAAGATCCTTTGTTCCCTTGCTGAGTGGCTGAATGTAGTGAACTAGTTGTGGCTGCTTTCAGATAATTTGGTGCTGAAGTCTGGGAAGATTCTCCAGTATATCCAAGACCTGTTTTTATAAGAGGAGACCGTTGTATCTTGATAATATCATCTAAGGTTTCTGAACCTTTAGCAAATCTAAGATTGAGAGTCTTCACTTTCTCATTATCTTTCCTTAGACTTACTACTTCACACTCCAATTCCTCAATGCGTTTTTCCTTTGCTTCAAGCTAATTTTCAAGAGTCAATATGATTATGTTATTTTCTTCTAGGCTTACTTTGAGTTGATTGTTTTCTTTAAGAAAATCATTGTCCTCTAGAGCATCCACAAAAGTATCCTTTTCTTCTCTTTGCTTAAATGCCATGAGAAGTATAAAATCTTCTTCACATTCTTCCTCACTATCAGATGACCCATCACTGTCTTCATTAGTATAATAAATTTTTCTTGTGCTAGATCGATTCTTATTCCTTCTTGCTACTTCTTTTCCTTTAGCCGATGTTTCTTTATAAGGACACTTTGCAGCATAATGACCAACTCTCCCACAATTAAAACATTTGAAAGGAAGCTTACCTTTGAACTTTTCGGTACCTAGTTGAAGTCTTCTCACAAAATTTGCTTCTTCTTCTTCTTCAGATATATAGCTGGATTCTTTGACAGCTCCCTTTTCTTTTCCTTTTGCAGACGCCTTAAAAACAACTTCTTTGATTTGAGAAGGACCTCCTTGTCTCATTTCAAAAGCAGTCAGAATACCATGTAATTGAACAATAGTAAGAGTTTGCAGATCTTGCCTTTCTTCAATAGCTGAAACTTTAGAGTCAAATTTTGAAGTCAAGGATCTTAAGAATTTTTCCACCAGAGTAGTATTGGTTATGGTTTCACCCAAATTTCTCATCCGATTTACAATATCATCTAGAGGAAGAAAGAAACTTGCAACACTTTCATCACTATGCATCTTCAAATTTTCATATTCGATTCTAAGAGTTTGGAGTTTTGCACTTTTTACCTTTGTATCTCCTTCATAGCTCAGAATGATTTTGTCCCATATTTCTTTTGCTGAATGTAGCTGCATCACTTTAGCAAATTATGATTCAGACATGCTTCCTAATAAGACATTCACTGCTTTGGCATTGATTTCATACTTCTTCCTTTCAGCTGCATCGGTAGGAATACTTGTCGGATATTGATAGCCTTCTTCCACGATTGCCCATATATCTGCACCAAGACTTTGCAGATATGCTTTTGTTCGTACCTTCCAGAATATCAAATTGCTTCCATTGAATAGAGGTGGCTTTATAGACATTACTCCTTCTTGACTTCCCATTGCGATGGATCTCCTTCAAGCGATCAAGCTTATGCAGAAGGACCTGCTCTGATACCAATTGTTGGGAAAAATACTGAGAGGGGGGGTGAATCAGTATTTACTGCTTATTCAAAACTTTTACTTTTTCTTGCTTCTAAAACTCATACGCTACTTTCCTGATACAGACTCGCGTATATACGCGGATACCCTTTACGAAACTCGCGTATACACAGAGATCTAATTATGTCATTAATTTTTCACTTATATCATTCCATCACTCATTCATCAGATGTTTAATAAACAATAAACATGTGCCGTAAGAACAGAATAAACCATCACACAAAGCATCACACATGAACACCAGGATTTTTAGGTGGAAACCCAATTCGGGAGAAAACCACCGCTGCCGTTGCTCAGCCTTCAAAAATTTATTATAGAGAAAACATCTTACAACATATGTGCTAGTGCAGACTCCTACCAGCACGCAGGCACCCACCTGCACTTGTTTACCAGCCTCTCCTGGAAGGGAGCTCCAACCCCCTGACTCGTTTACCAGCCTCTCCTGGAAGGGAGCTACGACCCCTTGATCTCGTTTACCAGCCTCTCCTGGAAGGGAGCTACAACCCCCTGACTGAAGGCTACAACCCTCAACACCTCTACGGACCACGTTTCATCAATTTTCACACTGGATCCAAAGCTTCCTTTAGGACACCACTTGTAGGCCACATTTCATCATATTTTCAGACTGGACCCACTCCATACATTTAAGCTCAATCATACATCAAACTGAAACTTATCAATTCAGACAACCCAGAACTGTAGAATACATCATTCACAGATAGCAGTAACATAGCAGAACAGATCAGACATTTCATACCCCTTGCTTCAACAAACCCTAGTTTGCATACGCGCTTTCCTTTCACTGATACCGCGTATATACGCGCTTCCAATCACATCAACCCGCGTATACTTCTGTACAAATTATAGAGCTGATTTCACTGCGCATACGCGATTCTTTTGCAACGAACTAGCGTATGTTTCTTCAGACATTTAGGGCATTGCAATTCTTTAGAACAGATACATTACTCAGATTTTACCCTTTACTTCAGACAGATGTTCGCCTCTTCTCAGATCTAATCATCCCCTAAACAGATCTAGCAAATGCAAGTGCATTTCAGATCTAGATACCCTTCTTCATCATTGGTGCATCATGTAATCAGATCTATCATTCAACTGTAACCCTTTCCATTCAGATATACTTCAGAGAGAAGTATTCATTCAAGCTCAGACATCTTGCACCCACACTCATCATTTGCACAATGAATTTCTTCTCCTTATATAGGTTTACCCTTTTTCAATACCATGAGCCAAAACCACATTACTTCCGATGGTATTCATGGACGGGGTCATTTAGACGAATCATTACCCAATACAATGGGTCAATACCATGGTGGTTACCCCTGGTTTTGCACTTTATGAGCGCTTTTTCCCATACGCGACTTGGCACGTTGTTTCCAGCGTGCATACGCGACTTCTCCTAGACAAATCCGCGTATGCCTTGAGACATACTCTTTTCATCATAGATCTAGCACATATTGAATTCCTTTCTTCATTACCTTCTGTACTCTCTGTAGATACATCAGATTTACATCATTTAACAAGTTTATCAAGACATATTCTATCAAGCACAACTTCATCAAGTAGGTTGCCATCATCTTCATCAAGTGGGTTGCCATTCACGGACAACACTCTATCAAGTGGGTTGTTCATCAAGGACAACACTCAACATCATATTGCCAACAAACATCATATCACATCAGATTTACATCATTTACCAAGTCCATCAAGTCAAGAATAACTTCATCAGGTGGATTTCCATCAAGGACAACACATGTCAACAATCTCATGTCTTCATCTTCATTTAGTGGGTTGCCATCAAGGACAACACTCTGCATCATATTGCCAACAGAATTTATATTTGTGATCCTCCTTGAATTGATAAAGCCTGACCTAGGAGACAAATTCTGTCTCCTTATAAATATTTTCTATGTAACACCCTCTTCCACCAATTGTATTTCCTAGTTATAATTCTCCACAACAAATTTTCACCCGATGCAGTACTAATTAGTGTATGGTCCTTCATCCTTAATCCTCCATGGGCCTTGTGTGAAATATAGCTCAAATAACTAAATGAAACTAGTTTTGGTTGGACATCCCTCCATACCAAAGAAAGCATCTAAGATATTGAGAAATGGTAAGCTTAACACCAGTCAAAGCTAAATGAGGTCAAAATTAAAAATGCCTAGAGATGATAAAATAAATTTAATTAAAAGAAGAAAGCTGGTAAGATTTATCCATTGTGCTCCCCATTGATTAGACTTGGCTTTGATTTTAAGGAGAATATTACAACACACCATTTTAATTTCCCCAAAATTTGTGATGTAATTAAATAGTTGTAAACCTTTTATGGATAGATATGGCATGTGGAAAAAAAAGTCCATGTTTATGTTATTAAAGAAGGATTTTCATGTGTGGAATTGTAGCAAGAAGTCCATTGTAGCAAAAATATGATATTTATAGCAATGTGTTTGATCAAAATCATCTTGGGCATTATAACAAAGAACAATTATTCTTGTTATTGAGGAGGGTATTGCAAGTGTCAATGTTGTAAGGACCCAATTTAGTATCAACAAAATTGAATTAGGAAGGCATCACTTTATAAGCCATGCATACACATCAAGAGTGGTTATAATTAGAAAGATTCACAAAAATTGTAAGGCCATTTCTATAGTGAAATAATAAAAAGTTGTGGAGTTCATAAATTCATCACCAATGACCATGGTGGAAACAAAAGCTGGAACAAATAGAGGAAACAACCCATATGAAGAGAAAGGAATCCAATGATACCTGGTGTTGCACGAAACAAAATGATATTAGCTCGTATATAGAGCTCCAACGTAGAAGAGAGATTATTTGTTTGTAGAGATGTGTATAAGAGTTAAAGGAATGTGCCTGGATCTATATGCTATAATGACATGGACTTAAAACATGCTTATCATATTTTTTTTCCAACTGTGAACAATGCCAAAAGTAATACTTCCTAAGAACAAATTTTTTGAGTAGTTACAAAAATAGAAGATATTAATTCTATAAATGTCAAGAATCATTATATATATTGAATCTCTAAAGAATGACATCATATATTAAAATAAACAACCCAAGCATACAATGACAAAAATGTAGTGTTATCTGATCCTAATTTATGCAGGAACACAATAGAATACATAAATAACCATAAACATAGAAATACAGTGGAAATAAGGCTTCATTTCATTAATATCAAAACACAGAAATATGCTTACAAACATAGTGGAAATAAAATAGCTAGGGTGCTGGTAGCGAATCTCTAAGAAGAGATGTGGCGACTACAGACCTCTGAACTGTGTTACAATGAGGCTCGAGGGCCTATTTATTATGGAGAAATAATGGAGAACTCTAAACATCCAAAAACCTAACCCTAGGAGATGAAGTGCCAAAAATATGGGCCCCATTTGGGTAAATTGGTGTTTCAGCTTCCTGGGGACGTAACTTCGGCATACTATCTCCGTTTGGGGCTTCAAAACGGCTCCGGAAGTTCAGGACCCAAAAAAATGCTAAAAATAATAAGTTGTGAAAAAACTGAAAGAGACAATGGTGGGGCCCCAATTGGAATAGGTGGGTGGCCACCAATATCCACTTGGATCATTCCTCCCCTCTTAGGAAAAAATAGTCCGCATTGCGTTGAGTTCCTCCATGAGATGAGGAAACTTCTGTTGAACTTGGTCCCTGGTGAACCACTTGCCTTGGTGCAGGAGTTGGCCAACTTTGACAACCCGATAAAGTTGGATCTTCTGTCGGCGAGTGTTCTTGATTTGCATGTCCATGATACAGTCTGTGGTGGCTTGTTCCATGCAGTCAAGGTTTAACTCTTTTGGTGTGAGTTCTTCTGCAATGTTAGAGGTGTCCAATAGAGGTGGGAATTAGGGACGAAGGTGGTCTACATTGAATACTGGGTGAAAACCAAGGAATGGTGGAATACTAAGATCGAAGGCATTGTTCCCTACAGCCTTGGTGATGGTGTACGACCCATATCAGAGCAGGCGAATCTTGCGGTGGGGTCCAGTGAGGCGCTCCTTCTGCAAATGTAGCCACACTTTTTTTCTCACCTGGAATTTGTGTGGCACTTGATGTTGATCATGTCATTTCTTATACTTAACATTGGATCTGTCCAATATGTCATGAACATGTTGGAGGATGTGCTGAATGCGCTCGATGAAGTTGTTTGCTTTGTCAGCTTCAGACTAGACATGAGCCGAATCAGCCTGAGTCGCTGCAAATGGCATGGCTACGTCAATGGGACATAGTGGCTGAAGTCCCAAGCCCACCTGAAAGGGGCTGTGGCCGGTTGAGCTGTGGAGAGCCCGGTTATAACTGTGTTGTACATAGGGAAGGCTCTCATCCCATGTGCGTGGATGCTTTGAATTGTACATGCGCAGAATGTGTACAATCATCCTGTCGACGACCTCTATTTGGCCATCAGTTTGGGGATGGAAAGCTGTGGAATTGGTGAGCTTGGTGTCCAACATTGACCAGAGGCTAGACCAAAACCTGTTGAGGAACCTGCTATCGCGATATGATATGATAGACTGTGGGATCCCAAAGTGCACCCACACTCGTTCAAAGAAGAGTTTAGCAGTGGCTTCTGCTGTGATATTCTTCTTGCAGGCCGCCATAATGGCCATCTTTGAGAATCTATCGACGAACATGAAAACACAGTCGTTTACATGCTTAGTAGAAGGAAGGCCTGACATGTAATCAATGGAGATGGATTCCCAAGGTCGACTAGGGGTAGGTAGCGGAGTATAGAGCCCTTTCTTCTTGATGGTCGGTTTGGAAATGACACAAGAAGTGCAGGATCTGATGTACTTCCTGACATCCTGTCAAAGGTTCAGCCAATAGAAATACTTCTGCAGTACTGCCACTATTTTCTCAACCCCAAAATTCCCAGCGATTCGACTGTAGTGCGCTTCCCATATCATCTTGGCACACTCGCTTGAAGGAACAAAAAGGTGTCCCAGGTGACATAATATTGCATCTTGGAGGTGAAAATTTGGAACTTGCATACCCCCCAAGAGTGCCTTGTATGTGTAGCTGAATTCTGGATCACTCTTGTAGAGAAGCGACCAATCAGAAGTCTCATGCCCACAAGAGTTGAGAATGGTGGTTATGGTCACGATCGGTGGTCGTTTGAGGCAGTCTGCAACATTATTGGTGCTACCCTTATTGTACTTAATGTTCAAATGAAATTGTTGCAGATATGTGGACCACTTCTGATGGCAATCGTTCTGCAACTTCCCTTGTGTCTGTATGAACTTCAGGGGTCGGTGGTCTGTGTGGATGATTGTCTCCTTCCCCAAAATGTAATGCTTCCATTTTCGACAAGCCTGCACAATGGAATACATTTCTTTGTTATAAGTGGGATACTTTCGAACTGTGTTGGACAATGTCCCACTGTGATATGCCACTGGATGCCCCTGTTGAGTAAGAACTGCCCCAATAGCATAGTCAAAGGCATCTGTCTCGATCTCAAATGGTTGTTGCAAGTCTGGTAATGTGAGCATTGAGGCAGAACAGAGGTGATGTTTCAATTCTACGAACGCCTTCTGCTGAGATTCCGACCAAAAGAAATTTTCTTTCGCTCCTCCCTTGGTGACTTGACTCAAGGGCCAAGTGATATGAGAGAATCCCAACATGAACCCGTGGTAGAAATTAGCAAGACCCAGAAAGCTGTGAAGCTCTTTTAGGGTGGTTGGGGCTGGCAAATCCCGAATGACTTGGAACTTGGCTAGATCCACATGCACCCCCCTTTCATCAATAATGTATCCCAGATATTGAACCTGGGTCATGCCAAAAGTGCACTTTTCCAAATTGGCACACAACTTGTGTTTCCGCAGTGTTTGAAGGAATTCTCGGATGTGGTGGAGGTGCTCTTCCCAAGTCTGGCTGAAGATTAGAATGCCATCCAAGTATACCACTACAAATGAGTTGGTGAATGGATGCAAGATGTCATCTGTCAACCTCATGAAGGTTGTGGGAGAATTTGTTAATCCAAAAGGCATGACGAGCCATTCGAAAAGGCCCTCCTTGGCTTTGAAGGCAATCTTCCACACATCAGAGGGTTCGATTGGTACCTGGTGATATCTAGACTTCAAGTCGATCTTGATGAATATTTTTTCCCCTTTGAGTTGGTCCAGAAGGTCATCAAAACATGGGATCAGGTACCTATTTAGGACAGTGATCTTGTTCAGTGCCCAATAATCAATATAGAGTCTCCAAGTCCCATCCTTCTTCTGTACCAACACGATCGGGCTCCCATAGGGCGATGAACTTGGCCGGATGTGACCTTTCTGCAGCAGCTCCTAAATCTGCCTCTTGATTTCATCATTCTCTAGAACATAGTGCCTATAGATCGGTCCATTGGGTAGCAACGCACCTGGGGTAAGGTCAATGGGGTGCTTAACCTGACAGTGTAGAGGCACCCCTGTGGGTGAGGTGAAGATGTCCTCGTACTCCTTCACAACCTTGTCCATTTTTTGTTGTCGTGCAGAGGAGCCATGTTTGGAGGTCGTGGCCACAGTATTATTCTTGCCCTGGGGACGGATCATCAGGAAAACAAATTTCCTGGTTTGGGAAATGAGCTTACTGCATTGTTTTGCAGTAACTGAAGAAATAGTGGGAGGCGGTGGTACCTCTGGTATCCTGTACAACTTATTTCCCAAAGTAACAATAACAGAGCGAGCCCGGGACTCATACACATCATGTCGCTTCCATAAGTATGGTTGGCCTAATAATACATCAGAAACATCAATAGGAGCAATGTCACACAATACCTCATCCGTGAAGGGCTTGATGCTATAGGGAAGGTGACACTGCTGGCTGATGTGGAGATCCTGTTCTTGGTGAAGCCACCCGATGGTGTATGGTTGTGGGTGCGCTGTGGTCGGCAAGCCCAACCGCTTCATGACATCTACTGAAATGAGGTAATTTTGGCTCCCATTGTTGACAATGAACCGTAGTGGGGAACCCTTTACCCACATCTAGGAGTGGAAGATATGCTCTACCTCCTCTGGATCTTTTGGTTCCTCCTTCTGGATCTTCGTAGTGGCAACAATGGCATTGGGCTCCGCATCAATAATTTGCTTCCCTTTTTCATTCACCTTGTCAGGTTCTGATTAAGAGTTGGAGCATGCATCTGATTTAGAAGCTCTCATCTCGGCCACCAATGAATGCTTGGCCCGACACTCACTTGTGTTGTGAGTGGAGGTCTTATGGAACTCACACCACTTTCTCGTGTCCTTCTTTGGCTTCGCGGTGTTGTTATTTTCTTGTGTCTTTGGCAGGTTGTCTTGGGCCGCCATGCCTTGGATTTGTCCTTTGTTCTGCGGTTTGGGGGCACCTTTCCCCTGCTTTTGATTCGCAGATCCAAAGTCTCGCTTTTTCTGTTTGAATTTCTGCTCAATATTGGCAGCATACCAGCATGCCGTACCAAGCGAGGAGATGTCGAGGAACTCCATTTCCTCCTGAATGTATATGTGTAGAAAACCACGATACTTTAGCACCAAATGTTTCTTTGAATATTTGATACCCATCTTTGTGCGTAGGGTATGGAACAGATTCGTTAGCTTATGCACATCTTGATCCCTTTTTTGTCGCAACGTGGTCCGTTGTATGTACTTGTCCTCATAGCTCCCCACGGGATAGTATTGTTCCTTGATGGAATCTCGGAAAGAATTCCAAGTGGGTACGAATAAGAACAGAGAGGGTTCTGTCTCGTCATTTTTCTCACAGTAGGTTTCCCACCAGTCCTTGACATGGGGGGTAGCTTTAAGGAGTGCAAAAATAATCTTCTCCCGGTTGGAAAAGTCATGAACCAAGAAATATCCTTCTAATAGATTCAACCATCTATCTACGACATCTGCATATATTTTACCCTCAAATATGGGAATGTCAAAGTTTACTTGTATGTTAAAGGGAGTCACGCCTCCAGAGTGGTTGCTGGATGCAGATGCCGGTGGGAAGTCATTGAAGGATCTGGGAAAAGTTATCCATCATCGCGTTCATTTGTTTTTCAAGGGCCTCCTCAAGCAATATTTTGATAGGATCTCCTGCTCCCTCATCTTTCTTTTCGTCCCCCATGGATGTTCGTCGGGGTTTGCGAGGCTGATCTTGCAAAGGTTCCACCAGATCAAGCCCTAACTCCTTATACCCCGACCTCTTTGGGGACATGCAAAGAAGGATCGAGAAAAAGAAGATGGCTCTGATACCACTGATTCAGATTTATGCAGGAACGCAACAGAATACATAAAAAACCATAAACATAGAAATACAACGGAAATAAGGCTTCATTTCATTAATATCAAATCATAGAAATATGCTTACAAACATAATGGAAATAAAATAGCTAGGGTGCTGGTAGCGAATCTCTGAGAAGAGATGTGGCTGATACAGACCTCTGAAATGTGTTACAATGAGGCTCGAGGGCCTATTTATTATGGAGAAACAATGGAGAACTCTAAACGTCCAAAAACCTAACCCTAGGAGATGAAGCGCCAAAACTATGGGCCCCGTTTGGGTAAATTGGTGTTTCAACTTCCCGGGGACGTAACTTCGGCATACTATCTCTGTTTGGGGCTTCAAAACGGCTCTGGAAGTTCAGGACCCGAAAAACTGCTAAAAATAGTAAGTTGTGAAAAAACAAAAAGAGACAATGGTGGGGCCCCAAGTGGAATAGGCAGGTGGCCACCAATATCCACCTGGATCATTATCTCACCTCAATTGGTGTCATCAATTCTAAATGCTTCTCCCAAATTTACTGCCTTTTCTTCTTGTTAAATTAATATCTTCACAAGATGAGAAGATTACAATTCACTCAAAAGTTCCATTTCAATTCAGGTATTGTAAAACCTAGAATTAGTAGGTATTGAAATAAACAAATTAAATTTCTTCCTAGCGTAAGCAAGTTCACAATGTATTAGATAGAAATTTTCTTTGTTGCATAATATAAAATTATAAATTATTTTAATGATTGTAGTATTTTTGTTGAAGGTATTAACTAAATACAAATTGAACATGTAAGCAATGGGAAACACCACAAGATCAAAACTACATGTATCCCTCATCTTGCAACTCATGATATCAACCTTGTTCCATCACTCATGACTAGATAGTGACAAATAAAAACAAATAATACACCTTTGAATTACCATTGCTTATACATTCCATCCATAGCAGTATGTTCTTGCCAATACGAAGAACTTTGTAAGTTGGAATTACCAATTTGTACAACAAATCCCTTTGAAATACAAAAGAAATGTCAAGTTAGTTCAAATATATACCACTCATATGACTACAAATAAATAACTAGTGCAGTGCATTATGCAGAAGCAAAAGGGCATCAACTTGAACAACTATAACAATATAACTGGCCAAATTTCTTGCGAGACTCAGGTTTTAAGGTTATCAAATTTTTGAGTTAGTTAAGGCCTAGAACAAGCCTATTTTCATATTTTTATTTGCTCCAAAATCAATGCAGAATTTTGAACCAATAGCCTTAGATATGAAGCCGTGATTCACAGCTACAGGAGGGTCATTTGAATCCAATTGAGTGTGGATTAGAGGGAGGAATGTCTTTGTAATAGAGTGAAGTATTGGAAAGTGTTTTTGTGCTAAAATTTGATGGAAATATCTAGTCACATTTGTGCGAATATTTTAGAATGATTGAGGATATTGTAGTGAACTATTTGGAGGTGCCAAAAGGCCTTAAATAAGTTCAGATCTAGAATATTAATCAAGTGAAGATACCTTGTAGTAGGATCTAAAATTATGGACAGAAAATCATTATTATCAAGGTATATCAAGTGACTGTGAAAATCCCTAGTTGGAGGACCGAAAGGCTTCAACAATATCAATATTTATATATAAGTAATAGGTATCATACCTATTGATGAAAAAAAATGAAATAAGGATAAGGAAAAATTTGGCGGAAACATCAAGTATTGGAATTGGAATTTTAAAGTAGTCCTTAAGACATCGAAAAATTCACCTTGAAGAGGATTGAAGAATGAAGTTGGCCAACACAGAACAAGCTGGAAAAATGAGATGTTTTGTGCTCATATTTGTGTGGATTATATTCCTTGGATAGAATGAATAGGTAGTAGACCTATGGTGACTAGGCCAAGCTTATGAAGTGAATGTTAGGAGGGATGAATAGGCCTAAACAGGGTGATGAAGAAGTATCTTTGGACAACGAATCACATTGGGTAATAGAAGGAAGTAATCCACAACTTTATGAAGAAGGTTTTTCCTTATATGAAGGGATGACATAGGAAACTAGTGTTCCCTAACTAGTAATAATGGAAGACAAAGGCATGTGATCTTTGAGGTATGTATATTTGTTTTATAAAGGGTCTTTATAAAGCAATGAGCTAGGGTTTTTTCTGCATGTTTTGAACCAAATATTTGTATATTTCATCAAGTCAAAAGTTTTTGGGATATAGGGATTGAAAACCCTAGATGGAACTAAAATAGGAAAAAACCTAGTGAGAAACCCTAATCTGTTTGTTCCCTCATAGAAACCCTAACATTCAACTTCTAGGGTTTGCTAAAAGAATCTAGGACATGGTAACAATGGATTTGGTTGAAATATAGGGTTTGACATCGAAACCCTAGGATTGATGTTTCCTAGAAAAGGATCAAGGAATTTAGGGTTTGTACTTAAGAACCCTTGGAGTCTACCTTCCAGAAAAACCATGGAAGCCTTAGATTTATTGGATTGACATCATGCTCTTCTATCTCTATATTTTCTTGGTTGTACTTGCTAATAAATATTATAGGTGAAAGCAAGATGAGAAGGCGGGAAGAAGCAAAGCAACTGTCATGCTTGATGATGACTCCTTGGAAATGATGAGCGTGATGGAGGGAGGGAATGAGTAACCTGCAGAAACTAATGATAACAAGGTCATTAAATGAGTAATCATGTATCATTGTGTGGTTTTGGAATGACATCATAGATAAAAGTAGGTGATAGTAACATATTTAAAGTCTACTTGTTTGAATTTATTGAAATCATCCAGTCCTTTAAGAATGAAAATCTTGGGGACCATTCTGCATAAGTGTTCATCCATATATTCTCTAACATTATGTTAAAGTAACTCATTTTTCTAAGATGGATCATCATGATCCTATAAGATTCATCATCTTGGAAGACTCTTGGAAGAAGCATTATGATAAGATTGGTATGTATTCCATATTGTATGGAAATAATACTCTGAAAATGATCATGGAATGTAACTGGTAAAGTTGCAGGCTCATTGTTGAATACATTTAGCTAGATGATTTTGTGAAATATTAATAAAGCATGTTTGAGATAGCTTTTGGGTTGGATTCATATAATCTTGGAAGAGAATTTAGTCATAAGTTATGTATAGCGAATATTTCATTTGGTTATATGATTCCTAAGAGGATGAATTTGACTTATTCTTAATGGATAAGAATACTAAATACTTTCTTGCTAGAATATATGCATATATAGATTTTAGTGATGAACATATAGTATAATCTCCAGAAGAAAATGGTAACTTGGTAATCAAGTTCGATCCTTGGGCACTCCGATTCCTGAAGGAAGAATCATATGGAGATAAACCTTGAATATGTTGATGACGAGAAAGTTTTAATAACGAGGTAAATTAGTATTAATATTTATTTTCGGTTAACTTATTAACATATTGTTTTGAGGCTTATAGAATCATTGGCGGAAATTTTAGCCTAAAAGTGATTTTTTCATGTACATAATATATAAACCAATCAAAATTCTTTAAATTTAAAAAGAGGTACATGTAAATATTTTGGAGGGAAAAAACTATTTTTTTAATTGTATTTTTGAAGTTTATCTCCTTATAGCTTTACTCAAATTTCAAGTGTATATACTCATTGGATGCATAATTAAATTCCGTATCCAACGAGTACCCATTATGCATACTTTTGATAATACCCACCTTGATAAAAATTTAAGATACATTAAAGAAATGTGATCAACACGTTTTTATAATGCATCTACAATTTTTATCAATGAGGATCTTCTCAAAAGTATGCATAATGGGTACTCGTTGGATGCATAATTCAATTCCGCATCCAATGAGTGTATACACTTTAAATTTAAGTAAAATATAAGGAGATAAGCCAAAAATACGATGAAAAAAGTAGTTTTCTTATTTTCCCCCCAAAATTCATAACAATTATTTTATTATTTTTCCTTAGGAGGCCACTTTTTGTCTAAAATTTCCTCTAATGATTGCAGGATGGCAATTGAGGCAAGTTCAACTGTATGGAATGTATGATGAATGTTGAGGATAGCTCAATATATGGTACTTGGAAACTGTGAATTCAAGATGCACTCATATTGGGATTGAAAGGTAGCAGTCTGGGAAGATAACCTTAAGGTTAAAGGACATCACTTTCTTGAGAAAGCTATGATCATCTGGAAACTTGCAAAGGCTGAATATAATGCCTTCATTAAAATTGAAAATTTGGAAGTCACTTTCTTGAGAAAGCTATGATCATCTGGAAACTTGCAAAGGCTGAATATAATGCCTTCATTAAAATTGAAAATTTGGAAGTGATGTGCAAAATTTATGACCTGGAACCTGTCAGAAGATTGAAGAAGATGGATATATGATACCTTGAAAGGAAGCATTCTTGATAAGATTAAATGAAGAGAAATGAGGGAGCCAAGAATCTATGAAGAACTGGCAGTTGATACTCTTATGAAGACAAGCTAGAAATTTTATGGACATGAGTTCCAAATTAGAAAGGAATTCAGGAATCACCTCTAGATTTGATGGGGAGAAAAGGAGTATCCTTGAATAGGAGCAAGGATAAATTCTCAAGTTAAAAAGGAGAATAGGGATATCCTCTTTGGTTGAGAGGGAGTGATGTTGGACATCACATGTGCATTCTCTCCTTCATATGTCAAACAATTGACCAGGAATAACAATTGTAAGTATAAGTGAAGGCCTTGGAGAGAGAATGGTATAGTATTGGGAAAAAATTTGTGGTTTCATTGAGGATATAACATCCAAGAAAGGGAAGGGACCGACACTCTTTGAGGATGTGACATGTATCCAATATAAGAGTGGGAAAAGAGGATTTATATTCTTTTGAGGATTCAAGGCTAAGAATCCAATATAAGAATAGTCCTAAAATGACATACTTTATGGACATATGGATGGGGTATGTGTCATGTAGAGGTAGTGTAGTATCACACATAAATCCTCCCAACATAATGGTCTTGAATGAGGTAGATATTGTCTAGTTAGGCCTCAAAAACAATGTTGGTTGATCATATTGTTTATGCTTATAGTTGGCTTATCAATACGAATCTTCTTATGTGAAATTTTCAAAGGGAGTACTATCCTTGTACTAGTTGGACAATTATGAATACCTCCCTAGTTAATAGGGAGTGTTGAATAATGCAACTATTTCCAGTATTCATAATTGTCATTTGACTCATGTAATGATGTAAATCTTATTCGGAGAAATAAAACGATGTAAAGAATAAAAAAGAAAATTATTTTTGGAGCATGGGTTTCATTCTCAAGTCATTTTTTCATTACGTAAAGCATCTATTGAATGATCCTAGGGTTTATCATGAGTTAAGAGTCATTTTTTCTTTGTAAAAGAACCTTGTGGGCACTTGTATCAAGAAAAAGATAAATTATTCTGTATTTGGTAGTGTCTAGAGGGCTCCCAAGAACAAGTCATCCAACCAACTAAATTCAACTTAGAGTGGGTTTAAAGAGACACTTGGAAGGCTATAGAAAGGAGTAAATTTTTCCTCCTTGGACACATATCAAGCATCAAGTTTTGGTTTGATATGAAATTAATAAGAAGTGCAAAAATTATAGAAAAGAAGGAGAAGGCTAGGAAAGGAACAAGGAAGCTTTAGAAGAAATCAAAGGTCTGAATCTGTCCGTTGTTGACCACACATGCGAGTGACTTAGGGTTTTTAGGGTTTGAAATTGCAGAGAAAGTTGAAGACTGGTTGGGTAAGGACGAAAGGTTGGAAGATGTTGCTTCACCATCCTTGGAAGATCCTTGTCTTTTTTTACAGAAGAAATGGTGGGTGGTTCGCTTAGTTTTTTGTGGGAGCGTTGGTGTAGGGGTTGGTATTGGAAGCATTCTTTGAAACTAATTCTATAAGAAAATAAGTTATTTTGGGTTTTCCCCTTGGAGGGGTTTTTCCCTGGCTTGGAGCCTATATCTTGTGTTCATGTGATATTCATTGTTTTTCTTTTGGCATTGATTTGATGATAAGAACATAAGCATAAAAAAAACAAGAATAATATAATTTCAAAGTAAGGAAAGGTGAATTAATATGCTTCCCTAATGAATTTTCCAACAAATCCAGGGCCTCCTTTATCTTTATCCAGTGATCCCTTGAGAAGGATATTATTATTATTAATTTTTGATTTGATTTTTATAGCTGTTTAATCACATTTTTTTCATATTTAAATCTTAGCTATGTAATAGAGTATATGAAATAAGGGAATAAGTTCAAGTAAGTTCCATGAAAAGGTGAATAAATTGACATATTTTCAATATTTGGTAATAAAACAAACGCCGAATAAAAATAACGAAAAATTGAATGCTGAATGTAGTGTTACCATTTTGAGATATTTTCTTTCGATAATTGTTCCACTTCAACATCCGAATTGATACTAGTTTTCCTACACATATTCATGAGACCAATGAGACAAAGTTAATTAAATTTGACCAAAAATTGAATTTAATTGCATGAATAAATAATAATTAAAAATAATTGAGTGCATTAATACCTGAATGAGCTCCTCTTGGTGTCGAGAAAAAATAATTGGGGTAGTTTAACCTTGGAGAAAACCTCCCTCCACTCGATGAAGCAACAACGAAGTCAACATTGAATTTGTTGTTGCTATGTTGGATCGAGGGTGTTTTGCTCCAATATTATTCAAATCCTAATTTATTCTCTACTAAACAGGGCCAACCACATGAAGGTGGAAGCTATAATGGCCCCTCCCCCCACATCACTCTTAATTCCCTAGTACCCATTCTATTTACTAGCAAATAGTTGAAATCAAGACATTAAGATACATAAAGAAACAAACATAAAAAAAATTATTCATTCATTCATAGATTTGAAAAATATTTCATCTCAATAAATTTTATCATAAAAAATATGTTTACATAATATGAAACAAGGTCGTTCTTATTATATAACAAGTAAAATCATTTATAATCTAGTTCCTTTCTTTTTTTTAGGTATTTAGCAAGGACGTCTTGATCTTGATACCTTTGAGCTATAATGGGATCTGTATGTCTTTCTCCTGACTTGGTCATAGGTCTATGTTGATACAAAGGGGGAAAAGCATCAACTACAATAAGAGAGAAATGTTAAATTCATCACCTGAAACAACTGAAGATTGTCTGACATATGCACTTATAGTGCCTTGCTACTTGGGCTCAGGAAGTTGGTTTCTAACATTTATCAGGAAAGCCTGATCCTCATTTTCACAGAAATCAAATGCTATATGAAAGGCCAACAAGGCATCATCTTACAAAAAAGGGAGAAAAAATATTGGTTTTAGTTATAAATAATGAACACACAACCAAATATCTGTTTAAGGTCATCCATTATCAAAATTTACTTAAACAGGGAAACATGAAACCAAGTATCAATATAAGCTCAACCATTATCAAGATTTCCTAAAAAGTTACCTTGTCCCCTTATTAGGAGTTTCTCCAATATAATTGCAATAGTGCTAGGCTCCTTCAGAAACATGAGGCACTAAAAAATGCTTAAATAATTAGGTGAGGGTATTTTTTGATAAATTTTATCAAGGAATTTATTATAGTAGTATAATATTGGAGCAAACATTCCTCAATTTTACAAAGTAGCAACGAAGTGAAACTTGACTTGGTTGTTCGTTTGTTGGAGTGAGGGATGTTTGATCCAAGACTATCAAAATCCTAAATTATTCTCTAATAAACAAGGCCAACCACATGAATGTGGAAGCTCTTATGGCCTCTTACCCCCCCTCACATCACTATCCATTCCCCATTACCCAATCTATCTAAAAAAGTTGATAGGAACACATTAAGATTCATGCATACACACTAGCAAAACAAAAAATTGAAAAAGAAAAACATGTTATTTTGTACATAAATAAACATATAGAAATCATTCATCAACATATAACATTCATCAATTAATCATAGAAACACAATACTTCATCTGAATAAATTTTATCATCAAAAATATGTTATATGAAGTTTCTAATGATATAACTAGTACAATCATTTTTTTTTGTTTTTCTTTATTTTTGATGACTTGGTCGTGTACTCATGACATCACCAAGGCTTCTGCAATAGGGGTGGATCATTAGCTATAACAATAAAGAAATGTTAAATTGATATTTATCATTATTATTATTACAAGTATTTCATTAATAAAAAGAGAAATTAGAGTTTTCTTTACCTCGTGCGCTAGTCGACACCATTGGAATGGCTAGCCTGTTCTCCTCTTCTGGTACATTATCCTCATGTATGCCATTATTTTCCATTGAAAGCTAGCCCGTGGTGGCTGTATGTTGTGCTGTGATCTTTTCCAAAAAATCCTTTATAAGAAATAAACTGTTTTTTATTTATTTATTTAAATTTTCTTCTCGGTTAGATAATGTAAAATTTAAATAACAACCATTCATAATTAAACTTATGAAATAAAAGAATCACTTTAAAATATGGTTATTACCTGATATCTCTGAATGTTTTAGTTGAACATGTTGATCCTATATTTAATCTCATGAATTTTATTTTTAAAGCGAATAAAAAGAACAAGTTCTTTGTTTATTCTAACCACAAGCTTATTGATTGTTACAATTAGGTCAAGAGAAATGAACAATTCATCATCCTCACACCAATCAAGATCACTATGTTCATGTCCCCCATACTACATATTTCAAAAAAAGAAAATTATTTCGATTATCTAAATAAATAATCAATCTCACATTAAGTTATTTCAATTATTTAACCAAATAATATCCTACCTTATTTTAAAACCTTACCATTATTTTGAAATATATCTTCAGCGATTTTTTTTTTTTTTTTAATTAATTAATTTATTTCCTTTTGTAAACATTCTTAGAATTAGTGAAATAAAGAAAAAATTTTCCTTTCATATCATAAAAATTCTTGGAAGTGGTGAAATAAATAGACTGCAATAACCTACCTTGCATATAGTATAGATAGCAAGGAAATAAGTAAAGAAGAGATAAAGATGAAGCATTGTTGATTACTACCAAATAAATTCTACCAAAAAATAGCCATTAAACCTCACTTTATAGAACTTTGATCCTCCTAAAGGAGGCTCCACTCCCATGAAATGTGCCTGCCTTGACTTATGATGAAGTGAAGTGAAGGAGAAAAAAGTTAATTATACTCTTCTTATGGTTGACAATACTTCTGCAATCAAGGTGTCCAATAACCCAATATTACATGAGAAAACCAATCACATCAAGATAAAGTAGCATATGATTCAATATCATGTAGAAGCCAAGACTATTCATTTGAGTCATGTTTCCACAAATGAGAAAATTGGTCACATCTTCACCAAATCACTTGCAAGAGAAAATTTTGAAAATTTTAAAATGATGCTTAGACTCAAAAATCACCCATTCAAATTAAGTGGGGAATGTTAGTGTTGTGGAGGTAAATCCTCTCTGCGGACATAGGTGATCCCTACTAGCTCATATCGGGTCTATCAACAATCAAACATGCTACAATGCAAGCTCCTAATTGCAAAAATCAAAGCGCGATAGAAGGCCTACCTCAGGTCCAATGCTGTTGTCGTTGCGGAGAGGATAGTGCTCTCGATCGCTTGCTCCGACAGGTCACAATTCCACCACTTGACGCGATCGAACACCTGCACGTATAAGAAACACGACGAACATACGAGCATAAAACCATATAATTGCAATTATGTGTCAGTCAGAGAGGACACAACTCATAAACAAGCATGAATAATGCGAGTGGAACTATAATCGTAGTCGCTTATATTAATGAAACAAAGGATGATACAACCTGGCTCTGACACTGAAATCCTCCTTCGGCAAGTCGTCAGCCGAATACATCTCGGTAAAGCTTGTTGGGAATAGGGACAAGCCTCTCTCTTCGATCGTCAATCTCCTTGCTATGGATTTGGCGCTATGAGGACTATCAAAGCTCTTGCAACATTCTTTAGGCTATGAAGGCTCTTGGAGATTAGCTTGCAAAGGGAAATGGAAAGCTTATATAGATGGTGGAAGAGGAGTTGGGATCCCTACAATCATGGGATTGGCGCTATCCTCAAGGAAGCTTCCATGGGAGGTGGAAAACTACTTCCTCTAGATGGAAATCCGGAGCCAAACGTCCCAACTCAATTTAGAGACCAGTTCAAGAGTTGGTTAAAGTCAATCTTCCACCATTTATTTTTAAAAAACACCCTTTATTAAGCCTGGCGTGAGTGTGACTCTAAGACAGAGCGCCAATTGGCGCGTCCTCTTTGAAGAATTTCCCCCATTGGCGTGGGTATAACATAGGCAAGTCGCGCCAAGGATGGAAAGGCTATTTTTAGTGTTTTTCACAAGGAGATGTCTTCAGGGAAATGAAAGTCCATGTCTAAGGGAATGCCATGAAAGTTTTTTCAGGTTATGTCACTGCTCACAGGTCACGGAATGAGCCCTCCAATGTGCGGGATGGGGAATTGCAAGGACGGTGACAAATTGCTGTGTAACAGATGCCCCCTAAAGCATGAGGCCCGAAAGCGAGAGAGGGGTGAAATTCTTTACGAGAACGTGTCCAACTGAAAACACCACCGTCGGAAAACCTGCGTAGAGAAGTACAACTGATATCTCAGATACATGATATATATGTGGTATGGGCGGAGCCATCCATAACAGAGTATACAATAATCCAGATCCAAGGCATGGGCGCAGCCATCCAGTAAGGATCGATAAATAGACTCACGTATGGTCGCAGCCATCCAGTAAGGATCGATAAATAGACTCAGGTATGGTCGCAACCATCCAATGAATGAGTCATGTAACTAATCATAATAATCCACAAAATCACAGCCTGGATTCCAACAGACAAAATCCAGGGTCTTTCGCTCCATCTCGACCCAAACAAAGTACAAGTTCAAGCATGCAAATATGTGAGCTGAAGTTGAACATGCAATAACATCGTCTGATTACCAGCCAATAATGAAAGCCGTTAACAGATGTGAGAGGTACCACCGATAATGAAAATGGGCCTCAAGGTACTACATGTACAATCTACGACATGCGAATCAGTGAGCTGGCGTCGAACACCCGTAGAATCACTCGATCGAAGACCAATGATGAAAACCTCACGTCGAACGCGAAGAACCTGCCACTGAGGCATGCGGGCTCCAAGGTACCAGAAGGGAGTCTCTTAGATCAGCTTCCTGGATAATGAGCTGAAGTCGACAGAAAGTGACCTTGATCGAAGGTGGGCCATAGTGTTTCCCACATCATCGACACGAGACAAAGGAACATAATTTCTTTGTGAATCAAGATCAGATGAGAATCAGAGGAAGGTTGAAATTTGCAGAGGTCAACTTCTCTTGAACATATGGCGGCACGACAGTGAGTTTGGCAGTATTTGACATCAACAGATCAGAGGTCATGATGACGAGACAAAAAGTAGATGAGAGGTCAAAAGGGATCATCCAAACCCACGGAGGCAAGTGGAAAACGAGATGAGATGTCCCCAACCCGACACGAATGCAGACAAGTGCCATGTTCAAGAGCAACATACTGCCGACACGATAATGATGTTGGTTCCATTTTCCCCACCATTTCTGGCGAGTACCTCTTTTTTGTTTACACAAGCTTGAAGAGGATGCCATATGCTTGCTATATAAGTCCATCCTAGTACATTTAACGAGCCCAAGGAAGGAGAAACTCGAATATCGTCATTATGACTAAATCCAATGTCATCAGGGTTTAACGAGTCTGACAAAGGAAGAACTCGACGTCTTTTCATGTTTAGAGAGTTTGAAAAGACAACGGAAAAGTAAACTCCAACGGTCCCTTTTCGTAAATAGTTCCTCAGAACCGAAAAGGTAGAAAACAATATCTGAGAAAACCTCCTAGCCGCAATAGGCTAGGGTATTCCTTTTTCGTAAGTAATCTATCCCAGCCTGAAAAAGGGGTAAACGTATACTGGGTAGATGTCGTTTCGTGTCCACTTTAACGAGATCGAAAATGAAAGGGGACTCGGAAAATATTTTCATGTTTAGAGAGTCAGAAAAGAGCTGAAAGATGACTCCAAAATGACTTTTTTCGTGTTTTTACCGAGTCCGAAAAATTATAAAATACAACTTGTATCACAGTCCAAGTCGCGTAAAAACCTATCGCTGCACATAGAAGCAAGTGTAAAATCCATTTTCAACAAAATATATTAAAATATTGGGAAAAATGACATTTAAAACCTAATTTTTGACTTAAAAAGTTATAAATAGGCTTCAAATGGTAAAACAAATTTACTTTTACTTTTTACCTTACTTGGAGAGCAACAGTGGTCTGTTTGTGTGCAAACTTGCGGCGGTGATTGCGACTGATCCGGGACGTCATTCAGCTCCTCGTTTGTTCCAGGTAGAAGGCGTTCCCTTAAGCTCCATTTTAATCCATTTTTTATGAGTTTCCATTGTGCAGTCGATCTCTGGAGGAGACATTTCAAAATTTTAGGGCTCCTCCATTGGCACGGGTATCGGGCACGGACCCGTGCCAATGGAATTTTTCTCATAAAGGGGTCGCGCCAACTGGCGCGACTATTAGGAAAATATTCGCGCCAATGGCGCGACATAATTTTCCGCTTTAAGTTTTTAAACAGTGAGCCATCCATATGGATTTTTAAGCATGACAGAGATCTAATAAGGGTTTTTGATCATGTTGATGCAGGTAACCAAGCACAATGGTTATTGAATGGAAGGAGAGGGAACATGGGGAGGAAGATGAAATGGCTATGGAAAACGAAGCCTGTATGAATGCACTGAAGAACTGTGGACTCAAAAAATTCTTTCTTACTCCATGTTTACGAGCTCAACCTGAGCTGCTACAATACTTGGTCAGCATATGGGACGAAAATGAAGAAGTATTTAAACTTCGGGACCAAGTGTTGGAACTTGAGGTTTTCGACATATATTTCATCACCGGGTTGTCGCGTAGAGGCCCAATACCCATTCTGACGGGCAGCAGACCTTCCGGGGAGAAGATGGAAAAATTAATGGCGAGGGTGTGCCCAGGGGCACGAACCGGATCTGGAAGCGAGAAGGTGGACATCCACATAGTCCACGATCTAGCACTCAGAGTGGTGTTACACACCATTACGCGGACAACAGGATCGCAGGCACCGCATGAGGCAACCAAAGCTCAAATCATATTAGCCTCCGAGTGTATGAGCCCCACATTGTTCGATTGGGCTACTGCAGTGACGGTCAATATCAAGAGGTAGCTGACAAGATGCAAGTAAGTCAAAATAAAGAAGTTTTGCTATGATTCCATTTTGGTGTCGTTCATCCTGGAACGACTACCCATTTTCCAGGGCCAAGGGGCCATAGTTGCTGAGCTGGTACCAAGAGAGCCGAGGATGGCTCGCTGGGCAACACTTATGCCCAGGTCAGGAGGAGGCAAACAAATGTCTTGGAGGCCTGAGTTTTTTGGGTGGTTACGGCGACAGCTGATCGTGGTCGAAGATTGGCCCTATGCTCGGACCGATTTCACCGGAGATCCCGACCTTCCACTCCCGGAGGGGGAGGATTGGGATGAAGAGTTGGGTATGATACTCTTTTTGATTTTTATGTATTTATGATTTTTTTTGGTAATACATGTTCATTCTAATAATAGTTTAAGTGTATGCAGATGTCGGCCCAGAGAGGCCCACGGGCATGTCGCCCATTGCGCGGAGAACCCGTGCTGAACATGACCCTCAGGCTGAGGGTGGCGAGGGAGGTGAACTAATTCAGAACCTGGAGGGCATTTCCCGGGGGGTCTCGGACTATGCACGCCTAGCAGATGTTCCGCTAGCATACCAGTGACACACTGTGGTGGTGCCCAGTCGCCTCCACCGACTACTAGGATGCTTAGCGTGTGTAGTTGCTTGTTACCACGAGCACCATGCAGATTAGACATTAGGGATTTTTTTGCATATTTTCCGAGAGACATGTCGTCTCCGGCTGTATTAATGCGAACATGTATATTTTTTGGTCTTATGTGATGCACACTATGTAAACATTTTGATATATATATATATACCTATTTCTGGATGGATCTCCTTACATGTGATGATGTTTTTTATATGCTATGCAAATGTCTAATACAATGTTATCTAATGTATAGGTTGCATAAAAAACGACCCAATGAAAAAGTTCATATAATGTATCTAACCACACATTTTATTTTTATACAAGCTTAAAAGCACACATGAAAACACACATGCAAACTATGCTTGGAAATGATTTTTATTTTTGTGCAAGCTTAAAACAAAAACTATGCTTGAGAAAGACGGGCATGCCCCCAGCATGGTGTCTCAATTCGAGGTACATGCCCCCCAAGCTTTAGTCCATAGGAAATGGATTGAAGGTTGAAAAAGAGATTTGAACTAAATCTATCAAAACTCGAATTGAACGTGCTCGTGTTTCATTATTTTAACGAGGTTGACACACTTAAAAGAACTGTCCTCGTAGCCGCTTGTTTCATTGTTTTAGGAGCTTGGCACAAGAGGAATAACTGTGCTCTGGTGAGCTCAACGGAGGAGGCTTAGGAGAGAGATGATCAGATACATCACGCTCTAGACAATCAGACATTGCCCCCAGGATGGGCATGAAGGAGGAATGATGATGTGCATCGCTCCAAGGCAGCTGCTCAAGAGACATTGTTTCAACAATGGCTTCGTCAGAAGGAAAAGTCTCTTTAAGAGGATCAGGCGAGTCGGCCTCACTGAGCCAGGGGGATTGAGAATAGATATCTAAAGCCATGCTTGAGGGAGCATGTTGAGGAGGGGGAGGATCAGATGTGGCAATGATTTCGCAGTAATTAATCTCTACTAGAGTTAAGGGCATCGATTCTCCAAAATTAGTCACCTGTTCAGGCGAAGGGATAATCCATGGGTCGTCATACCTAGAGATCATATTAACTTGAACGGTGTGCGGTGGTGGCGCGGGAAAAATACCCATGAGGACAGGGTCTTTGAAGAGACCGGGTCCTACACTATTAGGGGGATTGGGGATCTTATCCACGTAAGGAACATTGTTCTCAGAGGTGGAGGTGAAGAAAGACAACTGATCCACAGTAACAATTTTGCCCTCATGAGGGAACTTAAGAAGTCGAAAGAGGGTGGATGTCACGCATAGCATAGCGTGAGTCCATCTACAGCCGAGAAGCAGGTTGTAGTTAAGCTTGGCATCAACCACTTCCACTTCTACGTTGACTGTCTTCCCCTATAACGTAATGGGAAAACTATCGAGAACACCCAGGGGTTTAGATTCCCAACCATCGAATGCCTCTAAGGCATTGGGGGATGATGACAGGGCCGGACAACCAATGGCCTTCCAGCAGGCGGACGACATGACACAGGTAGAAGCACCCTCATGCACAATGGCCCTATGGATATTGAAACCGTTGATCCTGACTTGAATAACAAGAGCGATTTGATGTGGAAGCCAAGGGGTAAAATTTTCTAAGTCGAAGGTGAGAAGATTAGAATCAGTGGGATCAATTCCACCGATTGCAGACAACAAAGCTTTCCGTTGCGAAGGGAAACTTTGAAGGACTTGCAATGAGGACATAGCAGAAGGCGCCTATGCCAAATCCTCAACAATACTGTAATGCTGAGTGGCACAGGCATTTGGATTGTAGGAAGACCTTCGTATAACACCTTTAGAAGGTGGCCTTGCAACAGGTTCAGCCGCAGGCTTCTCAATTTCTAAAGAACCGGAGACAGGTGGAGGAGGTGGGCCATCCACAACTTCCTTTCCAGCTGCCTGATGCGATCCAGTATACTCCTTCGAACGCGTAGCGACAGAGAAAGGTGCAGTAAAATTCATCATAAAGACCTGGGACCCAAATGGTGCAGATGGTGAAGGCTGCTCAACCATCTGGGTCTGCTGAGACGGGAACGGTTCTTTAAGAACTGCCGGAGTCCCTTTGGAGCCTTTGAGAAGTTGACTAATTTCAGATCATCGTGGATAATCCTTGGTATAATGATCTCCTTCACAAATAAGGCAGGGGTACTTTGGTTTACGTTGAGAACCGTCCTCAGTACGAGGTTTAGAAGAGTCTGGCTTTGGGGCGTCGGGTTGTGGAGATAAATCCCCTCTGCGGACAGAGGCGATCCCTACTAGCCCAGATCGGGTCTAGCAACAATCAAACATGCTACAATGCAAGCTCCTAATTGCAAAAATCAAAGCACGATAGAAGGCCTACCTCAAGTCCAATGCGGTTGTCGTTGCGGAGAGGATAGTGCTCTCGATCGCTTGCTTCGACAGGTCACAATTCCACCACTTGACGCGATCGAACACCTGCACGTATTGGAAACACGACGAACATACGAGCATAAAACCATATAATTGAAATTATGTGTCAGTCAGAGAGGACACAACTCATAAACAAGCATGAACAATGTGAGTGGAACTATAATCGTAGTCGCTTATATTAATGAAACAAAGGATGATACAACCTGGCTCTGACGCTGAAATCCTCCTTCGGCGAGTCGTCAGCGGAATACGTCTTGGTAAAGCTTGTTGGGAATAGGGAAAAGCCTCTCTCTTCGATCGTCAATCTCCTTGCTATGGATTTGGCGCTATGAGGACTATCAAAGATCTTGTAGAATTCTTTAGGCTATGAAGGCTCTTGGAGATTAGCTTGCAAAGGGAAATGGCAAGCTTATATAAATGGTGGAAGAGGAGTTGGGATCCCTACAATCATGGGATTGGCCCTATCCTCAAGGAAGCTTCCATGGGAGGTGGAAAACTACTTCCTCTACATGGAAATCCGGAGCCAAACGTCCCAAATCAATTTAGAGACCAGTTCAGGAGTTGGTTAAAGTCAATCTTCCGCCATTTATTTTAAAAAAACACCCTTTATTAAGCCTTGCGCAAGTGCGACTCTAAGACAGAGCGCCAATTGGTGCACCCTCTTTGAAGAATTCCCCCCATTGGCGCGGGTATAACATAGGAAAGTCGCGCCAAGGATGGAAAGGCTATTTTTAGGGTTTTTCACAAGGAGATGTCTTCAGGAAAATGAAATTCCATGTCTAGGGGAATGCCATGAAAGTGTTTTCAGGTTATGTCAATGCTCATAGGTAACGGAATGAGCCCTCCAATGTGCGGGATGGGGAATTGCAGGGATGGTGACAAATTGCTGTATAACAGTTAGATACAAAATCCTTTGGATTTTTGTTGTTGTTGTACATAATTCGGATATACATGAAATGAACAATATTAAGGAAGAACAATAGTCCATCGTGGAATGTGAATAAAGTAGCCACTTCCTTTTGTATATATATGCATGTTTTGAGTTATTGAATACCACAAAAAAGTGGATTTATTCCTCTTCCCATCCTAATCTTCCTAGAATCCATGACACATACATTTCTATATCCCCTAGTGGTTGTAAGGCCTAATTGTCACATCACTTTCAAAGGAATGACATCAAATTTTTCTCCTAAATCTAGCATATAGTTGTGCAACAATATATTATTTATTAGTAGGAATGCATTAAAGGGGTTATGAATTCCATTTTTCTTCCCTTGATTCATCGTTAATGACACTACAAAAGCATCCTTCAAACGGAGGGTCATCTACTTCATCAAATCTTAAGAACTTCTTGACCTTCTCTCGTTATTTGATATTTGCATAACTTCCACAAATAGGATAAACACACTAAATTTTCCAAGTGTTGTAGTAAATCAACATTGATTTCATTGTACACTCTTTCTATAGGTATGGTTGAATGCTGGACATTTACTAAGGACATACATTTGTTGTTTTGGTTGATTACTCTTAAAAATTATTTGAAGTGGGTGCGAAGAGTTGGTCTCTTTCTAGGTTGGCTTACATTTCCTTTGGTATGTGATCCATTCCTTTCCCTAATTCATATTTTTATCTATTCTAGTAATTATGCTCATTTTTTTGTGTGTTTTTAGTACTAGGGGGTGGAAAAATCCTTGTCATGGTCTAAGTGGTGGGGCAGTTTTAATCTCCAATGGTTGTAGTGGTTTGGTGGGAACCATGCTAGGAGTCAGGACTTCCCTTTGATATGGTCAAGGTACTTGGTTTATGAGGAGCTTCCACACTTAGGTAGATTGGGATCTTGATGAGAGGGATATGTCGCTTGATGCATGTAGTGACAACAATATGTGATGAGTAAAGGAAACATATAGATGATATTAGTGTCTTCAAAGCAAAACACACAAGGGAATGTCATATAATAATTGGCAAAGTTAGTGACATAATAAATGGTAGATGAGGCATCATCAACATCTGAGGTTAGTGGAAGTGGTGGTGCAACTATTGAGGCATGATGTTGGGTGACCAACACATATTGATATCATGGGAGATTGGGATAATGATGCATTTAATGTTTTTGTTGCACATAAATAGAAAAATGGTGGTTGGTTCTTAAACCATTATTACATGATGAGGTGGCTCCATCACATGATGGAGTGGGGAGAAATGGGGGTGCCTAAGGGGTATGAAGGAGACCCTTCAACTCATGCAACATGGGGCATGAATTGTTGGGATGGCTTAATGTGTCGCAAAGGGCACACGAGGGAGTTACATTAGGGGTATTTTTGGTTGAAGGGCATTTCTAAAGTAAACATTATAAATAAATATGGAAACTTGTATTAACATGTGTTTGCATGTGTGTGTGTGTGTGTGTGATCCTCAAAATACTTAGTCCACCAAGAACAATTATGCTTGGAAAATACAACCAAACATATAATCAAAATTAATTTGTGCAATATATCCAACCATATAACTTAAATTACAACTATGAGCATTTTTTATTATAAAAAAATAAAATTAAGCTATGAAAATGATATTGTATAACAAAGTATCCTACAAAAACTATCACAAAAAAATTTCAAAATTGAAATAAAACCTTAAATTCCTTGCATTATTGCATCAAATTTGTTAATAATTGAATAATATACTAGTTGACTATCTTAGCAACTGTAATGAATATTGTATTTTCCTAATGTTCATTTAGTTATAACGGGGTTGTATTGTATGTACCAATCTAGCAATAAAAAAATAGTGCAATACAATATATAGACATTCCAACGTATCCAAAACTTGTTTTTTTTCTCATGTTATATTGCAACCCTAATTCTTAACAAAACCTGAATTCCAACTAATAAAAAATCATTATCCAAAAGATATTAAAAAAGACCCAAAGAATTTCCTTGGGAACTCCATCCCTGAAACCTCAAACAAGGGTTTTAAAGGTAGTCACAGAGGTCAGTTTTAAAGGTAGCTGCAAAGGTCTCTAAGGTGGCATAACATTTTATTAAAAATGAGTGGTGAAAACCTTGGTGGGGACTCTAAAGAGAATGTTGATCCAAATTTTCTTTAACCAAATGAGTGGTTGAGGTTTAAATTCCCAAATTAGGAGTGAATGGGGTCTTACTCAACCACATAGTAGCATTGATGGAAAGGTTATTCAATAAAAGGTCAAGACAACCCAAAATGGGTGGATGCAAATGGTTGTAATTTATGGAGAATGATGCGATTTAAAAAAAAAGAACTATTGATTATGCCATGGGAAAGGACTTGGAAATCATTGTGCCATGATTTTTTTTTATGAATTTTCAAGGTATAACACAAGTGTAATTTAGTTTTATAATATCTGAGGCGATATTACGTGATGTAGGAGCATCGAAGACCCCTCAAGTAAAAATAAAAAATTTGAACCTTCTAAAAGACATTGTGGCGACAGGCATGATTTCCTCTCTTGTTTTTGCAACCAAATACCTAATATGATAGTGGTTGTTGTTGTAAAATTGTTGTTTATGGTAATTCGTTAGAGATTTATGGAGGTAATTGTGGATCCAAAAGTGATCCACGATATTGTAAATTTATACATATACCTTCCAGTGTTATGAGAAGATGAGACACCATATATATTAGGCCAAGCAGGAGGCCATTCAAAATGTAATATCAAGCGAAATTGTGCTAGGCCTTAGGCCTGAGAGACCATATGTATTTTTTGTCTATATATAAACATATAATGTGTGTGCTTTATTCATGTATCTTTTTCACGGTTTTGATATATCATCATTGTTTGATATTATGTCTGTAGGTTTTAACCCTGAACAGAAATTATCTACACACGAATCTTATAACAGAAAATAAACAATAGCGAGAGCATAAAACATAAAACAGATAAACACAGAGATTTTCCCCTGGATCCCAAATCGGGAAGACCAGCTTGATTTTTCATTATATTCCTTTTAGTGTTACAACACATATATATACATGCCTAAGCATACATAAACCCCAATCCATTAACCCTGGATTAGAACATAACCGTAGTTCCCTTGACCGGATCTACAAAATACCAGGGGTCGAAAACCATCGTACCCCAAAACCATGTGCAAACTCATGCACAAAACATGGGTGGGTTCACATATGAGTGGGACCGCATACCAAAAAAAATTTCGCCGGGGCGTTGCCCCGGACCCCGACAGGGGGGGCTGCCACCCGCCTTGTGACCCCCTTGCTGCGCCCAATGCGACGTACAGCATGTGGGGCTAGTCGTGGAAAGAATATAACACATACCCAACATTCTCCCACTTGTTGTTTTCTTTCCATGGGGGGCCACAGGAGAGCTTAGTCATTGGGAAAATTCTTCAACACCCATTGTTTCTCTACACCAAGAGAACTTCTGAGTGCTCACAGACTTCGTCAATGCATCTGCAACATTCTTCAAAGTGTCCACCTTTACCAGCAACACCCTTTTAGCCTCAACCATATCTCTAACAAAGTGATATTGAACATCAATGTGCTTTGTCTTTGAATGATAAGCAGGGTTCTTAGCCAGGAAAATTGCACTTTGGCTATCACAGTCTATCCTTATAGCTTGTTGTACCAACCCCATACTTGAACACAATATCTGCAACCAAATTGCTTCCTTGCTTGCATGAGTGGCTGCTATGTATTCTGCCTCTGTAGTTGAAAGTGCCACTATAGACTGTCTTTTACTCATCCAACTGACTACACCTCCAAATAGGCTAAACAGATACCCACTTGTAGATCTTCTTTGATCCAAATCTCCAGCCCAGTCTACATCAACAAAACCATGAATGCCCAACATTCTTTCCAATCCTCGTCTTCCCTGGTAGCACAAGCCATAATCACTAGTTCCACATAAATATGTGAAAACCCGCTTCATTGCTGTCCAATGCTCCTTCCCTGGGTTTGACATAAACCTGCTCAATACTCCCACTACATGTGCAATGTCTGGTCTAGTACAGACCATTGCATACATCAAGCTACCCACTGCACTTGCATATGGAACACGGGAGATATCCTCCTCTTCTTCTTGTGTCTTGGGACATTGTTCAGCAGATAGATTTACACCTACAGGAATAGGAACTTTCACCAGTTTACTATCCTGCATATTGAACCTCTGAAATATAGTTTCGACATACTTCCTATGGTTTAACCAGAGCATCCTCTTTGCCCAATCTCTCTTAATTTCCATGCCCAAAATATAGTTTGCAGCACCAAGATCCTTCATATTGAATTTGGAGAATATTTGGGTCTTCAAATCTTGGATAATTTCTTTGTCATTTCCAATCAACAACATATCATCCACATACAAGACCAAATAAATAACACGGTTACCAATTAATTTAAAATAAACACAGTGATCTTCCTTGCTTCTAGTGAAGCCAAGTCCCCATATATAGGTATCAATTTCTGATACCACATCCTTGGTGACTGTTTTAACCCATACAGAGACTTCTTCAACCTGCACACCAGTTCTTTCTTACCCTTCACCATAAAGCCTTCATGTTGCTTCATGTATATCTTCTCTTCTAGATCCCCGTGAAGAAATGTTGTCTTCACATCCATCTGTTCTATCTCAAAATAAAATGCAGCAACAACAGATAAAAGTAATCTAATAGAAGTAACTTTGGCAATAGGAGAAAAAATATCACCAAAATCAATTCCCGACACCTGGGAATAACCTTTGGCTACCAACCGAGATTTGTATTTCTCCACCTTTCCTTCTACATTCATCTTCTTATTAAACACCCATTTTCTCCCAATGGGTTCCTTCCAGCCGACAACTCCACCAAATCCCATGCCTCATTTTTATGCAAGGATGCCATTTCATCAACCATGGCCTCCTTCCAGAGTTTTCCATCCTCCGAATATATTGCCTCCTTGACAGTTTTGGGATCATCATCAGTTATAGTTAAGGAAAAACCTGAACAGAAAGTAGATGGACTATACATTTCTTGTTTCCTTCTTTCCCGAACTGATCTTCTCACAGCTGGAGTTTGTGGCTCTTCCTCTTCTGATTCTTCTTCTGTTGTAGAGTCTGATTCATCCTCCTTTAGCTCAAACTATATCTTCTCAAGTTCCTTTGGTAGGACTTAATGTCTAACAACATATTTCACCTCTCTAAACACCACATCTCGGCTGTACACAACCTTCCTTGTTTCTAGATTCCAAAGCTTGTAACCCTTTAAACCATCCTTATACCCAATAAAGATGCACCTTTCAGATTTATTATCCAACTTGGTCCTTTTCTCCTTTGGAAAATGTACATATGCATCACATCCAAATACCCTTAGATATGAAAGAGAGGGTTTCTTACCAGTCCATACCTCATGTGGATTCTTATCCTCCAACACTGATGAAGGTGATTTGTTAACCAGATAACATGCAGTCTCTACTGCCTCTGCCCAGAATTCTTGTCCTAACCCGGTACCACTGAGCATGCTTCTTGCCTTTTCCATCAGTGTTATGTTCATTCTTTCTGCAACTCCGTTTTGCTGAGGTGTGTATGGAGTAGTCTTCTGTCGTGCTATACCACACTTCTTACAAAAATCTTCAAATTCCTTCTTGCAAAACTCCCCACCATTATCTATCTTCAACGCCTTTATCTTCTTCTCTGTCTAGTTTTCCACCAGAGCCTTAAATTCTTTAAATCTGTCAAATACTTCAGATTTATTCCTCAAGAAATATATCCATGTATTCCTTGAGAATTCATCTATGAATGAAACATAGTACACAGACTTTCCCAATGAAGGAACTGACACAGGTCCAAACACATCACTGTGCACAAGTTCTAATATCTTGTTTTCCCTCTTAGCACCAAAAGGAAAACTCACCCGATTCTGCTTCCCATATACACAATGTTCACAGAAATCGAAATCCAGAGAACAATTAGACATACCTTCTACCATACCATCTCTATGCAGTATCCCAAGGCCCTTCTCTCCAATATGTCCAAGCCTTTGATGCCATAGCATGGTCTTTTCTCCAGAGACAGCTAGGCTTTCCGTCCCACTTTCAAGAACCACAGAACTGTTACACCCATCAATAACAATGCTACCTTGTAGCTTGTACAGAGTTCCAGTCCGAACTCCTTGCATTAATACCAGTGCTCCCCGAACCATCTTGCAGGCATCTTTCTCGAACACTGTTTTTACACCTGCATCATCCATCTTGCTTACAGAAATCAGATTTCTAGCCAATGCAGGAATATGCAGAACACCAGGAAGTGTTATAATCCTTCCACCTTGCAGCTTCAGCTTGACCTTTCCACGTCCGACGATTCTGGCCTTCCTATCATCCCCTAGGAAGACATCACCACCATCATATTTCTCATACTCGCAGAACCACTCCCTATGGGGAGTGAAGTGAAAGGATGCACCTTAGTCAATCAACCATGACTCATGATCTACATGTGTATTTGAAGAAGAAGCCAAATACACATCCCCACCTTCATCCGAGGTGGTTTTTGCCTCTGCAGAAGGAGCATCATCAGATCCCTTTCCTTTCTCGGGAGCTTTAGATCTGCAGTCCTTTTTGTAGTGCCCTTCCTTTCCGCATTTCCAGCACACCTTTACAAACTTTCCAGGAGATTTAGATCTCCCTCTAGATTTAGATCTCCCACTCGAAACCTTATTCTTGTTTCTATTCTGGGACCTTCCTCGTACGGATAAGGCATCTCCATTTTGACCCTCCATATTTCTCCGTCTCATTTCCTCCGACAGCAAGGCTGAGACAATGTCATCAAAATTCAAGGTAGTTGTATTGCTACCTATTGCAATAACCAAACTGTCCCATGAATCTGGTAGAGAACACAACAAGCTGATGCACTTATCTTCATCTGAGATTTTAATATCAACAGATGACAGCTGACTTACCACAGTATTGAAGGCGTTCAGATGCTCTGTCACTGAGTCTCCATCCTTCATCCTCAGGTTATACAGCTTTTTCCGCGGGAACAACTTATTCACCAGAGACTTAGATTGGTACAAAGTCCCAAGTTTTTCCCACAAATTCTTCGCCGTAGCTTCCCCAGATACATTCAACAATACTGAATCTGACACACACAACTGTATTGTGCTCTTGGCCTTCCGATCCAGTTTCTTCCAGTCTTCATCTGACATTGCCGTTGGTTTAGTACCTGGATCTACCGCGATCCACTAATCTTTATCCACCAGCAGATCCTCCATCTTGAGCTTCCATAACTCAAAACTCTGACCATTAAATTTCTCGATCTCTATCTTTCCGCCGCTCGCCATATTCTTTCACCGCAAGAATCGATCCCGCAGATCTCCCACTGCACAGGGTCTACCACAGGCCCGAGCAAAAAACCCTCAACAACAAAGGCGTCCCCTTGAAGCCGAAACAACTCCGATACCAAATGTAGGTTTTAACCCTGAACAGAAATTATCTACACACGAATCTTATAACATAAAATAAACAATAGCGAGAGCATAAAACATAAAACAGATAAACACAGAGATTTTCCCCTGGATCCCAAATTGGGACGACCGGCTTGATTTTTCATTATATTCCTTTTAGTGTTACAACACATATATATACATGTCGAAGCATACATAAACCCCAATCCATTAACCCTGGATTAGAACATAACCGTAGTTCCCTTTACCGGATCTACAAAATACCAGGGGTTGAAAACCATCGTACCCCAAAAAACCATGTGCAAACTCATGCACAAAACATGGGTGGGTCCGCCTATGAGTGGGACCACATACCAAATTTTTTTTCGCCGGGGCACTGCTGCCCCCCCTGCTGCGCCCCAGCACAATGTACAACGCGTGGGGCTAGTCGTGGAAAGAATATAACACATAGCCAACAATGTCTTGATATGTGCTTGTATGAGAGCCATGAGAGTACAAGCCAATTTCACAAGCATAGATGGAGGGAGGAATGATAATGATCATTGATCACTGGAGGAATTCACAATTGAAACCCCAGAGTATCAGTGGATACCAAAAATTAGAGCATAAGGGACGAGACTTAAATTTAATGATTTTTGACAAGAATTCATCATTTTACCAAGTCAAGGTACAAATTTAAAACACCATTTCCATGTTTAACTAGGGGGGTTAGGTTAAGCAGAGATCGAGTACTGCCCGCAAATTCTATGAGGAAAATGTGTTAGCAGAGTTGGAGATGACCATAGGTTCATGGACGACATAGATACGTTGAAGAAAGAGTCAACGTGTGGCGTTGGCTATTTTCTATACCTATACATGGTATTGAATAGAGGTAATGAAGATGCAAAATGTATGGAGTGAGTTCAACATGAGGAAATGTTGTGGCCTTTCGACTTTTCAATACGTTGTTTTTCTATGATTCTAGTGCGGAGGTCCATATACCACACACCCACATATTGTATTAGAACCATGCACTTGGTACTTAGCTTTAGTGGCTATGAATGTGAATGTGCTTGGACCTAGTGGTTTTGGATAGTGTTGCATGCATGGAATAAATTGGGGTTTAATGAATTAAGGTCATTGCTGCACATCATGGGAAGAATAAATTTGGGCCATGACACACAAGTATCATGATCGAAATGAGAAAATAAATTTTATATGAAGGACCCCCATAAACCATCTTCATGATTATGCCACCCAATTCACTAACCAAAAAATAGATTCCCCAAAACCTATTTGAAAAAATATGGAAATTTAGAAAAAAATTGGGCAATTTCAACTTACAAAAGACATTGTGGGTCTTTGTACTCTTTCTCTTGCAGTGATCACCATCTCGATGGTGGAGGTGGGTGAGGTGCGTGACGTAGGTCGCAAGGTGAAGGTAGGAGTAGGCCGGCTAGGCTTGCAACGTAGATCACAATTCGATTTATTTTGATAATGAGTTAAAGATAGGGTAGTCTGGTGACTATATATGTGTTATATTGCTTTTAAATTATTTTTTATTTTGATTTTGGATTTTATTTTTTTATTTTGGATTTTTTAAATTTTTCGTATTTTGTTTCTAATTTTTTTTTTAATAAAATATTAAATTTGTTAGATTATAATATATTTTAACATATCATGATATATGTCAACTCTAGATATGTATGGATGGAATAACAAAGACATAAAGTGATAAAGGAAGTGAGAAGGGAGAGATGGAGATGAAGTGAAGGAGAGCAGAGAGAAGGAATGAAGAGATAGAGAAGGAGAGGAGTGAGAGAGAGAGAGAAGGGTAAGAGAGTTAGAGAGAGGGAGACACAAATATGGAATGGGGGGAGAGGGGAAGAGAGAGAAGGAGAGAGGGAGGGAGATAGTGATAGGGTTGAAGGGAAAATAAAGAAAAAGAGAGATGGGGGGAGAGAGAGGGAGGTAGGAAAAAAAGGGAGAGAACGGAAGGAGGAGAGAGAGGAGGAGAGAGGGAGACACAAAGAGGAGGAGAGAGGGAGGGACAAAGAGATAGAGTTGGAGGGGGAGAGAGGGACGAAAGAAGAAAGACTTAGAGAGAGAAAAACGGGGAGAGAGAGAAGTAGTAACAAGGGATATATGGAGAGAGAGTATGTGTGTTTGGGGGTGAGATAGTGAGACAAATAAGGAGATATGGAGAGAGGGGGGGAGAGAAGGAGAGAGGGAGGGAGATAGTGACAGAGTTGGAGATGTTGGCATTGATGTGTGTTTCGGTGTTGCAGATGTGTTTTTGGTTGGAATTGATGTCAATTCTGTTGTTTGGGTTGTAGGTGAGTTGGTGTTAATTTTGGACAACTAGTTCCAAACTCCATGGTGTGATGCTCAGATGATGATGTCAACTTTTTTATTAGATTCATATTTCAGATAGGTGCAATATCGATCTAAAGATCATCTTGATCCGATGAGAAGAACATTTATTTTGAATTAATTCCACTTATGTGCAAGGTCGGCCAGAATTGTAATGTAGGCTTGGAGCCCCAATAGATGTGTCACACACCCTCACTAATGGATATATATTGGTCAACATTGGAGGCCATTTTCACCATCACTCATCACACATTCTCTCTCTGCATCTGATTGGCTCGATCTCACACTTGGAGGCTTCTCTTCACTCACACATGGGAAAAAGCAGCAGCTAAGGTTTCAGACTATTCTAGGGTTTCCAGTACAGAATTGACCAGCATTGACTTTGGTCAATGTTTGGTCAAATTGACCCGAAACTCTCCCTAAACTTTGATATCCTCAATCCACATGTTTTGGCACAAAAAATGAGGTTGGAAGTTGACTTTGACTTGGCCGTGTTGACTTTCTGCTGTTGCTGTTTTACGTTGGCCGTTGACTGGAGAACGTTGAATTTTGTTGACTTTGGGTTGACTGTTGTAGAAGCTATTCGAGAGGGTTGTGTGACAAATTCTGGTTTTCTGACCATGAAGAGACTTTGCTGGTTGACGCATCTTGTTGATCGTCGTAATGCACCACAACACATATATTTTGCTGATCAAGTTAAGTTTATTTTGGCTTGTCTTCTGTTGATCTATTGGTATGTTCTATCAAAATTTTACTTCCATGTTTATGTTATTGCTATTTGATATCGGGTATAAAGTAAAAGTTACATCAAGCATAGAACATCTACGAAAATTTACATGGAATCAAAGCGAAGGTGAAGACAAAGCCCAAGTTTGAATTGAGAGCAATCACCGAAGAATTAACATTTGTCAAGGACCCATGGGTACCTCAAATTATAATGGCTTAAAAGTTGATGACAATTTGACTGGCAAGGCTGACTTTCATGCCTAGAAGATGTCTTTGGATCTAATGTTGGAAGACCAAGATGTCATGGACTATGTGTAGGGTAAAATCCAAGAGCCTCCATCATCTGCACCTGTTGCCACCAAGTCAAAGTATAAGAAAGGAGAAATCAAAGTGAAGCTGATCATCCGGGATTATATCCATAAGAGTATGGTTGCCTACATCTATGAGCTACACACATCTAAGTAGATGTATGATAATTTGGTCAACATGTTCAGGGCCAATAGCACAAATCAAGTCATTTTCTTTAAGAACCAATTGAAGAATGTTAAGAAAGGCAGGGATGAATCCATTCAATCTTATTTTCTGAAATTGACTGAGATCAGGAATAATATTCTTGCCATTGGGGAAACAATAGCTGATCGAGAAATGGTTCTCACCGCACTTTGAGGTCTCCCCTCTGAATGGCATGTATTCATTACTACCATTATCAATAATAGTGTGATACTTGATTTTGATGAAGTATTGTTGAGATGCACTCAAGAGGATACAAGAATGATGGAATTTGAAAATGAAGGTAATGCTGCCTTCATCGCTTGTGCTAAGAAGAAGAACAATGGTGGTCCGAGGAACCATGGAAGAGCAGGGGCCCAAGGAAATAAAGGAAGATGTTACACATGTAACAAGACTGGCCACTATGCTAGAGAATTCCTTAATAGAAGGGATTCTCCAAGGGATGATGATAACAAAAACAATCGGAGGAGTGGAAATCAAAGGAACAATAGGTTCAAAGGAAAGAGCAAGGCTCCCTCTGGTGGCAATGGAAATGGGAAACCTTTCAAAAGGTCAATAAATTCCAGGTATGAGGAATCTAATGTTGTTTATGATAAGAAAAATGACTTCATTCTTGTATCTGCCCTCTCTGCTGCATCTCCACCCGACACTATGGATGTCTGGTTGATTGATAGTAGTGCTTCAAGGCACCTCACTGGGTTTAGGGAAGTACTTTCTGATTTGGTTGAGAAGGATACTAATCTGAAAATTATCCTTGGAGATCATGAAACCTATCTCGTGAAAGGGACAGGGACTGTGACCCTCCACTTGTCTCAAGATCAAGTCCTCTGCTTGCAGGATGTACTATATGTACCTAATTTGAAGAAGAACCTTGTGTCTATTTCGGCCATGGAAGACAAAGGTTTCAATTTGGCATTTGTTGATGGGAAGCTACGCATTTGGAATAAGAGTTTCAAGGAAGCTTTCAGGATTGGTTTTAGAGGTGATACACTCTACCAGGTTGGAGGAAGTCCGTTGGGGGCTATGACATGTGATACTATCCTTCAAACCAAACTATAGCACGGAAGGTTTGGACACCTTCATTACAAAGCCCTTCCCGAAGCAAGGAAGGTGGTGACAGGGATGCCCGAATTAAAAAAAGATCATGAAGGTGTATGTCAGGGTTGTGACGAAGGAAAGCATACAAGGGGACCTTTCCCCTCAAGTGTCACAAAGACATTTGATGTATTTCAATTGATACATTCTGATTTGTCTGGTATGTTGCCCGTGACATCCTTAGGAGGATGTTCTTATTATATGACGTTTATAGATTACTTCTCTCGCAAGACCTGGATATACTTCTTGAAGAAGAAGGATGAGGCTTTCATGTGGTTTCGTACTTTCAAAGCCTTGGTGGAAAATCAAACATGGAAGAACAATATTTTGAGGACCGATAATGGCATTGAATATGAGACAGATGAGTTCAATGACTTTTGTAGAGAAGCTGGCATCAAGAGGGAGACCACAACCATATCTACTCCTGAGAAAACTGACGTTGCTAAAATAAAGAACAAGACCATTGTGGAAGCTGCCCATGCCATGCTATGTGACCAAGGTCTTTCGAAGCTTCTGTGGGGAGAAGCTGTGAACACTGCTGTGTACATACAAAATTGATGCCCGCATTCTGCTCTGGACTCCAAAATTCCCAAAGAGGTTTTATCTGGTAAGAAACCTGAAGTCTCTCATTTTAGAGTTTTTGGCTATCCTGTTTATTTTCATGTGCTGAAAGAGAAGAGGAGAAAGCTAGATGCTTCTGGGAAAAATGGAATGTTTTTTGGATACAGTGAAACTTCGAAGGCTTATAGAGTCTATTTGCCTGGTCAAATAGGAGTGGAGATTTTCCACAATGTTACCTTTGATGAAGATGCTTCCCTCAGGAAAGTGATAAATCTTCCGAGCTCTGAGGAAGATCATGAACTAAGGTCTGGGAATCAGGAAGAACTGAAGGATGAGATGATTCCCAATGTTGAAGGACTGATGGACCCCATTGATCCACCTCCTTCAATGAAGAGAAGAAATGCATGGCTCCAGTATACTCTTAAAGATGCCGAGAGACATATGGCCCTAAGGGGGACATTCCATGAAAGCGAGAAGCCGAATAGATACCAAGGTATATAGCAGTGATGAGTACAATCGTACAATCTGAGCCTAGATATTTTTAAGAATACATAAAGCATCAAGTATGGAAGGATGTTATGCACAAAGATTATGAGTCCATTATGAAGAATGATGTCTGGGATGTGGTTCTGAGACCAGAGGACAAAGCTGTTGTCACCTCGAAATGGCTCTATAAGATCAAGCATGGATCTGATGGTAGTGCTGAAAAGTTCAAGGCAAGATTCGTTGCCAGAGGCTTCTATCAAAAGGAAGGTGTAGACTATGATGACATATTTGCACCGATGGCCTGATATAACACCATTTGATCTGTCATAGCCCTTACTGCTACGAAAGAATGGAACCTTCATCAGATGGATGTCAAGTCCGCCTTTATACATGGTTCGATAAAGGAAGAGGTGTTTGTGGAGCAACCTCTGGGGTTCAAAGTCCAGGATTGAGACACCCATATATGCAGGTTGAAGAAATCTCTCTATGGGTTGAAGAAATCCCACAGGGCTTGGTACGAGAGGATAGATAACTTCCCTTCACTCGTAGTAATGTTGATCCGAACCTTTACTTCAAGGTTGATATAGAAAATCCTCTCATTCTGGTTCTCTATATGGACGATCTCTTCCTAACAGGTGCTTACCCTCTCATTCATCAGTGTAAGAGGGAGCTCGGTTCTAATTTCGAGATGAAGGACCTAGGGCTGATGCATTACTTCCTAGGCCTGGAGGTCTGGCAGATACCTGGAAAAATTTTCCTCTCTCAAGGAAAATACAATGTGAATCTGCTGGAAATATTTGGAATGGTGGACTGTAAGTCTGTGTCGACATCGATGGATCTCAACTTTAAGAAGTTGAGTGGAAGCGCTGTTGGGCCCGTGCTAGAAAATCCTACCGAGTATCGTCAACTCGTAGGGGCCCTGATTTTCTTAGTGAACACCCGTCCGGACGTATGTTTTTCAGTGAACAATTTGAGTCAACACATGGTTGATCCTCATCACATTCATTGGGTTGGTGCCAAGAATTTGTTGAGGTATCTTCGGGGCACGATAAACCATGGGATGAGATACACTGTCGAGAGTTTGAGACTCCATGGATATACTGATGCCGATTGGGTTGGAAGTGTGGTGGATTGCAAGAGCATATCTGGATGTTGCTTCACACTTGGATATGCTTCGATATCTTGGATGAGTAGGATGCAGAAGTTGGTGGCTTTGAGCACTGCTAACGTCGAATACATTGCAACAAGTATGGCCTGTTGTGAAGCAGTTTGGTTGCGAAAGCTCTTCAGTGAGTTGTTCGGGCATGTGCTAGATACCACCGTTATCCTTTGTGATAACCAGAGTGGGATTCGTTTGTCAGAGAATCCCGTGTTACATGATCGATCTAAGAATATTGATATCATGTACCACTTTATCTAGGATATGGTACAACGAGGCGTCGTAAAGCTTAATCATATAGGAACCAATGAGCAAGTCACAAATATTCTCACAAAGTCCTTTGTGAAGGTCAAGTTCCTAACCTTCCGTGAGAATCTTGGAATCATGGAACGATCCTATTCTAAGGGTCTTGTTGGAAGATGAGCTCTGGGAGATCCAGGGGGCTTTGGGGATAACTTCTTAGAGCTAAAAGCAACCACAGGGCTAGGCTTGCCGAACCTTGTTGGTGTGATTCTGCCCCACCGTTATGATATTGAGTTGGTTCACCTCTCTTTGATCTGTGCCTGATATGCATCCTACCCATGGAGTCCTAGACTCATGGGAAGTACCTCTCATCTTCGCTAATGAGGTGGGAAAAGCTAGAGACCAGTAGCAAGACTGATGGACGCATCGAATATTTCCGTACTCTCTATGTCTAGGATGGCATGTGTTCAACCACTTGATCTGGGATCAATTCTAGTGAGTTTTCAGACCTCCAACTGACTTTGGGTAAGTTAAACCAACTTCAGGTTGGTATGTGATTCATTTGAGTCCTGTAGAGGTTTCAGACCTCTGAGCTGATTTTGTCAGCCGAGAGTGATGCCTTTGTGACTCACCTTTTATTCTGAAATAAACATTAGGGGAATTTTGAAGTCTAAAATGGGCCTCCTAAGGAAATAATAAAATAATAGCTAAACCAATAAAATAATATTTATTAATTTGCAATTCACTTTTTACACAAAAATCCATGTAACCATGGTTAAATTCAATTCAAAAGTTGTACGAAAATAAAATTAATAAAAAAATCGTATTGATGTGACTATAAATAAGAATGAGCTTTTCAAGAAAAAGTCATTATCATTGCACAACTAATGCATTTTTCCATTGTACTTAAATAACTTAAAATAAAATATAAATATAAATTCATAAATTATTAATTATAAAATATACTATTAATTAAAAATTATATTATTTAAATTATATATTAACATGTAATTAATATACTATATAAAAATATGAAAATATATAAATATAATATTTATTGAAAAGTGTGTAAATACATGAATATTGTTTAGGGATATGCATTGTTTCTTTTAAAAAATATGAAATGAAAATAATAATATTTTATTCAAAAAGTGTGAAATGAAATTTATTATGAGTACTTTACTTTATGACTTTAAAAGTACTTAGATGACTACCATAGTTAACCATGACTTTTTATCCATCGTTGAGAATGTGACAAGTAAGTACCTTTAACTCAAGCAATGCCACCTCAACCATTAGGGATGATGTCATCCCCTAAAATGTGATTGGTTCTCATAAAGTGAATTTTGATTGTACATTTTCCTTAGGAGGCCCATTTTAGACCTCAAAATTCCCCTAATGGTAGCCAAAAAGAAAGTTACGGTGGGATGACGCACGATGTTTTAATGGCACAGGTGGATGGAGCTCTCCCTAATTGAGAGGGAATGTCAATTTTGGACAACTAGGTCCAAAATCCATGTTGTGATGCTAAGATGAAAATGGAAATATTTTTATTGGATTCCTCTTTCAGAGAGGTGCAATATCGATCTAAAGATCATCTTGATTCGATGAGGAGAACATTTATTTTGAATTAATTCCACTTATGTGCAAGGTTAGGCAGAATTGTAATGTAGGCTTGGAGCCCCAACAAATATGTCACATACCCTCACTGATGGATATATATTGGTCAACGTTGGAGGTCATTTTCACCATCTCTCATCACACATTCTCTCTTTGCATCTGATTGGTTTGGTCTCACACTTGGAGGCTTATCTTCACTCACATGTGGGAAAAAGCAACTACTAGGTTTTCAGATTGTTCTAAGGTTTCCAGCGCAGAATTGACCAATGTTTACTTTGGTCAACACTTGGTAAAATTGACCTGAAACTTTGCCTAAACTTAGATATCCTCAATCCACATTTTTTGGCACAAAAACTGAGGTTGGACATTGACTTTGACTTGGCTGCGTTGACTTTCTGCTACTGCTATTTTGCATTGATCGTTGACTGGACAACGTTTAATTTTGTTGACTTTGGGTTGACTGTTGTGGAAGCTATCCGAGAGGGTTGTGTGATACATTCTCGTTGGCTGACCGTGAAGATATTTTTCTAGTTGAAGCATCCTGTTGACCACCGTAACACACCACAACACATATATTTTGCTGATCAAGTTAAGTGTATTTTGGCTTGTCTTCTGTTGATCTATTGGTATGTTCTATCAACATTTTAATTTCATGTTTATGTGATTTCTATTTGATATCGGGTATCAAGTAAAAGTTGCATCAAGCATAGAACATCTACGAAAATTTACAGTTGGTTATGCATGTGTATGTGTGGCTGCAGGTGGCTTGTGTATGGATAATGTGTAGATGGTTCTTGGCATGTATACTAGTATGGAGATGTGACTTGGAGGTGTTGCATATAACGTATGATCAGAGGATGTTATGATCCTCATGATCATGTTGTTGTTACTTGGATGATGGTGTATTACAATATCTTGGAGGCCCTCCCATGATGATGATCTTCTTGATCATGTTGCTGCATACAGATGTTGGTGGATGCTACAAGAGTTAGAGTTGTGGAGCCTTGTTGATTAGGTATCCATGTCCTACTTAGGTCTTCATGTTGAATATGTTATAATTTCGGTTTGGAGAGGATCTACATGTTGTTGTACTTTATTAATCATTTTTAAATGACTAATATGGTACACATAAATTATCAATCCAAGGACGTATTTTATTTCAATGACAGTTGCACTGTCTGTGCCGATACATCAAACCAAAAGAAAATCGAAATAAAGAGAAATCGTTGTTGAATAAATTGCTGGAAGAAATCACTCATGTAGGAATAAAAAAAATATACAAGAATATAATAATGCCTCAATTAAACAGTACCTAACACGCCACACAACAATTACACCAATTGGTATTTCTAATCACATCTGTGTAACAACATAACAATATCGAAACTGAAGCAGATCTACTTACAACCAGAACAACAACAACAAAACTCCACCAATATGCAAAGAAAATGAGAAATATAATACAACTACATTAACCACTACAGTCCATGCTAAAATGAGGGCCCTTCCTCCCTAATAGGGCGCATGAGGAGATAGAAACTAAATGGAAATTAAACCAGACAACACATGTAACAACAACAACATGATGTCTTCATATTAATATGACCAAAATTATAGAGACAAAAGTAATATTGTTCTCCGCTAACCCCTTGAACTCAAGGGTCGAGAGTTATATAATGGTTACATGTTCAGAAAAACAAGGAATGGATCAGTCATGAGAATCTTACGATTCTCATGCTGATCAAAATAAGATACATATAGTTACAACCAATTCCTTAATAAAAAGTCATTTGGAAGAATATGGATTAAAATCAAAACTGCCTAAAATATGTCATCCTAAAATACAATAGGTAATGAATTCTACAACTATTATGGAAAATGAAAGCTGTAGTGTAACAACAATTGAGGACAAGTCGACATCCAGATGTTGACAATATCCAATCAGAAATACAACTGTAACAACAATTTATAATAGCGGGTTTGTAACAACACCGTGATGTAACAACATCGTAGTGTAATAGATCACTGTAACAACACACTCTCAAATGATTTTGTACACCTCATGCTCTAGATATTTTGTGCTAAGAGTAACATTTGGAGGGACAAAAAAAGACGAGAGAACTTCTTCTAACATTTATCCTAGTTAGTCATAAAGAAAAATAAATGATACATCATAATAATCGATGAAATGACAAGATAATGAAATAAGGTAAAAAAACACTGAATAAGATAGAAAAGAAGGGAAAAAGGCAAAGGTAGTCCCAATGTTTGAGGTTACAAGGTAAAAATGGGGGAAATAGATGTAGGAAATAAGTTCAAAAATGGCACCGAAACCCCCCCCCCAGCTGAAGAACTTACATGTCCTCATGAAAAAATATCATCTCCCATGAGAATATCTCATGTGCAGGTCAGTGAAGTCATAGGCGTTGACTGTGTCTTCATCTAGAGACCTGTACCCTTGAGTAGCCATCAACTATCGTATCCAAGACTTTGATTCATATTTTCTCAATTCATAATGAACCTGGTAATCCTCTATTGGTAGCCATATAAAAGGGAATTTAAACCTTAGCCCAAGCCAGGAAGCGCTAAGGGTCTGTATTATCTGGGCATATGCTGGTACATGTGTAACAACTAACACAAAGTTCAGAAATGAAAATAGGCCCCTTCCAACAGTTCAACACGACTGGCTTCTGTACACTTAAGACACACAGTTAGGGCTTGACTCTTCATTAATGAAAACTGATTAAGGAAAAAGTCCACAATCCTTATTCTGTGAGCAGCAACAGGTTCCCTTATCCCAAGAGTGCTCAGAATCCTTATAAATTCCCGCCTTAATTCGATGACTTGTTCTGTTTTTTCCCGGATCCATAATGCTGTATTTTGTTCATTAGCATCCATAGATTTCGTGGACAGATTCCACTCAATCTGATTCCTCATAAATGACACGAAGGCTCATAACTGCAAATTCCCCATGTAGGAGAATATAGTCACTACCATTTGCATACTTGCGTGCTTGGAAATGTTATTGTGCAAAAATAACTTACACAACAGGCTTTGTTCGTCAAAATAAGAAACATGAAAGACATCTAAAAATGTGCGGGTGGAAGAACCCATATAGGGCCTGTTCTTCATGATGACATTTAACCGAAATAGGTAATAGCGTTCCCATAGGAAAATAAGGTAATATGGGGAAGGTCGCTTGCACCTCAACAAATTGAGGGCAAGCCCATGGAATTTTTTCTTATCCACAGTTATATCTTGAAGCTGTTGCTGTAACAACAACAATTGCTCCTTCTGCTTCTTTACGACTTCCTTCTGCTTACAATCTTCCCAACCTTTCTTCTGTTCTTCCTTCATCCATTTTTCCTGTAAAGAACTTATCTCCTTCTGATGTTATTTTAGTGGGATCACCCCCTCTCGAAGCGAGATTGCCTCCTGTTTCCATTTCTGAAATTCAAAAATCAACAAAATTTTCTCAGAACTCCATCCCGTGGCGGGACCCGGCGTTTCTCTTCATTCAATATCAACATCAATAGTGGGTGTAACAACCTCTGTTGGATGGGTCTACTCCACCTCTACTGCTAGTTCTTGAGTAACAATAGCTTCATCAGTGGATTATTGTGTATCAACCCCTTTATATTCGCCTAGGCTAGCCTCTGTGCCCACTGCTGGTTCTTCTGTAATAGCAGTGGCCTCCACAGGTTATTGTGTATTGGCTTCTAGGTCAATTACTATGGGAGGCTTTGCTTTAACTGTTGGTTCTTGTGTAATAGAAGTATCCTTAGCAGGTTCTTGTGGGATAACCTCCCAAAGTTATTTTTCTATTTCCATTGAGCGGGTGTTTTCCCCACAGACCTTATACCCTGCTGCTGTTAATCCTTGAGAACATGCTGTGCATACAGATACTAAAATTTCCTTCCCCTCAACTAATCTTTGTTTCAACTGTTCATTTTATTTTATTAAATTTCCAAGTTCTAAAATTAGAACATGAGTTTCGTCCTTACCTGATGAGGAGGGTTCTTTTCCTTCTTCTTATGATCCTTTTTCCTCTTTCTGCTTCTCAGTTGTGGGCAATGGTTCCATTGGAAAGCTAACACTCACCCTCTGTTTTGGCCGTCTCTCTCCAATCAGCTTTTTAGTGGGTTCTTTTCCAATTCTGACCCTGATGGGCCAGGTTTGGACTTCAGATTCTGCATGAATTCGTTCCGAAGTCACAACCTATTTTCTCCGGCTTGTCTTAGGCCTTTTTCATTTAAATTCATCTCATCTCCTTCCCTGCTAGCTTAGGGCATCTAACGTGATCAATTTGATAAGTCCATGGTTAGTCACACAGGCTTCAGGATGTGCTGCTGTCTTAACCACTGCAAGCATATGCTTAATGTTTCCCAATAGGAAAAATGGGAGGTTGATCTTCTACTGGTGCCAAAGATGATTTAGTAGAGGGAAGTGGTAATTGAAGACGATTGTGGATCTTCCCTCACAAGTAATGTACTTTATCAGACCTAGGGCGACATCTTCCCATGGCTAGGGGAGTGATAATATGTCAACTCCTCTTCCCTTCTTTTCCATCATTTCCTCTCCTTCAAGAAAATCTTCCTTCAAAGAAGGGTCTTTAGTTTTCTTGTTGAACCATCTCCGTCCTTCAGCTGGAAATGTGGTCACTCAGGCAATCACCTATTCTGTTACTTCTATTTTCAGGCCCCTGACTCAGGTCTGGTGGTTATTCAAATTCTGAGCGAATTCGATTGCAATAGCCTCGTCAAAACCTTCCAACTTCTAAAAATATTCAATCCACCCAGCATCCCTAAATACCTAATAAGCGTCCATAAAGTTATGAAAATATTCCATGTAGTCCAGCTCGTGTCTTACTGCTTCTCCTCCCATATTGCTATTATTCTGAATCACTCCTTAAGCTCGACCAACCATAATATCACCGCACTACTTGTTTTCTCTTGACACCCTACTCTTCTTATCCTGGATGAAGAATTTCGAACAAGGATACAAGACTTCAGCTAAGGAAGGTGATGAGAGGTGATAATATTTGAAATTACCAAATCGTACTTCGCACATTCCTACATTAATTTCTAATAATGGAATGTAACGGGCTTTAAGTACAAATGCCTTTTCCGGCCGAATTTGGTCATAATTGGCTATCGTGTTATTTAATTTGATGCATACGGGGTTAATGACGGTTTCAAGACTATGGATTTCTTGCAATGGATTTGTTTAGCCCCCCCTAGCTTTAATGGTGTCGGCTGCCCATGGCTGTCACGGGAAATGTCATAGATTGCCATTAATAATAAAATTATTAAATGATGATGTTACCTTTTTTAAATGATGTACCTGCGACATTTGTGGAGGAGGAATTTTAATGTGATTGGCATAACTACTTCCGGTGATCGTGGCGGTCATGCTTGAATGCTGTAATTATTGATGCATGTCAAGATAATGACGAGATAGGAAACATTGTTCATGGTTGTCGGCTGTTACATGTGTAACAACCAAGACAAACTTTGTGTTATTCTTCAGAAAGCATGATAATTAGGAAAAATAGATACAGAAATGAAACAAATAAGTAACATCATATTGTAAAATATATCGAGAAGGAAAGATGATGTTTTTGAAAAATGAAAAAAACTAGGTGTAACAACCGCCACAAAAGTGGTTTTCAACTGTTACAAATTGTCTGATTGCGCCTTGAAAGGAAGTTTTCACAATCATATTTTTATTGTTATTGTTATTATTATTATTTATTTATTTATTTATTTTAAACATGTGTAATAGCCGCCACAAGAGTGGTTTTCAGCTGCTACACTTATTGGAATTTCAAATTTAGGCTACACAGGGGAGCATTCCCCTACTGCTGTAACATAAATATCAGAGTCCATGACAATGTTAACAAATGATTCCTTCGAAGTAGGTAGATGATGTAACCTCATACGGTGCCCATTAACTAGTAATGGTGTCTTAGCACTATTAATGGTAACCAATTGTACAGTCCCATTGTCAAAGATCATGTCTACTTGGTAAGGTCCTAGCCATTTGGTGCAAAGCTTGCCTTTGAAATCCTTGAATCTTGAATCGTATAAGAGAGCCCAATCTCCTTTCTGAAATTTATTCTTCTTGATGAACCTGTAATGCCATCTAGATATTTTCTGTTGAATGATCTATTTATGCTAAATGGCAACCAACCATTTCTCTTCCATCTCATTGAGATGGTTCAATATTTGCCTTTGCGCTGTGCTTAAATCTAGATTTACCTGCAATGCTATTCTCAATGTCTTTATTTCGAACTCTATAGGGAATAAAGGATTATTACCATACACCAATTCATATGGTGAGAAGTGTGTAGTATTCCTCCATGTTGTTCAGTAAGCCCACACCACCTCTGGAAGTTTTTCAACCCAATTTCTTCGGTGGATGGCTACTGTCTTTGTTAAGATTCCCTCAATGAGTTTATTGGTGCTCTCCACTTGACCATTTTATTGTGGGGGATAAGGTGAAGTGATCCTGTGATGAATTCCATGCTTTTAAACTAGTTTCTGGATCAAATGAAATGTAAATTGATGCCCTCCATCCGTCACTATCTCCCTGGGTATCCCGTAGTGAGAAACAATATCTTCGAACAGGAAGTCTGAAACAACCTGCTCTGTAGCTCTAGTTAGTGCCTTTCCTTCGACCCACTTTGTGACGTAGTCGGTGCAGACCAATATGTATGATCTTTGCTGTGATGAAGGATTAATTGGCCCTACAAAATCCAGGGCTCATTTATCAAATGGCTCTATTACTATCTGAGGCTGTAACAACATCTCATATGATTTCAGAGGCTGGACCATCCTTTAGTAGCTATCACATCCCTTCACAAACTTCTTGGCATCCTGGAATATAGTTGGCTAGTAGTACCCTGTTGAGAGTACTTTATACCCTGTCCTCTTGTCCACGAAGTGCCCTCCACAAGGTTCCTCATGACAAGCTTTCAAGATATCAAAGACCTCATCTTCTCTAACACAATTCCGAATCTGAAAGTTTGGTCTAGTGTGATAGAGATTTCCCTCTATCCAAGAGTAAGTAGCACTCTTCCATATGATCTTCCTCTTTTCTCTGGAAGATAAATGGTGTGGGAATTTTCCTACAACAAGATAATTTTCTATATCTGCATACCATGGTGACTGAGTAGATATGGCAAAAAGATATTCATCTGGAAAAGAATCCTCAGTAGGAGTTGGGATTCTAGAGATTACCTCAATTTTTGTAGGGTCTACCTTGATTCCATCTGCTAAAATGAAATGTCCCAGCACAATCCCCTCGGTCATCATCATGTGGCACTTCTCCATGCTCAAAGCAACATTAGTTTTTTCACAATGTTCCCGTACCTTTTCCAAATTAACTAATGATGTTTCAAAGGAATCCTCATAGGGTGTAAAGTCATCCATGAAAATTTCGAGATAGTCTTTCAAGAGATCCGAAAAGATACCCAATATTTCCCTTTTAAAAGTTGCTGGCACATTGCAGAGGCCAAAAGGAAGGAATATGTATGCAAAGGTACCCCATGGGCAGGTAAAGGTTATCTTTTCTTGGTCTTCTAGGGAATTCTGTATTTTATTATAGCCACTGAACCCATCCAGGAATGAAAAAAACCTTTTCCCAGAGAGTATCCAAGACCTGGTCAATGAATGGTAAAGGGAAATGGTACTTTTCGGTGGCCTTGTTAAGTTCTCTATAGTCTACACAGAATCTCCACTTGGTGTTCTTTTTTGGAACAATAAAAAGCGGAGATACCCACTGACTGTTAGAAATGGGGTAGATGAATTAGCATTAAGGAGTTTCTATAATTCCTCTTTCACTATCTCCTTAAGTGTCAGATTCATTTAGCATTGCAGTTGTCTAACTAGTTTGCAACCCTCCTTAAGGTAAATGTGGTGAGTGCATATGTCAGGGTGGATTCCTTTCATATCAGTATAGTCCCATGCAAAGGCCTTTTTATATTTATGTAACAACTGTATCAACAATCTGCTATGTTTAGCAGTGAAGTTAGGATTAATGTTTAAATATTTCCCTGGCTCAATTTCAATAGGACTGGTGTCAGTATGCAGAGTAGTTTTGAAATGTTCAACAATTACATGATCTACCTAATCTTCTTCCCCTGGATATCTATTAGAGGCAACCGAGAGTATATTTTTAATAAAACCATTAATAATGTCATCCTCTGTTTCATCCTTAAAGTGTTGTGCTTTTCCAAGTGTGAGGAGAGGTAGGGAAAAATCAGATTCAAGTCCAAATTCTTCCCACCAGGGACTATGCAAATCCATATGTGGTTTTTCTTGGGGGTAAAGGTTTAGGTTCTTAGTGGCATGCCCATATGAGATCACCATAGATATGGATTTACATCTGATATATGCGTTTGCGGTTGCTAGCCACAGTATTCCCAAGATTAAAGGATGACCCCCAGGTTGGATTTAGTTTGTAAAATGAGAAAATTAACCAGGTAATTCCAAGAAGCTACAATGATCACCACATATTATATCATTCCCTCAAGCTTGACACAAGATCTATCTGCTAATTCAATCACTGTAGGTGTAGGTCTGAGTCCATGAAGTCCTAGGGAGATAAAAATATCTTTGGTCATTACATTAATGGCTACCCCTAAATCAATCAGAGTGTTAGTTATTGATCCAAGGTAAAATTATGATACCCTTAGCCAAGACCTTTTACTTCGGATGATAAATTTGAATTTCACTAATTAATGCATTAATGAAAATAAATGAACAATTTCATGCTACAAAGAAGAGGAACATAAACATATCAAGATCAATAATCATAAGAACATGTCGTTTGATAACGAAGTTTGTCCAGGAGGGACTACATCTCCGGGCCTCGGTGTTAAGATGGTGTAGGCCGCTGCATTAAGTGATGTAAAAAGAAGATGTACATGGATGTGTTTTCTCTGACATACAAGGAAAATTCCCTCACGAAGGAGTGGCTAGACCTCTCTAAGAGATGTTCCATTGCAGAACTCTCATGTATAAAAAGGACTCCTATCAATATGGAAATAACTCACACATAAAGACTATGAGTATCCTACTGACATAGAAAACAAGGGATCTCAATGACATACGTGTGACGTAGAGTATTCCACCTACATGGCATAAAAGGGATCTCAACAACATACATGAGTATCCCTCTAATATGGCATCAAGGGATCTCAGCATAATACAAGTCCCTGACAGAAAGTGCACCAATAACAAAACAAGACAAGATCCCACGACTCATACATCAGCAAGGATCTATACATCACTAAGCATCTCAGGAACAAAGAAGTACATGAAATCATCACATCATATACCTCACGCTGAAGATGGCTGAATAATGGTTGTTGCTACTGCTGGATCTGAAAACACCATCACAATCGTGGCATCGAAAGGTGTGAAATCGACTGCTCACTCGATGAAAACTGACTCCTGCAACTTCACTTCAAAAAGTGACTGAAAAATATAAATCTCAGATGAAAAATATGAATGCTCCATGATATTTGTGGCATCGATTAGTGCAAAGACGACATAAAATTTGTCCCATTTGGACACTGTCAAAATTTCACCCTCCAGAAAGTTGGGCTCAATCAAGGTTCCGCCTACCTCTTTTCTAGCTCATGGTTCCACATGACCTGCAATAAAAAATATTAAAACACAAATTCTGTGTGCGCTCCACTCCTCCTTGGCCTTGGGCACATTTCTGAACTGCATACTTATTTAATAAAAGTGGAAGGCTTCACAACGAGGTCATTGTGGAATGTTGGTTATGGGCAGAATTACTTAGGTGGAGGTCGGGGTTTCAACCCCACCGACCCCACCTCTTTCCACGTGTTGGTTTTAATAACATATATATATTTAAAAAAACTGCGTAGGCGTTATAACCGTTGGTTTTTTTATTTATTAACCATACACTTATTTTTAAACCCAACGTATTTTTTGAATTTGTTATGGGTTGGGTCCGCCTTGGGTGGCCCGCCCAAAAATCCAGCATGGTTACGTTTATTATGAGGGGTACATTATATTATATATAACATATTTTATGCGGTACATTTAAATCTGGGACCGCCCGCTTTGGGGCTGGCCCATGTGGGCGGGGCAGGTTCAACCCCCACTGGTCCCGTCACCTCTGGTGTTGCACTAGTCGTCGGTTACATGAATATATTGGAACCACGACTCTGTTATATTCACTATATTGGAGGTTTCTTGTTTGGTGTTGTAGAATGTGGCGCCATTGTGTGGGCAGACCAACAAACCCGCCAGTGGTGGGTTCGAATCCCACCGGATCCGATTTATATAAAACATATATATAGCAATGGTTGCTGTGGGTGAGTTGGGGGTCTGACGGGGTTCATGGCCCATCGACCCCTTTTTTTAATATATTTTTTTATATAAAAAACCGGGTGTTTTTTTTTTAACAATTTCAATTTTGACTGTAGGAGACAAATTAACGGTCCCACAAATTCGCTCGGGATTTGGTTGGAGTTGTCCGTAATCTGGCGGCCAGAAAAGGTCAAATTTGTGCCTTCCTTAAGGCTGCCTAGTCACCAAGTCAACCCAAAAATTTGACTGCTCCTAACTCCTTCATATGGATTCGGTTTGATGAACCTTTCACACCACTGCGATCAGGATGACGAGATCTACGCTTTGGCCCTAGTTTGAAAGCATTCCGAACACTTTGATTTTTGAGCTTCCATTAGAACTGTTTGTCTTGTGTGTGTCTCTAGATCCACCTGGATCAATCCTCCCCACTGAGGAGCTTTTGGTCCTCCAAAAGCATCAAAATAATCTGCACTGCTGTGTACTTGTCTGCACCACAAGCATCCTGAAAAAGTCACCCTTCCTTCTCCTTCACCTGCGTCCTTCAGAGCCATAAGTGATGAAATGACACCTACATCCATTGCAAACCTATTGTACAATCCCATGCAAATACCTGCTCAAATTTACCAATCTATGGCCCAAATATTCCCATACTTGCCAGGAGTTTATAAGATGTACTCGGTGGTCAAGTTTACATCAAAAGGGAATCGTACCCCAATTATCATTACAAGGCAAGACATCATTGTCGCATTTTTAAGCGATGGAAAAACATCTCATCACTTTTACATAAAATAAATGCATCATACAACTCATAAAACAAGGCCAAAATTGTATAAATTATATATAAGATGCATGTATATATCCAGATTCTCCTGATCTAACAATATTTATCTTCTTGCTATATACAAAATCCTTCCACTGTTAATATTTTGCAGAAATTTAAAATCAATTGCAAACACATGAAGCAATAAAAATAATCACACATAACACCGTTGTTTAACAGGAAATCCTGAAGCTAAAAACCCAAACTATCATATATTATGTATCATGGATATCATGTAACAAGCTCATAAAAAGCTTAGTACATCAAGCTCTCAGTACAATCAATCGTCACACACTAATCAGAAGAAATCTGCAAATCCATGCATTGATTTCTTGCCACCTGATAGCCTGCCTCCACTGTGCAATCAGTGCTGAAGAATACCCCTGAGTGAATTTGAATTTACCTTGCTTGCACTGTGCAATCCTCATTGGAAACTCCAATGTGTGTGGTGCAATCAATGCATCACTATAGTCACAACAGATAGTCCATCTTGCCCTTTCACCTATCTCTCCATTGGGTCTCCACTGGAACTGACATGCGTTGTAAATAACTACTGTATTTTTTCAGTCGATTAAGTTATTATTTGTGAATTAATTAACTAATTAATTCACTCCACTCTCAGTAGTGTATCATTCAGTTAGACTAGATACAACTAGCTCAACTGAGTTTAACTCCATTAATTGAGTTAAAATGAATAACAACTCCATGAACTACTCTTACAACTCTGTCATAAATTTTCCACTTCAGTTCTAACTGATTCCTCCATGCATGAACCACCAATAAACCCTAGGAATTGCATAATTCTTCAGCCCACTGATTTTCCAAATATGTACACTGAAATAAAGTGCTCCAAGAGAATAAGTTGATGTTTATTGTCAGATTATTATTAAGAGCTAATAATAATCAACACTTCTATTTTTAGATCAACGATCTATAAATAGACTTCGCCCAATATTCTAAAAATAGAATTTCAGATATTTTTCCAACTTGACCAACCATCCATAAATAGCATCCTGCAACTTCTGAAATATGATCACCATGTCTAAAAATAGACATAGTATAAAAATAGACTTACACCTAAAAATAGCCTGTGGGCCCACTTAGTGAAGGTGACTTATTTTCACTAAGCTCATCATCTTGTTGAATCTCAACGCTCCCTCTCAAAAAGATAGGGATTATCCTTCACCTCGTTCCTACCTCTATGGTATTCGAATTTTCTCCTGGTGAGCGCCTTCGTCAGAATATCTGCATCCTGATCTTCCGTAGGAATGTACTGAAGCAACATAATATTCCACTGCACACATCCTTGATATGATGATACCAGATATCAATATGTTTAGATCTATCATGAAACACATGATTAATCGAGAGTTTAATGCAACTCTGATAATCACAATGTATTACTGTAGGATCTAAATGTGAATCGACAAACAGACCAGGCTCTTCCTCATCCAGATAGCCTCACATGCAGCTTGACTTGCTGCCATGTATTCTGCTTGCACTAAACTGAGTGCCACAGATATTTGTTTCCTGCTGTACCAAGAAAATGCTGTAGATCCTATCATGAAAACCCCTCCTGATGTGCTCTTTCTGTCTGTTGGGCTACATGCCCAATCTGCATTCGTGAAGCCATGCAAATTCACCTCATCCGTCTGTCTGTACCATAAGCCATACTTAGATTTTCTCTGAGATACCTTAGGACATGCTTGCCTGCCTTCAAAAAGAGCTTGGTAGGCTTAACCATCGCTTGTGAAAGCTGGTTCACCACATAGCATATGTCCGGTCTTGTATTAACTAAATACATGAGTGAACCCACCAACTGTCGATAAACAGTGGCATCCACTACCTCTGCCGATGTAGCATCCTCTTTCCTCCAATTTCCTGGAAGAGAAGTATCGATAGGTTTGCAGCCTTGCATGTGAAACTTCTCCAGTATCTCCTGGGCATACTTGCCTTGAGACACAAACAATTCACCTTCTCGCTACCATATTTCCAATCTAAGGAAATAATGAAGAAAGCCCAAATCCTTCATCTCAAACTCCTTTGCAATATTTGCCTTGCATGAGTATATCAACTTCTCATCACCCGTTAGTATTAAATCATCAACATAAAGAAAAATGATTAAAATCTTACCCTCCACCAAAATTTGATACAGGTTTGTGTCCGCCTCACTCTTGGTGAAGCCAAGTCCAGTGAAATAGTTGTCGATCCGTGTGTACCAAGCACGAGGTGCTTGTTTCAGCCCATACAACGCTCTTTTGAGCCTGCACACATGCGAATCGCTGCTAAAGATCTCAAATCCTTCAGGCTGCTCAATGTACACCTCTTCCTCAATGATCCCATTAAGAAACACAGTATTCACATCCATCTGATGAATGTGCCAACCCATCTATGCTTAGAGAGCAAGGATGGTCCTTATGGAAGAATACCGTGCGAAAGGTGCAAAGGTTTCTTCATAATCAATCCCCTTGATCTGTGAGAAGCCCCGAGCAACAAATCTTGCCTTATACTTCTCGACGCTCGCATCAGTAGCTTTCTTTACCTTGTAGATCCATGTTGATCCTACAACTGATTTACCTACCAGCCTTGGAACAATCTCACAAGCACTGTTTCTGACAATGGAGTCATACTCCTCCACCATGGCATATACCCATGTGGGCTCCTGCACTGCTTATTAAAAAGAATATGGATCTGTCAAGATACACTTGCTCATAAGAGCCATGTATCTAGTAAATAGGTCAGGTGACTATCTTTGTCTGTGCTGTGATGTAGGGACTCCTACATTTTGTGTCGCATCAAGCTTCAATCTCTCAGCTTCTATGGTATGCTTTATGCCTTGTCTAATGTTTGGTTCTACATGACTGGACTCCTCCACTCCATGAATCTCCTCCTATGGCTGACCCACATCTAGAGGTTCATCTTTCGGAACAGGAAGTTCCTTGTCTGCATGCAAGTCTAGCTCCCTCTCAAGCATAGCTCGTGCAACACCCACGATATTTCTGTTCTTCCTCTCCGTGACCCCATTCTGTTGTGGGTTATGAGGCGCTATGATTTCTCTTCGAATTCCTTATTTTCTATAGAAGTATTTGAATTCACCCGAGATGTATTCACCACCATTATCACTCCGTAGAGCTTTCACTTGCTTCCCCGACTCCTTCTCCACCAATGCTTTAAACTCACGGAACTTTGAGAATGTTTTGATCTTCTTCTGCATGAAGAAGATCTAGCATCTACGAGAATGCTAACATCAACAAATATAACATAATACCTATGTTTTACTATTGAAGCAAACGAGAAAGGTCCACACATGTCTGTGTGAATTCTCTCTAGGATCACCGAAGCATGGTTCTCCTTCTCATGAAAGGTGGTCTTCAAAAACTTACCCATAGTACATCCCTTGCACTGATCTGATTGCACAAGAGTACCCTTGGGAAGTCCAGTAGAAATATTCTACAAAATCTTCAAAGCGTCATGGTGAAGATGGCCTAATATCCTGTGCCATAATTCGCCCTCATCCCGGCTCACCACTTCTTCTGCTTTGCCCATCATTGCAGCGCAACCATCTACCTCCAGCTTGTAGATATTCTTAACTCGAATCCATATCCTCTTGGTTTGACCCATTTTTTTGTGTCACAGGAAATCATTTCCATCGCTAAAAACAACGTCATAACCTTTGTCTTCCAACATTGCGACCGAGACCAAGTTCTTCTTCAGACCTGGAACATGCATAAAATCTTTCAACATAAATGGATTACCTAACTCCCTCTCAAAGGTAATGGTCCTAATTCCGGTCGCACTGTATTGACCATCGTCGCCCATCTCTATATGCATTTGGAGGTCCTTCTCCTCCAGATCACTAAACAAATCCTTGTCTCCCGTCATATGGAAAGACGCACCACTATCAAGATACCACACTGATCCCATAGAGCATGAAACGAATCATGTGATAAATGTGAAATCAAGTTCAAATTGCGAGGCTAAGGCCTCTCCCATTGTAGCTCCAACATCCTTCTTTTTCTTCTTCTTCTGTGGGCAGTTAGTGGCGAAATGCCCATGTTCGTGACAGTGAAAACACTTCACCTTGGACAAATCCTGCTTCTTGCCTTTAGCTTCGGATTTTGAAGGAAATTTCTTCCCCTTCCCTTTCCTTTCTTTGGCAGCCAAAGAGAAATTCTCTTCAACTTCATTCTTTGATGAAGATCCATCCCTGGTACTTCGTCTTATCTCCTCCTGCACAAGATCCGATCAAAGTCGCTCCCATCCCAACAGTTTCTCCCATCCATTGACATAGTCTTCGTAGCTATACCAACTCTTCAGAAGCCCAAGGAGAGCCAAGCTCACCAAGTATTCACCATCAACAATAATCCCCACACTTCCCAGTTCATCTCTATATTGGACAAACTTTGTGAGATATTTTGGAATACTGTCGCAATTCTCCATTTTTATTTTTCTGAGCTTATATTTCAGTGCCAATTTCTTCTAGTCGCTGCTGCTTTGGTACAAATTTGTCAAAGCCTTCCACATTGAAAATGGAGTGGCTTTCCCATGAAGGCTGGACACAATATGGTCCTTCACACCTTCCAATAGAATTCTTCTTGTCTTTTCTACCTTCTTTTTCCATGCGTCAAGTAATGCAACATCACTAGATCCCGACTTAGGAACATCGCTATCAATGAACTCCTTCAGTCCATTATCTTCCAGCACCGCCTCCATCCTATCCTTACAGGATATGTAATTTGAGTTTCCATCAAGGGAATACTCCAATCACAACTCATTGAAAGACATTTCAATGTATACTCAATTGTCGCACCAAGAATTTTCTGCAGCAAATTTTAATTTTCCACCAACACAAACTCAACAATTCTTCACAATTGAAATCTTCAAGAATTAACACTGCTCTGAGACCATGTAGAAATTATATACAAGATGCATGTATATATCCATATTCTTTTGATCTAACAATATTTATATTCTTGCTAAATACAGAATCCTTCCACTGTTAATCTTTTGCGGAAATTTAAAATCAATTGCAAACACATGAAGCAATAAAAATAATCATACATAACACAGTTGTTTAACGGGAAATTCTGAAGCTGAAAACCCCAACCATCATATATTATGTATTATGGAGATCATGTAACAATCTCATACAAAGCTTAGTACACTAAGCTCTCAATACAATCAATCGTCGCACACTAATCAGAAGAAATATGCAAATCCATGCACTGATTTCTTTCCACCTGATAGCCTGCCTCCACTGTGCAATCCCTGCTAAAGAAGACCCCTGAATGAATTCGAATCTACCTTGCTTGCACTTCGGAATCCTCATTGGAAACTCCAATGTGTGTGTGGTGCAATCAATGCATCACTATAGTCACAACAGATAGTCCATCTTTGCCTTTCACCTATCTCTCCGCTGGGTCTCCACTGGAACTGACATGCACTGTAGTTAACTGCTGCATTTTTTCAGTTGATTAATGAGTTATTATTTGTGAATTAATTAACTAATTAATTCACTCCACTCTCAGTAGTGTATCATTCAGTTAGACTAGATACAACTAGCTCAACTGAGTTTAACTCCATTAACTGAGTTAAACTGAATAACAACTCCACGAACTATTCTTCCAAATCTGTCATAACTTTTCCACTTCAGTTCTAACTGAGTCATCCATGCATGAACCACTACTAAACCCTAGGAATTGCATAATTACTTCAGCCCACTGATTTTCCAAATCTGTACACTGAAATTAAGTGCTCTAAGAGAATAAGTTGATTTTTATTGTCGGATTATTATTAAGAGCTAATAATAATCGACACTTCTATTTTTAGATCGATGATCTATAAATAGACTTCACCCAATATTCTAAAAATAGAATTTCATCTATTTTTCCAACTTGACCAACCATCCACAAATAGCATCCTGCAACTTTTGAAATATGATTACCATGTCTAAAAATAGACATAGTTTAAAAATAGACTTACACCTAAAAATAGCCTTCAGGTCCACTTAGTGAAGGTGATTGATTTTCAATAAGCTTATCATCTTGTTGAATCTCAACAAAAATATCATCGTCGCATTTTGAAGTGATGGCCAACACATCATCACTTTTTACATGAAAGACATGCAATACATGACTCATAAAAAAAGGCCAAAAAAATATCATTGTCACTTAAACAAGTGATGGAAAACACATAATCACTTTCAAAATTAAAATGCGACAAATTATTTACAAACATGGCCATGACAAGCTAACATATCTAGAAAAAACAATCTAGAAGAACCATCTCTCACTTATCAAAGTGAGTGGATCATTTCCCTATGGCGAACTTGCTTGTGGATCAACTCTTTTGACTGGTGTATGCACGGGTGCTTTGTCTTTAAGGCGCTGTTCTGGATGAAGTCTCTAGCATGTGGCTCTTTGGTGGCCACTTCGGTTGCAATGGGTGCAAAAGGTCTTTTTCCTCCAAATCTTCTTAACCGATTTCTTTCCCTGTTGGGGAGAAGGATTTTCATGTTAATCCAAGTTGTCATTGATGGCAACAGGTTGAATGAATGAAAACACTTGATGAAGGTTGAAAGAATAGATGATAACATATCATTTGAAGTTCTCCTAATGATGCTGCACTATGACATATTACTGCACTATTATTGAATACATGATGCTATACCTTCATAACTTTGCTGGGTACTATCATGATGACATAGATGTACTACATGATGACACTATGATCCTATAATTGATAAGCCAAACAAAGGAGAATCCTAGCGGTGGAAAAGGCATGCTTTCCTATTCACATCCCGCACACAAAAAATCAAAGACAGTCACAAAGAAAAATTGTTTTTATCACCTTGGAAGCATCCTATAAACATGGGTCCTATACCATCTTGTAGAGTATATTTTTCCTGTTCTAATGAGCCTTTAATTGCCCCAAAACTCCCAGAAGTTTGTGAGAATTTTTTTTTTTTTAAAGTCATATATTCTATTTGTTACCCTAGCTGACCTATGATTCACTACACTAGTCGGTCTCCCTCCATAAGACACGTCCTTTATTTCAAACAAAAAAAAAATCGTATTAATATAGGAGCTATTTTATTCATTCATATCATCAATCATTGAAGGATATACATCGAAGAGATCTAGTTCACAACTCGTGAACTATCAAGGAGAATGCAAGAAAATTGAAGAAGGATTAAGACTGTGATTTCAGATAAGGAAATATCCAAATCTGTTATGTAATGCCTAGGATATAAATATGTTGCAGAGAATCCGTTGCATGGAGTCTAAGTCTGCTGCATAGAATTGTGTGGAGATTGATTTGCTGCTCTTTACAGTCCTCAAACCTGTGCAGTATATAAAACAACCTATAATTCATATCAACTTCGGATCTGTGAATTATACATCTCCCTCGAACCTATGTAGTATATACAACTATCTCAGATCTATCTGCCTCAGACTCGTGGAAGTAAATATAATAGTCTCAGACCCTTATTGTAGAGACTCAGATTCTTCCAACACTTGTTTGTGTTGTTCACATTTTTGATACAACTGTTGGTTTATAAGTGGTGGTGCCACTGTTGGTGCAGAAGTGTTGGTACAACTATTGGTGCAGAAGTGGGGGTGCAGCTATTGGTGCATAAATGTTGGTGTAATTGTTGAAGTGTTGACACAACATAGTACAAAATTAATGGTGAAAAATACTAAATTGATGGTGCAGAATCTAGACAAAGTACAGTGAGCACTTTGGGGAGTGGAGAATCTTTGAAATCAAATATCAAAAGAAGATAAGAGGGATTGGTGTCCTTGGGGTAGGAGCCCCTAAAAACAAGGTTGGTGCCTTGAGAAGATAGGGTCAAAGCCCTAGAGGTCGGAGCCTCATCAAAAGTCCAAGTTGGTGCTTGGCAACAGGTTGGTGCCCTCACTCATATATTGTATACTATTATTTAAAAAGGCTTGAAGTTCTTATTAATCCTTAATATTATTATTATACACCTCTCTGTCTTTAATTGTGAAGAATCTAACTGGAAATAATTAACAATTGAAAAGAAATAATGATTCACCCCCCTCTCAGTATTTCCAACAATTGGTATCAGAGCCAACTTCTTCATTATCAACCTAACAGCTGGAAGAAGGATTCTTAGGCACAATGAAGAACATGGAAGCAACAGGGAAACTACCTATCTTTGATGGAACAAATTTTAGTTTTTGGAAGAAGAGGATGTCCTACTATCTAATGTCTCTTGGCCCTGAAGTACGACACTCTGTTTTGGATGGGTACAAATCTCCCTTCGGTCTTCCAACTGATCTAGATGAAAGAAAAGCCTACATTGATAATGCCAAAGCTTTAAATTCCATCACTAGTGGAATTACTAATTCCGAATTTAAAAAAGTCATGAATTGTGACTCAGCCAAAGAAGTATGGGATAAGTTGGTTTCTCTATATGATGGGGAATCCAAAGTTAAGAAGGCAAAGCTTCAAACCTATAGAAGAAAATTCGAGAGTCTGAAAATGGATGATGAAGAAGATATTGCATCATACTTTCTTCGAGTAGCTGAAGTGGTTAACTCTCTTAAAGGATTAGGAGAAAATATTGAAGAAATCACCATTGTTCAAAAAATCCTGAGATCGCTTCCTGATAGATTTGACTCCAAATTAAGTGCCATAGAAGAAATGAAGGACCTAGATACTCTCAACATGGATGAACTTCATAGAATTCTTATTGCCTATGAGATGAGGAAAGGGAGTCCAAATTTCAAAGAAGAAGCTTTCAAAGCCTCAAGACCTACAAAAGAAGGAAAAGGATGGAATTACAACATCGATGAATTTGATACTGAAAAAGAGTTAGCTCAATTTTTACGAAGACTAAAAAGGAGATCTAAGCTAAAAGGTAAGTACCCTCTTATTTGTTTCAATTGTGGAAGAATAGGTCATTACGCAGAATAATTTCCTCATACACATGATAGTGATGATGAAAATGACTCTAAAAGGAGGATGTAAAAAAAGAAAGGGTTTAATAAGAAGAAATTCTTATCCAAACACGATGAGTTTGATGAAGATGAATTTGTAGTCATCAAAAATAAATAAACTAGAAATATGCGTCACCACAAAGAAAGTGATGAGGAATCAGATGAGGAAAGTAATTATGTTGGAAGCAAAGAAACGTTATTCATGGCATTTACAAATGATGATGAATTAGAATTGGAAGATGAAAGAAACATGGATGGTTTTCTAATGAGTGCCATTGAAGAAAATGAGAATCTACAAAAGAAGATAATTTCCCTCAAAATAGAAAAAGAGGATGCAAAAATAAGGGAAGACTTCTTGAAGATTAAGCTAAAAGAGAAGGATGATATTTGTGAAAAACGTGAAGCTGAAATAATATCTCTAAGAAAGGAATTAGAGCAAGTCAAAAGGAGTTGGAAAAGCTCTCTAACTCTTGACAACATTATTAATACTCAAAAACCTCAACATGATAAGTCTGGAATTTGTTTCAAAGGAGAATCATCAAGTAAAAAGAAAAATTCTAGAAGTTATGCTCACGTACTCTCTTGCCATCCAAGAGAAGAAAAGTCATCTCGTTAGGAACAAAGTCCCATTTCAAAACCAAGAATTGAAGAAAGAGAAACTCCAAGGAAGAATGTTGGTTCAAGGTATGGATACTACAACATGTATCAAACTATTTTTCTTGGGTATTGTTACTATTGTAAAAACTTTGGGCATCAAGCTAAGCATTGCAAGACTCATAAGAATGAAGCACAAAGATTGAACGATCAAACAAACCAACTACGTGGTCCTAAAGAGCAAGGAAAAATAAAAAATTACAATTCCTTTGGTCCTTTGGCTAAGTTCGATCCGTCTTACTGATTATGTGATAATTATGATCATAATGAACAAAATTTCCCTCTAAAAAAGGAAGAAACTAAAAGTGTAAATCTCAAAACTGATAAATGTGGCCTAGCTCTATGTGCTTGTAGCGAAGAAAATCATTGGTTCGTGGATAGTGGATGCTCAAGACATATGACAGGTGAACAAAAGAAGTTTATCTCATTGAACAAGAAAAATGGAAATATATCCTTCAGAAGTGGATCTGCTAAAATCATTGGAAAAGGAACTACTACCCTTGTTAATGGACAAGGAAAGGCTCAAACACAATCTCTTAAGTGTTAGCTAGATTTGTGACCAAGGACATAATGTTGTCTTTAGTACAAAAAATTGTGAAATAAGAGACTCATCCTCAAGAGAACTTGTGGCGAAAGGAGTAAGAACACCGGATAATGTTTACATTCTCAGTAGAATCCAAGAAGATAAATGTTACTTAAGTCAAATAGATGAAAGTTAGTTATGGCACAAGTGATTGGGGCACACAAGTTTTGATAACCTAGTCAACATCAGCAAAATTAAAGCAGTAAGGGACATTCCTAAAATGTGCAAGCCAAATCAAGTTGTATGTGGCCCCTGCCAACATGGAAAGAAAACAAAAATAGTCACAAAACTAAGGAGTTCTCAACATCAAAACCTTTGGAAATCATTCATGCAGATTTGTGTGGACCAACTAGAACTCCAACTCTTCAAGGTGAAAGGTACTTTGCTCTATTTGTTGATGACTATACTAGAATGATGTGGATATATTTCATAAAATATATATATGAAGCATTTGTATGTTTTAAGAACCTTAAGGCTCTCATTGAGAATGAGAAAGATTCTAAGATTAAATGTCTTAGAACCGATAGAGGAGGATAATTCACCTCAAAAGAATTTGATGAATTATATAAAGAGCATGGAATCAAAAGAGAACTCTCTACTGCTAGGACACCTTAGCAAAATGGAGTATTTGAAAGAAGGAACCGAACCACTCAAGAAATGGCAAGGACAATGCTACTAGCAGTTGATTTGCAACCAAAATTTTGGAGAGAAGCAGATGGAACCACAGTTTATACCTTAAATCAAACTCAACTAAGACCAAATAATGAAAAAAATCCTTATGAATTATGGAAAGGAAGACCTAATTTAGTAAAATATTTCAGGGTTTTTGGAAGCAAATGCTTCATAAAAATAAATGATGACTCACCAGGTAAATTTGATTCTAGAGTTGACGAAGGAATATTTTCTTGGATACTCCACTAGGAGCAAAGCTTACAAATGTTACAACAATCGTCTACGAAGAATAGTGGAAAGCATTGATGTGAAGATTGATGAAGGCCTTCCAAAAAAGAGAACTGAAGATCATGAAGTTAAGCCTTTCTTTAAACAAAGTGAAGAAGAAGAACCTGAAAAAGAAGAGGAGAATGAAGAACCTCAAAGTGAATCTTCACAAACTCCCTCTAAGATCAAGCTTATTCAAAGACATCATCCAGAAGAACAGTTCATCAGAAATATAGATGAAGGAATTCAAATCGAAGTAGGATGATAAGCACCCCAAGAAAAGATTATGTGGCTCTATTATCTTTAATAGAACCTGAAAATGTTTCTAAAGCAAGCAAATATCCTTATTGGATAAAGGCCATGGAAGAAGAAATGTCTCAAATAAAAAAAAATGAGACTTGGGAACTGGTACCTCGCCCAAAATATAAAAATATAATTGGAACAAAATGGGTATTCAAAAAGAAGATGAATTAAGATAGAAAAATCATTAGAAATAAAGCCAGACTTGCTGCAAAGGATAATCGCAAATTGAAGGAATTGACTTCGAAGAAAACTTTGCACCAGTAGCTCGATTGGAAGCCATAAGAATGTTTTTAGCATTTAATTGCTCAAAAGGATTCAATATTTATCAAATGGATGTAAAATCAACATTCCTAAATGGAGATCTCAAAGAAGAAGTTTACATGGAGCAACCAAAAGGATTTGATCTTGCTAAAATAAAAGACTTTGTATGCAAACTAAAAAAGGCCTTGTATGGATTAAAACAAGCCCCTAGAGAATGGTATGAAAAGTTGGATCACTATATGCAACAAGAAGGTTTCAAAAAGGGAGTGGTAGGTAGCTATCTCTACATGAAGATGGACAAGGAAAAACTTCTGATCACTCTTGTTTACGTTGATGATCTAATCTTTTCTAGCAATGATGAAGAAATGAGCCATGAATTTTCTCTAAATATGTCCAAAAATTTTGAGATCTCAATGATTGGTGAGTTGTCTTACTTTCTTGGGCTAAAAATATCTCAAACCTCTGCAGGCATGTTTATATCTCAAGCAAAATATCTTAAATACATGCTCAAAAGATATGGGATGGAAGATTGTGCACCTATGAGCACATCGATGACCACAGATTGTAAATTAAGCAAAGATGATGATACCCCTCTCATAGATGCAACCCTTTACAGGTCAATAATTGGAGCTCTCCTATACTTAATTGCTACAAGACTAGATACTATGCAAGCAGTAGGAATGGTAGCAAGATTTTAGTCAAGTCCTAAATAGTCCCATGTAGCACCTGTGAAGAGAATTCTTAGATATTTGAAAGGAACGACTGATTTTGGTCTTTAGTATCCTAAGAGTTCAACTCTTATTATGACAGCTTACTCTGATGCTGATTGGGCCGGAAGCATGGATGATAAAAAAATTACCAGTGGAAATGCATTCTTTATGGGAGATTGTCTTGTATCTTGGCTAAAAATAAATAAATCATCTATATCTCTTTCTACAGCTGAAGCCAAATATATAGTTGATGCTAATTGTTGTACACAAATTCTATGGATGAAGGAAGCCCTGAAGGATGTCAACATAGAAACTAAGCAACCAATTACTATTTTTTGTGATAATACTAGCGCCATTAGTTTGTCAAAGAATCCAGTGATGCACTCAAGGACCAACATATTCCAATAAAATACCACTTTCTTCGTGAAAAAGTTGCTGAACATAATATCAGGTTGGAATACGTCAATACAAAAGAGAAAATTGTGGATATATTTACAAAACCCCTTCCACGAGAAGCATTTGAGTATCTTTGTGAAAGATGGGGGTCATTTCTCTTGCATCACATTAAATCAAGCAGCATGGCCGGGGTACAATATGTTAGGGGGAGCAACATGACAGGGGGAGCACATTGGCACCCCATTACCATTGATGTCAAAGGGGGAGAAAAGAAAAATATTTCCATCCAATGACAAAGGGGGAGATTGTTAATCCAAGTTGTCATTGATGGCAACAAGTTGAATGAATGCACACACTTGATGAAGGTTGAAAGACTAGATGATAACATATAATTTGAAGTTCTCCTAATGATGTTGCACTATGACATATTACTGCACTATTATTGAATACATGATGCTATACCTTCATGACTTTGCTGGGTACTATCATGATGACATAGATGTCCTACATGATGACACTATGATCCTATAATTGATAAGCCAAACAAAGGAGAAGCATAGCAGTGGAAAAGGCACGCTGTCCTATTCACCTCTTGCACAAAAAAAATCAAAGACAGTCACAAAGAAAAATTGTTTTTATCACCTTGGAAGCATCCTATAAACATGGGTCCTATACCATATTGTAGAGTATATTTTTCCTGTTCTAGTGAGCCTTTACTTGCCCCAAAACTCTCAATTGTTTGTGAGAAATTGATTTTTTAAATTCGTATATTCTATTGGTTACCCTAGCCGACCTATGATTCTATACACTAGTCGGTCTCCCTCCATAAGACACGCCCTTCATTTCAAACAAAAAAAAAACTCGTATTAATATAGGAGCTATTTTATTCATTCATATCATCAATCGTTGAAGGATATACATCGAAGAGATCCAGTTTACAACTCGTGAACTATCAAGGAGAATGCAAGAAAATTGAAGAAGGATTCAGACTGTGATTTCAGACAAGGAAATATACAAATTTGTTACGTAATTCCCAGGATATAAATATGTTGCATAGAATCCGTTGCATGGAGTCTAAGTTTGCTGCATAGAATTGTGTGGATCTTGATTTGTTGCTCTTTACAGTCCTCAGACCTGTGCAGTATATACAACAACCTATACTTCATATCAACTTCAGATCTGTGAAGTATACATCTCCCTCGGACTTGTGCAGTATATACAGCTATCTCGGATCTATCTGCCTTAGACCTGTGGAAGTAAATATAACAGTCTCGGAACCTTATTGTAGAGACTTAGATTCTTCTAGCACTTGTTTGTGCTGTTCACATTTTTGATACAACTGTTGGTGTAGAAGTGGTGGTGCCGCTGTTGGTGCAGAAGTGTTGGTACAACTGTTGGTGCAGAAGTGCGGGTACAGTTGTTGGTGCAGAAATTTTGGTGTAATTGTTGAAGTGTTGACACAACATAATACAGAATTAATGGTGAAAAATACTAAATTGATGGTGCAGAATCCAGACAAAGTACAATGAACACTTTGGGGAGTGGAGCATATTTGAAATAAAATATCAAAAGAAGATAAGAGGGATTGGTGTCCTTGGGGTAGGAGCCCCTAAACACAAGGTTGATGCCTTGAGAAGATAGGGTCAAAGCCCTAGAGGTCGGAGGCTCATCAAAAGTCCAAGTTGGTGCCTGTTTCATTAAAAGGGTTGGTGCCCTCACTCATCTATTGTATACTATTATTTAAAAAGGATTTAAGTTCTTATTAATCCTTAATATTATTATTATACACCTCTCTGTCTTTAATTGTGAAGAATCTAACTGGAAATAATTAACAATTGAAAAGAAATATTGTTTCACCCCCATCTCAGTATTTCCAACATTTCACACCTCATCCTCCTTTTTGTTGCCATCCTTCTCCAACGCTTAGAAATAACATGGTTATTTAAACCACAAAAATGAAACGTTTTGCGATGCCATGATTTATGACCATGGTTATCAACATTCCTATAATCAAAATTCACTCTAGAATAATGAGACTCATTATACCTTCTATGGTGGTCTTTGATGTGATCATGTTGATGGGAGCTTGCCTCAGCTCTTTCACTGCAACATGCTTTACCATGGAATGATGGTGAAGTGTTCCCATCATTCCTCTGCCCTGGAGAGTTCATCAATATCTGTTTTCCTTTGATGTCCTTCAAACATCCTTCTTCATTGTACCCCAAACTTGCATAACGAGGTCGCTGCACAACCTCCAATGGTTCGGTTATTCCTTGGCCATGAAAGCCAAGTCCTCCTCCTCTGTACCCCATATTGGTGAGGAGTCTCATGCTAGTTCCTACAATGGGTATCTCCACACTTCCAACTGAAATGATATCACGTGAAGAAACTGAAGAGAAATCAACACTCTTTACCTTAGCAGTCGATTGCGAAAAAAGTGAATAAGGCTTCTGTAAGCCTTCGTTGCACTTCACTTCCTCCAAGGCCTCTATCGCATCTTGTAGCTAAAGCTGAAATCACTGCTTCTCCTCCTTCTCTTCCTGTAGGAATGCCTTCAATGCATCATGATATTCTTGAAGAATTTCGTTGTTGCACTGCAATTCTTCCCACGCCTCTATCGTGGCTTGCAACTGAAGCTGCAACTGCTGCTTCTCCTCCTTCTCTTCCTGTCGGAATTCCTTCAATACATCATGATCTGCTTGAAGAATTTCGTTTCTGCACTTCAATTCTTCCCATGCCTCTGTCATGGCTTGTAACTGAAGCTGCAATCGATGCTTGTCCTCCTTCTCTTCTTTTAGGAGGGTCTTCAATTTGAAATTCTTTGTTGCTTGTTTTTCATAAGCCTTATACAACATGTCCACTTTCTCAGACACCCTGAGCATGGTCTCGTACATGTCCTTGAAATTATCCATGGCTCAACTCAGTGAATGTTCAACAATTCACGCTTGCAATACAATCAGCAAGAAGACCTACTCTGATACCACTTGATCTAGGGTAAAATTCTGATACCTTTAACCAAGACCTTTTACTTCGGCTGATAAATTAGAATTGCATTAATTAAACCGTTAATGAACATAAATGAACAACTACATGCTATAAAGAAGAGGAACATAAACATATCAATATCAACAATCATAAGAACACGTCATTTGATAACAAAGTTTGTCTAGGAGGGACTACATCTCCGAGCCTCAGTGTCAAGATGGTGTAGGCCGCTGCATTAAGTGCTGTAAGAAGAAGATGTACATGGATGTGTTTTATCTAAAATACAAGAAAATTCCCTCACGTAAAAGTGGCTAGACCTCTCTACGAGATGTTCCACTGCAGAACTCTCATGCATAAAAAGGACTCCTCTCAGTATGACAATAACTCACACATAAAGACTGTGAGTATCCCACTGACATAGAAAATAAGGGATCTCAATGACATACGTGTGACGCAGAGTGTCTCACCAACATGGCATAAAAGTGATCTCAACAACATACATGAGTATCCTGCCAATATGGTATCAAGGGATCTCAACATAATACAAGTCCCTGATAGAAAGTACCTCAATAACAAAACAAGTCAAGATCCCACGACTCATACATCAACAGGGACCTATACATCACTAAGCATCTCAGGAACAAATAAGTACATGAAAGTATCACATCATATACCTCACACTGAAGATGGCCGAAGAATGGTTGCTGCTATTGCTGGATTTGAAAACACCATCACAATTGTGGTGTCGAAAGGTGTGAAATTGACTGCTCACTCATTGAAAACTGACACCTACAATTTCACTTCAAAAAGTGACTAAAAAATATAAATCTTATATGAAAAATCTGAATGCGCCATCAGATTTGTGGCATCGAGTAGTGCAAAAATGTCATAAAATTTGTCCCATTTGGACACTTTCAAAATTTCGCCCTCTTGAAAGTTGGGCTCAATCAAGGTTCCGCCTGCCTCTTTTATGGCTCATGGTTCCACATGACCTGCAATAAAAAATATTAAATCTCGAATTCTGTGTGCACTTCCTCCTCCTTGGCCCTAGGCACATTTCTGAATTGTAGACTTATATAATAAAAGTGGCGGACTTCACAACGAGGTCGTTGTGGAATGTTGGTTATGGGTGGAATTACTTAGGCAGAGGTCGGGGTTCCAACCCCACCGACCCCACCTATTTCCACGTGTTGGTTTTAATAACATATATATATATATATATATATACATTAAAAAAATTGCAGAGGTGTTATAACTATTGGTTTTTTTTATCAACCATACATTTTTTTTTAAACCCAACCTATTTTTTTGAATTTGGTATGGGTCGGGTCCGCGTTGGGAGGCCTGCCCAACAAACCTGCACAGTTACGTTTATTATGATGGGTATGTTATATTATATATAACATATTGTATATGATACATTTGAATCTGGGACCGCCTGCTTGGGGGCCGGCCCACGTGGGCCGGGCGGGTTCGTCCCCTGCCGGTCCTGTCGCCTCCGGTGTTGCAATATTCATCAGCTGCGTGAATTCGTTGGAGCCACGACTCTGTTATATTCACTATATTGGAGGTTGGTTGTTTGGTGTTGTGGAATGTGGAGCAACTGCGTGGGTGGACCAACAGACCTGCTGGTGGTGGGTTTGACTCCCACTGGCTTTGATTTATATATAACACATATATAAAAATTGTTGTTGTGGGTGACGTGGGGGTCAGACAGGGTTCATGGCCCGCCGACCCCTTTTTTTAATATGTTTTTGTTATATAAACAAACCAGGTGTTTTTTTTTTAACAATTTGGATTTTGACCGTAGGAGACAAATTAATGGTCCCACAAATTCGCCCAGGATTTGGTTGGACCTGGCTGGAATCCGGTGGCCGGAAAATGTGAAATTTGTGCCTTCCTTAAGTCTGCCCGGTCACCAAGTCAACCCAAAAATTTTACTTCTCCTAAATCCTTCATACAGACTTAGTTTGATGAAAGTTCGCATCGCTGCGATCAAGACTATGAGATCTACGCTTTGGTCCTGGTTCGAAAGTATTCCGAACACTTTGATTTTTGAGCTTCCATTAGCCCTCTTTGTCTTGTGTGTGTCTCTGGAGCCACCTGGATCAGTTATGGGTTGGTCATCAATATGGATTGTCACTGTAGGATTCCTTGGGTCATTATATTTAGTCAATAAAGGCTGATCAATCATTAGTTCAGACAGTTTCCCCATAACATGGATAGTAGTAGGGTCTTTCAGTTTTCTTCCAGGATTTTTGACACAGATCTCTCACTATTTTGGTATAGATAGGTAATTCCTTAAGAGCTTGTAAAAGTGAAATCCACACATACAAATTCTGTAATTCCTTGAGGAACTCAGATTCAGTTTGTGAGGCTGGCGCGGTTTCAATTAATCGTTGAGGGTATGGAGGATCTTGAACCCTAACAACCGAGTCAACTGTCACATATGCACTAGCTCTGCTCGGGTTGGCTGATGTAGAAATAATAGGCTTTCCCGAGATGGTTTCTATAGGTGTAACAACAGGTGTTGTATCAGCTGTTACAGGTGTAACAACTATTTGAGAATCAACTATATCCTTTTTAGGTGACTCACATTCTTCCTTGGTAATGATGGGAGTATGTTTTGGTCTTATTACCTTTCGCGATCGAAGCTGAACCTCATTAAGCCCAATAGGAGTGATAAGATAATTTTAGAAAGTAAATAGGGCGTCTATTCTCTGAGCTACCTTATTATTCGGATTGGGGTTAGGTTGCACAGGTAATTGGGGTCAGACATGAGGTGCAGGAGTTTGAAGAGGAGGCAGTTATAACTGCTACTGCATTGGTAATGCAGGGGGCGTTGGACCTTGCCATTACGTCTCCAATTATGAATCCAAGGGTAAGATTGCGATGGAAGATATTTCATTGGTGGAGGGGAAGGCCACTGGTTCCAGGGTGAAGGAAATTATGTTGAGGAAGGAGTAGGATATGGCCATGGAAATTGCTGACCATTATAAACATTATTCCAAGGATTAAAAGAGGAAACATCTAGAGGCATACATGTAGGTCACATCTGCCATGGTCTGTTTGATTCGATGAAGTAGGAAGACTAGACATCCTCATTTGATTCCTGAAGCACTGCTTTCAGTATGGGTAGTTCCGGGCATTGACTAGTGGAATGCGCCAAGTCACAGATGTTGCACAAAATGGCGCTATTCAGTCCACATGCTCTTTCTAAATGTTTCTTTTTGCATCAAGGAAAAAATATTTCCAAAGGTGCTTCAACTTCTTCTTGTGATTTTTTAAATTGTACTGTAGTGATTTGGGCAGAGTGAGTACTAAGGAGGTCAGTTTTAAAATCCTCAAATAGATTCTCGATCTATACTCTGGTTACTCCTCCACTTGTGGAATTTTGTATCTGAACTGAAGGGTCTCGAACTGAACTTCTCCCCTTGACCGATCCTCTTGAGCTCCATAAACAGAACTTCATTATTTCTTCAAGTGGTTCTTGCGATATGTCTCCTTTTCCCAAAATATTTAAGTGCTCCAGAAAATCATCTCTTACACCTCTTAGGAATATAGGTTTCAAGATTTCCGGGGCTAAGTTACCAAACTTAGGCCTTTGTAAATTATAATGGAATCATTCCATGTAGTCTTTTAAGATCTCCTCTTCTTTTTGTGTAATTCTAAATATTTCTTCCTTCAAATCCCTGGTTTGACAGTAATCCTGATATTTAAAGAGGAAGGCCTCCCTCATGTCATTCCAGGTTCAAATCTTGCCAACACCCAATCTCATGAACCATCATAATGCTGCTCCTTTTAGAGTAGCAAGAAACAATTTCAGCTTCTGGGCATCTAAAGTGTAGTCATAAATCCTATAGAACACATCAAACTGGAACATAAAGGTATCAGGATATTCAAAACCATCCCTTGAAAGGACGTAGAGATGATAAAGGAATGTTTTTCATAGGAGCTTCATCTCGTGTCGCAAATATCGAGAATTCAAAAGTAACAATACCATCTGTCTTAACATTCTCGTCCCCCATGGATGATCCTTCCTAATGGGATGAACTAACCTCAGAATATGTATGGGATTGAGAAATAAATAAAGGATCAGGCTGTTCCAGGACCATTTATTTCACTGCACTACCCGCATCCAAATGATGATCAACTAATTGCTGTTCCTTAGGCCCCTAATGCTCCCCACTGGTCTCCCCTTGTCCTTCAATTTTTAGATTTTGATCAATGGCTTTCCACTGTTGTTTTAGATCTAGAGTCTTGATATCAGGAGTGAATATATTGTTTGAAGGGTGATGAGGTCCAGACACAAAAGGTACCGATGCCTCAAGCTTCGATATAGTAGCAACTTTCTGTGGTCCCGTCTTCCTATTGTCTCTGTATGTAGTAGACTGTTCCTTTTCTACTTTTGAGATTAGATCTCCAAAGAATGTCTTACTTCCCAAGTATGCACTCATATTTTCCTTTTTACGACCCATATTTCCTATAGTTAGTTAGAGTGGGGGGTGTTTTTGAATTTCTCTATTGTCCTACTATCACACATGGACCCTATGTGTATCCATCCTTCCTACAAGTGCTTGATTTCCTATAGTGGTTAGCCCACCCAAGTATATTAGAACGATGCACAAGTTCTTACCTCTCGTATTACCACCCAAAAATTGTATATCTGAAGACACATTGAAAAAAAACACCCAAAACTCACACTTCTAAGTGCCTAGTGTATCAATGGTGAGCTCACTCAAGTATGTTAGAGTGATGTGCAGGTTCTTACCTCTCGTCTTACCGCCTAACAACTGCTGACTAGGAACACCCTATCATCAAACAAAAAATCCAAAACTCGCACTTCTAAGTGCCCCAGTGTAGCCCGCTCAGGTATATTAGAGCGATGAGCAAGTTCTTACCTCCCATCTTATCGCCCAACAACTGTTGACTAGGAACACCCTACCATCAAACAAACAATTCTGGCTGATTGTATCGTTATTTCCATCCCTGGAAATGACGCCAAAATGTTGGAATTTATTAATTAATGTTAAATTAATTAGGTGGTACACATAAATTATCAATCCAGGGATGTATTTTATTTCAATGATAGTTGCACTGTCTGTGCCGATACATCAAACCATAAGCAAATCAAAATAAAGAGAAATCTTTGCTGAATCAATTGCTGAAAGAAATCACTCATGCAGGAATAAAAAAAATCTACAAGAATATAATCATGCCTCAATTAAACGGTACCTAGCGCACCACACAAAAATTACACCAACTGGTATTTCTAATCACATATGTGTAACAACACACTAATATCAAAATTGAAGCAGATCTACTTACAACCAGAACAACAACAACAACACTCCATCAATACACAAAGAAAACAAGAAATATAATATAGCTACCTTAACCACTGTAGTCCCTGCTAAAGAGGATGGAACTTCCTCCCTAGTAGGGCACAGGAAGAGATAGAAAATAAATGGAAATTAAACCAAACAACGCATGTAATGGCAGCAACATGATGTCCTTGCATTATTGTGACCAAAATTACAGAGCCAAAAGTAATACTGTTCTCCGCTAACCCCTTGACCTTAAGGGTCGAGAGTTACATAATGGTTACATGTTCAAAAAAATGAGGAATGGATCAGTCATGAGAATATTACGATTCTCATGCTGATCAAAATAAGATACATATAGTTACAACCAATTCCTTAATAAAAATTCTGACTGGAAGAATATGGATTACAATCAAAACTGCCTAAAATATGTCATCCTAAAATACAATATGTAATGAATTCTACAACTATCGTGGAGAATGACAGCTGTAGCATAACAAAAATTGAGGACAGGTCAACATCCGAAATTTGATGATATCCAATCAGCAATACAACTATAACAAAAATTTATAATAGCGGGTCCGTAACAACACCGTGATGTAACAACATCATAGTGTAACAAATCACTGTAACAACACACTCTCAACTGCTTTTGTACGCCTCATGCTCTAGATATTTTGGGCTAAGAATAACATTTGGAGGGACAACAAAAGACCAGAGAACTTCTTCCAACATTTATCCTAGTTAGTCATAAAAAAATAAACGATACATCATAATAATCGATGAAACGACAAGATAATGAAATAAGGTAAAACATCATTTTTTAAGATAAAAAAGAAGGGAAAAAGACAAAGGTAGTTCCAAGGTTTGAGGTTACAAGGTAAAAAAGGGGGAAACAGATGTAGGAAATAATTACAAAAATGGCAGCCAACACATGTGTCAGTGGATATTTGAGATAGTTGTACATGTGTTGGAGGATGTGTGGCAAGTTTTGGAGGTGCATATTGTTGGCTTTGTGGAGCATTTTGATGGCACAGGTGCTATTATGGTTATTGGTTGGCATTCAAGTCAACCTAGTTTTACTAATGATGATGAAAATTATGTGGAAGTGATTTAGTGAAGTGTTGCAAAGGTGCCAGTGACTTGCAGAGCTCCTACAATGTATTTTCAAGCTCTGGAATAAGGTGGAGTGGTTTCTGAGCTGAGAAAATATGTTTTCCTTCATCCTCTGCCCCAATTGCATGGATGATGAGTTATGGGAGTGACTAAAAAGCTCCAGTCGTTGGTAGGAAAGCCTATGGGAGTGACCAAGGTATTCCAATCGCACAAATATTGTGTTGTGGTAGCGACTGAGGTTATTCACATGAATTTATACACATTCCTGGTGCTGCTAGCGAAGTTTATGATAAAATTTTTTCAGCATATGGTCAGAAAAGGTGTAGAAATTATACCAATGGATTTGATCGGATCGTGTGATGTAATAAAACAAGATAATGAATCCTTCTAAAATATTTGTAGAATATAAAACATGATCGATCAATCACATGCAAGTAAGAGAAAGAAGTAAATCAATCACACAACACAAGATATTCTTGGTGAAATAAACTGCTCAAAACCCCTCTATCATATATTGTATAAAGTCAAGGAATCATGAAACAATACAATGAATTTTAGCTCACAAGAATCTCCTGCACTCTACCAATTGTCTCACACTAATCTAGGTAAAATTGGACAAACATCTAGCTAATTCCTTGCCTTCCTCCAGCCTGCCTTGCTCACGCAATTCCTAGAGAAATAAATCTCTATTAAATAGGAATTTTAGCCTTCCTTGATTGCGCAATCCATCATGGCCTTCCTATGACTTTATAATTTCACCCGGGAAATTTTCTAATAATAAAATTGATAGTTATGATCCCTTTAACCTATATCTCAACTAGGTCTTCATCAGAACTGGAATGCATGCAACTATTAATAGCGAATCAACAATTATTTGATTGATCACTATCTGTGAATTAAATCTAATTTAATTCATTGGACCTCTCACTAATTATTCACTAAGTTAGAACTAGTTAAGCTGATTTTAACTCAATTCATTTGAGTTAACTGATTACACTCACACCATACTAGTGCTACAACTGCAACTGGACCCCCAAAATATTAGAATCACTCTACTTGCCTCATCTTAGACCCTCAACTCGAATGTATTGAGCTAACTCAATCATCATGACTTAGTTAATTGATACAAGTTGTTATGATATGAAATTACAATTTATTTAAGGGAAAAATAAATTAGACGCCCACATTTAGCACTAATGTGTAACTAAATTCCTCACCAATGTGTGACTGGAATCCCACACTAGTATGTGGTGCATTTTCCTGTTGAATTTCAACACTCCCTCTCAACAAGAAAGGGATTATCAGCTACCCCGATCCTACTTCTGTGGTATTCAAATTTTCTCTTTTCCAGTGTCTTCGTCAAGATGTATGCATCCTGATCCTCCATGGGAATGTACTGCAACAACATAATGTGCCTCTGAACACAATCCCTGAGATGGTGGCATCAAATATCAATATGCTTGGACCTGTCATGGAATACCATATTAACCGAGAGTTTTATGCAACTTTTGTTATCACAATGTATCACCGTCGGATCCATCTGATGACCAAACAAAGCAACAAGTATCTTCCTCATCCAGATGGCCTCACATGTAGCCTGACCAACTTCCATGTACTCTGCCTCTATACCAAGAAAAAATTGTTGATCTTGTGCTAAATATGCCCCTTGATATGCTCTTCCCGTATGATGGACTGCCTGCCCAACTTGCATCGGTGAAGCCTTGAATCTTCACTCCCTCTATCCGTATGTACCATAATCCATACTCTATAGTGCCCCTAAGATATCTCAAAACATGCATCCTTGCCTTCCAAAAGATCTTGGTAGGCTTAAACATAGCTTGAATAAGTTGGTTAACTGCATAGCATATGTCTGGTCGTGTGTTCACCAAATACATAAGTGAAACCACAAGCTTCCTGTAAAAAGTCACATCCAATACCTCACCTGAAGTAGCATCCTCCTTCCTCTAGTTTCTTGCAAGAGTAGTCTTCGTGGGTTTGCTGCCCTCCATGTGGAATTTCCTCAGAATATCCTTGGAATACTTGCCCTGAGATACAAATAGATCCCCATATTTTTTCCACATTTCCAAACCAATGAAATAATCCAAGAGCCCCATTTCCTTTATCTCAAATTCTCTTGCAAGGTCCCCTTTGCAAGAAGTTATGAGCTGCTCATCACCTGTCAGTATCATATCATCTAGATAAAGTACAATAATAAAAATCTTACCATCAACCACAATATGATATAGGTTTTCATATGCTTCACTCTTTATGAAGCCCAACCTGGTGAAATATTTTTCGATCCTGGTGTACCAAGAACGAGGTGCTTGCTTCAACCTATACATTTCTCTCTTGAGTTTGCACACATGTGACTCCCTGTCTAAGGTATCAAAACCTTCTGGCTGCTCAATGTACACTTCTTCCTCAATAAATCCATTGAGAAAGGTTGTATTTACATCCATATGATGTATCTTCCATCCCATATATGATGAGAGTTCAAGGATGGATCTAATCGATGAGTACCTCACAACTGGTGCAAAAGTCTCCTCATAGTCAATCCCCTCTACCTGTGAGAATCCTCTGGCCACAAATATAGCCTTGTATTTATACACACTCCTATCTTCTACTTGCTTCACCTTATAGATCCATCTGGATCCAACCACTGAATTGCCCACTGGTCTTAGGACCACTTCCCATGCACTGTTTCTGATAATGGAGTCATAATCCTCAACCATGGCATCAACACATAGAGACTGCTACACTGCTTCCTGAAAAGAGTATGGTTTTGTCACAATACATTCGATCATAAGAGCCATGTATCCAGTATACCTTTCTGGGAACCTTCTCTGCCTGCGCTGTGATGTAGGTGCACCTACATTCTCTATCGCATCTAGCATCAATCTGTTAGCCTCTCTGGTGTGCTTCCATCCACTTCTGGTGGATGGGTATGCATGAGTGGTTTCTACCACTCTTTGTTCCTCTGCTTGTGGATGCTCCACATCCCGAGGTTCATCCTTTGGAACTAAGAGTTCCTCTTCTGCATGAAAGTCAAGCTCCCTCTCAAGGGAAAATCACATGGCTTTCTCCTGATCAAATTTCACATATCTCCTGACAATTGTCATCCTGTGTGATGGCAAATACACTCGATAGTTGTGGGGAGTGACTCTGTTACCCACAAATATATCAACCTCTATTGTTCGTTATAGCTTCTTCTTGGCATATTTGGTCACATGGAAATAGACAAATGAGCCAAAAATTTTAAAATAAGAAACATCCAGTTTCTTACCTGAAAAATCTTCCTCTAGTGTACTCATGCCAAGTATACGCTGAGGACTACGGTTCTATACAAATACCACTGTGTTGCATGCCTCTGCCCACAGATGCAACGGTAGGCCCTGATCATGTAACATAGGTCGTGCTGCTCCCACAATTGTTCTATTATTTATTTCTGCAACCCCATTCTGTTGTGGGTTATGAGGTGCAACCAATTCTCTCTGAATTCATTAATTGGCACAAAAGTTATTGAATTCATTAGAGATATAATCAACATCATTTTTTCTCCTTAGGGTCTTCACCTTACTCCTTGTACCTTTATCTACTAGTTATTTTAACTCACAAAACTTGGAGAATGTCTAATATTTCTTCTGCATGAATAAAATCCAACACTTTCTAGAAAATTCATCAACAAAAATCACATAATACCTGTGCTTTGCTGTGGAAGCTATTGAGAGTGGTCCACACACATCTGAGTGAACTCTCTCAAGGCATGCTGCTGATCGGTTCTCCTTCTCATGAAAGGTGGCCTTTGTATACTTCCCTATAGTACAACCCTTGCATGTGTCTCTCTACACAAGTGTACCCTTTGGAAGCCCTGTAGAAATCTGTTGCATGATCCTCAAAGTACTTTGGTGTAGATGACCCAACCTCTTGTGCCATAACTCACTGGTATCCCAACCCACCACCTCATATGCTTTACTACTCAATGCTATGTAGTCATCTACATCAAGTTTATAGAGGTTCTTCACATGAAACCCAATATTCTTTACATGTCTCGTGGCTTTGTGATGAAGGAGTACCTTTCCTTCACTGAAAAACACATCACATCCAAGATCCTCCAACATAGAAATTGAAATTCTTTTTCAAACCTGGTACGTGCATGACATATTTTAATATGAAATTTTTACCTGAATCTCTCTAGAAAGTAACTGTACCAATCCTGGTAGTGCTATACATGCTATCATCACCCATCTTTATGTGCATTTGAAGATCCTTATCCTCCAAGGTACTAAATATTTATTTGTTTCCAGTTGCATAGAAAGATGCTCCACTATCCAAGTACCACATAGATCCCATCACAGTTGAAACGATGCATGCGATGAGAGAGAAGTCCAACTCAAACTGTGAGGCTAAAGCTTCACTTGCTGCAGCTCCCAAAGCCTTCTTTATGTTCTTATTTTGTGGAAAATTTGTGGCATAGCATCCATGATCATGACAGTTGAAAAATTTAACCTTTGACATGTCTCGTTTCTTTCCTTCTTTTCCGGTCTCAGATTTGGAATGGAACTTCTTCCCTGTCCACTTCTTTGCCTTGCCATCTAAGGCACAATTTTCCTCATCATTAGTCTTGGATGAGGACCCATCCCTGGTATTCCGCCAAAAATATTCTTGTACCAAATCTGACCATAGTCACTCCCACTTTGGTAACTGCTCCCTCCCATTCATAGAGTCCTGGTAACTATGCTAGCTCTTGGGAAGGCCTAGAAGTGTTAGGCTCACCAAGTCATCATCAGCCACAGTAATCCCAACATTTCCAAGCTCATATTGACATTGAGTGAACTTGGTCAAGTATTTTTGGATTGTGTCGCCCTTATCCATTTTTATTTTCATGAGTTTGTGCTTGAGTGAACTTGGTCAAGTATTTTTGGATTGTGTCGCCATTATCCATTTTTATTTTCATGAGATTTTCCTTGAGTGCTAATTTCATGTGGTCACTACTGATTTGAAACAGATATGTAAAGGCCTTTCACATAGCATATGGAGTTTCCTTTCCATGGAGACTCGAGACAATATGATATTGAACTCCCTCTAATAAGATCCTCCTCGTCTTTGCAACATTCTTCCTCCATGCTTCATGTTGCGTAGCATCTGCCTGAGGGGGTTCAGGAATATCAATGTCAGTGAAATCCTTTAGCCCGTTATCCTCCAATACTAACTCCATCCTGTCCTTCCATGCAATGTAGTTCGAATTTACCTCCAGTGCTTATTCGAGTCTCAATCCAATGAAAGACATCCTGGTTAGCTGCTAGGTACCAAAGAATGAATCTGCAAATTTGAATCCTGTTCAACACAAACTCAATTTCTTATATTCTATTGTGATTCCTGGAGCTCTGATACCATGTAGAAATTATACCATTGGATTCAATTCAATCTTGTGATGTAATAAAACAAGATACTTAATCCTTATAAAATATTTGTGGAATATAAAACACGATCGCTCAATCACATGCAAGTAAGAGAAAGAAGTAAATCAATCGCACAACACAAGATATTGCTAGGGAAAATAACTGCTCAAAACCCCTCTATCATATATTTTATAAATTCAAGGAACCATGAAATAATACAATGCATTCTTTCTCACAAGAATCTCTTGCACTCTACCAATCGTCTCACACCGATCTAGGAAAAATTGAACAAACACTTAGCCAATTCCTTGCCTTCCTCCAGCCTGCCTTGCTCACACAATTACTAGAGAAATAAGTCCCTATTAAATAGGAATTTCATCCTTCCTTGATTGTGTAATCCATCATGGCCTTCCTGTGACTTTATATTTTCACCTAAGAAATTTGCTAGTAACACAACTGATAGTTATGTTCCCTTTAACCTCTGTCTCAACTGGTTCTTCATAAAAAATGACATGCATGCAACTATTAAAAACGAATCATTATTTATCTGATTGCTCACTACCTGTGAATTAAATCTAATTTAATTCACTGCATCTCTCACTTATTCTTCACTCATTTAGAACTAGTTAAACTGATTTTAACTCAATTAATTTGAGTTAACTGATTGCACTCATACCACACCAGTGTTACAACTGCAATTGGACCCCCAAAATATTAGAATCACTCTACATGCCTCATATTAGACCATCAACTCAAATTTATTGAGCTAACTCAATCATCATGACTTAGTTAACTGATACAAGTTGTTATGAGATGAAATTATAATTTATTGCCCAATTTTTTAAGGGAAAAAAAAATTAGACACCCACATTTAGCACTAATGTGTAATTGAATTCCTCACCAATGTGTGATTCGAATCCCACACTAGTATGTGATGCATTTTATTGTTGAATTTCAACAAAAGGTATTATATCATCTAGAAGTTGATCAAGGCTAAAGATATCAAAGGGCTATGGAGTTAGTGGCTGATTTGGTCAAGAAGCCTATCTTAACCAACTCTGAAGCATGTGAAAATAATTGTTGAGTGGTCCATAACCTGTAGCATTTACTAAGTGACTCAACACAGAAAAGTGATAAATACAAGAAATCTTTGAGCGTATTTTTTTGGATGTTGTGAGAGTGTGAGAGTATGCTATTTTGGGGGCATTGTGAGTGAGTAGAATTTGGTGAAGCTACTCACATTGTATTGCAAAGAGTGTGTATGCAGAATTCAAATTTTATGTGTTGTAGAGTGGAGAAGAATTAGTAGCTTATGGTGTGTTTGAGAGCATTGTTTATTGTGAGTAGAATAGAATAAAAATACCTCTCTATGAAATTTTTTTGATTCATAATTTATGTGCAGAATGATGGAGTTGTTGGGTTGCCCATGTTGAGTGAATTGAGAACCCACTGCGAAATATTATGAAACATGGTTCGCATGGAGGAAGTGAAGGTGTGGAGGCTTCATAATAGATAATTATTTGGTGTATTCAGTAGTAGGAAGAGTTTTATCCATCCAATAGGAGTTGGAAATTCCAATGGTAGTTGGGCGAGGATCATTGGTCATGGGAGCTTCTAGTGGAAATATTTCTGTAAATCCACGAGATAAACATATTTTTGAATTGATAGATGCCAACATATTGTAGAGTGATGCAGGAGCATCGGAATTAGCCAGCAATGTGGAGGATTGTCCACATGTTGTGGCTAATCACAGTAAAATTCATTAACTGTTGGGTCGAATTTAGGGTTATTGAGAAGGATAAAACTCCCCAAATAGTTTGTTATTATTTATGTTTGTAATAAATAAAAGATTGTCTTATTTTAGAGATAGGGATAAGATTGGTTAGATAGGTGTAGCGAGAGTTATGGGATAGGATATTCTATTAAGATTTTTAGGGGAATAGGAAATTTCTGTTAGCAATATTAGGAGGACTGATAGATAGTCGTTTTGGAAGGGGAAGTCTATATATAGATCTTGTTAGAGAGAGAGCACGAGAAGAAAAAGGGGAGAATTAGTTAGGATAGGTGTGAGTTTTGGTTTAGAGCGAAAGCTCAAATGGATGTGTGGATTTTTTTATGGAGCGAGAGCTCAGAAAACATGTAAAAAAACTGTATGTTATGTATAATGAAAGTAGTTGATTTTCTATGTAAAATGGGCAATAGCGAAACTCTGTTTTTGTGTTTTCTGAGTTATGAAAGCAATTGCGTTCTGGGCAAATCGAATGACAAATTGAAGTGGAATGTATTAACTTTGATTAAACAACATTTTAAATCTGGTGTGATAAGCTAGGTTTTGACTTGAATTTGAATTCTTGACACGTAGACCAGGTTAATGGAGTAGCGTTGATTTAATCGAAGTTGCAGTTGGTTGTGCTATCGAATGAGGTATTCGATCAAACAGTTGTCAAGTCGTAATGTAATATCCATATGGAAACTAAAATTGAGGTGAGTTGCGTGAGAGAAGAGTCGAGCTGTGCATTTGCAGGTCTGATTGAGTCGCATGGGCGTTATGAACTCGGCGATAGCCAAGTGACATCAAACTTGTAAATGCTGATTTCAGAGTTCCGAGTGGTATCGGATCGAATCGGTGACACTATGGGGAAGAGAGTCTCGATGACCCAGTAGAATTAAGATGAGTCATCAAAGTAGGATCTCAATGCTGGGCGTTTGATGTTCTGTGGCTTATGTTCATCTCCATCCATCCATGAAATCGCCTTAGAAGTAGAAACCCGCATTAGATGGGAGGGGCTCACGGTCAGTAATAAATGACTCAATTCTAATAATTAAAAATTTTGTAAATTGATATTAGGTTAGGCGGACTCGGGGAGTTGAGTATGAAATGGTGGGAAATATCGTATCAACACATCAAAGTTCATTACTTAAATATTGTGCTGTATTGCAATCTCCAAAATTTGCGAATTGAGATCTCTGATCATAACGCGTCGAAATTGTGATGAAAGCGCAGAGAGAAGTTTGGTTGAAAGATAGTAATTCGGAGTCAATTTCCAGTTTCAGTTCAGCTATTTGTGAGTTGATTTGGGCGTCAGACCAACAGATCTGGCTGTGTCTGATATTTTAATACATATATATGTATGAAGCGTTCAAATGTTGTTTCGAACAGATTTTAAAAGTTATATGGGAGCGCAGAGAGAGAGAGAGAAGTGTGCGATGGATTTCTGCCCAATCCTTTGGCACAGATAGAAAGATTTTGAGCGATGGCAAATCGATGATTTGCAGCATTTGAAAGAAAGCGTGATGAATTCAAAAAGTCAGTAGAATCCGACAATCAGCGTAGGAATCCCATTTAACTCGACAGTATTTGTTAGACCTGAATAGGTGAAAGGCAAAATCATGAAAATGCAGTGATGTTCATATAATAATTATAAGCGCTGGAATTTTTTTATTGGGAAAATCAATTCTGATTCAGATATTTCTGGAAGGCGCAGTTCATTTTAGAACAGGGGTTTTGAAAATCGACTTAGCTAAGGTCGATTTGTGAAATCTGTATTGATCCTTCTAATAAAAATGATTGAATAGAAGATTCAAATCGAATCAGCATTAAACCACAGTTTGATAAATCGATCTCATGAAGGGCACCTTTGTTTAAGGAGAATCTGACTGCTTGGTGATTAAAAGTGTTTGTGAAATTGAGAGAAATCTGAAGTTTTTATTTGAGCAGATCTGAGATACATTTTATATGTATCGGGTGTGTAGTGATTCTGGGTAACGCAGGGATTCCCCTGCGTCATTTTTGGTATCAGAGCTTGGCTCTGTTGAAATTGTATAAGTTTGTTTTCTGAATGAAGTTTAGTATCAGATTGCAGCAGTGAGGAAATCCATTCAAAACACAGGTGACAGCATGAGAAGGAGTGAAGACTGCAGCACAATAAATCAAGAGAAGCTGTGAAAGAAGAACCAGATGCGTTCTTAAAAGCAGAAGTGGCAGTGAACCTGAAGATTCCAACAAGAGATTGGACAGAGAGGACAATTGAAGTGTTCTCGAAAGAGAGTGAAAGATTGCAGAAGCCTAGAGGGAGAAAAGGTGTTGCTCAGGAGAAGATTCCAGACAGGGGATCGTGCTTACCAAAAGACTGAGTGAGGAGAGCTTAGTGAGGTAAGATTGCAGTAAGGAGGACTTACTGTTGCAGAGGCTTGATGCAGAGGTGCGAGGAGCTCATGGAAAGAGAGGAGCAGGAAATGACTACAGATAGTCATAGCAGAAGTTCACGAGGAAGCCACAGCAGAAAGGAAGATGCCAAAGCAAGTGGCATGAAGATGAGTCAAGAAGAGTTTGACCGAGAGAAAGCTGAGATAGATTTCCAGATTGGAATATTGATGAAGATGCTGCAGAAAAGTGTTTGGACCATGAGGAAAAGAGTAATGTGGCCAAGGTTAAGAGAAAGGAGAAATCAGCAATTGAAGTCAGAGCTAGTAGAAGAATTGAGAAAGATTGAGCAGATATTGAGTGCTCAAGAGGAATCAGAGAAATTCAGAGAAGCAGAGGTAGAATTGGAAGTTTCCATTTGCAGACCAGAACAAGGTGAAATGTTGGGGGAAGAGGATAATGAGAGGTCAGCTGAAGATCTCATGGACTATTGGCAGAGTTCAGAACAATTCAAAGACATATTGACCAAGGAAGCAGATGAGGCAATGAAGCCTTGTGATTTTGATTCTTACAGTTTGTGTATGTTTGCAAGATATGCAGAGGATGATGAACAGCTTGATGAAATTGTCACAACCAGGAATGAAGATCTTGAGGTAAAGTATGATGAAGAATCCTTTTTAGAGGAAGAAGGTGTTGATCATTTGCAACAGAAAGAGTTCATAGATGAAATCCTGTTTGGTGTGAAACAGTCAGATGAGGTTGATATAGACGAACAGTCTGAAGACAATTCCATGGTGGGACTACAAAAAGGTAAACCAATGAATTTGTTTGATGGAATTGATGAAAGATGTTTGCAATATGATAATGTGGAAAACAGGTCAACTCAGGAGGATTGCCAAGAAAAGAATGAAGCTGAGAATGGAAATTGTGATGATCTGCTGGAGAGATTTCATAAGGAGATAGAATTCTTGGAGAGATTACTCAAGGAACCTAAAGGAGAAACGAAGCTTGCAGAACCTGATGGAGGAAAAGGTGTCAAAGACAGCATTAATAAATATGATGCTGAAATCAGAGAAATTGAGCAGCGATTATTTGAAGGTGAGATGAAAGATCAAGAGCAACAAGGGAGTTATGTCCTCAGAGGCATGAAGGAGACAGAAATATTAACTCAGCAAGATGAAAGTAATCAGAAATTTGGAAGGAATGATCAGCTACACGAAAGTGAATTTGATGAAGGTATCAAATTGCAGAAGTATAGAAGCTGGCAGCAGAATGAAGAACCAGAAATTGGTCCGGCAGTACAAGAAGGATCCGCGGAAATCCAAAAGAATTATGATGGAGGATTGGTGCTTGAAGCATAAAAAAAAAATGGAAGGTATTGTATTTTGAAAACTAAAGGTTGTTGTGTGTTTGCAGGTCACATTGATTTGAGGAAAGACAAACAGTTATTGAAGACTGTTGAAGAAATGACTACTCATAGTCATATGCAGAATAAGGAGGATGGCAAAAGAATTTTTGAATTCAAAGAATACACTGAGTCATTGAAGATCATTGATCTTGAAGAAAGCCAGAGTGCAGGAGAATTAAAGACAGATATTGCAAACAATGCAGTCAGTAAAGATGGTGCCGAACTTTTGAGAGAACTTCCAGATGAGATGGCAGATTTGTATAAGTCAAATCTTTTGATGAGGAAGCCAGGTAAAGCATTTGTGTTTATTGAGTTGATTAATTTTTATGAAGATTTACATGCAAGAAAAGGGCAGTGTGAAGTCGATCTGAACCAAGAAGAACAGATCGGATTAATGGAAGGTATGCTGGAAATTGAAGCAAGAAATGATGAAGTCATGAATGAGAAACCAGAAGAAGAAGAACCTGGGAAAAGGAATTTGTACATTTCAGAAATGTATATGGAAGGATATTGGCATAAAGATTATGATGTTCTAATTCAAGAACACAATCCATTGCAGCAGAAAAGTATTCAGCACACGAGGAGTGAAATGGACAATGAATTGGATGACTTGTGGAAACTCACACTACAGCATTCCAGTGAAACAGATGTAGGACAAAAGAAGAAGGGAAGATTGACAGGAAGAAATAGTACAGGTGAAGGGAATGGAAAATTGCAAATTAGAGTGAGCAGAGCAGCAGCGAAATATGTGAAAAGGACAGCAGCAGATAGTGAAGCATTGCAGCACAAAGGCGGGAGACTTGAGGGACAAACAACAACAGTAACCAAAAACAGAATATCAAATCAAGTATGGGATCCAGGAGGACGCAACCCAGAAATGCATGATCAGGAGATCATGGTTAATTTAAACTTCGGGAGTCTGATGCAGGAGCATCGGCATTAGCCAGCAATGTGGAGGATTGTCCACATGTTGTGGCTAATCACAGTAAAATTCATTAACTGTTGGGTCGAATTTAGGGTTATTGAGAAGGTTAAAACTCCCCAAATAGTTTGTTATTATTTATGTTTGTAATAAATAAAAGATTGTCTTATTTTAGAGATAGGGATAAGATTGGTTAGATAGGTGTAGCGAGAGTTATGGGATAGGATATTCTATTAAGATTTTTAGGGGAATAGGAAATTTCTGTTAGCAATATTAGGAGGACTGATAGATAGTCGTTTTGGAAGGGGAAGTCTATATATAGATCTTGTTAGAGAGAGAGCACGAGAAGAAAAAGGGGAGAATTAGTTAGGATAGGTGTGAGTTTTGGTTTAGAGCGAAAGCTCAAATGGATGTGTGGATTTTTTTATGGAGCGAGAGCTCAGAAAACATGTAAAAAAACTGTATGTTATGTATAATGAAAGTAGTTGATTTTCTATGTAAAATGGGCAATAGCGAAACTCTGTTTTTGTGTTTTCTGAGTTATGAAAGCAATTGCGTTCTGGGCAAATCGAATGACAAATTGAAGTGGAATGTATTAACTTTGATTAAACAACATTTTAAATCTGGTGTGATAAGCTAGGTTTTGACTTGAATTTGAATTCTTGACACGTAGACCAGGTTAATGGAGTAGCGTTGATTTAATCGAAGTTGCAGTTGGTTGTGCTATCGAATGAGGTATTCGATCAAACAGTTGTCAAGTCGTAATGTAATATCCATATGGAAACTAAAATTGAGGTGAGTTGCGTGAGAGAAGAGTCGAGCTGTGCATTTGCAGGTCTGATTGAGTCGCATGGGCGTTATGAACTCGGCGATAGCCAAGTGACATCAAACTTGTAAATGCTGATTTCAGAGTTCCGAGTGGTATCGGATCGAATCAGTGACATTGAAGGTGTGGTCTCCGATTGATTCGGATCAGAATTGGGTTAGTTAAGTCAAGCGATCTCCAATCGCTGATTTGATGTTGAAACAGCAATCTCCGATCGCCCATTGAATTCGTATCGGAAGTATAGAGGTTGCATTGGGTCGGATTAGTCGAATGTTAAGTGGCATTCAATTATAATAATTAAGACTGCCGATTGATATTAGGTTGGTGCAGATCGGAGTTGGAGCGCAAGTGTAGGAATATCGTATCAAACTGTGAGTTAATGCTTAAAATCTTGTGGCATATTGCAATCTCCAAAATTTGCGAATTGAGATCTCTGATCATAACGCGTCGAAATTGTGATGAAAGCGCAGAGAGAAGTTTGGTTGAAAGATAGTAATTCGGAGTCAATTTCCAGTTTCAGTTCAGCTATTTGTGAGTTGATTTGGGCGTCAGACCAACAGATCTGGCTGTGTCTGATATTTTAATACATATATATGTATGAAGCGTTCAAATGTTGTTTCGAACAGATTTTAAAAGTTATATGGGAGCGCAGAGAGAGAGAGAAGTGTGCGATGGATTTCTGCCCAATCCTTTGGCACAGATAGAAAGATTTTGAGCAATGGAAAATCGATGATTTGCAGCATTTGAAAGAAAGCGTGATGAATTCAAAAAGTCAGTAGAATCCGACAATCAGCGTAGGAATCCCATTTAACTCGACAGTATTTGTTAGACCTGAATAGGTGAAAGGCAAAATCATGAAAATGCAGTGATGTTCATATAATAATTATAAGCGCTGGAATTTTTTTATTGGGAAAATCAATTCTGATTCAGATATTTCTGGAAGGCGCAGTTCATTTTAGAACAGGGGTTTTGAAAATCGACTTAGCTAAGGTCGATTTGTGAAATCTGTATTGATCCTTCTAATAAAAAGGATTGAATAGAAGATTCAAATCGAATCAGCATTAAACCACAGTTTGATAAATCGATCTCATGAAGGGCACCTTTGTTTAAGGAGAATCTGACTGCTTGGTGATTAAAAGTGTTTGTGAAATTGAGAGAAATCTGAAGTTTTTATTTGAGCAGATCTGAGATACATTTTATATGTATCGGGTGTGTAGTGATTCTGGGTAACGCAGGGATTCCCCTGCGTCATAGAGGAATCTAAGTCTTCTGTCTTATGGGTGTAATCTAATCCATGTACGATTTTTTGAGAAGAATAATAAAATAATTGAGTAGCATAATAAAAAAAGGGTGGTTTTCTCCCAAAATGGTTTCCACCAAAAATACTGTGTTCTTATATGTGCATGCTTGTGTTGATATTTCTCATGGTTATTATGTTTAAGTTTATTTCTACATATATGTTTTGGTGAGCTAATGTTGTGAATGTGCATGGATATTTTAGGTTGTGGAAAAGATATAAATTTGGTATAAAGTGCATCACTACTGATTCACCCCCCTTCTCAGTAGTGAACAAATTTCCAACGAGAGAGAGAGAGAGAGAGAGAGAGAGAGAGAGAGAGAGAGAGATGGGATAGAAAGGGAGAGAGATAAAGTAAGAGAGAGAATGAGGGAGGGAGGGAGAGAAAGAGATTGAATTGGAGGGGGGGGGGGAGAGGGGGTCTAGGTAAAAATAAATACATATAGAGAGAAAGGCGGAGAGAGAGAGTGAGTGATAAGAAATATGGAGAGGGAGGGAGAGAGAAGAGCAGGAAGGAATAGAGACAGAAGGGGGGAGAGAGGGAGATAAGGGTAAGAGAGAGAGAGAGAGGAAGAGGAAGAGAAAATTTTGGTGCCTTGCGTTGTGCAAATGGCTCCTCAAGTTAACGTGATAGGATCCTCCCTTTTAATAATATATTCCTCCCTTGCTTCAATACTTATGTCATCGATAGTTTGGATCCAATGCCCTCAATATGTCACTAACATTATTAAAAATTTCAATGCTTGTAATAACACTAATGGTCTTGGTGCTATTCCATCACTCTAGTACAAACATTATTGACCATGATAGTTCCTTGCATTGTGTAAATCCTTAGGTTGATGCATGTCACATTTTTTTTATCACTCCAAAATTAACATCATTTATAGTTTTAGTACCATTCCTTCATTCCAATGATAACATCATCCACAAATTTAGTGCCATGCTTTTGGTTTCCACTCTCATTGAGGACATATTGAATAATTCCACAAGATTTCATACATATATAAAAATTATGACTCAAGAAAAAAATAACTATGAACTAAAATATGCTTATTAGGCATTCTTGAGGTAATGTGATAACATCCTTCACTATTGAGTATCACCCTAAGTTGTAAATATATTTGACAATTTTTATGCCATACTTTATATGAAAACTTTATATAGTGTCAAGATAAGCTAATGCCATAAATTTTGTGCCACCCACTTTTAACGTGTTATACCATGTGTTCCCACCCTAACATGTAAATAAAAACTAATGCTATACCTCATTCTTCTTTTCATACAAGGAAGAGAGGGAAAAAGAGAAACAAAACTAATGCCATGCCTTGTGTGAGCTTTCTAACTAGTGAATATCCATTATTATTACATTGTGCAAGCCAAAGAAAAATATTTTTTTGTTAATTTATGAATATTATAAATGGAAACGTGCATACATGCACATTCTTCCTCATTTGCACCCATTTTTAATGTTTCTTAGGTGTTATTACTAAACTATGTTGTGGAACAAGGTCCCTATACATAGTGGTTGATGCATTAGTGTTCACATGTTTTTACTAGTTAATGTGATAGGTAAATATTATTAGAATGAGTTATGTATTGATTTTACATTGATATAAATTTTATTCTGACTTTCCAAAATTTAACAATAACAAATTATATTTTAAAATAAATTTTCTAACTTTTCAAAGTTTAACCAAATAAATTTTAAAATAGAAGTAAATAATTTTTCACACAAATTACATTTCAAATTTGTAAAATTTAATATTAATCAAATAAAGTTTTTATTTAACACTACAAAATGACACTTTATCCTTTGAATAAAAATAATTTCCTTTCACCTCGAAATAATCATGACTACATTTCCCAACTCTCACAACATAGTTAATTTATCAATTTATCCAATTTCAACATCATTTACCTATTTTTTTTCTATGATAATAAAAGCGTGCAATCCCATAAATAAAGCTTCATATTCATTAGAAAATCAAATTTTATGAATTTGTTTGGTTTAAGAAATATAAATATCGTAGCAATTTCATTTAAGTAATTTTGGTTATTACACATGTCTACCAAAACAAGTAGATGGCTATATGTCTATTTATTATAATATATAATTAATAATATATATATATATATATATATATATATATTTATAATTTTATTAATAATATTAAAATATCTTCAGTATCCGATGCAGTAGGCAAGTGCAAGAGATTGTGTGATGAGTTTGTTGACTGGAATTGTGCAGTGTACAGGGTTGAAGGGAAAGAAAGACAATGAATGTGCAGTTTGGATTCACAGTGATTGAGGGAAGGTCTTACTGTGGAATATAACTACACAATGCATAGAGGAGGCCAAGGCAGAGCAAGGCATGGCACATGGAGGCTCACTAGAAGGGAATATTGCGCAGTTGGCTAAGACAAGCAGTATACGTCAAGTCACTTTGCTGAGGGAGTATTCACTGCACTGTGAAGGGAAGAGGGTATTTGTTTTGGATAGTTTGATTTTGCAAGGGGATGGAGGAGGTCCTCACTGTAAAATAGAAGCCCTCTATGTGCTATACAAGGAAAAAATGATCAAATCTCAGTACAGTGAGTGAGTACAAGTAACAAAGGTTAGACAATTATGCTTTGAAGGTTATCAATGTGCAATCATAGGAGATGAAATTTAGAAATACTCAGTGCACAAGTTTGGGAGAAATAGATTTCATCAATGAGGCTCATAGATAGACAATTCTCATCAAATGGGAGTGGGCACATGCATTCACAACTTGCAATGGGCATGAGGACCAAGAGGAGCTACATAATGGCTACGTGTAGGATCAATGTAGTAAGGGAAGGAAACATATTTGAATGGGACTCAAACGCAGATCAAACACATGAATTCCATCAATAAAAGCTAGGGGAATACACATGAATCATGATAAAAAATCACACCTTGAAAAAAAAACAAATAAACACTTATTTCTATGTTTGATAATTGAAACACAACATTACGACACTTATAATACACGTTAGGACAGAAGTGTTGACTGTGATTAGGCAGTGTGCTAAGCTGCAGGAATGTATTTGGCACATATCATTATGATATATAGGACCATATAATGTATAAAGGTGTGCTATATCCGACTCTACTGATGTGCATATGTGTGAAACATACAAGAGTGAAAATGGTTAGAAGCGACACTTGGGACAGTAAGCCTAAATGTGAAATCAACACTTGAAAAATGTAGAAAAAGTGAAAGTGACACACGCCAGAATGAATATAACATGAAAATGACACTTGTTAAAGTGAAAGAAAGAAAAAATGATAGTCACAAAAGTGAAAGCGACACTTTTTAAAGAAAAGGTGCACAAAATCAACAGTTCAAATGATGAAAAAGACTATTCAAATGACGATGACATTAATGACAATGATGAAGACAAAGATGATAATGATGAGGGTGATGAAAATGATGATGATGATTATGATGACGAAGATGAAGATGATTATGAAGAAGAAGAAGATGATGATGATTATGAAAATGATGATGACAATGATGATGATGTTGATGAAAATGATGGCGATGATGATGGTGATGATGAAAATGAAAATGATGTTGATGAATATGACAAATAAAATGGTGGTGATGACGATGTTGATGATCATGTTTATGATGACGATGGTGAAAAATGTGACATTGATGATGATGAAATGATGATGACATTAATGACAATGATGAAAACAAATATGATAATGATGAGGGTGATGATGACTACAACGATCAAGGCAATGATGATGATGACGATGATGATGATGTTGATGATGATGGTGATGATGACATTGATTAAAAAATATGATGATGATGATGATGATGATGACATTGATTAAAAAATATGATGATGATGATGATGATGATAATGATTAGGATGTTGATGAAGATGACAAAGATGACGACGATGATGACGATGATGTTAATGATGATGATGAAGAAAAACATGATGATGATGACATTAATGATGATGAAAATGAAATGGATGATGATTGAAATTATGATGGTGATGAAGATAAATATGTGATTATATGATGATGATGATGATTTTGATAATGATGCTGATGAAAAATATGATGAAGACGATGAAGAAAATGATGATGACGAGGGTGATAATGATGATGACGAAAAAAATGAGGAAGTTGATGTTAATTATGATGAGGATGATAATGATGATGGTGACAATGATAATGATGATGATGATGATGGTGAAAATTATAATGATGATGATGTTAATAATTATGTTGATGAGAGAGATGATGGCGATGATTTTAACGTAGGTTTTTCATGTCATTTTGATTTGAACTTTATAGGTTTTTCGTTTAGGAACTCTTGAATTATTCATTTGAACTTAAATTTGTATTTGGCCACATTCAAAAGTCACTCTATACGGGGTCAAAGTATAGTTTTAACTAATTAGTAAATGGAAAACCTTGGAAATTATTAGATGAATCAAACTTAAAATTTGAGATGATGGTATAAACCTAAATGAGCTTCTCTTCATTTCAAGAATAATATATTCTCTATTGGATAAAGCCAACCATGTGAAGTTGGAAACTTATATGGCCCCTGTCCCCCTTCATATCACTATGAATTCCCAAATACCCAATTTATATACTATAATATATTTGAAAGAGATAATACAGTAACAATAAAACATAAAAACTAGGAAAATAAAAATTTAAGGTGAATGAAAGAGAACAAACCATTGAAAACATATAAATACATACCTCATTCATTTCAACATTTTGATATCATTAATATTCTTCCTCATCCAAGTCATCATCTATATCATCTAGTTAAAAATTCATTGTTAAAGGATTCACCATATCATCATCATCATCATCATCGTCTATATCATCATCTCAAACATGCTCTTCTACATTTGGTTTGACTTATTCAAGTTCTTCGTATGACACATCGTCAATTTCATCTAGTTCATCTAAATTAACATTGTCTCGATTAAAACATCCTTTAAATTTTTTGATGTCTTTGTCTAATACATGAACCCCCTTCTCCTCTACATGATATTCTTCTTCAATCTCAGCTTCTTTTGCTACATTATACTTTACCAACCTTCCTCTTGAATAATATATAACAACATATAACCAAATCGCTTTACCTGGAACCTCTACGTAAAATGCCTATTCACATTGGATTGGAAGAACATAAGTATTTGATCTTGGCTTAACATTCCTTGCATTAACCATGGTAAATCCATTAGCATGCTGAAAAATAGTTCTATCAGGGTCATGTTCATGGACTCGTAGCCTGAACCATTTGAAATCGAACAAAACTAATTTGAAGGATTTAAATTCATTCTCAAGTATATCATGTAGATACCCATAGTATCAATTTTCAGAGCTTTTGGATGTCTTTCACCTCTAGAGGCAACATTGATAACTTGAAATACTGCAATTATCCCACTATCAGAAGTTTTCATCTTTTCATCCAACCTTTTGATGCAAAATTTGTGTCCATTGCACCACATTTTGTTGTGGTGTTTCAAATGAAAATTTCCAAACACATAAAAAATCCATTGTCAATTGATAAACATATTTATACTTGGAAATTTTGCAAATTAAGAAAAAAACATGCCCTATGCATCAATATAATTAAAATAAATTGTAGTATGGGTGAATATGCTTTCCTGATAATATTTTAAACCATATGCTAAATCAATTCCCCTTTGTGTAAGATTGGTATCTCCACTATGTTCAACTTATTTGACCAATATAGAAACACCATACCATGATGACCTACCATTATTAGTTTGTTTTCATTTCTCAATCCATACCTTCATTAAATTAAGATTATTTGCAATGTATAAATGTATTGCATCCCACTCTCAGCCGAATGTATTAAAATAAAACAATTCACACAAACACACACACAAATACACACACACACACACACACACACACACACACACACACACACACACACACACATATATATAATTAGTTACCATGTTATACCATGATAATAATGGATTATGTAGGAATAATAAAAATAAAATAAGTACAATATACATAAAAACAAAAAAGTAAAATGTACTATAAATCTCCACTATCTACTTACATCTCACTTTCCTCATTTTACCTTTCCCCAAAAGGTGCCCCCCTTTAAAGTTGTTCATGGAGTTGACATCCCAAATGCAATCCAATACATTAATAATTTTTCATATTGCAATACTATATTCACTAATATAAACTATGGTTTGATATACCATATATCCCTCTACCATAGAACCCTTAGGATGTGTTTATTTTTTTATTTTTATTTTTTTTCTGACCAAATCCTTTAGTGGTTTCAAGTGCCTCTCAAACATTCATATTGATATTGTGTATATAGGTCCACAATTTTCAATCTCCTCAAATCTACCTCCTCCAACTTGAATTTACTGAGTAAACTGGGCGACATAAGCCATGTCACTCAAGTTAACATCATCCAAGTTATCTATGGATGTGGAAATTCGAATTTTCTCAATTTAATCAAGGAAAAATCAAATTGAGAATTTCTTGCTGCATTTTTCAACACCCATCTCAGCAAGAAAGGGATTATCAAACACCCCTATCCTGGACCTGTGGAACTCAAACTTTCATCTTGACAAGGCCTCTGTCAAAATGTTTTCATATCGTTCCCTTGTCGGAATGTACTGCAACAACATGATCCACCTCTGCACACAATCCTATAGATGGTGACACCAGATATATATATGCTCAGATTTGTATCCATCATCTGACCAAATAATCCAAAAAGTATCTTTCTTATCTAGATATACTCACAATTTTCTTGACTGGAAGCCATGTATTCTGCTTCTGCTCAGCCGAGTGCCATAGATATTTTATTTATGTTGTACCAAGAAATTGTTTCAAACCCAACATTGAAAATTCCACCCAATGTACTCTTTCGGTCTGATGGAATCCCTTCTCAATCTGCATCTGTGAAGCCATGCAACTTCACTCCCTATGTCCGTTTATACCATAGTCAAAACTTGGTAGTGCCTCTGAGGTACCGTAGAACATGCTTAACTTCCCTCCAAAATAATTTGATTGGTAGAACCATGGCTTGGCTCAACTGATTAACTACAAAACACATATCTAGTCGTGTGTTCACAAGATACATGAGTGAAACCACCAACTATTGATAAACAGTAGCATCTACTTTCCCCTCCTGAAGTGGCACCCTATTTCCTCGTGTTCGTCGCTAGAAGAGTCTCCATGGGTTTGCATCTGTCCATGCAGAAATTCTGAAGTATCTCATTGGCATACTTTCCATGAGAGACAAACAATTCATCTTCTCCTTGCCACACTCCCAAACCGAGGAAGTAGTGCATGAGACCCATGTCCCCATTTCAAAATATCTTGCGAGGTCCTCCTTGCAATATCTGATCAATTTTTAATCACTAGTTAGAATCAAATCATCAACATATAAGACAATAATAAAAAATTTACCTTCTAACAAAATATGATAGGGTTTGTTGAAAATGCAGCAAAAAAATCTCAGTTTGACCTTTCCTTGGTCAAACTAGAGAAATTCAAATTTCCACATCAACATAATATTGGAGGTAGTTAACTGAGGTGACATGGAAATTGTCACTCAGTTAAATTAGTAAATTTTATTTGGGGAAGCTTGATTTCATTTCAGTATGATTGATTGCTAATTTGTAGCAATCTATTCAATTAAGTTGAGTTATTTTTAGTTAAACTAGTTCCAATTGTTGGAGAAACTAGTGGAAGATCAAGTTGTGAAGTGTAACTTCAATCACGCTTAGTGTTCATCCAGTTAAATTATTAATCAACCCAAAATAATGGATGCATGCATAGAATTTGAGTTACCTAGTTGACACGGAGATTCCAAAGAAGTGTACTATCATTTGTAGACTAGTTCCATGTGTACATGTGGTGCATGCATTCAAAGAATGGGCCTACATGAATTGTGTAATATAATTAAGGAATTTCCTTAAAAAATAGGGGATAATTCCTCAAGCAACATCGCAAGGAAACAAGAGCTTGGAGGCTTGAAAATTTGGCTAAGTATTGCGAAAGTTCAGTCAGTCAGGCAAAGAGATAGACTATACAATTGCAGGGTGTACTCAAGCTTGAGAAAGCATTGTATTTCATCTCTATTTGTTGATTAATGAAATATAAATAGTAAGGGTTTTGAGAAGTTTCTTTCCCCTAGATAAATCTATGTGCATTTGTGATGTTTCTTCTTATATGTTAGTGATATGTGTTATCGATCGTGAATTAGCTTCCGCAAATCAGTAGAGTAGCTTCTAGTCTTGTGATTTAGTAACTTTAATGATCATTTTAGAATCTACAAATTAATTTCTACATATGTTTGCTCCACTTCACTTTTGGTAAAGTCCAAACTAGTAAGATAGCTATCGATCTTGGTGTACCAAGCATGACATGCTTGCTTGAGACCATACAATGCTCAATTTATTCTGCACACATGAGACTCATGATAAAAAGTCTTGAAGCCTTCTAGTTGTTTGATAAACACCTCCTCCTCATTAAGTCCATTGAAGAATCTCATTTTCACATCCATCTGGTGGATCTTCCACCCCATCTGTGCAACTAGATAAATAATTGATCTGATGGATGAGTACCTTGCTACAAGAGCGAAGGTCTCCCCATATTCAATCCATTAAACCTGAGATTACCCCTTGGCCATGAATTTGGTCTTGTACTTTTCTATTCTTTCATCTGTTGCCTTCTTTACCTTGAATATCTACCATAAACCAACAACTGACTTATTAGCTAGTGTTGGGATAACTTCCCAAACACTGTTTCTGACAATGGATTCATACTCCTCCGCCATTTCATCAACCCATAGAGGTTGCTCTACTGCTTTCTCGAATGAGGATGGCTCAGTCTCTACAAGCTCTATCATCATTATGATGTAGATAGTGTACCTATCTGGTGACCTTCTCTTCCTGCACTGATTTGAAGAAGCACCGATATTCTCCCTCACATCTTGCACAAGTCTCTCAAATTCTTGGGTCCTTTTCCTGCCTTCTCTGGATGGTTCTGCTTGAGTGGTGGTCTCCACTCTTTGCTCCTCAATTTTGTTGGAAAAATGTTTCCTATGTCCTAATATATTGTAATGTTGTCCTTGATGGCAGCTCTCTGGCAAAGGATGGAGTACATGTCTTCCTGGAGAGGCTCTGCAGTCTATCAGAAGAATTGTGTAATGACCAACAGAAGATTGGATAATTTTGATATTGCAGGATATATACGCGGGTTTGTAAAGGCCAAGTCACGTAAACATGTGGATAAGTACGTTCTAAGTCGCGTATGCCTTTTGCACTCCAAATTTTTTGATACCAAGGGGTATTACCATGGTATTAGACCACAATATTGAATGTTGAGTTGTCTATTTGATTCCGTCCAAGAATACCATAGGCTGTTATGTGGTTTTGACTCATGCTATTGGTAAAGGCTAAATATATATAAGGAGAATAAGATCATAGTGCAAAGTGTGCATATGTAAGGGTTGTTACTAAATATTTTCTCTGAGACATATCTGAATTAGATGAACTCTGTTCTTATTGAAAAATCTGAAGTTATGATGCACCCTTGGATAAAATGATGGATCAAGATCTCTAGATCTTAAATGCCTATGTACCTGCATGACTTATTGAAGAAATGATTAGATCCGTGATCTGGAATATACTTGCTGAAGTAAAGTGAAGAATTCTGGGTAAGTCTTATAGATCTGATACATTCTGCAAATTTCATATTCACAAATCTATACACTAGTTCGTCGTGGTGAAAGCGCGTATATATGCGGATTTGTCTTAGCAAAAGCACGTATGGAAATTAGGGTTTTTTGAAGCTTGCGGCATAATTTTTCTGGTTATTCCTGCTATATTTCTACTGTATGTCAATGAAGTCTTCTTGTATATCTAGGTTTTTTGAATAATGTAAATTCTTCTTAGTTGATTATATGCAAATTTGATCAATGAGAGAATAAACATGTTTAATGGTGACTAACTGATGAAGGGATCTGCATTTCTAAAAGATGTCTGACTGAAAGCCTCAGATTTGTATCTGAGACTAATTACATTATGCAAAATCAATATTTATAGAGCTATACGTAGGTTGGTGTGAAGGAAAGCGCATACACACGCAGGTTCATTGAAGCGAAGTATCGTATGCATTTTAAGTTGATGAATGTTCAGGTTTGTGTTTGTATCTGAATATTTATTCTGAAGTCTGGGTTATTTTTATTCTGAAGTCAGGAGTGGCTGGTAAACGAGATCAGGGGGTTGGAGCTCCCTTCCAGTAGCAGCTGGAAAATGAGAGAAGGTTTCAGCCTTCTGCAGGTAGATGCCTACGTACTGATATGAGTCTACATCAGTACAATATTGTAAACAATTTTACATATAATAAGTATTGAATATAGAGACGACAACAATGGTGGTTTTTTCCGAATTGGGTTTCCACCTTAAATCTTAGTGTTCATGTGTGATGTTTTAGTTTGCTATTACTGCACATATTTGCTGATTATCTAATAGATGCATGACTGATAAACTGAATTAAAGATTTTTTTCTAAACAATAAAATTATATCAGTATACGCTAGTTTCTTTTGGTATATGCGCATGTATACGTGAGTTGGGTTCATAAAATCCACATATGGAATTCAGTAAAGAAAAAGAAAAATATTTCAGTAAGCTCTAAATACTGATTCACCCCCCCTCTCAGTATTTTTCCCAACAATTGGTATCAGAGCAGGTCCTTCTGAAGAAGCTTAATCGCTAGAAGGAAGATCAACTAAGATGAGGAATCAAGATGGGACAACATCTATCAGGCCTCCTCTCTTCAACGAAAACAATTTAATCTTCTGGAAGACAAGAATAATATCCTATCTTCAGTCCCTTGGAGCAGATGTATGGGCTATAGTTGAAGGAGGTTATCAATATCCAACATCAGTTCCAACAGATGCAGTAGAAAGAAAGAAATATGAAACCAATGCAAAGGCGATCAATGCATTATTGGGAAGTCTGACTGAATCAGAATTTTTCAAAGCCATGCAGTTGAATACAACAAAGGAGACATGGGACAAAATCATTCTAAGCTATGAAGGTGATACCAAGGTAAAAAGTGCTAAACTCCAAACTCTTAGAATTCAATATGAAAATATCAGGATGCATAATGAGGAAAGCATTTCCAGTTTCTTTTTACGTCTAGATGATATTGTAAATCGTATGAGAAATCTAGGTGAAACAATAACTGACACTACTCTAGTAGAAAAAGTTTTAAGATCTCTAACTCCCAAATTCGAGTAAAAAGTGTTTTCTATTGAAGAAAAGCAGGATTTACAAACTCTTACTATTGTTCAACTTCATGGTATTTTGACTGCTTGTGAAATGAGAAAAGGGGGTCCATCTAAAGTCAAAGAAGCTTTTTTTAGAGCTGCTGCATAAGGAAAAGTAGAATAACAAGAAGGATTAGGGTATGTTTAAGAAGAAGAAGAGATAAATTTTGTAAAGAAGCTACAACATGGCACTGGAAGGTTCAGAGGTAAGCTTCCTTTTAAATGTTTTGCTTGTGGAAGAGTTGGTCATTATGCTGCTAAGTGTCCCCATAAAGAAAAAGGAAAGGAAGTGGAAAAAGGAAATAAGAATCGATTTATCAATAGAAAAAGTTATTATACTCAAGAAGGTAGTGATGGGCTATCAAATAGTGAAGAAGGAGAATCTGATCAAGATGTTAGACTACTCATGGCTTTTGAAAAAGACTCTAGTGATGCTAAAGATACCTTTTAGGATGCACTAGAAGAAAATGATTTTCTTGAATAAATTAATCTGCTCAAAATATCTTTGGAAGAAAAAAAAATTTCCATAGATACTCTAAAGAATCAACCTATAGAAAAGGAGAAGCACAATGATAAATTAGAATGTGAAATAGTAAGTCTAAGAAAGGAAATTGAGAAAGAGAAAAATTTAAATCTTAGATTTGCTAAAGGCACTAAAATCTTAGATGAAATTATCAAGGTTCAATGCTCTCCTTTTGTAAAGACAGGTCTTGGATATATTGGAGAATCCTCTCAGTCTTCAGCACCAAGCTATCTAAATGCAGCTAAAGCGAGCCTACAACATTCCGTCACTCAGCAAGAGAACAAAGAAACTTCACAGGTAGAGAATGACTACTTCAATACAAAGAACAATAGCAGAAATATCAATTATAGAATTACCAATCAGCAGGTAAACACAAATAGAAGGTTTCATGATCGCCGAAATTTCTTCTTTAATGGGCAATGTTTCTCATGTCATAATTTTGGTCATAAAGTTGTTCAATGTGTTGCATACAAAACCATCATGACCAGAGAAGCAAGAAAGAAAAGAAATGAGATTGGAATAAAGAAGAATACTTATAAAAACTTTTCTCCTCTTCAAAATGAAATTGAATCTTGTTATTGCAATAACTTTGGTCATGAAGAATCCAAATGCAGGAGCAAACTTCAACCAAAAGAGCCTGTACCTTCAAATTCCAAGGTATGGAGAAAGAAGAACTTACAGGTTGAGAATTGTGGAATAGGCTTATTTGCAGAAGGGGAAGAAAATAAATGGTACATTGATAATGGATGTTCAAAACACATGACAGGTGATAAAAATAAACTCTTTTCATACAATGCTCTAGAAAATGAAAATAATGTCACTTTTGGAAATGATACTCCTGCTGTCATTAAAGGAAAAGGTTCTGTTTTTATAAAAGAAAAGGTAACAACTAACAATGTTATGTATGTGGATGGATTAAAACATAACTTGTTGAGTGTAAGTCAAATGTGTGATCAAGAAAATGAAGTTGTTTTTAGATCCAAAGAATGTGTGGTACGTGAAATTGACACAGGAAAAACGGTAATAAAGGGAACTAGAACACCAAGAAATCTGTATGTATTGAAGGGTTGCAAAGAACAATGTTACTTGGGTAAATCTTCAGAAAATTGGTTATGGCACATAAGATTGGGGCATTTGAGTTTCTCTCAAATCAAAAAATCTAGCAGACTCAAAGCGGTTCGTGATCTTCCCAGCATCACTTTGCCTGAAAGTACCATATGAAAATCATGCCAATTCGGTAAGAAAACCAGAGTACAATTCAATGCCAAAGAAGGATAAAAAAGTAAGAATCTTGAACTCATACATACTAACTTATGTGGACCTATGAGAAAAAAGTCACCCCATGGAGAACAATACTATATTCTTTTTATTGATGACTTCTTTAGAATGTGTTGGATTGGTTTACTGAAACACAAAGATGAAGAATTTGAAAAATTTAAGATCTTTAAGGCCCTGGTTGAAAATGAATTAGATATAATAATTAAATGTCTTATATTTGACCGAGGAGGAGAATATATATCAGATGAATTCTTTGATTTCTATGAACAACATGGCATCAAAAGATAATTTTTTGTAGCTGGAACCCCACAACAAAATGGCGTGGCAGAAAGAATGAATATAACAGTTCAGAAAATGGCTCGTGCTATGCTTGATGATTTTGGAACACCTGATACCTTTTGGGGAGAAGCAGCACATACTGCAGTAAATATTCTTAACAAGGCTCATGTTCATGTAAACAGTGATAAAACTCCTTATGAGCTCTGGTATGGTAATCTTCCAACTGTAAAGCATTTTAGAGTTTTTGGAAGAAAATGTTTTATAAAGAACAATGATGAAAAACTTGGTAAGTTTGAACCTATAGCAGATGAAGGAATATTTCTTGGCTATCTTCAAGAAGTAATGCATATAAATGTTACAATAAAAGGCTTCGGAAAATTTTTGAATGTATTGATGTTGTAATTGATGAGTCTCTCTTAGCCCATAAAAGGGAAATAACAACAAAAAATGAAGATGATGATATTATACATTTTCCCTCATCAAATAGCAACAATATAGAAGGTGAACCCAATGAAGCTCTAGAAGAAGATCTATCTGAAAAGGCTCCATCCAGGTATGTTCAAAAGAGTCATCCAGAATCTCAAATTTTGGAGAAAAAGGATTAGGTGTCCAAATAAGAAGAACTCTTATAGGATCTCCTAGCTATCTAGCATTCTTATCCACTATTGAACCACAGAATGTAAATCAATCTAGTAAAGACGAATTTTGGATTCAAGCCATGAATGAAGAACTTGATCAGATTGAAAATAATCATACTTGGGAATTGGTTCCAAGACCTCATGATAAAAACATTATTGGAACAAAACGAAAATTCAAAAACAAGTTAAATGAAAATGGAGATGTTATTAGAAACAAAGCTAGACTTGTTTGTAAAGGGTATTATCAACAAGAAGGTATAGACTTTGAAGAAACATTTTCTCCTGTAGCTAGACTTGAAGCCATAAGAATGTTTCTTGCCTTTTCAAGCTTTCAACAATTCAAAGTTTATCAAATGTATGTTAAATCTACTTTTCTCAATGGTGATCTAAAAGAAGAATTTTATATAGAACAACCAGAAGGATTCATTTTGGGAAATGATGAAAAACTTGTTTGCAAACTTAAAAAAGCTTTATATGGTCTAAAACAAGCTCCAAGGGCATGGTACTGTCGCCTTGAAAAATATCTTCATCAACAAGGTTTTTCAAATGGATCTACTGATAGTAACTTATACACAAAAATTGAGAATGATAAACTATTGATTCTAGTTGTATATGTTGATGACATCATTTTTGGAAGTAATGAAGAATCCATGAGTCAGAAATTTTCTTCTGTTATGCAACAAGAATTTGAAATGTCTTTACTTGAGGAACTAATTTTTTTTCTTGGCTTACAAGTGCAAAAAGCAACAAATGGCATATTTTTATCACAAGAAAAATATCTTAAGAAAATTCTGAAGAAGTATGGGATGGAAGACTGCAAACCTGTGAGTACGCCAATGGTAAATGGGTGTAACCTCAGTTCTCATGATGATTCTCCCATGGTGAATCAACCAGAATACAGATCCATGATTGGAATTCTGCTTTATCTAATCGAGATAAGACCTAGCATTATGCATGCAGTTGGGATTGTTGGACGATTCCAAGCTAATCCAAAAGAGTCACACCTTTAGGTTGTCAAAAGAATATTCAAATATATACAAGGGACTCAAGACTTTGTTCTATGGTATCCAAAGAATACTAATCTCACTCTTCATGCTTACACAAATGCGGATTGGGTTGGAAATGTTGATGATCGAAAAAGCACTAGTGGTGGTGCATTCTTTATGGGGCCCCGATTAGTATCTTGGTTTAGGAAGAAACAAATTTCTATTGCCTTATCTACAATGGAAGCAGAATATGTGGCTGCAGCATCATGTTGCACATAAATTCTATGGATGATGCAGACTCTATAAGACATTCAAATCAAATGTTCACCTCCCATCCCTATCTTATGCGATAATACAAGTGCCATTAGTATCTCAAAGAATCATGTTATGTATTCAAAGACCAATCACATTCCTATCAAGTATCACTTCCTACGTGAACAAGTGCTTGAACAAAAGGTTAAGTTGGAGTATGTTCCCTCCAAAGAACAAGTTGCTGATATATTTACTAAACCTCTTCCCAGGGAAGCGTTTGAATATCTTAGATAGAAGTTGGGAGTTGTCTCTGCCTCTCTGATCAAGTCTAATTAAATTCAGAAGATTACGTGGGTACTATAAAGGCGAATCACGTATATACGTGAGTTCCTGTGCATAAAACCACGTATGAGTTTTTGCTGACATAATTTCTCTGGGTCAGCATTCAGAACAGATATGGGACTGTTGGGTAATCTATGTTTTGATTTAGTATTCATATTTCTATATCATTCTTTGATATTTATTGCCTTGATGAATTGGTTGTTGAAGATGTTTAGGATGCACAAGCTCAGGGGGAGCACATGCCTTGTTGAAAAGGATGCATTGTTGGCATTCTGATTGGTTTCTGTTATGATCTCCTGCTTGAGATTATTTGAGTAATATCTGTAATTTGCTGCAAAGGTCATGCTGAGCCCAATGATGTAAAATTGTTTTATTCAGTCATAAAAGGACTTGTTCTAATTTGTAAACCCACTTGGTTGGGTAGTTGAGTCTATTATGTAATTTCTCTTGGTTGGATCATTGATGTAAGTATGAGTCCTTGGTGATAGAGGTTATTGAGTCATGTAATTCATTAAAAATATGTCTGAAGATTCAGCATGAACTTAGGGGGAGCATGGTCAATCAGAACTGTAAAGAAAGAACACCTTTGTTTTGGTATTTGATCTGCTCTTTTCCCTTAATGTCAAAGGGGGAGAGTATTTTGGTGTTTTGTTTGAATAAAGGTTATGCTTAATGTATCTATTTGATTGGGATGATCAAACACCTTCATGGTTGCCATCAAGTCCAAAGGGGGAGATTGTTGGCAAAATGTTTCCTATGTCCTAATATATTATAATGTTGTCCTTGATGGAAAATCTCAGGCAAAGGATGGAGTACATGTCTTCCTGGAGAGGATCTGCAGTCTATCAGAAGAATTGTGTAATGACCAGTAGAAGATTGGATAGTTTTGATATTGTAGGATATATACGCGGGTTTGTAAAGGCCAAGTCGCGTATACACATGGATAAGTACGTTCCAAGTCACGTATGCCTTTTGAAATCCAAAAAGTTTGATACCAAGGGGTATTACCATGGTATTAGCCCACAGTATTGAACGCTGAGTTGTCTATTTGATTTCGTCCAAGAATATCATAGGCTGTTATGTGGTTTTGACTCATGGTATTGGTAAAGGCTAAATCTATATCATAGTGCAAAGTGTGCATATGTAAGGGTTGTTACTAAATATTTTTGATGAGACATATCTACATTAGATGAGCTCTGTTCTTATTGAAAAATTTGAAGTTATGATGCACCCTTGGATAAAATGATGGATCAATTTATCTAGATCTTAAATGCCTATGTACCTGCATGACTTATTGAAGAAATGATTAGATCTGTGATATGGAGCATGCTTGCTGAAGTAAAGTGAAGAATTCTGGATAAGTCCTATAGATATGATACATTCTGCAAATTTCATATTCACAGATCTATACGCTAGTTCGTCGTGGTGAAAGCACGTATATACGCGGATCTATCTTAGAAAAAGTGCGTATGGAAGTTAGGGTTTTCTGAAGCTTGTGGAAGAATTTTTCTGGTTATTCTTGCTATATTTCTGCTGTCTATCAATGAAGTCTTCTTGTAGATCTGGGTTGTTTGAATACTATAAATGCTGCTTAGTTGATTATATATAAATATGATCAATGAGAGAATAAACATGGTTGATGGTGACTAACTAATGAAGGGATCTGCATTTATAAAATATGTCTGAGTGAAAGCCTTAGATCTGGATCTGAGACTGATTACATTCTACAAAATCAGTATTTACAAAGCTATATGCAGGTTGGTGTGAAGGAAAGTGCATATACACGTGGGTTCAGTGAAGCGAAGTAGCGTATGCATTTTAAGTTGATGAATGTTCAGGGTTGAGTTTGTATCTGCATATTTATTCTGAAGTCTGGGTTATTTCTGAGCTCTGGTTACAGCGATCTCACTGTTCTGGTTGAAGTATTGGGTAAAGTTTTTGATTTTTGATGTTTATGAAGAGTTGTGTTGATGCTATTTGATCAAGTACGAAAATTGATGAAACTTGGTCTGCGGTGGTTCTGAGGGTTGAAGCCTTCAGTATGGAAGTAGAAACTTCCTACTAGTAGAAGCTGGTGTTCTGATCAGGGGGTTGAATCTCCCTTCCAGGAGTGGTTGGTAAATGATATCAGGGGGTTGGAGCTCCCTTCCAGTAGCAACTGGAAAAAAAGAGAAGGTTGCAGCCTTTTGCATGTATATGCCTGTGTATTGATATGAGTCTGCATCAGTATAATATTGTAAACAATTTTACATATAATAAATATTGAAGACAGAGACGATAGCAGCGGTGGTTTTATTCTGAATTGAGTTTCCACCTTAAATATTGGTGTTCACGTGTGTTGCTATTGTGTGATGTTTTAGTCTGCTATTACTGCACATATTTGCTGATTATCTAACATATGCATGACTGATTAACTGAAATAAATATTGTTTTCTAAACAATAAAATTATATCAATATACGCTAGTTTCTTTTGGTATATGCGCGTGTATACGCGAGTTGGGTTCATAAAAGCCGCATATGGAATTCAGTAAAGAAAAAGAAAAATATTTCAGTAAGCTCTAAATACTGATTCACCCCCCCCTCTTAGTATTTTTCCCAACAAATTTGTGGCTACTCCATGACTTCTTAAGGTTGCCCCTTTGGAGCTAACAACTCCTCCTCTGGTGGGATATGAATCTCCCTCTCAAGTGTGAACCACATGGTTTTTTATTTATCAAATTTTACATCCATTTGCACTACTATCATTCTGAGGGATGGTAGGTACCCATGGTAGTTGTGGGGAGTTTCCATGTAAGCCAAAAATATCCCCAACTCTATGGTTGGCTCTAGATTATTCTTTTCACCTTTGGAGACATGGCAGTAGAAAAAGGCTTCAAATATATTGAAATGTGACACATCCTACTTCCTCCCTGAGAAATATTCCTCTGGTGTAATCATGCCCAAAATCTAATGAGAGCTTCGGTTCTACAAATAGATTGCTATGTTGCATGCTTCAGCCCATAAGTGTAGAGGTATATCTTGGTCATGCAACATCACCCTCGTTTCTCCCATAATGTTGTAGTTCTTCCTCTCAGCCACCCTGTTTTGTTGTGGGTTGTGGGGTATTGTCAACTCTCGTCGAATGCCTTCTTTTTCACAGAAATTTTTAAACTCATTCGAAACATAATCACCTCCATTATCACTCCTGAGAGCCTTCACCTTCTTGCATGTTTCTTTCTCCACCGATTCCTTGATCTCAACAAACTTGGAGAAAGTATCCTCATTCTTTCGCATGAAGAAGATCCAACATTTCCTTGAGTAGTCATAAATGAAAATGACAATACCCGTGCCTAGTAGTGGAGGCCATCGAGAAAGTTCCATAGACATAAGAGTGGATCCTTTCTAGGACTGCATCCACCTTGTTGTCCCGATCATGTAAATTTGATTTTGTGTACTTCCCCAAAGTACATCCTTTTCATACATCCTACTGATCAAGTGCTCCTTTGGGGAGGCATGTGGTGATCTGCTGCATGATATTCAAAGATCCATGATGCAAAATTTCAAGTTTTCTATGCCAAATTTCATTGACATTTTGAATTTGCACCTTTTCTGCTTGTGTGCTCAATGCGACACAATCCTCCACATCTAGCTTGTACAATTTCTTCACTCGAACCTAGATCTGCTTCCCCTGTTCCGTGGCTATGTGTCTCACGAATTATTTTCCTTTGCTGAAAATCACATCATATCCATAGTCTTCCAAAACTACAACATAGATGATAATTTTCTTTAGGTCGAGAACAACCATGAAATTCTTGAGCGCGAGGGGGGAGCTTGACTCCCTCTGAAAGGTGATTGTAATGACCCTAGTTTCATTGTACCTTTTTTCATCCCTCGTCTCAATGTGCATCTGCAAGTATTTCTCCTCTATGTTACTAAAAAATTCTCTATTCCTTGTCATGTGGAATGTGGAACCTATGTCAAAGTACCACACACTCCTCATCACTGTGTTGGCCATGCATTCAATGAGGGTAAATTCAAGGTCAAAATATGAAGCTAAAGCTTCACCTACTTCTCCTCCTAAGGTCTTCTTGTGTGGACACTTCGTGGCATAGTTCCCGAATTCATGAAAATATAAGAATTTGATTTTTGACAAATCTTTCTTTTTTCCCCCTTGACTGGGTTCTAGTTTGGAGTGGGATATATTCCCTTTTACCTTCTTTGCCTTTCCATCCAATGCAAAATTTTATTCATCCTCGCTCTTGAATGAAGTCTCATCTATGATATTCTACCTTAATTCCTTCTTCACTAAATCAGACCATACTCCCAATTTGGTAGTTTCTCCCTCCCATTCAATGAATCTTGATAATTATGCCAACTCTTGGGAAGGCCCAGAAGGGATAGGATAACCATGTCTTCTTCACGTACATTAACACTGGTCTTGCCAAGTTCATCGCAAAAATGTGTGAACTTGCTCATATACTGTGGAATTGTGTCATTCTTATGCAACTTGATACTTCAAAGTTTATCCTTGAGTGCCGATTTCCTATGGTCACTATTATTCTGGAACAATTTTGACATTTTTTTCCACATCACGAACATAGTTTCCTTTCTGTGGAGATTTGAGACAATATTCTCTTGTATTCCCTCTAATATGATTCTCCTCGTTAGGCCACATATTTTTTCCAACAAGTAAGATTTTGGGCATCATATGCTTGTGTCTTTAAAACATATGACTTGATGTATTATAGCAATCCATTATCATTTAATACTTCCTCCATGTGATCCTTCCATGCAACAAAAATAGAGGTTCCTTCCAGGGAATAATATAGCCTTAGTCCATTGAAATCCATCTGCTCAGTACTGAAGAAAACCTACAACACTGATCTCCAAATTCGAGCCTTTGAGAAAAAAATTCAAATTTTTGCTTTGTTGTGAATCCAAATCTGGTGCCATGTAGAAAGTATGTTGTAGATTTTCAGCTACTCATGAAGTTTTAACCAAAATCACAAGACACAAACCTACTCTACTATTTTGCGGACATTATTTTATAATTTAAAACAAAAATTTCGTACATGCAATAAGAAATCATACACATGCAACAAGTTTTTTTTTATCTAGGGAAAGAAATTTGCTAAAAAACCCCAATGACTCTTCCATTAATTAGAAGAATAGAAATGGATTACAATTGCTTTTCTCAACTGAGATCACCTTTCAAGTGCTCAACCTATCTCACTACTGACTGAAGGCCTCTGAACCAGACTTAGTCAATTTCTGCCTTGGCTTGAGCTCTTATTTCCTTTCACTATTCCTAGAGGAATTATCCCCTATTATTTAGGAAATTCCCTCAATTGGATTGCACAATTCCTTTACGTCCTTCCTCTGATTGCATGTAACAACTGTAAACTCAGAACTAGTCTACAACTAATGTTACACTTCCTTGGAATCTTCATCGCAACTGGGTAACTCAAATTATCTGCATGAACTAGCTATTTTGGGCTGATTGATCAATTAAATGGATTATCACTGAGTTTGACTGAAGTCCCACTACACAAATTGACCCTTCACTAGTTCTTCCAAAAACTAGAACTAGTTTAACTGAAAATAACCTAAGATAAATCACCTTGATTGCTACAAATTAGGAATCACAGATGCTAAATTGAACTCTCACTCCAACTCGAATTTACTGAGTAAATTGGGTGACACAAGCCATGTCACTCAAGTTAACATCATATAAGTTGTCTTCTAATCTGTAAATTCAAATATTCTCAACTTAAACAAGGCAAAAATGAAATTGAGAATTTCTTGCCGCATTTTTCAACAAGGATCAAGAGAGTCGAACTTATGACCCTCCCAACTTTGGGGGAGAGACAAGGGGTCTCACTTATAGCTCATGACCACTTGAGCTAATCATTGGGGTTTCCTCACTAAATTCCCCCCTCCAAATATAAAGAAAAAGTGAAAACAATCCTACTTAGAGGGGGTAAACTCTTTTACACCTTATATTTACATTAACTCTTGATGATCCATAAAATAAGGATCTATTTTGTGGGTGCATACTATTGTTGAAGGTTCCATAAATAATTGTTATCAAGATTTATTTTGCAAATTATTTTTCAGGTTAGGTTTTTTTGTTATGCCATTTTTGTTTCTCTTGTAAACGAATCCTAAAAAGTATTGTGATGATTTTTTTTAGAAACATCATACTTTGCACATTTATGAATCTTAAAGAATATTGTGATGATTTTTTTGGGGGAATATATAATTTTACACATTCATTATAACATATCTTATATTTCTTAATATATTACTTTGATGCAGTGCGTTGAGATCTCCATAGTGGTTAATTCTTGGTTACAAGGTTAAAGAAAAAATAAATATGGGACAAGATTATTGAAAACTCATTAATATGTGAAAATAAAATTACACCTTTCATTTATGCAAATACCTTTTCATGTCAATGTTCCTTTTTTATACTCAATGAAGAATTAATTTAATGTAATTCTCCATGTAAGAGTGTTAAGCACATTTTGTGGAAAATAAGCTTGACGATAGTATAATTTGTAAACCTTGGAAAATAAGTTAGGTGCAACTGTAATTTGTAAGTTTTATTTAATAATTTTATCATCCAGATCGATTTCTTCAGTAGATCTTGTTCATAGATTATGAGGCAAATTTTTTCATCATAGAATTCACTTATATTGAGTTTTAAGAGGTTTAATTTCTTTGTTGGAATGTTAGGGAATTAGAGTGTAAAAATTGTATAATTTTCAATTTTATTTTAGTGGTGGACATGTTTTTTGCTGAAATTGTCTCTTATCCCAAATTAAATAATGATGTATTGTGTTATTAAACCAGCTCCAAAAATAAAATAAAAGAGAGATCAACGCCTTAGAAATAAGCCACTTCGAGGGGGAAACCTCCTTTACATTATATAAACGAACAATTCTTGGATGCTACAAATGAAAAAACCTCCTTCTATATATAGGAGTCCATGGGGTCACAATATAATCCTAGCCGACCTAACAATAATAATGTAAGGGCACAATAATAACAATATGTGGGTTACATGGGTACAAGAATAACAATAAGGGGGGATACACTAACAACAATAAGAGACTACACTAGTAATATAGGGACCTACCATTCCCCTCTCCTTCAAAAAAGTGTTGTCCTCAACGTTTGAGTAGCTCTGGATGTTTTTGTATAAAATTATCATCCTCTCATGTAGAATCTTTAGTGGGTAAGTTCTTCCATTTGATGAGATACTCTGGAATTTTTCGATTTCGTAGTTGTCGAGTTCTTGTTTCCGTGACTGCTTCAGGTTCCAATATGATTTTTCCTTCCTCATAAAGTTCTGGCAATATTGTTTGAATTGGAAGTTTGACACCTATAACATTCTTTAAGCATGAAACATGGAAAACTGGATGCACTTGCAAAGAATCAGGAAGATCCAATTTGTAGGCTATAGTACCAATCTTTTGCAACACCTTATAAGGAACATAGTACTTTGGTGATAATTTATTATCCTTCTTAGCTTGCTTGAGGGAAATTTTTTTGTATGGTTGTAGCAGTAAAAATACCCAGTCTCCTACATCAAAAATTTTCTCGCTGCGATGTTGATCTGCTTATTGTTTCATTCGATTTTTTGCCAAATTTATGTTATCCTTTAAGATTTGGAGAACTTGTTGTTGATGCTCGATGTGATCATCCACTGTTTGAACCTTAGAATTTTATCTTAAAGATGATGTGATGGACAGTGGATGATATCCATAAATGGGGTAATTTTTTCTACAATATGGAAGGAAGTGTTATACCAACATTTAGCCATAGGTAACCACTTGAACCATTGTGTTTGTTTATCAGATACAAAAAAACTAAGATATCCTTCCAAACATTTGTTCACTATCTCAGTTTGACCATCGGATTGAGGATGATAAGATGAGCTATGAGCTAGTTGAGTACCCAAACAAGAAAATACTTTCGTCCAAAAATTTCTTGTAAAAATGGGATCTCTTTCACTTATAACAATCTTTGGGTTTCTATGTAGCTTGGTGTATATCCTTTTATTTTGAAGTTTCTTGTTCATTTTCTTCCTCTTCACAATCTATGTAAAATAATTTATTCTCAACACACTTATGACCTTTAGTGTATTTTCCATCACAACTGTAGCAAAGCCCTTTTTCTCTTTTTTCTTCCAATTGTTGTGGTGTAAACCTTGTAGGTTGTGGAAGTCTAGGAGTAGCAACACTTCCATATTTATAGATGTGAGTGGTAGGCTTCCTTGTCGCCATAAGTTTAAATTTAATTTTCTTGCCAACCTGAATGCCTTCTCCAATGAATCAGGTTCCCAAAGGTGAACCTCATGTTGGATGTTATCCTTTAAAGTCCCCATGAAGACATCAATCCTGTTTTCCTCTAGAATATAAATTACCCTTATATTCAATTTTTTGAAGTCCTCAATGTGCTCCACCATTGAACCCTTTTGTTTGAGATTTATCAATTGGATAAAGAAGGTGTTTCTCTTTGTATCCTCATAATGTGCTATCATTTCCTCTGTAAAAATTGAACAAGTGACAATGCTTTTACAGGAGAAAAGCCATCGATACCGTACAAATGTATTTTGTTCTAAATATAAAGTTTCAATGCGTACCTTTTGTGTGTTTTTCACATTATTGAGATCAAAATATTGCTCCATCTGTAGTATCCATGTTACGGGATCCTTGCCATCAAAATACCTCATATCGATCTTTGGAATAGGTGGGTCTTCCATCCAACATTCGAGTTTATGAAATCACGATTAACATTTATTTTTCTCTCATCATGAGTTTCCTCTACTATCTTTTCACCATTGGGAATCATTTCTTGTATCAACTTTGTCAAACCTTCCATGTCTTCCTTCAAACCTTCCATTATTTCTTCCATACCATTCTTCAAACCATCCATTGTAGATTCCATGCCTTTCTTAAAACATCCATAGTAGCTTCCATTCCCTTCTTCAAACCATCCATCTTAGCTTCCATGCCTTTCTTCAAAATATCCATTTCATTTATTGTTGCTCTTTGCAAGAGAAAAATTTGGTGTACTTTCTCTTGTAATTTTGATATATCAGTTACACTTCTTCATCTTCATGAGTCATAATAAAGTATTCAGAGGGCTTAATGGGTGTTGAATTATTTTTAGGGGGCATTTTAGAACCCAATACTGATATCTATTCTTCAATATGCCCTTGGAATCACTACAAACTTATTTTTCAAACAAGACTTATGCAATTTGAAAAAAAAACACACTCCTTTTTCTTGCTTTTGAGGAGCTCGATATTGAAACTGAATTATATTTGCAATTTCAGATCTTCAATATCTAAAATTCGGTCCTATAGTAGTCTGTGAATATTATTTTGAATGCCATATGTCTAACCTAATTTGGATTCTTCAAGAAAAAGTTATGCTCAATCTCCCACAATGACCTAATTATGGACTGGTTCAGTAGAGAGAACTTGTATGGAGTGCCACGTATCATTGTTTCCTCCTTCAGCTTTGAAATTGATATAAAGGAAACTAAACTCTGTGTAATTTTGGCCATGTTTTACAGAATTCAAATCCGATGCTCACATAGAGAGTTATTACTATTTTCCCAAGGTCACCTCTTTTAGATGAAATTCGAGAGCCTACAAAAACCCTAAATTCCACAGATAATATCTTCGAAAATATTGCACAACAAGATCTGAAATTTTTACACGAAGTTCCTCACGATTTTGGCTTCACGTAATAAAAATTTTAGCTTCTGAACCTTCGTAGAAAAAACGTTATATCTCAAATTCCACGATGACCTGTTTGGAGTAGCGAAACCGTGGAATCCAAAGCACTGATACCAAATGTTATGAAACCAGCTCCAAAAATAGAAGAAAAGAGGGATCAAAGCCTTATAAATAAGACACTTTGAGGGGGAAACCTCCTTTACATTACATAAATGAACAATTCTTGGATGATACAAATGACAAAACCTCCTTCTATATATAGGAGTCCATGGGGTCACAATATAATCCTAACCAACCTACCAATAATAATGTAAGGGAAAAATAATAAAAATATGGGGGTTACAGAGGTACAACAATAAAAATAAAGGGGGGCTAGTTTAACAACAATAAGAGATTGCACTAGTAATATAGGGAGCTAACATATTGCAAGTATTATAATTATTTATGTAGCTTGGTATATATCATGGTAGTTTAGAATTGAAATAAACACTAAGGTTTTGTGACATGGGTTTCACCAATGTAGTAGTTTACATATGTTATGCGGAAATATCTATATAAAGTGGTTTAAAATAGAAATAATCATTTAGAATTAATGACATGATTTTTACTATAGTTACAAACATGAGTGATGCATATTAATTTCCTATTCCACCAGGAATGTTACACATGCCATATTTTCAATGAAGGACTAGGAAGAATGATAATACTATTTGGTTTGTACCTTGAAATCATGCTTCATCAAAATTTCCTCCATGTTTTTCATAACTAGTTGTTAACACTGGAAAATTGTACAAGCAAAGACGACATTATTTAATGTCAGGCAGAAGGATTTACAGGGTTGAGAGACATTAGAGAATCTAGAAAGTACTTAAAAATCTCTAAGGTCTGAGGAAAAATCAAATTTGAGCAAGTCATAAATGCTTTTGCGTGCATAATCCTTTGAGAAGAGCGCCTTTGTGCGCCTTTTAACCCGAAATGCATGCAATACTGGGAGTGGCGAAAGTCACTTTTAGAGACCACAAAAAGCACACTCCAGGACAGTGATTTCACACTTGAAGCCACCTAAGGACATTCACCAAATCCTCCTTAGACATCAAGGGAGAACACAATGGAATCAACCCCCTCTCTTGGGTCACCATCCACAATGTATCAAGAGAGGGAAGGAGGATTTGAATTCTCCTATATAAGGCCACCAGGAGATGAAAAACTTGAGAGCACATTGTTATGCTGGCCAGAATTGCCCCAAGCAATACCAACAGTGTGTGATACGGAGCTGAGATAGAGGGGACTCAATTGTTGGCCATCCAGCAAGTTCAATCCACCATAGTAGAGAGAGGGAGACTTTGCACTGAGGCAAGCTTGGAAGTAAAGACATCCTTGCATCGGGACTTAGAACCCAATTTCTAAGGGCCCTTTGGAAAGAGGGTTAAAGTTTCATCCTCATTTCCTACCAGCACTCAATAAGAGGGGACGAAAGAGCCACCGTTTGGATTATTGCTGTTGTTTGACTCTATTCAGAGCTTTCATTTTATTTTTTTAAGTTTTAGTTTGAATATGCATGCTATTTCTCTATCTAGTATGTTTATGTTCTAACATGTTCCATTAACTTGCTTGACTCCACTTCTTTTTCTGCCTGTGACCAATACCTTAAGAGGGTAAACCACACCCCTTAAGTTGGTGTGATTTCATACATGCGTGCAACAAACACACTAACACAGGATTGGTGACTCCACTAATGTTTATTTCCAAGTTTATGTGGTTGTGCCTTTTTGCAGAGACCTCTGTCTGTGTTGTGGAGTGGAGCTGAATTTCTGCATTTTTCTCTTGCATTCCCTATTTCATCCCAAGTGACAGACTAAAGCAGAACAACTCCAAAAATTAATTTTGCAGGAATTTGCGTGCTTTTCCCTCCCACAGACGCATCCAGGGCGCGCGTTCAGAGCTGACCTACACACAGACATCGCGCCTATTGCAACCTTTTACGCGCAAAAGACATAATGAAAAATTTCTCCCACATTTCTATCTTTTCATGCTTATAAAGTGTTTGGTAGACCATAATACATCTACCAACACTGGTTGAGGTACCCCACAGCTTGATAAAGCTCACTCTTAGCTGCCTTTTGTAGGCTCAGTGTTAGTTTTATTTCAAGTTGATTTTTGCAAAGTTCACACATAATTTAAGTAGAGGGGAAAATTAACTTGTATTCTGAAAATATTTTATTTTTTTCAAATTTAGGTACCAACACACCTAGATAATTAGCCAAATTAAGTGGCCCAAGTCCACGCATGCTTAGCTAGTTTCCTTTTCTAATGTAAAAGTTATTAGTTTAGTTCAATTTTTGCACTAGGATTTCGGGACCAGGATCGAATTGTCGATAGAAGAGCAAGTAATCTCTGCTACCTTTGCACCCTTCAGTGATCCTAGGAAATCATATGAACACTCTTGATTCACAACTCACCATCTCCCTTTAGTTGATCACATAGATTAATTAGGAAAAATAGAAAGTGGCCCATATCCGCACATGTTTTTCTTTTGAGCAAGGAACAATACAACATAGTTTAATATGATATTTTGAAAATGATCATCGCATATCCACACGTTCAAACTATGTTCTTGTACATTTTTTTCTCACACACATCCACACACTAAGAAAAGCAAAGACACCTAAAAATAACTTAACAAAAGTCACTAAATTCTCCCCACAGGGGCCACAAAAGAATTTATAGTTTAAGTTAGGATCAAGGGGGTAGGCATCCAATAATCCACCTTGATCATTATTAATCTTGAAACATAGAATTTGACTATTTAGGGAGCTTTAAATCCACCTATCAGCCCACAGAAAAGAAAACCTGAGTGCGGCAAAGACCCATTTCAAAGGGGGTTAGGCTTAGGCGCAGTGCAGGCAGGTATCAGTCGGGGCTACTTGACCTGGTTGATACTCGGTACTGTTAGCTGAATTACCAAGAAGCCCAAGACTCGAACGCTCACGTGGGACGGTGGTACTTAGTGGCCAATCTAGGGAATCCTTTCCCTATAGGTGATAGTGTATGCAAGTGCTCGATCCTCTACCCTTACCTTGGTGAATTTTCTTTGGTTGACTGGGGGCGTTGCCATCTCTTATGGGACGTTGTGCCAACACTTGCAAGATATCTTCTCAAGGCCCAGATACATTTGAGTGTGTGAGGAATAATAGGTCTTTTAGGATTTGAGTATCATACGCAAACTGTTAGTCATCAGTATTTTTCACCTGTTGATGATGACTAGTTTTTAAATCCAAGTTTTCTAGCAGCTGATCTCCAATTTGTCAAATTTGTCAGCTAGAAAGCACCCATAAGAATTTTTCCCTCCTACCTTTTCAGTCAGCCTATGATGAGAAAAAAAAACCTAATTGTCAAGCCCTATCTAGTCTCAGTCATACAAACTTGTCCATCAACTGTCATAAGCTAAAGTCATCTGCTGTCATTCACCCTCATCCCCAGCTCATTCATTAACCAATTGATTAATAAGAATGTCAGCTACCCTACCTCTGGTCATATCTCATCTTGGGATCTGATCATACCAAAGGGAATACTCCAAATCTGTCAAAAAATCTCCCCTAAGTTAGGTAGTGGTGCTTTAGGCAATCCTCCCTTGGCAAACTATCCTAAGCCAAAAGAACCTTTGTCTAACACCAACCAGTCATAGATGGACTTCCTATTCTGCAAAAAAAGTTTGATACATCCTTAGGTCATGCCACTAACAAGTCTTGGTGTCTTAGCAGTGCATGTTTCAAAAGACAAACTCATATTGTGTTGCTCTATAGTGTTTCAATGTATTTTTCAAAGCAGAAAGGTACCAGTGTTCCAGAAGACATTATTAAACTAAACATGAGAAGACAACTACTTCCCATGTTTTTTTGAGCCTGGGATGCAAGTACTAGTCAGAGAGGTAATTCAATGAACTCCTGCAAACACAGTCAAAAGGTTAGTGACTTATGACTAGCAAGTAATACTCTACAGATACAAGTCAGGTTGCTTCTGGTTTCTAAAGATGCATAAGGGTATTTTAACAATAGGATACATATCTCAGAGAATGCCTCTCATAGCATATTGTCAAATTTTCACTTTTATTACTTACTGTGATTTAACAACCAGAGGGTTGGGTCACTTGTGTAAAACCTCCTCCAAACATGAGCAGATGGTTGGGTGACTGTGTAAAACCTCCTCCAAACATGAGCAGAGGGTTGGGTCACTGTGTAAAAGCTCCTCCAAACATGAGCAGAGGGTTGGGTCACTGTGTAAAATCTCCTCCAAACATGAGCAGAGGGTTGGGTCAGTTGTTGCAAACCTCCTCCAAACATGAGCAGATGGTTGGGAATGTTGGGCTGGCCTCCTTCATTTAACAAGCAGAGGGTCAGGAATAGAGGTGTAGCCTCATTCAAAGAGAAAAAGGCTAACAATGCTACAAATGGCCTTAAAAAACTTGTTTACACCTTTTTCTCCAATGGATGAAACCACTAACACAACAGTGGTGTTTCAAGGGGTGCTTACATAGTTTCACTGTTGAAAGACAAAATTGAAATGTAGTGGGAAACAATTGAATGATCATTAGTAGAGAATGGTGTTAAACATAGGACAAGCAGTGGTACTATGATGAGTTAAGAATATTTGTTTGTCATGTCTACAAAAGCCTCCTTTGGAGAGTAAACAAAGGCTAGAATGCCCAAGCTTTCAACAACCTCATCAAAATGACAAAGAAGATAGTCTAAGCCTTGCTTCTAAAAGAGACTTTTTCAAATGAAAACGCATGAAAACGCAGAGACAGTATGTGTGAGGAAAGGGTATGACATATGTTTTAAATTCAGAGACAACAGTCAAAGAAATGAAACCTACTACTATCATAAACAAAGACCTTGTTATGAAACATGTGAAAAAACCTTGCTGTTGCATATGATTGCATTAAGGGTCTCTAAAGGCCTCTTTCCTTGATCAACAGATCTAAGTCAAGATTCGGTGAATGAAACTAAGGTTTTAACCATAGTCAAAGAGAAATATCATTATAAGGATGCATCAACAGTCCTTGATATTGCTCCGGAGCAGTTTTCCTTTTTTAAGGATAGAAATGGAAAAAGGGTGGCAGGGTTATTTTCTCAATGAAGAAAAAGTGAAAAGATATTGCTTTCTAAGGAGTTTTCTTTAATTCAGAGAAGTCATGACTATGGTGTCCTCAAAGAGAAGTTTTCCACAACACTTTTTTATTCACTTGATCAAAGATAGGCCTTTTTAATGTTTAAAAGTGATGAAATTACAAAGAATAGTGATTGATGTTTATATGACAAAAGGGCCTTTTTCAAAATCCAAACCCTCACAAAAGAAACTACAAATATGTTTTCGCTTTTTGACTTTTAAAAAGTGGTGGGAAGACCATTTAAAATCCCATTATGCATTTTCAAGACCACGAGACAAGTGTCCATTAGCTTCTCGCTCGAGAAACCAAGTGATTTTGGCATTTTTTTAGAGTTTTGAGGACTAGAAGCTTGCGCAGTGCGCCTGTAGAAGTGCGCGGCGCGCTTGTGAGTGAAAAAAAAAGAGTTTCAAAAGATACGTGGCGTGCCTGTAGCAGCGCTTGGCGTGCCTGTGCGTGTGTTCACCCACTGCCCGAAGGCCGACCCAACACCCCTCACTGCGCGGTGCTCTTTTCAGTGAACGTGCCGCTCCTCTTTAAATGTCCAAAACGCCTTCAAAGACTCTTTGGAGCTACTCAATAAATCAACCAAGGTCCATAAGCGTTATTTAAGGTATTCTCCATTGCTTCTTGGTGGTTTTTGAAATCTTAAAGGGGTATTGATGCCGTTTTCTCCAAAGGAACAAATAGTGTTAAATAGGGTGGGGTTTTGGTCGAAAATTAAAGAGTTTTGTTGCTGTGATTGCTAGGGATTAGTACAGTTATAGCTGGGGTGTTTTTATCAGTATTAAAGGGGCTTAACTGCCTTTAAGAATAGTGAAAAACATACACAAATTACAAGACAAAAATACAGAGTTGTAGAGGTCTCAAGTTGGCTGGAAGGTGTCCTAACAGTGTTAAAACAAGAACATCGCCATTTTTGTTTGGGACATCCTAAAAGGATGAAAATGGTATCATTGGATGCCATAATTTTAGGGGCATCTACTCAACGATTTTCAGATCAATTGAAGATGATTTGGTCCCCCAAAATGGCGAAAAACACTCATTTTTTCCACACTCTGCCCGTTTATCAGAAAAGTCTATTTTTTGGGTTTTTACACACAGGTCCAGTTTTGATAGACTTCTAGTGATCATTTTGGAAAAAAATAAGCATTTTCAGAAAATAAACATTCAAATCTTTCCAACAAGCCGTCACGGGCCTCATTTTGACATCGGGAAGGCTTCCAAAAGTTTCCCACAAGACAGAAGATTTTCTGCTAATATTTTTGTTAAGTATTTTTGTGAAAAATGTACTTTTCTAAAGTGACTTTTCCTCATGTGCGTTTAGCTATTTTTGGGCATGGTTAGTTATGAAAAGTCAATATATTTTCCTTTTTTAGCATTTTTGAGATATTTTATTAGATATTTTGTGCCTTGGGCTTTGCAAAGCCTCAAGGACAAAATCAAATATTTTTGATGGGCCAATGAGATTGCAAGTTGCACTAGGAGGTTTTCCCTCATCGTGGCCTATATATTCCAAGAGACTTCATTGTAAATAAGGTTGAACTTGATGAATAGAAGCAATATATATGGTTATACAAGCTTGGAAGAAACACTTGTCTCATGCATTGGATAGTTTCTTGAATGTTTTTGGATGATGAAAGAGGACTGTTGTTGGATTCCTTGACTTGGTAAAATGGTATAGTGTTCCTCTCTGTTATGCTTCTTAGTTTTCATTCATATTCCATGTTCTTTCTTACTATAAGGCATTAGAGATAGATTTGAGACATGCCCTTGGAGGCACCTCAAATCTCTTGTTTCTTTATAGCTTCTATGTTTTCTTCCTTCTTAGTCATATCAAAGAATCCTTGATTGCTCTTTGACAACTGAAGAAATTTTTTGCTTGTTTCATTCATGGTTTTATGCATGCTAAGTATGATTTACAGTATGCCCTGCTTACTCATGGCTAGTCATAGCTCCACCTCTGAAACTTTTCTTTGATTGTTTGATTGTCATTTGTTGAACCAAGTAGGTCCAATACTGATATTGCCCTTTGCCTAAAACTATGCAATCTTGCTTCGAAGTGCCCAATATCTTGAAATAATATGCTTATGTGTTTCCTCATAGTGATTTGAGTTGTTTGTTTGTCGTAATTGTATTTCCCAACGTCTGATAGAAATTTCCTAAAGTTAGAGAGTCATATATCTCTATGTATTGCTTGAATGTTTATTTCGATGCATTGATCAGTTTATAGTTACATTTCTCATGATTAATGGTTAGCCCTACCATGTTTATGTCAGTTATTGAACTATTTATGTTTGAAATCCTTTGTTCTTCACAAATTTAGTGTCCATCCCACTCCATTTTACCCAAATATCCTTTTTACCTCGATCAAATCGGCCCTTCAACAACTTTGTATCACCATCCGAAAGCTTTCTTGACCTTTTTGACCCCATAGCCTAGTTAATATGACAATATTTTTATCTATCTTAGTCTTTGATCAGGTCATCCCTCACAAACCTAAAAACAAAACCAAAAACCTACTTCATAACTAGCCTAAAATCAGAAACACAAGAAGCAAACACACGAATATCCCTTACATAAATAGAGAGAGCCCTCTCTGAGTCCAGGAAGGCTAGGTCCTTGAGCTCCAAAGATTGGTTTGATGTTACCCTGTCACTTGGCTTGCTAATTGGCCAAATCACAGGACCCTAACACAAACAAAAAAAAACCATTTTTTTGATTGACTAATCACATAGGATTAATTTAAAGGGAAAATTCATTTTATTTTCGCTTTGTTTTATGTATGAAATCAGAATTTTTATGTGATCATATTCTCTATGATCTCAAATTTTTCCAAAGTTAGACCTAGTCGACACCAGAACGAATCCAACGGGACCTCGTCGATCGAGACATCTTTTGGACCTCTCCCCATTACCGAGAGGGGTTCCAGGTCTTTCACCATTTAGGTGTCAAGACAGAACGCTGCCACCATTATTGGTTCGTCCTTTATTGGGGAATCCTTAGTTGGGAACCCTATTCGGTCTCCCAATGCCACACCACACCACACAACACTCCTCTCACAACCCCTAGAAGGCAGAGGAGTGTGACCCATTCAGGAAGGTAGTCGAATACACAACAGGGCATGTCGCAGACAAACCCTCTTCCTAACCATAACTTTGTGTCTTCACAAGTTGCAATGGCTTCAACCTCACAGTCACCTTTCTTAGCTTCATTGAATCTATCGAATTTAACCAAACTGACAAATGACCCATTGTACACAACCCTACATGGCCTCCCATGCCTGCGCAACTCCCTTCGGATATTCCAAAATTTGAAGGAAATCAAGCGGAAGACCCAGGTAATCATGTCATGAACTTCCACCTGTGGTGCTCATCGAATAGTATCATAGACGACACTATTCGATTGGGACTATTTTAATGCACTCTGACAGGAGTAGCAGTGAAATGGTACGTGGAGAAACCATATGCTTTGCATCGAACCTTTTGTGCCCTTGCCACTGCGTTCCTAACATATTTTCAGTTACCCATTCACCATGATTCCAGAATTACTGACACACTTTAGAAAAACCCCCTCTGTCTATATCTCAGACCATTTCCACGAATGGAGGCGGCGTCATAGTTTATGTAAAACTAAACTCAAAAATTGGGTACTTTTAGACCTTTTCCTAAAAACTTTCACGTCAGAGATTTCAAATGTTGTGGCGCAAGAAAGGCCCACATCCGAAGAGGACGCCATCAACAAATCCCAACAACTTGAGCTGATTTATACACAATCAAGATATATTTTAATATCCTATTGAACGCTCACGCCTGCAAACTTATCGAGAAATACCAGACGTGTCGAACTCTGTATACGGTATCGTTGGGTCATTGAACCAAAGTTACCTAGGCAGCAGGATTCAAAACCCAAAATATATGTATAGTTCTAACCAGAACATACCAAAACCCGGTTTTCAAAGTCATCATATGCCTCAGCAAAATTTGACCAATAGGGTGCCAACGTATCACCATGGAGGACCCTATCCTCTGGCTTAGGGGACCCAGTAAGTAGAGAGAAATACTGACAGAAGAGCTCCCCCCCAACAACCAGGTGCAAACCAAGGACCGTGTTACGCTCAGTCCCCAGCACAAGACCCGCTTATGCAGACTAATGCATAGGTGAAATTTGTGCAGCCTTCCTAAAACCAACCACACCAATAATATAACTAAGAGAACTACCCTCCTAAAATGGTGAAGAAAAAAGGAAAAAACAAGTCCAAAGGGAATCTTGGACAGGGGGGCAACAACTAGCAATGCCCACCATGATCTCAGGCTGGAGGCAACTCCAACCGGAATCAGAATCAGGAGCCAAGAAATGCCTAACGGAAGAGAAAAAGGCCACCTCTTTGAACAAACCACTCTTTTTCGATATGTGGTGAGTATGCCCATTATACTCACCACTGTCCTGATCTCCCTGAGCCGAAGAAGCTGCCGAGTAACTGAGGACAAGGAAGATATTCCCGGAAAACAGCTGTGATGTAGGAACCTTTCCCCCATCAAGGGACGGTTAGCACTCAACAACACAATCCAGAAGACTCCGGGAAAAATAGCCATGAAATATACATGAATGGCGAAGAGATTTTTTTCCAAACACGGAATCGCAATTACGACACCCCACCAGACACCAACGCGTCAGGGGCTAGTACTAGTGCACCAACTGCACCTTTTACCATTTCAAATATGCCTATTGAACCATTGCCAAATATGGATAAGGGAACCAATAGGAAAGCAGGAAACTACTCCAAAGCGGCCCATAATTATAGCATCATGGACGATTTAGCACAATCTCCCACTGCTATGTCGGATTTGGAAGTATTGCAGTCATGCCCAAAACAACAGAAAGCCCTGCTTTCTGCATTAGGTGCTATCGACCCTGCCGATACGCGCCTGCTAGATTTTGACTTAGACAAAGCCACCCCTAGGCTTCCTTCGATGGTCGCCTTTTAGATACTAGTGTCGATCCAAAATATCACCATTCATTGATGTTTCATTGACGAAGGTGCATCCACGTGCATCATGTCAAAATTTTTTTGGTAGAAGTTAGGGTCTCTTGAACTAAAACCATAAGTCATCATGCTTAGAGCATATGACGATCATCCTTGAACCCCCATCGGTCTCTACCAAAATGTCCCGGTCTGCTTAGCCAGAAATAAGGTCCATATAGACATCAAAGTCTTGGATGCTCATTTGGACTATAATATACTCCTTGGTCGGAGTTATATGTACGCCATGTCAGCCATAGCTTTCTCCATATTCCGCATTATGATGTTCCCCCATGAGGGCTGCATCATTACTGTCGACCAATTGACGCATAGCAAGAAACAACCACTAAAAAACACCGATGTAATTCTGCCCTATGTAGACACATCCTCAAATATGCTTTCATGGTACCAAGAATATGGCCTTGGCAAGTTCAAACCGTCATTCGTTCTAGGATCATTCTTAGGAGATCCCCCCATTATACATGAGTTATCACCTGATGTCGCAGGAGCTCTAGTGTGCATCATGTCCACATCAAACGCTGAAGCTAGTCAGGACATGGACACAAGTAGTAATGACACTGAGTCCTCAACCACGTCAGCCTCTCTAGCCTACGTCGCTTCCCAAACTCCTTTCCTCTACCCCTAGCTGGTTTCGTCTCCTAGCAGATTTTGGCAATAGTGATGTTACCAAACATATCATTTTCAATACCAGTTTAGTATCTTGTCCCCCCTTCAGGGATAGGAGCCACACACATCATTGCCACAGGGTTAAAGCCCCTCAGTCATGAGGAGGCCCCACCTGTCCAAGAAATAGTAAAAAACATCCTTGCAAAGGAAATTCCCATTGCAAAACTGAGGATTACGGCTAAGAAAACTGAGAAGAGAGGAAAGAAGCTGGAAACTCCTACCATACAACGGGAATCACCAGTTTGTGCCATATGTGACATAATAGGTCACCCTACCCATATCTTCCCAGAGCTGGACGAATTAAAACAACTCCTCGGCTCTGAGGCGGACATCACGACGCTTAGTTCCCGTAAAAATAAATATGCCACCAAAGGTAAAGGCAAAGCATTGCGTACTAATCATGCATGTGCTATCTGCAACAATTATGGGCACTATACCCATAATTTCCTAGAGATCCTGCGATATAGGGACGCCTTACACACCATCGAGCGATCCTATCAAGACGATCCCTCCACCTAGTCTACTGGGGATGAAACTCGTGTCATCTTGTACCTGCAGGAGGAACGAAGAGCATCAAAAATACTCCCAGTCATACCCCCTCCCATCATACGCTGAACACTGAGCAACGAACGTGGGCACTTCCTCGAAGAATGTGCAGCCCTGGAATTCATCCATAGATAGTATCCTATAGAATTGGTTTACCATGCAGGATTGCACGCAACAAAATTCACATGCCCTTTATGTGCCAACAACTGCCTTATGGAAAATTGTCACTATATCCCCCGATTTCGGTTAGCCCTCGCTAGCTTGCGCTCAACTATAGTCCGCCTCTCCTAAGAAGATGACATAGACTCGGAATCCATAAATAGCTCGACAACCCAAGAATATGTGATGAGCAGATCCATCCTATTCTTTTCAGCTGAAACACGACCAATCAGGGAACCCCTAGTTACCCCCAATCGTTCCCTACAGAGAAGACCAACATGCACATTATGCAAAATGGAAAATCATGTGGTCACCACTTGCCCTCATTTAGCAGCGTTACGACGCTGGTTCCCTACTAGACCACAAAATTAGCATGACGAGACCCCCATATTTAGGTTTTTTTTCCTAGTATGTCAGGGAAATCACTATGAAAAACGTTGTACCAATATCCCGCAAGTTCGTCCTACCATTGATATGATTCATACGATAGAGAAGAAACAAGACGATGAACTCAAGCGATTTAGAAAGTACATCACTCCTAGGTCATCGACCCAACACCCACATGGGCGTGATGGGTAAGCTAGGATGACACACCAACGAAGCATGACCCAGGCTAAACCTAAGATAACATGCAGACTATGTGACCTGAACGACCACTGGGTCAATCAGTGAAAAAAACTAAAGCCCCTCGCAAGTAGTTTTCGCATAGTCTCTTATCTCCCTCAAAAACTTCTTTCTAACCAAGAGAAGATCACACACACCTATTTCCAGATTTGTTGTAATATTCCCAATTAGTCCTAAGCTAATGGGAATATTCATTTTTTTTTAATTTCTTTGTTTGAAGAATAAAAGTGTAAAGGAGGTCCATAATACTCCTAAACAATGAATAAATCAATGTCAAATGTGAAAAGGCTAAATCTTGGTTGTTTTGACAAGCACCCTTAGGTGTGAAATGGGCTGGATATTTTGACTGGGTCAACCTTGACCAGATCTACAACGCTGTCTTGGAGGAGTGGCCATCAATGAGGCACAACACAGTTTTAGATGGAGCTGCTTTGTGTGAAAGGAGTGTTTTCATTGAAGGTGGTTTAGAGTTTGCAAGCTCTCAACTTATAAAAAGAAGAGGATGGCAACATGAGAAGGTTGTTGATGAACATTATATTTCTGAATATATTTTCTATTTAGAAATATATCATTCTCTTGCTGTTTAGCTGAGAATATTTTTGTTTAGCACTGGGTGTTCCTGATCGGGAATCCCACCTCTTTCCTTGAGAGGCCTCATGGAAGAGTTTTCATTGTATATTCCACTATCTGGTTGAAGGCCAAGCTTCTTCTTCCTTCTCTTGAGGGTTTGGTTGTCTTTGAAAGTTGCAGCAAGTGAAGGCTAGATCTACTCAGATCTAGGCCATTTCAATGCTCTTTTTCAGTGGGGAAGGCTTCTATCCCATTGGAAAGAGAGTACTGGATCATTGGAGCATCATTTTCAAATCTTGGCATGTGGCCAACTATGTTCTAAACCCTACAACATAGTTTCCCTTCCAGATCTGCGTTATTACTGTAGGTGTTGTTGCAGGGTATTTTGGCATACCATATGGAGAGTTGGTTTTCACGTGTTGGGGATCTGCCCTTTACTTTGGAGATCCATTGGAGGGATCATTCTCTTGTTTCATATCAGATTGGATCCAATTCTAGATATACAGTCTTAAAAATCAGATCTACAAGTTATACATGGTGTAATGCTAAAAAACCCAAGGGGATTCTGAAGAAGAGCCAATATAGTGTATGGATATGTCATAGATTTGAATTTTCATGCATTTGTTTGCTCTAGATATGAAGTGTAATCAACAGCTATTTGCAACCAATAAAATAACGCTGTCAAGCTCTTTTCATTCTTAATACATGGTTGCAACACCTCTTTTTGAGGTTTTTCTTCTATTAGTGACTTGTATTTCCAGCTATGCATCTTATGGGTCTCATTGTACATCTATTTCGCTGCTGTAAATTCATTTATAAGGTATCCTTATTGGCCTCCTGCTTTGTCCTTGATGATCTGCATTATTTTCCTACAAATATGCTTCCTATGTTTGCATTCCCTATTTGGGAATATTACAGTGGTATCGAAGCATCATCTTGTCATAGGTTGTGCTTTCTGAGAAGCCAATATGTCTTCTGAAGAAGACGAACCTATTACTGACAGAGAGAAGAGGTATCTAAAGAGAAGTCAAAATAAGAAATTTTATTACACAAATGAAAATGGAGATAAGGGTAAAGCCCCTATATCTGGAAGTGAAGAAGAATAAAAGGATTTTCCTAAGATCCTTTTGAAAGCCATGCAAAATCTTGCTAGAGAAATCAAAGAGATGAGAATGGACATAATCAAATAATCCCCTAAAATTTTCCATCTTGGAGATGGCTCTGACATGTCTCATCACCGGAATGATCAACCAGTGCTTCAACCACAAGTTTCCCAACGCTCTACCATGGCCACCTTTTTGGCTGTGGGAAATGAAGGGTTTCAAGAGAGAGAATCCCTTGAAGACTAATGTGAAGAATATGAGTCTCAAAATCAGAGATTAAAAGATCACTTGAGTTTTTAGGACAAAAGAAGACCAGGGCATCATCATAGAGGAGGTGGATTTATTCAGAATCATGATTGAAATCACTCTATGAAAATATTATTTTTACCCAACTTTGATGGGTCATCCAAGTGTTCTACCAAATCATGGGTAGAAAAACTTGACATCTACTTTCAGTTGAACAAGGTTCCAGAGATGGAGGCTATCAAGATTGCAGCGTTGCACTTTGAAGGAGAAGCACATGATTGGTGGTTCCATGGCTTGTCTACATTGGGTCATTCCAATGTGACCACTTATTTAGAGTTCACTAGAAAGCTGGTGGAAAGATTTTATAGAAGAGATCTAGAGACACCGTTCGTGAGCCTTGCAAAGTTGAAACAATCAGGTAATACATAATCTTACATTTCTGAATTTTTAAGATTATCTGTTATGGTTCCTGATTTGTTTGTAGCAAGAAGGGTGTACATGTTCATTGATGGTTTATACGAACCTCTTCATGGGTTGGTTAAATCTACCAAGCCCACTACCCTGCATGATGCTATTGAAAGGGCTAGAGACCTTCAAGACGCCTTTCCAAGAGCAAAGGCAAGCTTTCAGCATAAGCCCTCTTTTCCTTCAAAGGGAAAGGAAGGAAAAGCTGCTCCTTCCAAGGAGAGCTCATACAAGAAGCCTCTTTATGATGAAGTCCGGAGAGATCTAAGAAGAAAGAAGCTATGCTTCACTTGCCAAGAATCATGGGCACTTGGACATAAATGTGCTGCTAGAAAAGCACATTACATAGAGGTCTTCTCAGATGATGAGGAGGAAGAAGAAGATGAACCAAGAAGAGGTCACAACACCGACACTACAGGAGGAGAGCCAACACAATCAGGAGATGGGAATGGAGCATTTTCTCCCGTTGGAGGGGCTCTTGCATATTTGAGAGGAGTACTTAAGTACTTGACCTTAAGAGTTCAAGGTTCCATCTTGAATCAAAGGGTTTCTGTTCTGATTGATAGTGGGGATACCCACAATTTCATTGATGCCCAAATAGTGCAAAGGAGGGCAATACCCACTGATGCTTTCGAGGGATTCTCTGTTTTGGTCCCAGGAGATAGAAAAATGCAATGCATGCATTATGTCCCATCACTTTCATTCACTATGGGAACTTACACCTTGGTTGATCACTTCTTTGTGGTTGACATACCTGACACCAATGTGATTTTGGGTGTTCAATGGATGATTACATTGAGAAAATTCACCACTGATTGGGAGGATTTGCAAATGGAATGGGTGGACAAAAAGAGTGGTGAAACTCAAATGATCAAAGGCATGCATACATATCCCTCACAGACCACTTCCACACAAAGAACAAATATGGATTTGTGCAGTGGAAGCAAGGAACTTACAATCCCATCTATCATGCTCATGAGGTTGCTGCATGGGACACTTTTATCTAGTGGCAAACCCCCTGGGAGGCCACCTGATTCAGTTTTTGTGGGAGATATCTCACAACATGATGCTCCAAATTCATTTCCAGGAGGGATGGGAGCATTGGAAGACAATAATATAGCATTGGGAGTCTTGGGTCGGCTCAAGCAGGAGGGAGATCCACTCCCCTTATCACCATCACCCACTCTCATTTCTGATTCTGTGCTGTGGGAGGAGAAGAATGGAAGGAATGGCCTTCCAAATTATACCTTTGGCATGGGAGATGTCAAGGAGGAGTTTGGCCACATGAAAAATATTGCAGTTGATGGATCATTAGCGCTGTCATTGTTGAGGAGTTTAGATCCATACTGGAAATCCCAATTGTTGGTGGATTATTCCAAGGATATTCACACTTGTATGATACTTGATGACCAGATGGATGAAGAGGGCTATTTAGTCCAAGAGGGATTCATCTATCATCATGTTAGGATCTTCTTGTTTAGAGCCTCCAAGCTCAAGGAGAAGTTGCTAGAAAGAGCTTATGAAGAGTTCTGTTTCAGCCATGCATATTCCATGAAGATCTACAACATCATCATGAGGAGATTTGTTTGGGAAGGCTTTGAAGGAGAACTACATCAACATTTTCAAGAATTCATGAACAATGTGGAGTTGGGACAAAAATATGACTCTATGAAAGAGTTATTTTAGCCATATCTTCCTTCTTTTGAGAGAGGAGATAGATTTATGCACCACTCCATTTGTATGAGGAGGATTTTTGGTGAAGAACATGCTCATGTAAATCATGTTTTATTTTTTGATTGTATGTATTCTTTCACCATGTTTATGCAGGCCATGACTCCAAGGAGGAGTATTGTATCTTTTAAACTTCATGGCCAACCTTGGGCCACACAAATTTTTGAACTTGGCCACTCCCTTAGAGGACAAAGGGAGATTTTTCCTCATGATGGGTGCTTTCCTAAGGCACCAAATATATCTCACACTTTCAGCCATAGTGAGATAACATGGGTAGCAAGTAAGTGGTGGGGAAACCACTTACCACATCTAGATATGATGCAGGCATGAGATGCACTGTGCTGGTTCCACATGTCGGACTATGACCCACCTCCATATGCTCAAATTTTTGTTTGTATATATGTTGTTTTGATCCTCTACATTGATGATGTACTTGTAATTTTTATGGGGATGTATGGAGGGAGGATGTGAGGTATGCATGTGCCCTATGGGATGGAGACTCTTTATGTGTCTTATGATACATGTTTCAAGGAGAGTATTTGGCAAGCCATGTTTGTTACATTTGAGCTATTGTCTGCTTAGGGGATGGACTATGTACATCTCATGAGAACTTTGGAGGAACAATTCATGGAAGGCTAGATTGGTGAACACTTAGCTTATGGAGGAAGCTGTTGGTGTCCAGGTAAGAATGATTTATCCACCCTAATCCGACATTAATTTTATCAATCCGGGAGCGTATCCTTTCAAGGCAACGCGCAAGGTATATGTAGGAACAAACACATAATCCATCTTAACCAAGGGTTTATTATTAAGATTCAAAACATTTCCGTGAGATGAAATCAAATACTGAACTTCAAAAGCAATCTTAACAGTAAGAATAATAACAAAATCCATAACAAAGAAACAATTCACATACTTACAAGCACAACACCTGATCAGAAGAGCGGGCCCAGCTCTCTGATCAGAGCTACGTTAGTCATGAAGATGCTTAGAACAAAAAAACCAGTAGTACTTTATTAATATGTAAGATGTGATTACAATATCCCTTCGGGAACCCCCATTTACAGGAACAATATCCATTTTATACATAACGCGGGAGAGTAACAGATCTCCCTAGAACGTGGTAATCATGCATTCAGAAATACACATCAGTTGGAACATCACAAACATCAGATGTCCAGGATAGAACAAGGGGCCAAGAATAGGCCCAGGGAATCATGACTCCAGCTGCGCGATCTCCCTATAGCTGACTGTTACCAAATTTGTTGCAAACCGCTGGAGCGAGGGTTCCTATTCTCCAAACTATAGTCAAGCACATATCTTAGTGCCACAAATAGGTAAGACTCCGTGAATTTACTTCATTAATTAAAATATTCCAATTGGAAAATTTAGGGGTATTTAACTCATAAGTTTAACATATAAAATGTATATAATTAAACACAAAAGGATAAAAAAGGATGATAAAAATGGTCAGAAAGGTAGCTAGATTTGGTGCCCAAAATCTCCCCCCAACTAACCTTCTGCATGTCCTCATGTAGTCTACTGCCTTCGTAGGTCTGGGTTTTGCAAACTGTGAGCTTCCTAAAGCCCGACAAGATCATACTCTAAAGCCATCTCTGTCCCCGGAACTTTAAATCCATCTAAAAGGAGAACTTACTTCCACCAATCTGCTGGAACATTGTACGCTGGGATGTAAAATTTTGCAGGCAACAAAATAACAGGATACTGAAACCGAAGCCCCATCCACTGGATCCCACATGTTTGAACACATGCCACATATCTGGGTACTCTGGTGAGTACTCGCACAAAGTTGGGTGCCCCAAAAGGCTCTCTGTTCTAGACAGCTGTCACTGACATCATCCACCTTCTCTGACAACAATCAAGGGCCTCTTTTTGAAAAACAGTTAATTGATTGACACAAAGGTCGAGGCACCACCTTTATGTCCTCAGCATTCTATCTCTGTTTTCCTCAAATTCCAAAAAGGTATGGTGTTTATTGCACATTGTATCTGACCTCTCATGTTCTCCTCTTACTATAAATGGCTTTGTAACTTGATTAGAATCAAAAGTGTTATAAGCCTTCTTCCAATGGATTTGATTGAAAGCATAAGAGGTGAGGGCCCTCAAATGGATGTCCCCTACATACGGGACTGGGTTAAAATCTCTGTCCAGATGTAACAGATACCCATGCAGGTAAAACTCACACATTAGATGTTGAGTTGGCACATCATGATTCCTCATGATTCGGAGGAATTGTACACCATCTTCTATTTCATAATTGACCTCGTTTTTTATGCTTTCCATGTAGAATAAAAGAAAACGTTCATGTAAGAATAAAGAATAACAAGAAGCAGGGGGATGACATGCCATCACTTCTTGCACCAGATTGAACATTTGTTCCTTATCATCTTTCAGTTCAGCCACTTGTTTTTCCATCTGCTCCATGTTGAGCTACTGCTTCGCATGCCTTAATCTCATAACATCTATGCGCTCCACATATCCGAAGACGGTTGTGCAGGTTCTCTCCTCAGTTATTTTGATCTCATTCTTATACTGAGCCGCAGTAGACTTCCACGTCTGTAATTCAGCCATTAAGGCATACTCTCTGGCTTCGAACAGTTGTTCAATCGAGTCTGTTTTAGTTTCTGCTTCAACCTCGATGAATTTGGATTTCCTGGCTCGCCACTTGTACTTATTTATTCGTTTCTTCATCCTGTGCACTTTCCTTCTCAAATCCCTTACCTCCATCTTGAGCCGCATTATTTCCTTAAATTGCTGTTGGTATCTCTGTTTGATGGGAAGTCTTCGCTGTCCACACAACTCTGCCTCTTCTTGCTTGACCTGTGTTTCTTCTGCCTCAACAACTGGAGGTAAATCCCTCGGGACTGTTTCTGTCGGGCCAACGGTCATTCCAACCTCCTCTACTTGTTTTTCTTCTATTATTTCTTGCTTCACTCTTTTCACGCCTAAGTGCTCCATTGGTTCATTCATTGGGACCGCTTCTCTTGGTCCCTCCCCTTCACCAATGGCCATTCTCTCATCATGTACATTCTCTGCGACCAGTGGTGACTCGGTAAGATGCTCCCCTGCTGATATCCCTATTGGGGCCTCTTCCGGTCGTGGCCTTTGTTTTAAATTCGAAGCCATAGGAATGGAAAAATCTTCTACGTCTCTTTGCTGTAGGGAACAAGTTACCCTTGCTCCCTTAGGAAGAAAGATGGGGAACTAGAAAAAATCCTCTACATTCAGCCCCGAGGTCGACGCTGGTTCTTGTGGGGCAGTGTTAGCCTCACACCTTAGTTCTTCCGTCATTTCCTCCATGGTTTCTCTGGTTGGAGTGGTCACGACTTCTTCTTCAATCAGATTACCCTCCTCCATTGGTTCCATGTTGACAGGAGATCCCTGTAAAGTGGCCTCGGTCGCAATGTCAACCGATTCGCCCTCTTTCATTTGCTGTGGGTTTACCTCCGTGCCCATCACACTATCTATTTGCTCAGCTAACTCCACAAACGGGGCTAGTTCTTGTGGGATAGCCTCGGCTGTAGTGCCAGTGGGTGTCTCTGCAACTTCCATCGATTCCACGAGTTCAGCTTGCTCTTGGGAAACTATCTCTTCTTCACATTCTTCAATATCCATTTCCATCTCTTTCGGCTCCTCCTGATCAATGTAATCACCATTTTTTGCATCTTCCTGCATGGCTTCAGGTTATTCTGCCCTAGCAGCCGCAACGGCTGCTATTTCCTCCTCTGTGGAATCTTAAACAGTTCCCACGGAATTGGGATCTTACCAATGGCGTTCATTACTAGCAACTGGACTAGCCCATGGTGAGAGAGGACCGCCAACACCTGTCGCGCCCCCCGAGCCGAATTTTCCATCAAATGAAGGCTCCTTAACATAAAATAGGGCACATTCATTGAAAAAGCCTTTGCTTGTGGAAATCGCAGGTGAGCCAATATTTGGAGGTAATATTTGAAGATGGTAGAATATCTTCCTTCACATGTCATATACTTTATAACAACCTCTGCAACACCTCCCCATGGATGAGGTAATGAAGTTATGTCATATCCTCGACCCTTCTGTGAAATACTTTCTCCAGCTTGCAGAAAGGCTTCAGGGAGTTCTGGGAGGGGCGTTCTTCTTGAAAACCAGCGTTCTCCAACTTACGACAATCCACTGACTTTCGCGATGGTTTCTTCTGTCACTGGAGTTTCGACTCCACGAACCCGAGAAAATCCTTCTTCCAAATTCAATACAAACTCCATCGTGATTTCTTCATCCCAATTGTTCAGCCTATTGAAATAAACATCCCAACTTGCATTCTCAAATACTTTCCATACCTCCCGAACTCCGGATTCTCGTTGAATCATCAGGTTCATGTCACACGGATCAACCACCCATTGCTGTAGAGGCGGAGTCAGCACGATGGCTACAGTTAGATGGCAGGGGGGAGTGACAGGGCTCCAAACCATTGGCAACTGAAATAACACCATGGCCACTTTCAGATATAATGGATGAACAATATTGGTATGCTTGGGAGTAATGACATATATTGTAGTACTGTTAGATATTCTCAAGATTTAATGTGGCGTGTTGGGAGGGTGACTGATATGAATTTTGTGCATACAAGTACACATTTCAACTCATACGGTATGATTACGGAGTACTTAAAATCATTAGATTTGGTTAGGTGGGAATTTTGTGTCATGAATACCTTTACGAAGTACACCGTCATTCATTATGACGGTTCCCTCCCCCCAACTAAATGACGATTTTCCTCAGCATGTTTGACTGTCCTTTTGGAATATTTAATTAAATCCATAAAATCAACGGAGATGTACCTGTGGACTTACCTTAAAGTGGAGTAGTAGTAGAAATATCTGTCGTAGTATCAGCATAGCAGGTAACGACGTCAGTGAATAACATGAACAGTGAGTAACAGCAGCTACTGAGTAACAATAGCTACATAGTAACGACAATTACGGAGTAATGGCAGTTGCGGAGTAACAGAAGTTGCGGAGTAACAACATCGGCGGTGTAACAACATCGACGGTGTAGCATCAACTTCAGAGTAACAACATCAGCGGTGTAGCAGCAACTTCAGAGTAACAACAGATACGAAGTAAAAATATTTGCGGAGTAAAAGCATCGGCGGTGTAGCAGCAACTTTAGAGTAATAGCAGCTACAGAGTAACAACAATTGCGGAGTAACAACAGTTACCGAGTAACAACAGTTGCGAAGTAACAACAGTTACCAAGTAACAATAGTTGCAGAGTAACAACATTAGTGAAACAAAATATCTCTATAGCAGCACTGATGGAGTAACACACTGAATGTTACTTCCCTCCTGGCCATATTTCTTTATTATTCCTACAAAATACAAACAAGTAAGTAATAACCACATATTATCATTGTTAGACTCCTATACCAATAGGTGTCATATTTCATGATTGAATTGATGGGCTATGCAATATGTTCGTACCTTTTCTTGTTGCAAAGATTTTCCATATTGTCAAAAAATCAAAAAATTTAAAAAATGTAAAGAGGGTATACCCTAAAAGAAAAATCAAAGGGTGAAAAAATAAAATGGCCAACAAAAAGTGAAAGAAAATGAACCCCACCAAAAAACAAAAAAAAGGCCAAGGATAGTGTGCAAGCCTAAATGCCACTGCTTTTTGCTCTTATGTAATAAATTAAATTGTGTGCAATTTGTAATTTTATGCCACAATTTATGAATAATCAAACAGTTTAAGCTTGGCTAGTTCATCTTTCAATTTTATGTTTTAGAGATAGAGAATAAAATCTGACCAAACTGTTTAATCTTGGCAGATAAGTAGATAGGTAGAGTAAATAAAGGAGCTCAACAGTTTAATCTGAGCCCTTGGATGTAATAAGGTTAGAATTAGATAGATTTTCAGATGTAAAAGAAAAGTGTGATGAGGGTTTGCCAGTTTAAGTGCACCCTAATAAAGAAGAAAAATGGTAGGGTAAAGTAGGTAGGGTAGGTAGATGATGTTGCAGAATTAAATGTGATGGATAATGACTCCAAATGTGTTAAATATTTACTTTCATCACAAGTACAAAGGAAAAAACTACACTGGAAGAATTTCAAGCAAAGAAAAGTCAGATTATTAACTTCCCTTCTCATTTTTCCCTAAAAATTTCACTAATTTCCCCTAAGTACTAAGGCATTTGAAATTTGGAGGGGCTGAAGGCATTTCCTTGACTTTTGGAGGGACTGGACCCTCGGCCCAATAATTGAAAAAGCCTGAGTACTTAAAATCATTTATCATGACATTCATTCACCTCTAAAAAAAATCTTTTCCTAAGTAAAATCCCATTTTACTTAGGAAAATCATGCAATATTTCATAAAAACCCTATTCATAAAAGCATAAGTTAAATACATTACTTTGATGTTTTATACTTAGCACTTCCATTCATTTTCCATATTAATTTCTGATTTATTATTTAAAATCCTTATAAAATTTTCCCCATTTTCCCGTATTATTTTAATAATAAAATTCCAAAATAATATATATCCCGCCCCGTTGGTTGAAAAATAACCATATAATTTCTTTATTGGTTGAAATTTTCAATTAATAAATATAAACCGACCCTCTTCCGTATAAAGGGATTAATTAATCCTCATGATTAATTAATAACCTGTCCCACCAATAGAATCACCCCCGATATGATTAATTATATTATATTGTATCAGGCCCGCCTTGTTATCTTCCCGTCATCTTTATTTCCCGAAGACCGTTTGATCGACTGATCAAAGATCTACGGTTATTATCAATATCGCTGGGCATCCTCGTCCGAATGATAACGCGCGATGACCAAGCAGTTTTCTGAACAGTGCCGCGCCATGCGTCGTTAATTGTATAGAATCGCTCGCCCTCCACTGAAAACCGCCTTTCCCCAAAAGCGGTGTGATGGAAACCGCTTACCGCCTGCCTCTCGTGACGAAGCCTCCGTACTTACTAACGTCATCCATTAAAATAAAAAATAAAAAAACCCCCGCCAACCTTTGAATTTGCAAATAAAACACCAACACGCGTCATTTTCACTATTTTTTACACCGACCAGTGTCTTATGCAATGAATTTCAAAATCAACTGTCAAAGTTTGCCAACTGTTACCTTGTCGAAAAAAGTTGCAGTTGAGTAATTCAGAGTTCATCCGCCATAACCAGCACCTGTTTTCATCATTGTTTAGTTCCCGGAAAACAGGTATTTACCCGAATTCCCGCTGAACTCTAAAAAAATCCTGGTCTTGTTTTAAATTCCAAACGAAAAACTGAAACAGGGTTCAAGATTTCTATTCCTCAATTCCCAAAACTACAATTACATTCTTAAACCTGTGATTGTGCCCGTTTTTTCATCAAAACTCGAAATTAATTTCTGAATCCACAAGAACCAGAAATGGAGATTCCCGTGGCTCTGAATGTAGCACCCCTGAATTCCCCTCACAAAGATTTAGATTATCTGCCTTTAGTAGACAGAGATTTCCAAATTAAAGGCCTGGTTCTCAGTGAAAATCCCCTTCGAATTTTTTGCTACTGCAAAGATAATTACTTAAAAGGTTCAGACATTTTTGGCTTATAGGAATCCAATCTTCCCATGTATCTTCTCCCTTCAGTCCATATTTTTCTTGAGATAATCCATTACAGCCATGGAAATTATGATCCCAATCAAAGAGAAGTTTTGTCCCCGAGTCAGACCGTCCTTTTTCCCATAACTGCTCAGTCTATCAACAAGATGTTGCAATTTCAACCTGGTCAAGCCCTCACTCCCCTGTCCATGAGAGAATTACTTGAGAAATCTACCAAATTGTCCCATGAAGAGTTAAATCGTCTCTGCCAGACCTTCATGTTACCAGAACATCAGCCCAAAGGCCCTCCCCCTTATGGTTATACCTTCTTCACCGATGTGGGCAGACTTATTCTGAATATGATATCCTCTATAATGGGTTTCAATACTAGTGAGTATGTTGACCAATTAACCCTAGTATTGTTATCAATTTTTACCCCTGGACAACCCCCTGCTGTCAAGTATGATTTTGCTTCCTACATTGCAGATAAAATCCATGATCAGTTCATGAGATTAGAAAATAAAAGAGTGTTCAAGTATTCCTCTATTATATACCATCTCATGCTTTACTTTCAATCAAAGAGTTTCCCTTTCCATGTTAAAAAACTTGATGCTAAAGGTAATCCTAGGTCTGTAATCTTTTGGTCTGCCATCACTCATAATTCCCCTAATTCGCCTTATTCCTACAATGAGTTTTTTGACATATTTGTACACCCTGCAACCACCTTGTTGACAAAAGTTTCTCCTCCGAGGGTCAATAGTGAAATCTAGAAAATTCTTCAACTCTCAAAACAATATCAGATAAGTGACTGGTACCTATACCGAAATCACACAGAAATCAGAATCTATGGATGTGAGTTGTGCCCATTCAAGTTGCCAAAATATGTCCCAATGAGACTCTTTGCATTAGAGTATTTCAGACAGATGATTAATTCAGATATAATTCATTTTTTCAATGCAAAGAAAAAGGCTCAACTCAGAATTAAAAGCCAATTAGGTCCCTTTGTTTGCAACTCTAGAGATGCTGGGAAGGAAGCTGAATGAATTTTAGAAGACTATCTTAAATTACAAAAAAGTTTCTATTGGGTACCTTATGACCCAAATAGCTTTATTTGTGATAGAAGAATGAAAAAAAAACTATCACCATACATTCATCAAAGAATTCTAGAAATTGAACATTATGCCAATATGGATGAATGGATGGAAGGAAAATTGATAGAACAAGATAGTGAGCAGGTCAATGTTGAAAATGTAATGAAATACCTTGAAAAAATAGTTGACCTAGACCCTTTTGGACAGGTACAAATACCGGGTATTGGTTCTTCTTCTGCTGGGACTTCTCAGCAAAATTTACAGGAAATCAGTGCATTGGCTACAGTTGCATCTAAAGGAAAGAAGAAAGAGGCTAATATACAAGTTACAGAGAAATTTAAAATGACAGAACAACCTGAAACTTATAAAGAACATGGTCAAGTACAGATTTATCCTACTCAGACTAATGTGGCAGAAGTGTCAATTTTACAAACACCTCTTAATGTAGAAAAGGGAAAAAAGAGAGATGCTGAAGCAGCTACTCCTGTCAGCGGATCTTCTGGACAGCCTGATGTTAAAAGAAAAAAATTGAATCCTCTTCCTAAGGTGGAATCTGTTCATGAAATCCCTGATAGTCAGACGTAAGAAGAATTGGGTAGTCAACAAACATGTACAATAAGTGGGACATCTACTACTTTACAGAGAAAAGAGCTGCAGAGGTAGCAAAGTGCAGAAGTATCATATTTCAAACCACCAGTGAAAGATGCCTGGGACATTAAAAGAACATTCATAAATATAAAAGCTAGAAATGATCCTCTTAGACTTCAAGTGTACAATCAATGTTTGAAGATGGCTCCTAAGAATCAACAAAGATTGATGTTAGCCTATGACATTCAACAAGGTAAAATGATAATGAGTCACTTCAAATCCAAAGTGCAGCAACCTCAAACCGTTGCAGATTATATCAGGACTAATTTTGAAGTCTTAGCAAAGGATATTAATCCTTTGGATCAAATTGAGTTGCATAAACAGACAGGTGAAATGATTTATTCTACTCTGACAGATAAATCAATGATGACCCAGAAATTGTAGGTATATTTGGAGAATACTAATGCTCAATTAAGTCTTGAAAAAGCATCTTCTCAGGCTAAGGACAAAAGAATTAAAACTTTGGAGGAAATCATTATTGGATTGGGTCATAATCCCAAGGATGTCAAAGGTATAGAAACTTTGATCAAGAAAAAAGATGATGATATTGCAGCCTTGAGAAAACAATTGAAGACCCACAGACTGCAGAAATTATAAAGAAAAATTCTGAAGAAGAATTAATGGATTTTCTCTTAAAATCGAATGAGCAACTTAATGAAACTGAAAAAGAGCTTGGAAAGGCAATGAAAGATAAGCAGTCAAATACTCCAGCCTCTACAACTGAAATGATTGCAGGTACTACAACAACAAGTCAGCCAACAGAATTGTCAGAGGTAAATACTTCCAATTTAAGTACATAAGAGTTAATAAAGTCAATGGATGAATTGAAACTCCAAGTGATAGAGCTACAGAGAACAAAGGCGCAACTCACCACTTTGGAACAAAAATATGATCTCTCGAAGATGAATGTTGCAGACAAAACAAGAGAGGTCAACAAATTAGAAAAGTTGGTCAACAAGTTGGAAAAGGATCTCACATTGGAGAAGCCTTTAAAGGAAATAAATGAAATTCTTCGGGACAACATCATCCAGTCAATAAGAGATGTCTAGCCCTCAATTCAAATAATTCATGAACAGAATGATTTAGTCAAATTGGCTCTGGAAGAAATCCTAAGAGCAAGAGAAGAATTGGGAAACAAGCCTGAAGAAGCTGATAAACTTATCCGTTTTTTGAATACTCAGAACAAGCATCAACTTGAAGAACTTGGCATTCAAGACAGGATAGGAACAATTTTGGAAATAAAAAGAGTTTTTACCAAAAGAACTCTGATGCAGAATATAGAACAAAGGTGTTCTGATATGCAAGAAGAAATCACTGCCTTCATGAAAAGATCTGATATTTTGTTGAATAAAGGATTGCACAGTCCTTTAGTTTTAGAGGATAAATTGATGGACCTTGAAAGTTATGTTGAAAAATTGGACAAGTATGCTGACAATCAGGCCAGTGCGTCAACTAGTTCGTTAACAGCAGCATTGCCTACAGGAAAAAATCTTCATGATAGATTGGAAGATTTGTTTTATCTCGAGCATGAAGTGAAGCATTTGTTCCCAATTCAACCTAATTTCTTTAGGTATACAGAGACTGATGAAACTCTCAGAAAGCTACAAAGAACCAGAATACTGGAGGATAAATGGTGGGAATAAATGTTAGAATTTTTGTAAAAACTATCCTTCCATGAATTTTTGATTATGTACTACAGTAAGTCATAATAAAGAAGGATAAAAGAGCATCAGTGCAGTTAAAGAGTATCAGTTAAACGGAGCAGCCAGCACAGAATTACTGAAGAGGACAGTAGCAAGCCAAATCATAGGGCCTTCCTCCAGCACATTCTCAAAAGAAGGAAACAACACAACATCAGTTATTATTTTTCTTATCTACGAAACCATCTGTCTCTAGTTTATTGTAATATACTTATGAGTCATCCTAGATTATATCTCAAGTTTTTATGAGATATTTTTTGTATCTTTTTGTATAAATACTCCCTCAATCAGAGTATTAGGTGTGGATTTTTTTTAGACTTCGCTGTAACATTGACTATTTTGGAATAAAGTGCTGTTGGAGAAATTTCGCATGGCTAGCTGGATGATGAATTGATGCAGAAGACTTTTTACAGGATTCATGTGTCAGACTACGGATCAATAAGTCATCTATATCTTATGTGTTGAAGTCTTTATATTTGTTTATTATATCATCTGTGTTTCATTTCTAAATGATTAATGAAAAGGAATAAATTAGAAAGTGCTTAAGTGTAATCTGATTTAATCATTGTTATTCTAAATGTTTTCTTCTAAACTAGTTTAAACAGTGAATTCTTAATTGCTCCTGTTTTACTAGTTTAAAATTTTTGATTATTTAGTAAAGAATACTTAATTGCTCTTTATCAATAATCACTCAATTTCCCTCTTTTGAATGTGTTGAAAGATTCTTGATTGCCTTTCATCCATTTGAGTTCATTCCATTCACTTTGAGATCTATAATTGTTCCTTGTTTGATTATCTTTCCCTGTGAAACCATCTTTTAAAAAGAAACTTAATCCAGTTAAGCCATCTTTTTGACTCCATTATCCTAATGGAATAAATTACTCAATATTACCCTTAGCTATTGAATTCCATCACCCAAACTCAATAAAAACCCTTGGACTTTATAACTAGCTTGATATCTTCTAAAACAAAGCTAAATTTTACAGAGAGAGCCCTCTCTTGATACAGATTGGCTAGATTTTGTACCTAAAAGTTGGTTTGTGGTTACCTTGGACCCCTTTCCTCTTCCCAACAACTTCAAGGAAAATCTGAGTGATAACATAGTGGCGACTCCATTGGGGATCTAAATAATTTTATTGTTACTGTTGTTTACTTTATAAACTACAGACAGAGCCTGAAGTTAGCCAGGTAGCCTTTGAACTGCTTTTGCTCTGCAATTGCATAGTAAATAAATGCTACTTCATTCTATCTTCGGTCTATTTTATGAACTGAACTTTGGTTTCAAACATTTGATCAGTTCCTCTAGTTAAATAAATCTTTAAGAAAATTTAAATCCAATATCTGAAGCTTCTTAAAGAGATTGTTGAAGTTGTATTATTCATTTCATTTAAACTAAAAAACCAAAAAAAAATATCACCTAGAAAACTGGCTTCAGAAAGGACTCGTTACACTAGCGCTAATCTTGATCCAAATCCACAACCTGTGTTTGAAAATCTGAATTTGAGAAGAAACCAAAGTCAAAATACTGTGAGAAATCCAAATTTTAGAAGAAACCAAAATCAAAATACTGGAAAAATTGGTCCTGACCAAAGTATTAGGCCCCCATTCCAGGAAAATTATGTGGAAGGCTCAACTTCTGACGAACCAACTGAAGATATTCAAATAATCAATTTCACTGAACGCGAGAACGAACCAGAAATTTTCTTGACCCAAGAGGATTAAGAAGCTCATATTCTTAAGCAATTTCAAACCCGGTTAGAAGAATCATTTGAATTTAAGGAAGGTTATGATACAACCATTGACGAAGTTCACAAGTAATATAATTTGAGGAGTAGAAGAATTGATATTCCGGAAACAAGTAAACAGAAAACTACAAAATAGCCCCTCAAAGGTAAAACCAATACTACCCCTGTACATATTCTTTCTAGATCAGATCCTAATCCTGCTAACCCAATAATTGAAGATGTATCCGATACTCAACTGAATAACATACAACTTTCCAATACTGTTCCTCCCAAAGGAAATGTAGAGGAACCTCCAAAAGTTGATTCGGAAACAACTTCAGCACATATCCCCAGTCCTGAAAAGGAGAAAAATACTAAAAACACAGAAGTCAAAGAAAATCCAACTGTTCGAAACACAAGAACTCAGACTGAAAAACCTTTTAATTTGGAAGCTGAAGTAGGCAAATTAAAAATAGCTGTTGTTTTGTCTGAATTAGCTAAACATGATGTCTACCAAAGTCAAATCAATAGATCACTTAATATTACTGGAAGTGATGATTCAGTAAATGTTTTTGATGATCAACCTAGATTATTATTTGGCCCTGAAGTAAATGGAAAACCAGGAAGTGGAGGAACTCCTCCATTCTATGTGAGAGTGAATATACATGACAAAATACTTGATAATGCCATGCTTGATTCTGGGGCATCTCAAAATCTAATGCCCAAGGCTGTAATGGAAATATTAAATCTAGACATCACCAGACCATACAAAGATATTATTTCTTTTGATTCAAGTCAGGTGAAATGTTTAGGACTAATCAAAGATTTGTGTGGTACATTGGTTCAATACCCTGCGAAAACCATTTTGATGGATATAGTAGTAGCAGATATTCCTCCAAAATATGGTATGCTATTGTCGAGATCTTGGGGTGCAAAGCTCAGAGGATCTATTCAATTAGACATGTCATATGCTACTATTTCAGTGTTCGACCAACCTAAGAGACTATACAGAGAAACCTTGATGAAATATGAAGTCAGTAGTCAGGAGAAACCTGAAAATTTCCCCATCTACTCAGTACACTCTGATATGGACTCATTTATTCTCTATAATGCTGAATCTGATCTTCCCACTGAACTAGAAATATCAGCAACAGAACCAAAAGAAACTACAAATAAATCTAGTGTTCAAATCCAAGAAATCTCTGAGGAAAAAGAAACATCAGAAACCCAAGAAAAACTAGAAGAAAGTAAAAAATCAGATCTCACTGTTAATAAAGTTCCTGAAACGCCTGATATCAATTATGAACATGAAATTATTTGGCATTTAGAATTTGATGGTTTAGTTAATAAGTTAGGAGCAGGAGCTGGAATTTGGATACATAACCTTGAAAATGATCATGCTGAAGGCCATGCTTACAGATTGAACTTTAAATGCACTAATAATATGGCAGAATATGAAGCTCTTTTGTTAGGGCTAAAACTTGTCAAAAAATTAAGGGCAATTAGAGTATCTATCATAGGATATTCTGATTTAATCATTGAACAGATCAATGGTGACTTTCTCACAAAAGATCCCAGATTAAGAGAATATAGAGGAACAGTTGTAGAGATTTTCAATACTTTTCTACAGGCTCAGCTTGCTAAAATCCCAAGAAAACAAAATTTGCATGCTCATAGCCTCACAATGTTTGCTAGAACTTGTAAATTACCTTTCAAACCTAATCATTAGTTCATAGCTGAGATTAGACACAGACCTGCTATACCAGAAAATTTTAAGAATTGGAAAGTGTTTGTAAATGACAATCAGATTAACAATTTTCTGACTTTAGAGAATGAATTTTCTAACAGTAACATATATGAAGATACAATCATTGAATCTGATCAAATAAATGAACAAGAAACAGATATTTGTGAAGAAAGTGCAACTCAAATGCTTCATCCAACGAAGTTCACCAAAAAAGAAATGCAGGACCTTAAACAAATGGAGGTTGATGAAATTATAGAAGATGAATATGAAATCATTAATTTGAAAGATAATCATTTGCCTAAAGGATTAAATCCTTTGGAAAATCTTTTCGACTCTAATGATATTCCAAAGAAACCCAAAATGGAACCATTGAAAGCAGATATTGAGGAATATAATCTGGGAACTGAAGAAAATCCTAAAATAATAAAATTATCTAAATCTTTGCCTCCCGATCAAAAACTAAAATATGTTGAACTAATAAGAGAATTCCAAGATGTCTTTGCCTGGAGTTATGAAGATTTGAAATCATATGATACCTCTATAATTCAACATACAATACCTCTGAAAGAAGATCAGAAACCATTTAAACATAAACTCAGAAGAATCAACCCTGTACTATTGCCTTCAATTGAAAAAAAGATCAAACGAATGTATGAAGCAGGGATAATTGCTCCTATTAGATTTTCAGAGTGGGTGTCTAACTTAGTCCCTACTAGGAAGAAAACTGGAGAGATCAAATTATGTGTTGATTTAAGAAATGTAAATAAGGTTTCTTTGAAGGATAATTATCCTTTGCCCAAAATGGATCACATTTTGCAAAGGGTAGTAGGTGCTTCAAGGATTTCTCTTTTAGATGGGTTCTCAGGATACAACTAGATTCTGTTTCATCCTGAAGACCAAGAAAAAATAGCTTTTACAACACCATGGGGTACTTTCAAGTACGTTAAAATTCCATTTGGGCTCAAAAATGCTGGTGCAACCTTCCAAAGAGCAATGGAAATTGCGTTTGCAAAAGAAATTCATGACTTTCTTGTTATATATCTGGATGATTTAACTATTTTTTCTAAATCAGATCAGCAACATTTGGACCATCTCAAACAAGTATTCATTAAATGCAGAAATTATGGTATCTCTTTGAATCCAAAAAAGTCCTTGTTTGGTCTTGAAGAAGGTAAACTATTGGGCCATATTATTTCCAAAGATGGCATCAGAATTGATCTTGCTAGAATAGAAGCTATATTGCAGATACCTCATCCCAGAAATATCAAAGAACTTCAATCTTTCATAGGAAAAATCAATTTTTTGAGAAGATTCATATCTAGTTTAGTTGAATTAATTATATTGCTTACTAACATGTTAAGAAAGGATTCAAGTATTAAATGGACAGTAGAAGCCAAACAGACATTTGAAGAAATTAAAATGGCTTTGACTAGAACACCAGTTCTTACCAGTCCACAATTTGATAGAGAGTTCATAATATTTTCATTTGCATCAGAACATACTGTAGCAACTGTTTTATTACAAAAGGATGATCAAGGATGTGAAAAACCTATAGCATTTTTTAGTAAAGCACTAAGGGATGCATCATTAAAATACAACATCATGGAAAAACAAGATTTTGCACTTGTAAAAGCTATTAAAGATTTTAGAATCTATATATTGTATTCCCATGTGATAGCCTATGTACCAAATGCTATTGTCAAGGACATCTTAACTCAAGATGGAATTGAGGGAAAAAGAGGTAAATGGATTGCTACCATATTAGAGTATGATATTGAGATAAAACCTACAAAAATGATAAAAGGACAGGGATTGGCTCAACTCATGACATAAACAAATTGCCAAGCCCTGGATATTAATGAACCAGATAACGAACAGGAGATGGTGACTCCATAAATCATCCAGGCCTTCTTAGATTCAACTTGGTATGCTGATATAATTTATGTATTGTTAAACGTGCAAGCTCCTCCAGGGTTATCCAGAACAAAAAAGAGTTTTTAAAAATGACATCTTTGAAGTATTGTGTTTTAGATAATGTTCTCATTTGGAAAAATCATGATGGTATTCTATTGAATTGTTTGTTAAAAGATGAAGCTGACAAGGCTCTCAATGAATTCCATGCAGGAGACTGTGGTGGACACCTTTATTGGAAATCAACTGCAGATAAGATCCTAAGAGCTGGATTTTATTGGCCAACCTTGTTTTCTGATGTAAATAAATTTTTCACTGCTTTCCATAAATGTCAAATTTTTGAAGGCAAGAGAAAATTATTACCTTTACCCTTGAAACCATTTTCTACTGAAAAAACTTTCCAACAATGGGGCTTGGATTTCATTGGAGAAATCCATCCTCCTTCTTCTGTCCAACACAAATGGATCCTCACTGCCAAAGATTATTTTACTAAATGGATAGAAGAAATTCCTTCCAGACAAGCCAATGACTCTGTGATCATAGGATTCCTAGAAACCAATATACTTTCAAGATTTGGTTGTCCTAAGAAAATTATAACTGATAATACTACTCATGCCTTCAAATATAAGAAGATGATAAGTTTCTATAATAAATATCATATCACTTTAGGCCATTCCACAACCTATTACCCTCAGGGTAATGGACTGGCTGAATCCTCCAACAAGAGTCTCATCAATATTACTAAGAAATTATTGGAGTAAAATAAGAAAAATTGGCACAAGAAACTTATAAATGCACTATGGGCAGACAGAATCACCACCAAAAAATATATTGGGACCAGTCCTTATGAGTTAGTCTATGGTATTGAGGCTGTATTTCCTTCATCTTTAGGAGTTCCTGTTATGAAATTACTTCAAGAAGCTCAGGTTGAAACAAATGATATTCAAAGGAGAATAAATCAAACTATCAATTTGTAGCAAATTACCAGAGAAGAATTTTATCAAAGATCCCAAGTATTACAGGAGAAACTAAAGAAGATATTTGAAAAAAATACCAAGGTGGAAGATTTTCAATTGGGAGACAAAGTTTTGAGATGGGATTCCAGAAGAGAGGATAAGGGAAAACATGGGAAGTTTGATTTCCTGTGGAAAGGACCTTACATTATTCATGCTTTACAAGGAAATAATACATATTTTTTGAAAAACTTGGATGGTACAGAAACTGAAGAAGGACCAGTTACTGGTCGAATGTTGAAACACTACTTTGATACTATTTACTAGGATATCCTGATTTTTTAACATGTACATACTATATCTTTTGTAATGAATCAGTTTGGATTGGATAGTAACCTGCTGGAGTTGAAGCCCGAAGTGAAGGCCCCAAGCTTCAGAAGTATTACTGTCATACGTACAATAAAGCAATAAGAAGAAGAATATTTCATGGTTCAGTCAAAATTATTCTGAGGGCAACTGACCTGTTGTTCTTGACTTTTCACCAGGAAAAGTCATCCCCAAGTGGAGCTAGTGTTATGCTCCTATACCAATAGGTGTCATATATCATGATTGACTTCATGGGCTATGTAATATGTTCATACCTTTCTTTGTTGAAAAGTTTTTCCATATTGTTTAAAAAAAAAAAAAAAAAAATCAAAAAAATTAAAAAATGTAAAGAGGATATACCCTAAAAGAAAAATCAAAGGGTGAAAACAATAAAAATGGCCCAAAAAAGTAAAAGAAAATGAACCCCACCAAAAGAAAGGCCAAGGAAAGTGTGCAAGTCTAAATGCCACTACTTTTTTTCTCTTTGTAATAAATAAAATTGTGTGCAACTTGTATCTTATGCCACAATTTATGAATAGTCAAAAAGTTTAAGCTTGGCTAGTTCATTTTTCAATTTTATGTTTTAGAGATAGAGAATAAAATCTGACCAAACAGTTTAATCTTGGCAGATAAGTAGTTAGGTAGAGTAAATAAAAGGAGCTCAACTATTTAATCTGAGCCCTTTGATGTAATAAGGTTAGAATTAGATAGATTTTCAAATGTAAAAGAAAAAGTGTGATAAGGGTTTGCCAGTTTAAGTGCACCATAATAAAGAAGAAAAAATGGTAGGGTAAAGTAGATAGGGTAGGTAGATGTTGTTGCAGAATTACATGTGATGGATAATGATTCTAGAAGTGTTAAATCTTTACTTTCATCACAAGTGCAAAGGAAGACAATACACTGGAAGAATTTCAAACAAAGCAAAGTCAGATTATTAACTTCCCTTCTCATTTTTTTCCCTAAAAAGTTTCACTAATTTCCCCTAAGTACTAAGGTGTTTAAAAATTAGAGGGGCTTAAGGCATTTCCTTGACTTTTGGAGGGACCGGACCCTCGGCCCAATAATTGAAAAAGCCTAAGTACTTAAATTCATTCATCATGACATTCATTCACCTCTAAGAAATCATTTTCTAAGTAAAATCTCATTTTACTTAGGAAAATCATGCAATATTTCATAAAAACCTTCCTCATACAAGAATAAGTTAAATACATTACCTTAATGTTTACACTTAGTGCTTCTTTCATTTTTTCATATTAATTTCTAATTTTATTATTTAAATCCCCATACAAATAAACATTTTTCCCGTATTATTTTAATAATTTCCTATAAACTATATATTCCACCCATTGGTTGAAAAACAACTATATAACTTTAATTAATTGGTTAAATTTACAATTAATAAACCAATCCGACCTCCCCGCCATATCAATAAGGGTTAATTAATCCTTATGATTAATTAATAACCTGTATTTGCCAATAGAATCACCCCCAATATGATTAATTATATTAAATCACATTGGGCCCGCCTTGTTATCTTTCTGCCATTTTCCTTTCCCAAAGACCGTCAGATCAACTCCTCTCAGATCTATGGTTATTACTCGTATCGCTAGCCATCCACCACGTCCGAACGATAACGCGCGATGGCCAAGTGGTTTTCTGGATCATACAGTGCCACGCATCGTGTATCATATGGAATCGCTCGCCCTCCGCTGAAAACCGCCCTCCCTCAAAAGCGGTGTGATGGAAACCGCTTACCGCCTGCCTCCCCTGACGAAACCTTCGTACCTGCTGACGTCATCCATTAAAAAATTAAAAACCTGCCAACCTTTTGACTTTATGAATAAAACAAATGTGCTCGCGTCATTTTCATTGTTCTATGACCAGAGTCTCACGCAGAAAACTCAAAAATCAACTGTCGAAGCCATCAACTGCCACCTTGTCAAGGAAAATTGAAGCCGAGCATTAAGAATTCATCTGCCATAGCTAATACTTGTTTTAATTACTGTTCATTTCCCAGGATAACAGGTATTTACCTCAATTCCCGTCAAACTCTGTAAAAAACTAGGTTTTTGTTTTGAATTTTATAAGAAAACTGAAACAGAGTTCAGAATAGTTCCCAAAATTGCATTTGCCTGTGATTGTGCCCATTTTTCATAAAAAACCCCGAATTCATTTCTGAATCCACAAGAACCAAAATGGAGATTCCCGTGGCACTAAATTTCACGCCCCTAAATGCCTCTCACAGAGATTTAGATTATCTGCCTTTAGTAGATAGAGATTTCCAAATTAAAGACTTGGTTCTCAGTGAAAATCCCCTTCGAATTTTTTCTCACTGCAGAGATAATTACTTGAAAGGTGCTGATATTTTTGGATTATGGGAATCCAATCTTCCCATGTACCATCTTCCCTCAGTCCACATTTTCCCTGAGATAATCCATTACTGTCATGCAAACTATGATCCCAATCTAAGAGCAGTTTTGTCCCCAAGTCAGACTATCATTTTTCCCATAACTTCTCAGTCTATCAATGAGATGTTGCAATTTCAACCTGGTCAAGCCCTCACTCCCCTTTCCATGGGAGAATTACTTGAGAAATCCACTAAATTGTCCCATGAAGAGTTAAATAGTCTCTGCCAGGCCTTCATGTTACCAGAACATCAGCCCAAAGGCCCTCCCCCTTATGGTTATACCTTCTTCACTGATGTGGGCAGACTTATTCTAAATATGATATCCTCAATAATGGGTTTCAATACTAGTGATTATGTTGACTAATTAACCCTAGTATTGTTGTCTATTTTCACCCCTGAACAGCCCCCTGCTATCAAGTATGATTTTGCTTCCTACATTGCAGACAAAATCCATGATCAGTTCATGAGATTAGAGAATGAAAAAGTATTCAAGTATTCTTCTGTTATTTATCATCTCATGCTTTATTACCAATCTGAAAGTTTCCCTTTCCATGTCAAAAATCTTGATGCTAAAGGAAATCATAGGTCAGTTATCTTTTGGTCTGCCATTACTCATAATTCCCCTGATTCCACTTATTCCTACAATGAGTTTGTTGACCTATTTATACACCCTACAACCACCTTGTTGATAGGAGTTTCTCCTCCAAGGGTCAACAGTGAAATCAAGAAATTTCTTCAACTTTCAAAGAAATATCAGATAGGTGACTAGTACCTATACCAAAATCACACAGAAATCAGAATATATGGATGTGAATTATGCCCATTCAAGTTGCCAAAATATGTCCCAATGAGACTCTTTGAATTAGATTATTTCAGGCAAATGATCAATTCGAATATAGTTCATTTTTTTAATGCAAAGAAAAAGGCTCAACTTAGGATTAAAAGTTAGCTAGGTCCCTTTGTCTGCAACTCTATAGATGCTGGAAAGGAAGCTGAAATAATATTAGAATATTATCTTAAATTACAAAAAAGTTTCTACTAGGTACCTTATGACCCAAATAGCTTCATTTGTGATAGAAGAATGAAAAATAAACTATCACTATACATTCATCAAAGAATCCTAGAAATTGAACAGTATGCCAATAGGGATGAATGGATGGAAGGGACATTGGTAGAACAGGATAGTGAGTAGGTCAATGTTGAAAATGTAATGAAATACCTTGAAAAAATACTTGACCTAGACTCTTTTGGATAGGTACAAATACCAGGTATTGGTTCTTCTTCTGCTGGGATTTCTCAGCAAAATTTATAGGAAATCAGTGCATTGGCTACAGTGGCATCTAAAGGAAAAGAGAAAGAGGTTGATATCCAAATTACAGAAAAAATTACAATGAAAGAACAACCTCAGACTTCTAAATAACAGGGTCAAGTACAGATTCCTCCTACTCATACCAATGTGGCAGAAGTGTCAATTTTACAAACTCCTCTTAATGTAGAAAAGGGAAAAAAGAGAGATGTTGAAGCAGTTACTCCTATCACTGGATTTTCTAGACAACCTAATGTTAAAAGACAAAAATTGAATCCTCTTCCAGAAGTGGAATCTGTTCATGAAGTCCCTGATATTCAAACACAATAAGAATTGGGTAGTCAGCAAACAGGTTCAATCAGTGGGACATCCACTACTTTACAGAGGAAAGAACTGCCAAGGCAACAAAGTGCAGAAGTGTCATCTTTCAAACCACCAGTGAAAGATGCCTGGGACATTAAAAGAAAATTCATAAACATAAAGGCTAGAAATGATCCTCTCAGACTTCAAGTGTACAATCAATGTTTGAAGATGTCTCCTAAGAATCAACAGAGATTGATGTTAGCATATGACATTCAACAAGGTAAAATGATAATGAATCACTTCAAACCCAAAGTGCAGCAACCTCAAACCGCTGAAGATTATATCAGGACTAATTTTGAAGTCTTAGCAAAGGATATCCATCCTTTAGATTAAATTGAGCTTCATAAATAGACAGGTGAGATGATTTATTCTACTCTAACGGATAAATCAATGATGACCCAGAAATTGCAAGATTCTTTGGAGAATACTAATGCCCATCTAAGTCTTGAAAAAGCATCTTCTCAGGCTAAGGACAACAAGATTAATACTTTGGAGGAAATTATTATTAGTTTGGGTCATAATCTCAAGGATGTCAAAGGTATAGAAGCCTTGATCAAGAAAAAAATGATGATATTGCAGCCTTGAGAAAACAATTGAAGTTACCAGCCTCTAGACACCCACAGACTGCAGAAATCATAAAACAAAATTCTGAAGAAGAATTAATGGACTTGCTCTTAAAACTGAATGAGAAACTTAATGAAACAGAAAAAGAGCTTGAAAATGCATTGAAAGATAAGCATTCAAATACTCCAGCCTCTACAACTAAAATGATTGCAGGTACTACAACAACAGGTTAGCCAACAGGTCAGCCAACAGAATTGTCACAAGTACATACTTCCAATTTAAGTACAGAAGAGTTAATAAAGTCAAAGGAAGAAATGAAACTCCAAGTGACAGAGCTACAAAGAACAAAGGTACAACTCACTGCTTTGGAACATAAATATGATCTCTCGAAAATGAATGTTGCAGATAAAACAAGAGAGGTCAAAAAATTGGAAAAGTTGGTCAGCAAGTTAGAAAAGGATCTTACATTGGAGAAGCCTTTAAAGGAAATAAATGAAATTCTTTGGGAAAACATCATCCAGTCAATAAGAGATGTCTGGCCCTCAATTCAAATAATGCATGAACAAAATGACTTAGTCAAATTAGCTATAGAAGAAGTCCTAAGAGCAAGAGAAGAATTGGGAAACAGGCCTGATGAAGCCAATGAACTCATCCATTTTCTAAATACTCAGAACAGGCAGCAACTTGAAGAACTTGGCATTCAAGACAGGACAAGAACCATTTTGGAAATAAAAAGAGTTTTTACCAAAAGAACTCTGATGCAGAATTTAGAACGAAGATGTTCTGATATGCAAGAAGAAATTACTGCCTTCAGAAAAAGATTTGATATTTTGTTGAATAAAGGATTGCCCAGTCCTTTAGTTTCAGAAGATAAATTGATGGACCTGGAAAGTTATGTTGAAAAATTATACAAGCATGCTGACAATCAGGCCAGTACCTCAACTAGTTCATCAACAACAGCATTGCCTACAGGAAAAAGTCTTCATGATAGATTGGAAAATTTGTTTTATCTTGAGCATGAAGTAAATCATTTGTTCCCTGTTCAATCTACTTTCTTTAGGTATACAGATACTAATGAAACTCTCAGAAAGTTGCAAAGAACCAGAATACCTGAAGATAAATGGTGGGAAGAAATGTTAGAACTTTTGTAAAAAACTGTCCTTACATGAATTTTTGATTATGTACTATAGTAAGTCATGATAAAGGAGGATAAAAGGATGACTAAAGGTCAAAGTGTATCAAATCAGTCAAAGAGTATCAGTTAAACGAAGCAGCCAGCACAGAATTACTGAAGAGGACAGCAATAAGCCAAATCATAGGGCCTACCTCCAGCACATTCTTAAAAGAAGGAAACAGCACAACATCAGTTACCATTTTTCTTATCTACAAGACCATCTGTTTCTATTTTATTTTAATATACTTATGAGTCATCCTAGATTATATCTCAAGTTGTTATGAGATATTTTTTGTAACTTTTTGTAAAAATACTCCCTCAATCGGAGTATTCAGGGTGGAATTTTTAGACTTTGCTGTAACATTGACTATTTGGAATAAAGTGTTGTTGGAGAAATTTTTTGTGGCTAGCTGGATGAGGAATTGATGCGAAAGACTTTTTACAGGATTCATGTGTCAGACTAAGGATCAATAAGTCATCTATCTCTTATGTGTTGAAGTCTTTATATTTGTTTACTATATCATTTGTGTTTCATTTCTGAATAATTAATGAAAAGGAATAAATCAGAAAGTACTTAAGTATAATATGATTTTAATCATTATTGTTCTAAATGTTTTCTTCTAAACTGGTTTAAATAGTGAATTCTTAATTGCTCATGTTTTCTTGGTTTAAGCATTTTGATTATTTAGTGAAGAATACTTAACTTCTCTTTATTAACAATCACTCAATTTCTCTCTTTCAAACTTGTTGAAGGATTCTTAATTGCCCTTCATCCATTTGAGTTTCATCCCATTCACTTTAAGATCTATAATTGTTCCCTGTTTGATTATCTTGCCCTGTGAAACCATCTTTTGCTAAGAGACTTAATCCAGTTAAGTTATCCTTTTTTACTCCATTATCCCAATGGACTAAACTACTCAATCTTGCCCTCAGCTATTGAATTCCACCACCCAAACTCAATCAAATGCTTGGACTTTATAACTAGCCTGATATCTTCTAAAACAAAGCTAAATTTTACAGAGAGAGCCCTCTCTGGGTACGTATTGGCTAGATTTTGTACCTAAAATTTTGTTTGTGGTTACCTCGGACCCCTTTCCTCTTCCCAACAACTTCAAGGAAAATCTGAGTGATAACATAGTGGCAACTCCACTGGGACCTGAATAATTTTATTGTTACTATTGTTTACTTTATAAGCTACAGACGGAGCCTGAAGTTATCCAAGTAGCCTTTGAACTACTTTTGCTCTGCAATTGCATAGTAAATAAATGCTACTTCAGTCTATCTCCGGTCTAGTTTATGAACTGAACTTTGGTTTCAGAAATTTGATCATTTCCTCTAGTTAAATAAATCTTTAAGAAAATTTAAATCCAATATCTGAAACTTCTTAAAGAGATTATTGAAGTTGTATTGCTCATTTCATTTAAACCAAAAAACCAAAAATATCACTTAGAAAACTGGCTTCAGAAATGACTCGTTACACTAGGGCTAATCCTGATCCAAATCCACCACCTGTGTTTGAAAATCCGAATCTGATTCCCAGAATTCTTAGAAGACAAGATAGTCAAGAAAGCTTTGGAAGTTCTCGACCTCTCTATAGATCTATATCCTGTCCTATGAAGTGGATCTATCTTGAGGACGAACCATTTGATGAGTAGTTTGAAACATCTTTATTTGTAAATTTTTCTAAATCTGAGTTGTCCAATTTGGTTCCAGACCCAGTATTTCTTGAATATTTACAATTTGAATTTGTTACTTCACATCTTGATAAGCATTTACGAAATTCCATACAATCTGAGTTTACCTCTGAAGAAACTTCAAATATTTCTGTGATTACTTCAGCTTCTCCCAGTTCATCATCATTTCCCCAAACATCTCAACCCCAAACTACCCATTCTACTCCCCCATCCACCACTCATATACCAACCTCACCTATTATTACATCACTACCTCTTCCAATGGCAAATAGATATGCTCCCTTAAGATTACCTGCTAATCTAGGGGCTATGCCCCAAGACTACCAAAGTAAGATCACTCCTTTTGATGGTTCTGGTACTTACATTGCACAACAGCATACTAAGAAGATGACTGATTATTTTGAAATTTATGAAATAGATGTTGATGATGTAAGAATGAGAATTTTTGTCCAAAGTCTTACTGGAGAAGTCAGAACCTGGTTTAGAGCCCTTCCTGCAAACAATGTTGCTGACATACCCACCCTTTATAGAACATTTTTAAACAGATGGGAAAAGAAGAAAGATCCTCTTCAAATCATATTAGACTTTGGAAAACTAAAGAGAGGACCAAATGAGACTGTGCAAGATTATGTCACCAGGTTCAATGAGGCTTACAATGTTGTTCCCCAAAATCTTAGACCTCCTCCAGATTCAGTATTAATCAAATTTCCTGATGGATTTGATTCTGATATAGCGTATCAGCTTAGGGAAAGAGCTCCTCACACTTTAGAAGAAATGCAAAGTATAGTTGTTAGCGTTGAAGCTAACCTGATAGAGAAACAAGCTAGAGCCAGAGCTGAAAGGAGAATGCCTGTAAATGAAGAACCCACAGCTTTTGAAAAGAAACTCGATGCTATTATCAAAGGGATGGAAAGACTAAGAGATAGAGTAGAAATCATTGAAAATAATAAAGCTCCTTGGGATGGTCAACCTAGCAATACTGTGATAAATCCGAACTTTAGAAGAAACCAAAATCAAAATACTGGAAAAACTAGTCCTGACCAAAATATTAGGCCCCCTTTCCAGGAAAATTATGTCGAAGGCTCAAATTCTAAAGAACCAACTAAAGATGTTCAAATAAATAATGTCACTAAAGGTGAAAATGAACCAGAAATTTTCTTGACCCAAGAGGATCAAGAGGCTCATATTCTTAAGCAATTTCAAACCTAGTCAGGAGAATCATTTGACTTTAAGGAAGGATATGATACAGTCATCTACGAAGTTCATAATCAATACAATTTGAAGAGTAGAAGAGTTGATGTTCCAGAAACAAGTAAACAGAAAACTGCAAAACATCCCTTCAAAGGTAAAATTAATACTACCCCTGTAAATATTCTTGCTAGATCAGATCCTAATCCTGCTAACTCAATAATTGAAGATGTATCCGAAACTCAACTGAATAACAGAAAACTTTCCAATACTCTTCCTTCCAAAGGAAATGTAGAGGAACCTCTAGAAGTTAATTCGAAAACAACTTCAGCGCACAACCCCACTCCTGAAAAGGAAAAAAATATTGAAAACATAGAAAAAGACAATCCAACTGTTCGAAATACAAGGGCTCAAACCGAGAAACCTTTTAATCTGGAAGCTGAAGTAGGCAAAATAAATATAGTTGTTCCATTGTCTGAATTAGCTAAACATGATGTCTACAGAAGCCAAATTCATAAATCACTCAATATTACTAGAAGTGATGATTCAGTAAATGTTTTTGATGATCAACCTAGATTATTATTTGGCCCTGAAGTAAATGGAAAACCAGAAAGTGGAGGAACTCATCCATTTTATGTGAGTTTGAATATACATGATAAAATACTTCATAATGCCATGCTTAATTCTAGGGCATCTCACAATCTAATGCCCAAGGCTGTAATGGAAAGACTAAACTTAGACATCACCAGACCTTACAAAGATCTTTTTTCTTTTGATTCAAGTCAGGTGAAATGTTTAGTACTAATCAAATATTTGTGTGTTACTTTGGTTCAATACCCTGCGAAAACAATTTTCATGGATATAGTAGTAGCAGACATTCCTCCAAAATATGGTATGTTGTTGTCTATATCCTTGGGGTGCAAAACTTGGAGGATCTCTTCAATTAGACATGTCATATGCTACTATTTCAGTATTCGGCCAACCTAAGAGACTATACAGAGAAACATTGATGAAATATGTAGTTAGTAGTTAGGAGAAACCTGAAAATTTTCCTATCTACTCAGTACACTCTGATATGGACTCATTTATTCTCTATAATGCTGAAACTGATCTTCCCACTGAACTAAAAGCACCAGCAATAGAACCAAAAGAAACTACAAATCAAAAATCCAGTGTTCAAATCCAAGAAATCTCTGAAGAAAAAGAAACATCAGAAACCCAAGAAAAACCAGAAGAAAGTAAAAAATCAGATCTCACTGTTAAGAAAGTTCCTGAAACGCCTGATACAAATTATGAACATGAAATTCTTTGGAATTTAGAATTTGAAGGTTCAGTTAATAAGTTAGGAGCAGGAGCTAGAATTTGGATACATAACCTTGAAAATGATCATGCTGAAGGTCATGCTTACAGACTGAACTTTAAATGCACTAATAATATCGCAGAATATGAAGCTCTTTTGTTAGGGCTTAAACTTGTAAAAAATTTAGGGGCAATTAGAGTATCTATCATAGGAGATTCTGATTTAATCATTCAACAGATCAATGGTGAATATTCGACAAAAGATCCCAGATTAAGAGAATATAGAGGAACAGTTGTAGAAATTCTCAATACTTTTCTACAGGCTCAACTTCCCAAAATCCCTAGAAAACAAAATCTGCATGCTCATAGTCTTGCAATGTTTGCTAGCACTTGTAAATTACCTTTTGAACCTAATCATCAATTCACAGCTGAGATTAGACACAAACCTGCTATACCAGACAATTTTAAGAATTGGAAAGTGTTTGTAAATGATAACCAGATTAAAAAAAATTTTACTTTAGAGAATGAATTTTCTAACAGTAGCATAGATGAAGATACAGTCATTGAATATGATCAAATAAATGAACAAGAAACAGACATTTCAAAATAAAGTGCAACTCAAATGCTTCATCCAACGAAGTTCACCAAAAAAGACATGCAGGACCTCAAACAAATGGAGGTTGATGAGATTATAGAAGATGAATCTAAAATCATTAATCTAAAAGATAATCATTTGCCTAAAGGATTAACTCCTTTGCAAGATCTTTTTGACTCTAATGACATTCCACTAAAACCCAAAATGGAACCATTGAAAGCTGATATTGAGGAATACAATCTAGGAACTGAAGAAAATCCTAAAATAATAAATTTATCTAAATCTTTGCCTCTAGATCAAAAATCAAAATATGTTGAACTAATAAAATAATTCCAGGATGTCTTTGCCTGGAGTTATGAAGATTTGAAATCATATGATACCTCTATAATTCAACATACAATACCTCTAAAACCAGATCAGAAACCATTTAAGCAAAAACTCAGAATAATCAACCCTGTATTGTTGCCTTCAATTGAAAAGGAAATCAAATGAATGTATGAACCAGGGATAATTTCTCCTATTAGGTTTTCAGAGTGGGTGTCTAACTTAGTCCCTACTAGAAAGAGAACTGGAGAGATTAGATTATGTGTTGATTTAAGAAATGTTAATAAGGTTTCTTTGAAGGATAATTATCCTTTGCCCAAAATGGATCACATTTTGCAAAGGATAGTAGGTGCTTCAAGGATTTCTCTTCTAGATGGGTTCTCAGGATACAACCAGATTCTGGTTCATCCTAATGACCAGGAAAAAGTAGCTTTTACAACACCATGGGGTACATTCAAATACGTCAAAATGCCATTTTGGCTCAAAAATGCTGGAGCAACCTTCCAAAGAGCAATGGACATTGTGTTTGCGAAAGAAATTCGTGACTTTCTTGTTATATATCTGGATGATTTAACTGTTTTTTCTAAATCAGATCAGCAACATTTGGACCATCTCAGACAAGTATTCATAAAATGGAGAAATTATGGTATCTCTTTGAATCCAAAAAAGTCCTTATTTGGTCTTGAAGAAGGTAAACTCTTGGGTCATATCATTTCCAAAGATGGTATCAAAATTGATCTTGCCAGAATAGAAGCCATATTGCAGATACCTCATCCCAGAAATATCAAAGAACTGCAAGCTCTCATAGGAATTTTTTTTTTTTAAGAAGATTCATTTATAGTTTAGCTGAATTAATTAGATTGCTTACTAACATGTTAAAAAAGGATTTGAGTATTAAATGGACATTAGAAGCCAAACAAGCATTTGAAGAAATTAAAATGGCTTTGACTAGAACACCAGTTCTTACTAGTCCACAATTTGATAGGGACTTCATAATATTTTCATTTGCATCAGAACATACTGTAGCAACTGTTTTATTACAAAAAGATGATCAAGGATGTGAAAAACCTATAGCCTTTTTTAGTAAAGCACTAAGAGATGCATCCTTAAAATACAACATCATGGAAAAACAAGCTTTTGCACTCATAAAAGCCATCAAAGATTTTAGAATCTATATATTATATTCCCATGTGATAGCTTATGTCCCAAATGTTGTTGTCAAGGACATCTTAACTCAAGATGGAATTGAGGGCAAAAGAGGTAAATGGATTGCTACCATATTAGAATATGATATTGAAATAAAACCTACAAAACTGATAAAAGGACAGGGATTGGCTCAACTCATGACCGAAAAAAATTTCCAAGCCCTGGATATTAATGAACTGGATGACGAACAGGAGATGGCGACTCCACAAATCAGCCAGGCCTTCTTAGATTCACCTTGGTATGCTGATATAGTTTATCTATTGTTAAACCTGCAAGCTCCTCCAGGGTTATCCAGAACAAAAAAGAGGTTTTTAAAAATGGCATCTTTGAAGTATTGTGTTTTAGATAATGTTCTTTTTCGGAAAAATCATGATGGTATTCTATTGAATTGTTTGTTAAAAGATGAAGCTGACAAGGCTCTCAATGAATTCCATTCAGGAGACTGTGGTGGACACATTTATTGGAAATCAACTGCAGATAAGATCCTAAGAGCTGGATTTTATTGGCCAATCTTGTTTTCTGATGTAAAGAAATTTGTCACTGCTTGCCATAAATGTCAAATTTTTGAAGGCAAGAGAAAATTATTACCTTTACCCTTGAAACCAATTTCTACTAAAAAACCTTTCCAACAATGGGGCTTGGATTTCATTGAAGAAATCCATCCTCCTTCTTCTGGCCAACACAAATGGATCCTCACTGCCACAGATTATTTTACTAAATGGATAGAAGCAATTCCTTCCAGACAAGCCAATGACTCTATGATCATAGGATTCCTAGAAACCAATATACTTTCAGGATTGGTTGTCCTGAAAAAATTATAACTGATAATGTTGTTGCCTTCAAATCTAAGAAGATGATAAGTTTCTGTAATAAATATCATATCACTTTAGGCCATTCCACAGCCTATTACCCTCAGGGTAATGGACTGGCTGAATCCTCCAACAAGAGTCTCATCAATATTATTAAGAAATTATTGGAGGAAAATAAGAAAAATTGGCACAAGAAACTTATAAATGCACTATGGGCAGACAGACTCACCACCAAAAAATCTATTGGGACCAGTCCTTATGATTTAGTCTATGGTATTGAGGTTGTATTTCCTTCATCTTTAGGAGTTCCTGTTATGAAATTACTTCAAGAAGCTCAGGTTGAAACAAATGGTATTCAAAGGAGAATAAATCAAACTATCAATTTGCAGCAAACCAGAGAAGAATTTTATCAAAGATCCCAAGTATTACAGGAGAAACTAAAGAAGATATTTGACAAAAGGACCAAGGCAGAAGATTTTCAATTGGGAGACAAAGTTTTGAGATGGGATTCCAGAAGAGAGGATAAGGGAAAATATGTGAAGTTTGATTTCCTGTGGAAAGGACCTTACATTATTCATGTTTTACAAGGAAATAATACATATTTTTTGAAAAAATTGGATGGTACAGAAACTGAAGAAGGACCAGTTAATGGTAGAATGTTGAAACACTACTTTGATCCTATTTACTAGGATATCCTTATTTTTTAACATGTACATACTACATCTTTTGTAATGCATCAGTTTGGATTGGATAGTAAGGCCCTAAGCTTCAGAAGTATTACTGTCATACATACAATAAAGCAACAAGAAGAAGAAGATTTCATGGTTCAGTCAAAATTATTCTGAGGGCAACTGACCTGCTGTTCTTGACTTTTCACCAGGAAAATTCATCCCCAAGTGGAGCCAGTGTTATGCTCCTATACCAATAGGTGTCATATATCATGATTGACTTCATGGGCTATGTAATATGTTCATACCTTTCTTTGTTGCAAAGGTTTTCCATATTCTTAAGAAACAAAAAACAAAAACAAAAACAAAAACAAAAAAAAAATCAAGAAATCAAAAAATGTAAAGAGGGTATACCCTAAAAGAAAAATCAAAAGGTGAAAATAATAAAAATGGCCCAAAAGGTAAAAGAAAATGAACCCCACCAAAAGAAAGGCCAAGGAAAGTGTGCAAGTCTAAATGCCACTACTTTTTTTCTCTTTGTAATAAATAAAATTATGTGCAACTTGTATCTTATGCCACAATTTATGAATATTCAAAAAGTTTAAGCTTGGCTAGTTCATTTTTCAATTTTATGTTTTAGAGATAGAGAATAAAATTTGACCAAACTGTTTAATCTTGGCAGATAAGTAGTTAGGTAGAGTAAATAAAATGAGCTCAACTGTTTAATCTGAGCCCTTAGATGTAATAAGGTTAGAATTAGATAGATTTCCAGATGTAAAAGAAAAAGTGTGATAAGGGTTTGCCAGTTTAAGTGCACCCTAATAAAGAAGAAAAAATGGTAGGGTGAAGTAGATAGGGTAGGTATATGTTCTTGCAGAATTACATGTGATGGATAATGATTCTAGAAGTGTTAAATATTTACTTTCATCACAAGTGAAAAGGCAGACAATACACTGGAAGAATTTCAAACAAATAAAAGTCAGATTATTAACTTCCCTTCTCATTTTTTTCCCTAAAAAGTTTCACTAATTTCCCCTAAGTACTAAGTTATTTAAAGATTAGAGGGGCTCAAGGCATTTATTGACTTTTGGAGGGACCGGACCCTCGGCCCAATAATTGAAAAAGTCTAAGTACTTAAATTCATTCATCATGACATTCATTCACCTCTAAGAAATATTTTTCTAAGTAAAATCCCATTTTACTTAGGAAAATCATGCAATATTTCATAAAAACCTTCCTCATACAAGCATAAGTTAAATACATTACCTTAATGTTTACACTTAGCGCTTCTTTCATTTTTTCATATTAATTTCTAATTTTATTATTTAAATCCCCATACAAATAAACCTTTTTCCCATATTATTTTAATAATTTCCTATAACTATATATTCCGCCCATTGGTTGAAAAATAACCATATAACTTTAATTAATTGGTTAAATTTACAATTAATAAACCAATCCGACCTCCCCGCCATATCAATAAGGGTTAATTAATCTTCACGATTAATTAATAACCTGTATCTGCCAATAGAATCGCCCCTGATATGATTAATTATATTAAATCACATTGGGCTCGCCCTTTTATCTTTCCGCTATTTTCCTTTCCCGAAGACCGTCAAATCAACTCCTCTCAGATCTACAGTTATTACTCATATCGCTAGCCATCCACGTCCGAACGATAACGCGTGATGGCCAAGCGGTTTTCTGGATCGTACAATGTCACTCTTCGTGTATCGTATGGAATCGCTCGCCCTCCGCTGAAAACTGCCCTTCCTCAAAAGCGGTGCGATGGTCCCCTGACGAAACCTCTGTACCTGCTGACGTCATCCATTAAAAAATTAAAAACCTGCCAACCTTTTGACTTTGCGAATAAAACAAATGTGCTCGCGTCATTTTCATTATTCTACGACCAGAGTCTCACGCAGAAAACTAAAAAATCAACTGTCGAAGCCATCAATTGCCACCTTGTCGAGGAAAATTGAAGCCGAGCATTCAGAATTCATCTGCCATAGCTAATACCTATTTTAATTACTGTTCATTTCCCAAGATAACAGGTATTTACCTCAATTCCTGTCAAACTCTGTAAAAAACCAGGTTTTTGTTTTGAATTTTATAAGAAAACTGAAATAGAGTTCAGAATAGTTCCCAAAATTGCATTTGCCTGTGATTGTGCCCATTTTTCATAAAAATCCCCGAATTCATTTCTGAATCCACAAGAACCAGAAATGGAGATTCCCGTGGCACTAAATGTCACGCCCCTAAATGCCCCTCATAGAGATTTAGATTATCTGCCTTTAGTAGACAGAGATTTCCAAATTAAAGACTTGGTTCTCAATGAAAATCCCCTTCGCATTTTCTATCACTGCAGAGATAATTACTTGAAAGGTGCTGATATTTTTGGATTATGGGAATCCAATCTTCCCATGTACCTTCTTCCCTTAGTCCACATTTTCCCTGAGATAATCCATTACTATCATGCAAACTATGATCCCAATCTAAGAGCAGTTTTGTCCCCAATTCAGACTATCCTTTTTACCATAATTGCTTCAACAATTAGATGTTGTACCTCCAATCAAGCGATGCCTTCACCGTCCATGGGAGACCACGGAGAATCCACTAAATTGTCCCATGAAGAGTTAAATTGCTCTCTGCTGCATCTTCATGTTACCAGTAATATCAGCCCAAAGGCCTCCCCCCTTATGGTTATACCTTCTTCATCGATGTGGGCAGACTTATTCTAAATATGATATCCCTAATAATGGGTTCTAAATACTAGTGAGTATGTTGACCAATTAAACCTAGTATTTTTGTCTATTTTCACCGGGATGTACGTTTACTTAAGTATGATTTTTCTTCCTATATTGCAGAAAATCCATGACTGTACCAAGGAGATTAGAGAATGAAAGAGTATTCAAGTATTCTTCTCTCGTTATTTATCATTTCATGCTTTATTACTTAACCGAAAGTTTCTTTCCATGTTGCAAAGCTGATGCTGTGTTGAAATCTTTTCTAGGTTGTTTATCTTTTTTTGTCCTGCTAATACTCATAATTCCTCCGATTTCGTATTCTCACAATGAGTTTGTTACCATTTATACAATTCTACAACTACCTTGTTGACAAGAGCTTCTCCAAGGGTTGAACAAAGTGAAATCTCAAGAAAATTCTTCAACTTTTCAAAGCAATATTTATAGGTGATCGGCACCCATACCAAAATCATACAAACTTAATCTATGGATGTGAATTATGCCTATCTGGTTGCCAAAAATATGTCCCAACAAGACCTTGCATTAGAGTATTTTCAGGAAATGATCAATCTTGGATATAGTTCATTTTTTTAATGCAAGAAAAAAGGCTCAATTCAGATTAAAAGTCGTGTAGACCTTGTTCTGCAATTATAGAGATGCCTAGAAAGGAACAAGAATATTAGAAGATTATCTTAAATTACAAAAAATTTTTACCTAATGGAGACCCAAATAGCTTCATTTGTGGAGAAGAACGAAAATAAATTATCACTACATATTCATCAACAATTCCAGAAATTGAACAATATGCTAACAGATGAATGGATGGCGACATTGCAGGTTATGATAGTGAGTAGTAACAATGTTGAAAATGTAATGAAAGACTTGAAAAATTACTTGACCTAGATTTTTACAAATACTGTATTGGTTTTTCTTCATTGCAATTTCAAGAAAATTTACAGTGAATCAGCATTGGCTACAGCATATCTAAAGGAAAAGAGAAAGATGTTGATATCTAAATTACAAAACTTACAATGACACAACTTTACTTTCTAAAGAATAAAATATGTATTCCTCCTACTCGTACTAACAAGAAGTGTCAATTTACAAACTTTAATGTAGAAAAGTAAAAAAGAGATGCTGAAGGCCATTTCACAACGATTTTGACAACGTAATGTTAAAAGACAAAAATCAGAATCCCCTTTCCATGGAATATGTTCAAGTCTCTTAGCGCTACAAGAAGAATTAAGAACAATACAAATGCAACCATGATATCCACTACTTTACAGTAGGAAAGAACTGCCAAGGCAACAGAAGTATGGTGAGCACATTTTCAAACTACTCGTTGAAAGATTCTGAGCATTACAAGAATATTCATAAATATAAAGGGGCGAAATATCCTCTTGACTTCAAGTAAGAGCAATCGTTTGAAGATGGTCTGAAAGACCATGATTGATGTCGTATATGACCAGTTGCTGTGTAAAAATGATAATGAGTCACTAAACTCAAAGTGCAAATAAATTTTCAAATCACCACATTACATTGTGATCAATTTTGTTCGGAAAAGGACATTCATTCTTTAGATCAATTGAGCTGTACAATATAGTGAGAAGGATTATTTTAGCTCTATTGACAAATCAATGATGATCAGTAATTGAAGATTCTTTAGCGCTAACAAGCCAGCCAAGTCTTTGAAAATATCTTCTTTTAAAGTTAAGGACAATAACATTAAGAATTTATGAACGAAGAAGTAACAATGGTAATTAAAGTGATGTCGAAGGTATAGTTTTATCAAGAAAGATGATGATATTGCAGCTTTGAGAAAATAATCGTTACCAGCTCACATACCCACATCGTATAAATCATAAAACAAAAATTAAGAAGAATTAATGGACTTGTTTTAAAACCTAATGAGCAACTTAATGAAATATAAAAAGAGCTTGAAAATAACAAAGATACACCAACATCACTTTCATACTAAAATGATTGGCAGTGTACCATAACAACAGCGAACAGGTCAGCTACTGCACTGTTTATAAGCATATACTTCCAATTTGGCGAAGGCAGAGTTAATAAAGTCAATGGAAGAAATGAAATCGCAAGTGAGCAATAGCTACAAAGAACAATAAATCACTATCAAGAAAAATATGATTTTGAAAATGAATGTTAAAAGAGAACAAGAGAGGTCAACAAATCATGTTGGTCATGTTGGAAAAGGATCTCATATTGGGAGAAGTACTTAAAGGAAATAAATGAAATTTTTCGACAATATCATCTGTACCAATAAGAGATGTCTCTGCCTAACCACACGTGCGAAAAGAATGATTTAACAAATCACGTAAGGTATAAGTCCTAAGATAAGAGAAGAATTGGGAAATAGAATACAAGCTAATGAACTCATCAATTTTTCTAAATATCAACAAAAGAATTAAATCAGCATTCAAGATATGATTTAAAACCATTTTTTTGGAAATAAAAATATTTTACCAAAAGAATCAAGGGCAGAATTAGAACAAGATGTTCTTAGCATGCAAGGTTAAAACTACTGCCTTCTTAAAAAGATTTGATATTTTTTTGAATAAAGGATTTTCACCTTAGTTTCAAGACAATTGATGGATCAAGAAAGTTATGTTGAAAAATTAGACAAGCATGCTAACAACTGTGCCAGTATCTTCAACTAGTTCATCAACAACAAAGATTGCCTACAGGAAAAAGTCCTATGATAGATTGGAAAATTTGTTTTATCTTTATACAAGTAAAGTATTTGTTCTCGTTCAACCTACTTTATTTAGGTAACAGACCAAGGAAACTCTCTTTGGGTAGTTTTCATAATCACATCAAGACAAATGGTGGTGAAACATGAAATCTTTGTAAAAACTCGTCTATATGAATTTTTTATTATGTACTATAGTAAGTCGCGATAAAGGAGGATAAAATAACAACAAAGGCTAAAGGTATTAGAGAAGCTAAATATTATTGCTAAATGAAGTAATTAAACATATGTAATTAACGTATGTATAGCAACAAGCGAAATTATAGGTCGCTCAAAGACATTTCAAAAGAGGGAAACAACACAAATATCAAATACTATTTTTTTTCATTTACGATCATCTATTCCTATTTTATTGTAAATATACTTATGAGTCATCCCAGATTATACTCAAGTTGTTATGAGATATTTTTTGTAATTCTTTATAAATACCTTTCAATTTATATTTGTGATTTTTTAGACTTTGTTGTAATACTGATTATTTGGAATAAAGGTTACTGGAGAAATTGTGCTAGCCGGATGAGGAATTTACAAAATACTTTTTACAAGATTCATGTGTCGTACTAAGGATCAAGTCATCTATCTTTAAAGGAAGTTCTATATTTGTTTACATACATTAATCGTGTTTCCATTTCCTAATAACAATGGCATGAATAAATCAAAGTTACTTATGTAACTGACGAATTGTTTCAAATGTTTTTCTTCTAAATCGTTTAAACAATAATTCCTTAATCGTTTGCGTTTTCTCGTTTAAACATTTTGACGGTTTAAAGAAGAATACCCATCATTTCTTTAATAATCACTTCAATTTTCTCTTTTTCAAACGGTTGGCGATTTCACCTTCATCCATTTGAGTTTCATCCTATCTACTTTAAGATTCAATTGTTTCGCTTGATTATTCGCTTGAAACTATCTTTTTCATAGACTTAATTCGTTGTTATCATTTTTTACCCATTAGCCCAATGACTAAATTCACTAATCTTGCCTTTACTATTGAATCTACCACCTAAACTCAATCAAAACCTCGACTTTATAACTAATTCTATATTCTAAAACAAGCACCACAAGAGAGCCTTCGGTAACAGTATCGCTAGATTTTGTACCTAAAATTTGGTTTGTAGTTACCTTGGACCCCTTTCCTCTTCCCAACAACTTCAAGGAAAATCTAAGTGATAACAGCAGGTACAAATCCTCTTGCGTCATGAGCAATACAACTTGTCAACCAAGGTCATGTCCAAGATCTTTTTGCTTGTGTGCTTAACCTAGTTCGTAGTGTCACATTTTGTAAGTTCCTTTACAGTTCATAATTCAAGATGAAGCTTGTTCATGATTATTATCTAGTTTTTTGTATGTGTTTTCTCCTCTATTTTATTGTAAGTTTGAACATGCTTTTAAACATTGAAACATTTTTTGTTTTTATACTATTTTTATACTTACTTGCTCTAGTTATGGTGATATAACCACCATTTTATCGTATCCATCTTATCGCATTCCCTTGTGTTGTAGTTAGGTACAAAGGAACTCTGACTAGTTCCAATTCCCTCACATTCCAGTTACAAGGACCATTGGAATAATTGGCACATACCACATTGGTTCAATTTATTTTGGAAGGCCTATATCGAGTCAAAATAACCATTCTTCACCTCATTTATTTTGGAAGGCCTCCCTCTTGGCGAACAACATAAATTTAATATATGTGGGTTCCCCAGCCCAATGACCCCTTTTGTAGTAGAATGAGTGCCCATGTTCTGGTAATTGTATATCTGCTATATTAGCTTAGAAGTGGACCTAGAGTATTTGCAGCCAATTGCTCCCTACCACCATTTTCTGTAAGTTTAGTCTGTTAGGTCATAAAATCCCTTGGGTCATTTAGTTCCAAAAAACATGCCAATTATTTGGAGTTGAAATCTTCTATCTCATATGGAAAAAAAAGAAAGATTAAATACAAGTTTATTTAAAAATTCTTAAAATTGTAGAAAATTTACTTGGTATGGTGGTGTTATAATATGTGTCAAGTTTCCAACCTTAATTTGTAGGTCCAGGTGTAGGTTAGAAAGTTGGATCTAGATCTAACAAATTACATTGATTCCTTGAGTTTTTCCTAGGGGTTACTCCATGTATGTAAAATGATTTCCACCTAGGATTCAGATCTCCCCACTCAGCCCAGTCTTGCAAGGTTGAAGGGTTCACCCAACACAAGTTTTATCGTACTAAGTGAACACAACTAGATCTACAGATAACCTCCTCCTCATTCAGATGATGATAAATTTTCTTGAAGATCACAATCTCAATTTTAGCTAGGTTGACCTAGTTTTGTGGTCACTTAAACACTAATAAAATTATCTTATTGCATCTTATATTATCTCCTCACTCTCATCATCCTAGAAGGGAATAAGCCACCGATCAATAGAATGATGGATAGGACACTTGTCACCCCCAACTAAGGGAGCTGACAATGAAGGCTAGGGGACAAACCCCAAAAATAAGGATGGCTTTATGATGGAAAATTTGCCTAGATTTTTCCTACAAACATCAATCTATCATCACTAACTATTTATTCTATGCAATGTATCTAAATTCGCTCTACCGATTCATTTTAATGCCAAGAATTCACTACACGAAACAAAATCATTGTTATTTTTTTCGAGTTAGGATATAGTTTATAACGTTAAAAAGTTATAACATTACAAAGTTGGTATTGGTTATAGGTCCATAGTGTTGCATATTTTCTATTTGAATTACATCAATATTTATAATAATTACGTTTATGTCTGTGTGTGTAATATTTGTTTGTGTATGTGTGTTGGCTCACACACAGACACAACGTTGAGCCGTCGAAGATGAATCTCAAAGGTGTTTTTCAAAACATAAGCACACATGGGCTTTATTGAGCCAACAATGCCTACATATTTCCTTCTCATGAACAAGTATCAATGTGGAAAATCCATGAAATATAATTATGTCAACTTTTTCACGTAATTCTTCCACATTTTTCCAAAAAAAACACATTGCCACGTGCTCTTGTTTTCTCATTTTTCTAAGCAAGGAAATGGGAAAATTTCATTCTATTGATGGGAAAGGTTGTTGTGTCTACCTGTAGGTTCCCTCCTATGGGTCAAGGCCTACTACTTATGTCTTGTCACTGAAAAACCTCATAGATAGGTCACTGAAAATCTCAGAGAAGATGTCCAAAAATATCTGTTTGTAGATTGTTTGAAGATCACAATCTCAATTTACAGTGAGAACAGTAATATATTCATTGTTATGTGGAACACCCACATGGAAGATAACACGTCATTGTTATTTGGTTCATGATGTTTTGGCACTGAAGTAGAATGATGTGGCACACCTATGTGGTAGATGTTGTATCATCATGACATGAATCATTGGTGATGTGGTGATGACATGGTGAAAACATTGCACTAACGTGGCACTGACATGGAGAGGAAGTGGAAGGTGATGTGGAGCGCATGTCGAGGAATTGATTTCGAGAAATTTGGAATCCAGTATTTGGCCTATCTCCCAATACTAATATAACCTAAAAATTTTCAATTATATTAATTGTAGCTACAAATCCAAAAGAAACCTAAGACAGTATGAAATACTTGTAGCTTCCTAATTATGTAGCCATTGTGTGATATTTTTATGCATTACTTTCTTATAAGCATTTATACAAACTGATAATAAATGAAAATAGGCTATCCTGGTTGGGCATTATGTCAAGGTGTTTCCATGGTGTATTCATGCTTGGGCATGATGTCAAGTATTAGTCTAAATTTAACATTAAACACAGTGTATTTTTTAATGGACATAATATTATAAATAATAGATACGTATTATTTCCAGAGGTATCCTTTATGGATATACCTGATATTGTTATTTACCTTAGTAAAGGGTAAAAGGTGATGCTATCAAATATTTTTAGTCATTATTTATTGTTGGGAAGTTTGTCTTGCTACAACAGAAAGAAAATGGAGTCGGGTTTTAATGACTGGGAAGTTTGCCTTGCTACAACAGTAAAGCAATGGAGCCATGTTTTAATTACTGGGAAGTATATCTTGCTACAGTAACAAGGAAATGGCCATCGCTAAACTTCACATATAGTGGCTCAACACTATTACCACCACTAACTTATTTCCCATTGACCACCAAACTAGTGGACTTATCCAACTTTGGTGTTTGTGTTAACCAACTGAAATTAGTTGTGCATTTTTCCTTTAAAATTTTGCAAAATATGGTTGAGTCGTGGAGTCTTTTACACTGTAATGGTAGCATAAGACTAATTGGTATAATTTGTGTGATTTTCATATATATTTGGTCTTTATATGAGATATTTCCATCACTTGAGTGTGTGACCATGCTAAGCACTAGTACAAAGACATTCCGTTCTTGATATGGTAAGATTCTTGGACATGTTAATTCCTTTGTGACTTGACATTTCCATGGTGCTTTTGATGTTTATTTCACAAGGAAAGCTTCATGGATGGTAGATCATAATAGGAATGTCAATTATGTGTACACTCAGATATGAGATTAAGATTGTCATGGTATTGGTTTTGTTCTATCATAATACCTCTCTTGTATGTACTACAAGAGTAATCACCCTATTTAATGGTTTATGATTGGGTATAAACTTGATGACCCTTCCCACATGCACCATGTATTAAATGAGTGCAGGTATAGCAACGTATAGAGGCCTCCCTTTGAGGTAAAAAATAAGACTTCTTTATAGGTGGCAGTATGAAATGATAGTTGTAGGTTTCATTTCCCTCTTTACAATCCTCTTGTGTTGACTCCCTTGGAGAAATTTCAAGCATAGCCTTCCAGTATTGTAAATGCAACCAACAGGTTTCAAACCTCTAGAACACATCTAATAGAACAATGTTGTGGTCCTTTTCATTGGGTTGAAAAATAAGTATAAGGACTGGTCTTATTCATGCATGCATAAATCTTGGATCCTTATGGTATCGTTGAGTAGGGTGCCATTGTAGGTAGATCAAACTTGAGGTGATAAAATAAGTTCTTTGACATATGAAAAATTATTTAGCACCCATCAAGTACTACCAAGTGACATATCACTGATGTCTGATACTCTGTTGAGTATCAGTTATTACCCTAGAGCAATGCCACATCGGACTATAGAACAATTGCATTTATCTAGAACATTCTTTAGTCCAATATCCTTTCCATAACCATCTATCATATTTGCAAAGTCTTCTTTAGCACTATCATCTATATCAATAGAGAAAGGTACATCACATCACTATGATTTAACTTATAGGCTCAACCTAACTAGTAAATAATTTCTTTGGCATACAAAAAATTATCCAGTACCCATCAAGCATAACTGAGTAATACTGATCATTGAGTACTACCAAGTTATATACCACTAGAAGCTACTAAGTACCGTAGAATCAAATATATCACCAACTCTGTTGACTATCAATTATTACCCTGCAACAATGTACACCAAAATATAGAGGGTTTGCATTTGAGCAAGACAAGCATGCAATTAGGACTAAGGAGCCAAAAACAACCCCATAGAAACCAACTACATTAACTATTTCCTTTTGACAACTAATGTCTCCTTTGAGCCCCTTCTATCCAAGAGAAAGACTATAAAGTGGCAGTGACCCACTTCCTAAGACAAGAACTTGAATAAATACTCTTGATTCTCTGAAATTACTACTCTCAGCCTTGTGGCGGAATATTAAATCAAACGAGAGATATTTTGGAATGATTTACATCTTTTTTGGCTCGTTAATATTTCTTTTGTTAATCTTTCTTCTATCCAAAACACTCCTCAACCTCTTTGGTGAATTATATTCCCTTAGTCGCAAACTGTGTGGCAAGGTATGCCACCTTCTTTGGCATGCTTGCAGGCTCTCATCTCCCAACAATCTAAAGGTATCTTCAAAATGAATTTTTTCCTACTCCTATTTTTTGTAGACAGTTGTCACCGGTCGACTTTATACTATAATCATTTGGTTAATAGTGATAATGTGAGGGCCTTGTATTTATTCCATGATCCACAACGGTTATTATATCTCTTTTTCCATGATTCTTTTGATTTATTCTTCCATGGTCTCTTCACGGGTCATCCAGGAGGCTAAAGAAATAAATTTCACATCACCTAGCTAAGAGTTGGGGTCCCACACATTCATAGCAAGTAGTATTAAGTTATCCATATAAAATTTTGCCATCTTATCCCTATCTTGAATATTACACCTAAGGAAAAAATCAATGAATGTTTTGATGTTTTGGAAAGGAGGGGATCCTTGTTGGGCTAATACTCTAGTTTAAAATTGGCACCATTAGTATTTGACGAATAGAGAGTATGTTTTTAATGGATGTCTAGAGTGTGTCTACTAATTTTTCCAACCTTGCTTTTGATCATCCAAATATATTTCTTGAAAAATTGTTAGTCGCCTTATTGATGCCCGTGAAGCTGCCACCAACAAGCCAATTTGTGAAGAAGGTAATGATCCCATCTCTGTTGATCTGGACCTCAAAAACTTGATGGAAAGTCTCCATCCTCACAGGATGAGAATTGATATGTAAATTCACTGGGTTGTGTCATAGTCCGATTGCAGTAGATATATGGATCTCAGATTGTTGGGCTCCAAATATGTAGCGACAACTTTGTTTTTGCACTTTGAAGAGGTGTTTTTTGCTTTCTTGTTCATATCTGAAGAAGATTAAGATTTAATATTTTTCTCAGGTCCTTATTTTACAGGATTCCAGGCACTGCTGCACTGTATCTAAATCCTTGGTCTCTAAACTTCAATCCAATGGAGGATTTCTCCTCATTTTTCTATGGGTTTGCATCCCCTTTTTTTGTTGATCTTTTGGGACAAGGTTATTCTAAAGGATATTGATGGTGACTTTGGGAAGTTACTTGAAGTGGTAGAACACAAGGGATGCCAATTTTTGTGTCTTTTACTTGTGTTAAATTTGAGTTGGATAAAGGTCTCGTGGAGACCATCCCTCTATAGCTAGATGAGAGGATCTTCCTCCAAGAATTGTATTACTATCAACTACCTTTCAAGTGTAATATTTGCCATAGGTTTGGGCATTTTTTTTAGGAACTGCTAGCAGGATGCTCATTCTGCTCCTAATCAATCTTAGCGAAACAAGGAACAAAGAAATGAAGAGGATCAATCTCAATTTAGGCTAGTGATGATTAGGAAGAAAATACAATTTGTACAATCAAAGAATCAAAAGCTCCCATGATTGATACGTCTAGGTCCATTTGATTTCATGTTGTAGGAGTCACAAAGATGTAAGAAGAAAACCAATTTGTTCAATAAAAGAATAAAAAATATCCTAAGATTGATCCATCTAGCTACACTTGATTTCGTGCTCAAGGAGTCTCAAAGACGTAAGAAGAAAAAAAAAATTTACAATCAAAAAACAAAAAATATCCCAAGATTGACCTGTCTACCTCCAGCTGATTTCATGCTCTAGGAGTCCAAAGGTGTTCAGGATGACTAAGGAAGGAGGGGAGTCATTTCATCAAATGGGCACACCCCAAGCACAAAGGCACATTTATTCCAAATGTAGTGTAAACCTCCAAGCACGGTCCCCTATAGCAAAGGTGGAAAAATGCTATTTCAATCACCTGATGACATCAAGATATTTAGACTACCCAAGCCAAACAGTAATCTAAACAACACCTCATTCATACAGTCAGAGAAGAAGAGATAAAAATGGAAAGAAAACGAGAAGGGGTTAGTCCTCAAATTTATAATGAAAATAGTGCTCCCTATAATGCACTATACTGAAAATAGTGTGTTTTCCTTGTAGAATGGTACTTTGGAGCAGGTTAAAAAACATTTTAGTACTCTCAATGAAGCATAAGTGCCATCTGAAGATGTTGTGGGTAATTATGCAGTAGATAAGGCTCCCTAGAATCTGGACTCTAAATTCATGCTCAAAATTAGGTTGAAAAATTGGTTGGTACTTCCATTTGAAAACAAATTCTGTCAAATAACATGAGCCATAATTCTAGAATGCTATAATTTGTGTCTATGTGACAATGATGAACCTATGCGAAGGAAAAATATTTCTGAAGATGTAGTACCTATGCTATAATTGTAGTACCTTCTTATTTCTAAAGATGTAAACCCTTCTCTATCCGTGACAACTGACAGTGATGGAGATACAAATACACTAAATTTAGTGGGATCATAAGTTTGTGCTTTAGCAATCTTCAAACCTTCAATTTCAATATTGTATTCTTCAGATAAAGGTTGCTGGAAATTATCATAGTTTTTCTTAGAATTGTAGCATAAGCATAAGCTCCATAACTTTACAAGGACACTACTTAGGCCACCACTATAAATATTTCCTACAGGAGAGCTGTAGACATACCCTTCAGATCCATTGTCAAATGTCAAACTTGCATAAGGTATACCAAATCTTACTTCTGCAACATGATTTACCTCAATTTGTAGACAAGATTCTCAAGCACACGCTTCAATAACAATGAAAATTCACCATTAGTTGCTCTGTCATAAATGTCCAAATTAGACCCTAAGATTGGTACTTTGTATCAGGTTGTGCCCTTGGATCAGCCCAACAGACAATCTTATTAATAATGATATGTGCCTCAAATGGTTGTGCCTTACAACCCTATGTCACTGAATTTTTTTTCCAAGATGACTAAGAATATGTATACAATGCTTTGTTTGAACAAGGTTCCCAAATAAATTCCTCCAGAATTGCTCTCTGAAATTAAAAATGCTTCTGAGATGGAGGGTTGAATTAACTATGAGCTTTATTACAAACAATCAAGGGCTTAGATCACATTTTGGAGTGCCAAAAAAATTTACAGGATAATTTAGGGCTCACACAAGTAAAAAAAAAAGGTGAAATCAAGCTAGAATAGGGCTGAAATAGGTTGGATGTCTAAGGCCGATTTAAGAATATGGTTGATTACACTTCCCTCTCATCTTTAATTGTTTATTCTTACTCAAAATCGAGCTATGGCTTGATACCTCTAATAACATATTCAGGGTGTTGATCCCTTTAGTTTCTATCCAAGATCCCATTAATGTTATCTACCTCTTTGTTAGAAATGATCTGGAAACTACTTGCAATGGAAAACGATTGATTTCCCTTTGGGTTAAAACCCAAAAAAATATTTCGGCAATAAAATATACTTTATAATAGTTGAAAAATGTTTATTTTTACCCCAGAAAACTGATGATAAAGATTCCTGAAGATGCTTATAAAATATAACGAGTAATTGTTGGCATGAGTTTGCCTATTATAAATGCCAAAAATGTTTATGTTTCTACATATTCAGATTATTGCAGCTTTAGCTGCAATATGATTGTTTATTCTTTGCTACTCTTGTGCATATTACTGTGTGTGTAATAAAGACAGAATTTTCTTAAAAATAAATGTGGAATAAATTTGTCTTGACCTTGGCATGCAAGAACATCAAGATGCAGGCATTCCAGTCCTAGAAGTTAAATGCAATGGTGTGACCTTCAAAATACCCAAGGATAGTAGTCTCAAAAAAAATTAAAGCTGCTGAGGTGTGATATTTTCCATTATTGCAATTAGTATGAGGTTTGAAAATTCACTGAATTTGTAGATAAGTGAATGTAGCATTGTTCTCAATTTTTGACCTTGAAAGCTGCAGGATTCTTGCAATTTTGTGAGTCCAGAGTTCTCTTTCGGTGGTAATAAAAAATATTTCCAAAAACAGAAGCAGATTAAAGTTACAAATAATCCAAAGATGAAGGTCAGTTACATTTTCCAGTGATGGAGACATCGTTTATGTATCTTTGTCTGTTGATCAAGTATTGAAGCATATATTAACACGTAAGTACAATGGAAAAATTTGATCAAATCCTTCTCAACAATGGCAGGGACCTTCACATGCAGCTAGTCCCTTCCCATCATTAGCAGATAAGTATGATACTTTTGACAAAAAAAGCAGGGGTGAAACTTCAAAATTATCAAAGACTACCAAGGTAACATACACTTCCGATTAAATATGTTCAAAAATGAATATGCATACAAATATTTTGGTTGTAATACTCAGTTATCTACTATGTTGTGGATTCATTTGGAGAATATATTGATCAACTAATTAGAAAAAAGTATTCATGTGATATCGTCCCAAACTACAAATCAACGTCTGTTTTTTGATCGATGTCTGTTTTTTAATTTATTGATAGTTGAATCTATACTGGGAGATATTTTTGAAGTAGATGAATTAAAATTCAGTGAAAACATACCATTTTTCTTTAGACATGACTTATTTAAGGCTATTAAAACTAGGTTCTTTGAATGAGCTATGATGCTTGCATATGATTCCTGTAGTTTTTTTAGGCCACCCATTAATTAGCCACATGGTCGCCTTAGAGGAAGCCAAGTTGGGCCATATGGGTTGTCCTTAAATCTGACAGTCAGTTAAGCGTCTTGTTTATTAGAAGAATTCAGTTAGTTAACTGTGTTTCCAAGGTGACACTTGTTTGGATTATATAGAAGTCTAACATGAACAATATCCTTGGTTGTCTTGTTTATTAGAAGAATTTAGTGATATTTAGCAGTAGGATGCATTTAACAGTAGTCTTCTCATTGTGTCTTTGCTTATTGAGTAGACGTTGTGTTGAAAATGGCAACAAGAAATAGTGAAGGAGGCCTCCTGAAACATCTTTCCTGATCCTAGTTGGAGAGTGATCACCTAAACTAGGTGGGGACCACACATGTGATTTTTGTCGAAAAGTCTATTTTTAGACTATGTCTATTTTTAGACATATGGAGCATGGTCTAGGAGTTGCGGGATGCTATTCTTGGATGATTCAACAAGTTGAAAGTTGTATGTATTATTTTGAACACAAAGCCAAAATGTCGGACCCATTTATTTGTAACAGAACAACAACATGCACAGGCTCATTAATATTTGGATTATAAACATTATTCATTCCTGAGCACTTTGGCCCGAGTTGAAGGTGACAAAGATGCATCCATGGCAGGAGCACACTTATGGGTTAGTTGAGCTATTGCATTGTTGACTTTGGCTAGAACTCTTTTAAGTAGCTGGTGGAGTTGATGAGACAGTTGGTGGAGTTGTGTTCGGTTTAACTTAGTTGAACTAGCTGTATTTAGTTAAACTGACTAATACACTAGAGATGAGTGGTGTGAATTAAATATTATTTAATTCACTAATTATTAACTCATAATTCAACTAAAGAACACATCAGTTAACTCAGTGCATGTACAGTTCAGTGAAGACCAGTGGAAGAGGTAGGAGAAAGGGTGGAGTCTACTATCAGTTGTGACTATAGTGTGCATGAAATTTGCACAATCATTGGAGGAGATTTCCAATGAGGATTGCGCAGTTAAAGCCAAGGGAATTCGAATTCATTCCATTCATTCTCTCATCTTGGATTGCGCAGTAGAGGCAGGCAAACAGTGGAGGAGTTTTGAACCCGTGACTTGTTCAAAATTGAGCTAGTTTGTGTGTAAATTTTGGAGACAGTACTGAGTACTTGTGAGGAGTATTGTACTGAGATTGTTACATGATTCTTCTTCATTATAATATACAGACAGTAGGGGGTTTTCAGCTATAAGCTTTCCCCGGTATACATATTGTGTTATATGTGTTGAATTTCTATGTGCGCATGTGAATGTTTTCAATACCGCTTGTTGTTTTTATTTCCGCATGTGATGATTAATGCGTAGAAGAGATTATGTGTTATGTATGAAGCTCAAATAGTATGCGACCAGGATAATCTCGGTGAATAATTCAATAATTATTAAATTTCTACTGTGTAGACTATGTTGATCCTCGAGGATCTATTCACAATTCCTGAGCTTATTCATTGAGCCAGTGCAATAGCGGGCCAAAAGGACTGCCGGATCACATCCTTTTCATCCTTTCTCTGAAAGGTGATATATCCAGTAAATGCCCCTACAGTCGATCTCTGTGCTAGAAATAATTTTTTCTCAAGTTTAGATCGGAAGCGGTTGAGTTTTGAGCTGGTGGAATTCGATTTATTCCAAAGCAAGAGCGACCAGAGGAAGTTGGTTCTCAAGGATAAACTCAGGAAAATTAAGATGGAGAAGAATGACACTATTCCAGTATACTTGAAAAAGTTTTTCCACTGCAGGGATGAGCTTGGGAGTATAGGAGTTAGCATGGATGAAGAAGGACAAGTCAAGAAGTTTGGGATTCGGGCAAAGAATCTCTATAGACTTGAAGTAGATGGGATGTCTACGGAGCTTCCTACTATTGGGAAGCGGGAGAAAGACATGCAACTGATGCTTGAGAGGGAGCAAGTTTTGCATGCAGGTGATAGTGAACCTCGGGATGTGGAGCAGCCACAAGAGGATCATGGAGTGGAAGAAACCACTCATGCAGAGAAATTTCGTGCCAGATGGGCAGAGGGAGTGCATGCAGCTATACCACCAGGTGAGAGGTGGGGCGACATGCATGAATAATCCCAAGAGGAGATTTCTGGGCAGGATTCATGGAGATAGTGTGGATTAAAATCGCGTTGAACTTTGTTTTTTAAGGTGCCACAAGGCGCATAGCATTCAACGGTCGATTGGATGATGCCAGGCATATCAAGTGGCGATTGTCGAGATCTTTGAGCGGATGGAGATGATCTACGGAAGTGCGCTGGAACAAGTTCAACGGCGCTTATCCTTTCTGATGACATATGCGATTGGTACGCGATGAAAGTCGAATAATTTGATGATAGATGCATCAGACTGATTGAGTTGTTTGGAGCCTATTCAGTTTCGAAGATGTTGCATGCAAAGGGTGCATGGCGCATGCATGGAGTTGCATGGTGCATGCATGAGTTTGCATGGCGCATGCAAAGGGCGCATGGCGAATGCATGGAGTTGCATGGCACTTATGAAGGTTGCAGGGCGAATGCATGGAATTGCATGTCGCATGCATGGAGTTGCATGGAGTTGCATGGCGCTTGTGAAGGTTGCAGTGTGAATGCATGGAGTTGCATGTCGCATGCAAAGACATTCCTTTCTTGTTGAGAGGGAGTGTTGAAAATGGAAAAAAGAAACAGTGAAGGAGGCCTCCTGAAACATCTTTCCTGATCCTAGTTGGAGAGTGATCACCTAAACTAGGTGGGGACCACACATGTGATTTTTGTCGAAAGGTCTATTTTTAGACATATGGAGCATGGTCTAGGAGTTGCGGGATGCTATTCTTGGATGATTGGTAAAGTTGGTAAAAATAGATGGACATCTATTTTTAGACATACAAGTCGAAGTCTATTTTTAGACTGCCTGTCTAAAAATAGAACAGTCAAATATTATTAGCCCTTAATAATATTTAGACTATAAACATTATCTTATCCTCTTGGAGCACTTCAGTTCAAGCTACAGATGTGGCACATGTAGCTGGCAGAAGGAAATTCGAATTTCCTATGGGTTTGGTTGAGCTATTGCATGGTTGACTTCAGTTAGACTCATGTGGCAGAGTTTTGGTGGAGTTGATGAGACAGTTGATGGAGTTGTGTTCGGTTTAACTTAGTTGAACTAGTTGTATTTAGTTAAACTAACTAATACACTAGAGATGAGTGGTGTGAATTAAATATTATTTAATTCACTAATTATTAACTCATAAATCAACTAAAGAACACATCAGTTAACTCAGTGCATGTACAGTTCAGTGAAGACCAGTGGAAGAGGTAGGAGAAAGGGTGGAGTCTACTATCAGTTGTGACTATAGTGTGCATGAGATTTGCACAATCATTGGAGGAGATTTCCAATGAGGATTGCACAGTTAAAGCCAAGGGAATTCAAATTCATTCCATCCATTCTCTCATCTTGGATTGTGTAGTAGAGGCAGGCAAACAGTGGAGGAGTTTTGAACCCGTGACTTGTTCAAAACTGAGCTAGTTTGTGTGTAACTTTTGGAGACAGTACTGAGTACTTGTGAGGAGTATTGTACTGAGATTGTTACATGATTCTTCTTCATTATAATATACAAACAGTAGGTGGTTTTCAGCTGTAAGCTTTCCCCGATATACATACTGTGTTATATGTGTTGAATTTCTATGTGCGCATGTGAATGTTTTCAATACCGCTTGTTGTTTTTATTTCCGCATGTGATGATTAATGCGTAGAAGAGATTATGTGTTATGTATGAAGCTCAAATAGTATGTGACCAGGATAATCTCGGTGAATAATTCAGCAAATTATTCAAATTTCTACACGTTGAAGCATATATTGATAGACAGAAGTATGATGGGCAAATTTGACTTAATTTTTCTAAACAACAGTAGGAGTCTGGAGGTTTTCCAAGTTCCATTCCATCAATGGCTGGTTATGTGGCTTTTGACAAAGAAAGCAGGGGTGAAACTTCAAAGAAAACAAAGACTGGAAAGGTGATTATAGTTAAATTAATTCAATTGTATGCTATGGCATCGATTCATTTGGAAAAGATATCAATTAGCTAATTACAAACTCCAAATAGTTATATAGTCATCACAGAGTACATATTTCCATCTGAATTTTTATTAATTCATAGTTGAATTGGTAGTGTGCTTTAAGAGAGGATGTTTTCAAATTTACTTGAACTAATGTTGAGTGAAAACTTGTGTTTTTTATTTGGACATCACTTCTATAATGCTTGTTAAAATCACATAGTGATAGGTGGTTTTTGCATGCAATGTCTATTTTTTTCTTGGGTTACCCATGAATTATTTTATAGCCCTGGCTACCGTAGAGGAAGCCAAGATGAGCCTTCTAAGTATGTCTTTAAATGGTTTTCTGATCTATCTAAGTTTTATCTAGACCCAGTTAAAGGTGTCTCCAACATGACTCTTGTTTGGCTTATGTAGATTTCTTACATGAACAATCATTAAGTTTCTCATTAGAAGTGTACATAGATACTTAGCAGTAGATATATTTAAGAGTGTTATTCTAAGAATCTCATTGTTTGTTCATTAAATATTGAAGCATATAATGACTGCAGAAGTATAATTGGAAAATTTGACTTAATTGTTGTCAACAATAGCAGGAACCTGCAGCTTTTGACAAACAAAGTAGTGGTAAAAATATAGTGAATACAAAGGCTTCCAAGGTGACAATGACTACAAAGAAGGCCAAGGTGATTTTCATTTCCAAGTAAATCGAGTCAACATTGGGATGGATATACATTACATTCAAATTCCTTCAATTTTATTTGGGGATTCATATGGAGATGATATGGGTTAGCTAATTACAAAATACATATTCATCCCAAAGTACAAACCGTTTTCTATGTTTTGATTCATTGGTAGTTGAATTAGTACTGGGATTTAATAGAAGACATTATGAGATTTACCTGAAGTAATGAGATCTCTCATTGCGGGTATTTTTCAGAAGCCAAATTTGTGAACATATATGTTGTACTGGCTTTTGAGATGAGAATAGTGGGTATGGGGGGACGTGTGAGCACGATGGCTAGAACACACCTACAAATTTATAAATCACCATCAATATATATATATTAGGATGGCTTTCACTTGCCAGTTATGATTATAATTTTAGACCTGTTTACCAAGATTCATGAACAATAATATTGATAGAAAAAAAAAATCGTAAATAAGGTGTCTTACTTGGTATAATAGCCCATCTCTCAATGCGGGCATTTTTCATTAGCCAAATTTGTGAACATCTATGTTGTACTGGTTTTTGAGACGAGAAAAATGGGATGGGGGGACATGTCAACAGGATGGCTAGAACACACTCGCAATTGAATCACCATCAATATATATATATATAGCATATATATATATATATATATATATATATATATATATATATATATATATATATGTATGTATGTATATGTGTATGTATATATATATCTATGTATGTATATGTATATATAATGTATATATATATATATATATATATATATATATATATATATATATATATATATATATATATATATATATATATATATATATATATATATATATATATATATATATATTAGGACAACTTTCACTTGCCAGTTCTGAAAAAGCTTGGGCAACTTAGGAAAGTGTCGAGTGATGTTCCATTATTGGACCCTAGACATGAGTAGAATGTAGTTTAGGTCTAGGAAATCGAAGTGTAACTATTTTCAAGAGACAAGAAATATATCTATGACATCATTTCTTCCTGATATTTCTTGTTAATGATATTATCTTGAAAGCTAGAAGGCATTCCCTTCTCAATAGGTTCTATAGACTCCTTCGTATTTGTAGAGAGATTAGATTCATAATTCAGATTGAGAGGGTGATTGAATAGAAATTTATTTGAACATTTAGTGCCCAATACGAGTAACTACTATCTGATTGGGTTCACAATGCTCGAAGTTTGGATGGTGGAAGAACTCGACTTGAATGACTCCTGGAAAACTGTCTACATTATGTAAAAGATAAGATGACCCCAACTAAGAGAAGAACAAGAGAAATAAGTTATAACAACAAGGGTATGAATTTTTTTTCCATTGTAATGGACTTTAGTATGTTTGGTCTGCTTGGATAACATGATATTATTTTCCATGGTAAGGACTCCTTGGTTATCAAAAAAAGGTACTGTGGGCTCATCCTGTCAAACCTACAGACATGCAAGCTTTCTTCTAAGCTATCACAAAAAGGTATTATGGACTCATCCTAATGAACTTACAAATCTCCAAGCATTCTTCTAAGCTATCACAAATTCTAAGTTATCACAAAAAGGTAGTGTGGGCTCATCCTAAGCTATCAAAAAAAGGTATTGTATTCTCACCTTGTTGAACCTACAAACATGTAAGATTTCTTCTAAGCTATCACAAAAAGGTATTGTGGGATAAAAATTATGAACTTACAAATCTCCAAGCATTCTTCTAAGCTATCATAGAAAGGTAGTGTGGGATCATCCTAATCTATCACAAAAAGGTAGTGTGGGATCATCCTGATGAAATTTCAAATATGCAAGCATTATTCTATGCTAATCTACTTCACATGTCCCTTTGACTATTGTTTTGTATTTTTATTCTGTAGAGAAAGGTGAAACTATATGTTATTTCTGTTGGTCCAAAGAACTGCCCCTATGCTAAGACTGAAGACATGGCTTGTTGTAGACTTCTTGTCATCCATGGATCATACTCAATCTAAGTTTGAATGGCCACACAAACGAGTTTCTTGCTTTTCCCAAATAGAATTCTAAAATCCAATGTTCCCTTTACATGTTGGAACACCCTGTTTGCGGCTATTCAGTGTTATGTTTTTTAGTTTGCAAGAATATATAGCTGGATTGTTCAGTGTTATGTTTTTTAGTTTACAGGAATATATAGCTCGACTATTCAGTGTTATGTTTTTTAGTCTACAGGGATATATAGCTAATTGCATAGTCTAGTGGAAGTAAGATAGATAAAGTTCCCACTAGTTGCTTGCAGACTAACTCATTAACTGCCTTTGAATCAACATTGGTTGAAATTTTTCGTGTGTTAGACTTACATGTAGATGAAATTTTGCAATCTGCCATCATGAAGATGCCTAACAAACCTTGGGCATGTTTTTTTTGTAAAACAAAGATATGGTTGTTTGTCAAATTCTACACCTAAGCAACAATGTAGGATACTTAAATTTTTCATGTTTAAAGCTAAACATAAGTTGGAGAGATCATTCTCATTTATCACATTGGGAACACATGAGAATTGATTTGGGTTGCTTTTGGTGGGGAAACAAATCCACCCTAGTTGATCAGGAGGAAAAAAAACACAAATATTTGAAGGTATTCACCATTGAAGCAAAGATTCCATATCCGTAACAATTCATGGAAGCATTTTGCAATTAGTGCGGATAAAAAAGGAAGGTCCTACTATTAATTTCAGGTTATGGAGATAATGAAGGAGGGTCATATCAATAATTTCAGGGCATGGAGGTTAGTAAGGAAGGCCAAAACATATTACTATAAGCTATCAGGTTCCTAGAGACTAATTTTTTGTATCTAAAAGGGGTTTCCTTGAATATTAATAAATTAGATTTAATGGGTTGAGTTGTTATTGTAAAAGTTGTATTTTTGGTTGTGTTATTATTGTTATTTTTTTTTTGTATAATTTTGTAAAGGTTTCATACAATTATTTTTATGATAGTTTTTATAAATACGTCATATTTCTTTGCATGCAAAATGTTTGACAAATTGGTCTGCAACGTGGAATACCAAATTTTTCTGCAATGGTTTTTTTTTACATCAATGTCTATTTCCATCGGTCTTCCAACGTTTCATTACCGTCGGTCTTCCGATGTTTCACTCCCGTCGGTATTATGACGTTTCACTACATTTCACCCCGTCGGTATTCCAACGTTTCACTACCCTTCACTACCGTCAGTATTCCGACGCTTTAGTACCGTCGGTCTTGCGACAGTTGTTTCCCATTTTATAATGTTGGAAGAGAGACGTTGTGGTTCATCAGAAGACTGACAATCGTTTGGTAGCGTCGGAATAGCGATGTGGAGTTGGTAACGTCGGAAGAGTGACAACCATTTGGAAACGTCGGAAAAAGTGTCACTCTTCTGACAATTAACTCAAGTGTTAGAATTACAACATTAAGAGAAACCATGTTTTGCCTCGCCTGAAAGTCTCACTCTGGCAACACCTATGTGTCGCAAGAGCGACATTTTGGTCGTCGAAAATTGGGCCAAATGTGCTAGTGACACTCTTGTGAATTAATTAACTAATTAATTCACCCATATTTCACTAATGTATCTTTAGTCACAACTAGCACAACTGAGTTTAACTCACTTAACTGAGTTAAACTAAATAACAACTCACATAAATACTCTTCCAACTCTGTTACAACTTGCCACTATTAGTTATAATGAAGTCCTCCATGCATGAGTCACCAACCACCCTAGGAATTACGTAATTCATTCAACCCACTGATGTGCCACATCTGTTCACTGAAATAAAGTGCTCCAAGAGAATAAGTTACTATTTATTATCTGATTATTATTAAGGGCTAATAATAATCGAAATGCATTCTTTTTTTAGATTACCGATCTATAAATAGACTTCGCCCATGTTCTAAAAAAGATAAATTCATCCAAAGATAGAACTTTCTCAACCATCTAGAATCAGCATCAAGCTAATTTTAGAATATGCTCACCACTCTAAAAATAGACATACACCTAAAAATACCCTACGGGACCCACCTAGTGAAGGTGCTTAATTTTCACTAGGGTCATCATCTTGTTGAATCTCAACGCCTTTAATAGTCACCTTTTTGACCCAACATTTTGGCGTCGTTGCCTGGGAGAGTGTTTAGGAGTGATGCTTTTATTTATTTTTCTTTTTTCTGTGAAATAATTTGGTATTGAAAACGAGAGGTAAGAACCTACATACTAGCAAGAAAAATTCTTGCTCTCCAGCCAGCTTCTCAGCAATTGTATAGAGGTTAATAGGATAGGTGTTTTTGTTTTTTTATGACTAGGAAGAAAAAGATAGAATTAAATCAAAAACCCCCACTTAAATCCACAAAACCCAAGGGATCGTTGGCCCTTGGCAGAACAACATATATAGACGAAATAATTAAGAAGGTTGAATCCCAGGCATCTGTAGGACCCAAAACCATTCCTGCACAGAGTCCTACTATAGTCCCTCAGGCATCAGCCTCACCATTTTCAGCCCACGCCGAGATTCACAATGAAACAGAAGGGTCTGAATGAAGCCTTCATACTATAGAAAACTTAAGCCCCGACCCTTCGAGAGAGGGAAATTCTTGCAATTTGTAGGAAGGAGAGGGAGAAACCAGTAGTGCAATACAGATAAAAACTCCAGAGCCTGGATCTCCTAAGATAGTGGTTGAGATAGAAACACCCAGTATCCTAGATCGAGGAAGTGTTGCAAGGCCTCCTCCAAATCCACTCCCTAATTCCACTCATATTATCCTCCCAGATCAAGAAATCCCTGAATATTATTGGCACATCTTTGATTAGATGATGCACAACCAACCCTAGAGACAGACATAAACATTGGAGTATCCCATTGTTGATTCAGCCACAAATGCCCCTTTGAAAGATATTCCATTACAAAACATCCCCACCTTCCATGGGTTGACCTCAGAAGATCCGGATGCATTTTTATTTGAATTTGATGTCTTACATGAAAAGGATCCAAACTACAGCCCTCATAAGCGAAACTATTTCCCTCTACTTTGAAGGGGAAATAATTATGTTCGTTTATGGGGCTTGGTGGAGGAACCATTAATAGTTGGGATCAGATGAAAAACTCTTTCTTAAAAAATATAAATACTACTGCCGAACTCGAGAACTAAAAGACGAAATCTTCAATATGTCTGCAAAAGAAAATGAGACATTAGAAGAATACGTTGAAAGATTTCAATATAATTTGCAAAGATCTCCATATACTACACTGTCTAAAGATATTTTAAAAGAAACAATGATTAAAAGAATGAAAGAAGAATGGGTAGAAACACTTAATATAATGGGAAAAGGGGACATCTATCAAGAATAATATGATGACATTATTGCATTGTGCATCAGGTGCTCTCAAGGTAGTATGCGAAGTCGACCAACCGGACGAGATTCAGTTACGAGGAATTATAAACAGTTAGGTGGTAGCGTGACCAGAGCAGAATTCGGAAATTTTTTAGAAGATTTTAAAACCGATATCTTAGGCACCCTCACAACGCAGCTAGATGTCCTACACGCTAAGCAGAAGAAAGCTTTAGCAGAACAAAACTTTGTTGTTTTTCTCCCATGCTGTCGGAACAAGCATAGCCAACGAGAGTGTCCATTAGAAATGGTCCAGACATGTGCTCTTTGTACCAAGGACCACGCCACTGGTCATTTCCCTTCACTCCCAGGGTTGAAAGCAGTTTTTAAAGTAACAGAAGAAGAAACAAAACCACTGTATCTAATGAATCAACGTCGACAGTGGAAAGCACGACCAGGTCTGTCACAAGACTCATCTCAGTTCTTTTCTCCTCCATAATTTAATCAACAGAACCCTGGAACATCATGGCAAGGCCAATCACATTTTTCTGTCTGGCCATCCCAATCATTTTCCATGCCTCCTTGGCCAACACAATCCCCTCCAGGTAATAGTTGTTCAAGCTTTCCTTTTTCTCCCTCTTACTAGAAAAACAATCCATATCAGTCCCAATGGCCTGCCTCCACTTCACAGAATACAAATTGGTCTCAAAACTGGAAGAAGACCCTGGGAATGACCAATTTACCTATGGGAACAGGGGCTCAGAATCAACCCACATTACCAACTCCATACCCAGTCCAACACAATCCTCAACCTATTATGCGTCCTCAACTGCCATCTCAACCCAATCCTAATCCTAATAACAGACTGGTTCAACTAATATAGATTTTCGAGAACCCAAACCCCAAAAATGAACAGAAGCAATGCAATGAACTTAGGCTGAGATCAAGGCATGTTATTCCACCTGAAGAAGATACGGCCTTGCCACAACTTAAGTCTGAAATTCCAATAGTACCTAGACAATCAGTTGTGACAGAAACAGATATAGAGCAGAGGAGAGACACAGTTGAGCAAAAAGATCCTGAAAACCTTATTATTTCCTCTCCTCCATTCCCTGAGAGATCAACACTACCTAAACCACTAGTCTCTTCATATTTTGATCTCCTAGGGGAATTAAAAAATATTTTCATTAAAATTCCTCTCTTACAGGTTATACAAGACATTCCTATCTATGCCAAAATAATTAAACAACTGTGCAGAAAAAAACAGGTGAGGAAAGCAAAGATTGTACCAACTATTCTTGTAGTGGGAGCACTGTCAGACTTACTCTTGGGTAAAGAAACACCAATAAAATATGAGGATCCATGAAACTCCATAGTCACAGTACAGATCTCTGGCCACTCCTTTTCAAACACATTAGTTGATTTTCGGGCGACAATTAACATCTTAATTACAGAAACCTGCAATAATTTAGGTATAACAGCCCTGGAACCCACATCTACATTACTAGAACTTGTTGACAGATATGTTATCAAACCAGAAGGTATTTTACAGGACATCTTGGTTTCTATGAATTCATGGGAGTACCCGACATAATTTTTAGTTATTAACCCAAAAAGTAGGTTAGATGTAAATCCCCTAATATTGAGACGAACTTGGTTAGCGATGTCCGATGCTTCCATAGGTTGTCGAACAGGCAGCATGACCATTGCTAGAGGAGATGCCATAAAGAATATTTCCATATACCCCCTGCCAAACTAAGTCTTCCCACTGTAAATATTCACAAACAACTACATACATACTGGGAACAAAACATTCTTTCACCACTGACAATAGTTGAAGCACTTGAATTCAAACACCAAAATGAAGACGATGTAATCAATAACTTCATGAACCAACCATCTACTTCAGAAAATTTAAAGTGCCAAATGTTAAAAACAGTTCTTGATAACTAAGAATAGGAGGACCCATTAGCAAAAATTAATGACCAACACATACCCACAACTATTGTTCTCAACAGCATGCCAATTGAAATTGATCCAGGAAAAGTTTTAAATATCAACAGCGGTCTAGATAGTAGCCAGCAACAAAAGCTCATTAAAATGTTACAAAAATATAAGGGAGACTTTGTTTGGGACTGCCCAGACATGAAGGGTATAGATCCTCAACTATGCACACATCACATTTATACTGAAAATGATGCTCGATCTATTCGGAAGCCTCATCGGAGGTTAAACCCGCATCTGAAAGACATTGTAAAAGATGAATTACAAAAGTTGCTAGATGTAAACTTCATTTATCCTATTTCAGACAGCAAATGGGTCTCTCCTTTAGTAGTTGTTGCTAAAAATAATGGTAAGTGGCGAATCTGTGTGGATTACAGAGAACTGAATAAAGCAACACAAAAATACCACTTCCCCCTCCCTTTTATTGATCAGGTCCTTGATACATTGGCAGGAAAGCGGTTCTTCTCTTTTCTTGATGGTTTCAGTGGTTACAATAAAATCTAGATAGCCCCTGAAGACCAAGATAAAATGACCTTTACTTGCCCCTGGGGTACATTCGCCTAAAGGGTATTGCCGTTCAGACTATGCAATGCCCCAACAAAATTTCAAAGGGCCATACCCAACATTTTTTTTTATTTAATAAATGAAGGGCTCGAGGTTTACATGGACGACTTTACTCCATTTGGAGATGACTTTGAACAGGCACTGCAAACACTAGAAAAGGTATTGGAATGATGTATTTCTACCAAATTGTGTTTGAGCAATGAAAATTGTCACATGACGATGATTGAAGGAGTAATCCTAGGACACTGCATCTCAGCAACTGGAATACAGGTAGATCCAGCAAAGGTAGAGGTAATTATTTTATTATCCACACCTTGTACTTAGACAGAGGTATGTAGTTTCCTTGGATATGCAGGGTACTACCGTAGGTTTATAAAGATTTTTTCACAAATTGTTGCACCCTTGTATGCATTAACTGGAAATGTTGAATTCCATTGGTTTGACAAATGTGACACTTCTTTTTCATATTTGAAAAAATTGGTCTCGACTGCACCAGTCCTACGTGGCCCCAATTGGGAACTGCCTTTTCACATTTCCTCATATGCATCTGATACAAAGATAGGGGTGCTTCTCTGTCAAGAAGAGGACAAGAAGGCCTACACTATTTACTATATCAACAAGAACCTCACTCCTACCAAATTAAACTATACAGTGACCGAAAAGGAATTCTTGGTTGTCATTTATGCTATTAATAAATTTAGACATTATATAACTGGCTATCAAGTATTCATGTATACTGATCACTCTTCCATTAGATATTTAGCTAATAAACCTATTACAAAGGGAAGAGTGACTCGTTGGTTGTTACTTTTACAGGAGTTTGATATTACCATCAAGGACCGTCCAGGAAAGGAGAACGTAGTTGCAGATTTCTGTCTAGATTTCTGAATTCAAATGACCCACTAGCGGTGGATGATCAGTTCCCTGATGAGATTTTGTTCGTTGTAGAAGTAAAAATGCCATGGTACGCAGATGTAGTGAATTATTTAGCAGTAGGAAAGATTCCAAGACACTTGACAACAAAGGAATGGAAGCTGATTGTTCAACGCAGTGCTAGATTCTCCTGGATCGGTGGATATCTTTTCCATACAGGAGCTGATATGCATATACATAGATGCATCCGAGAAGACGATATTTATGACATCTTAAGGGCTTTTCATGATGAAACATGTGGTGTTCATTTTGTAGATCACGGGATGGGGCACAAAGTATTACAAATGGGCTACTATTGGCCTACAATTTTGAAATATGCCAAGAAATATGTCCAAGCCAATGATAGTTTCCAAAGAATGGGTCACCCTGACCAGATTGACGAGATTCCATTGCAGCCACAGTTGGTAGTAGAACCTTTCGAACGGTGGGAACTGGACTTTGTTGGGCCATTCAACCTGCCATCGAATCAAAAGACCTACATATTGGTTGCCAAAGATTATGTGATGAAGTGGGTAGAAATAGTGGCTTTGTCAACAACTACAGAAGAATCTGTGATCAATTTTCTTTTTGAGCTATTTGTGTGGTATGGCTTACCTAGGGAAGTGATAACTGATGGAGGGTCACATTTTGTGGCAAATAAAATCACGGCCACTCTAAAGAACCACCATGTTACCCATAGAGTCACCTCTCCCTACCACCCGTAGGCGAACGAGCAGGTCTAAAACACCAATGAATTCCTTGAGGCAATTCTCACTAAAACAATCTCAACACATCGCTGGGATTGGGCTACTAGACTGCCAGAGGCCTTGTGGGATTATCGTAAAATGTGGCGAAACACCACCAGATATTCTCCATACCATCTGGTATTTGGAAAGGAACCAATTTTTCCTATTGAATTTGAAATAAATACTTTGAGAACAGCCTAGGAAGTGGGGCTAGATTTGATGGAGGCCCAAGTTAGGAAACTCCAACAAATAAATGAATTGGATGAAGCACGGCTACTTTCTCTACAACGCACTGTAATTATTCAACAACAACGAGCTAAGTGGCATGACAACCTCATAAAAAAGAAGACATTCTAGAAAGGATATTGGACACTCCTCTACGACTCTATATTCCAAGACTTCCCAGGTAAGTTACAAAAAAGGTGGCTGGGGCCATACGAAATTCAAGAAGTACACAGCAACGGTACCATTACCTTGACCACCATAGATGGATCTAGCTCCACCTTTTGAGTCAATGGACACCGGGTACGCCTCTATCATAAACCACTTACGAAAGAGTCTTTCCGCTAGAAGGTGTGTGACGACCCCACCATCCAAATTTAGCTGCAAGGGATGATGGCCCGACAACTTTTAGTTCATAAAAAAAAATTATTTCCTCTTGTAAATATTTTATATATGTTCCTGCAATTTATAGTTCTTATCATTGTTGTACATAAGAATTCATCTATTTTTCATTATTGTGATGCGCACAAGTGCATTTTTTTGTCTTTTGTGTGTTTTGTTGTTCAATCCATTGAACAGTTGTTGTTCAATCGAATTGAACAGCTACCGTTCAAGTCAAATGAACGACTATGTTTTTTTAGTGTGTTTATTTTTGTTGTTCAAACCATTGAACAGTTGTTGTTCAATCCATTGAACAGTTGTTGTTCAATCGAATTGAACAACTTCCATTCAATTCAAATGAACGACTATGTTTTTTAGTTTGTTTATTTTTTCTGTTCAATCCATTAAACAGTTGTTGTTCAATCGAATTGAACAGATTTCGTTCAATTTAAATGAATGGTTGTGTTTTTTTTAATGTGTTTATTTCTGTTGTTCAAACGATTGAACAACTGTCGTTCAATTCAAATGAACGACTGTTTTTTTGCATGATTTTACTTTTTGCTCTTCAAAACCATTGAACAGTTGTTGTTCAATTGCATTGAACAGCGGCCATGCAATCCAATTGAACGACTGATTTATTTTCTAGCATGTTTTTTTTTCTCTCTTTTCTTTCTCTTTTTTTTCATTTAAAATAGCAATTGTTTTTGTCTTTTGATGATTTCTTTTCGAACATCCACTCTTCCTCTACACATCCTTGCCATAAAAACCATTTTGAGAAAAGGAATTGGCACTTGAAGAGGAGAAAAGTAGTGATATTACTAATATTATGATCTTTTGAAATTTTGATGAAAATCTCTACTTTGGAAGTTGTCATGGTTTATCTATATAATGAAGGGTTGGATATCTCTTGTTCAAACATATTATTACACAATTAATTTATGTAGTCTTATGCTGGTATATCCTTTTACACTCTCAAGTGGTAATTCTCTTTGGCATAAAGATATAGGAATAAGAGTATTAATTGTATTCGCATTCTTTTTACTTCTTGCACCATCCCTAAATCTTAAGGATTTAATGAGCCTCTTTCCATTTATAATAAAAATAAAATAAAAAATATTATGTCTATGTGAATTTTTTCTTAAGAAGAGAGAATAGGGGGTCTCATCATGAGCCAACCTACCATGATCATGAGGGTTTAACAGGTAGCATTCCCACAATGGCCAACACAGCAGGATAGTGACCTTCTCGACAGCTAAAACTACTTGAAGGACAGAAGGTCTCATCATGAGCTGGCATGATCACTTTGTTAAAATCCTCGTGAATGGCACTATGAATATCCGGCCACCACACCAACATAGTGGTCTCTCCATAAAACAAGCAAAATGTCTAATTTTAAATAGAGGATTCTAGCTCATTTTAGGGTTAAAATAGCAACCCTATTGAGGCTATGGATGCCTACTCACAGCACTGGATCTGCTTGTGGTATCAAAGTATTTTTCTAACAATCTCCAATTACTTTTATATGCCCTATTTCCTATTGATCCATTCCTGAAGATAAATGCATTTTTTGAATAAGTGTTATCACTACCTACCCGCATAATTAACTTGAGTGAATTATCTTTTCATGCCGAATTAAGGGATGACAGCATCAATCATAATCTGTCACATGTCATGCTTCTGTCATACTGTGTCATCAAAATAGGACATATTTTTCATAATAATTGCTACTCCACTTTTCTCTCCTTCTTTGGTCATTTCCACCTGATGTACATTTGTGATGATTACCAACTTCCGACCTTTACTTCGTGTGCATTCATGATTGTTACCACCTTTCCTCTTTTCTTGAGCTTTAAGGCCGTGGACGCCCTTCCCTCATTAGAGTGGGTACAAATATTCATAATGAATAAGCATGCAAATTAACCATGCTACTCCCTTTGGATATGCTGATTCGATGAAAGAATCACTACATTTACGTTATGAAGTCACATTTTTAATAACATATTTTATAAAAGTCGCATGCAGCGTTTATGTTGTTTTAACTAACAGAGCTGAAAAAACGCATGCACAAGGGTGAAGAAACCAATTCTGAAAACACAGTAGCCATGGGTGGAAAATCTCTCCGCAATGAACCCACAATTTTTCAAGTTTAAGAATCAGCTCACATCGTTCTCCAGAAAGCTGGCTGGATTCCATATCTACACAGACTACAAGGGTTTAATACAGAGAAAACAGTTGAATTCTTGCAAAAACTGCGGGAAGGGCATACCATAGTCAAAGGAAGAATCATACCAGTCTCCGAAGAAATCATCACTGAGGTCTTCGGACTTTCAACAGAAAGAGAAATATGGATTGATAAACATGTCCTTATACAAGAAGCAAATTCATTGTACCAAGACCCAAGTGAGCCACTGGAATGAAAAGGGAAAGGTATTAATCTTGCATCCTTGCAGTAGCCTTGGCAAGAATTGGCAGTCTTCATTCAAAGATATATCACATGCGACGAACACTAGGATGTGGTAAATTCTCGTCAACTTAAACTATTAGCTGCTCTCAAGCAAAAAATTTCAGCTAATTTTCCCATTTTCCTAAATTATGTATTGCATGATAATGTTGTTCGGATTAGAAGAGATAAAAACCCTCAAGCAGTTTTCAATCACCATGGATTGATTATCATTCATAATTTAAACAAACATAAGTTAACATTGGACAGCTTTATTAATCCTACCCTACCTGCCCCTGAAGAAAACCATAGCATAGCATAAATTGAACTCCCTAGAATAGCCATACCCAGGAGAGCAAGAGGGAAGAGAACCCATGTTTCGACCGCAAAACCAAGAAAACGGGGACAGTATGAAAGGTTACAACTACGGTAAAACACCTATGTATTTAAAAATATGTCTTTACAAAACTACGAGGAAGAAATGGCTCAAGTACTAGAGCAAATGAGAACATCTTATGAAATTGGGAACCCATCTGAACAATCCGAGGAACAGAAGGACCATTTGAACCAGTTTTCCTTTGCTGGAAGCATTGGCCATACTGAAATCCTACTTCCCCATAATGAATTGCAGGATTTGAGGGTTTTATCTCCCTCTGATAATGAATGGGTGAGTAGGGAAGACCAGATAGAGATAATATCTGAGTCTGGAAACCAGTCATGGGATATTGTTCTATTAGAACAGGACACAAGTATTGAGACAGTTCCCCTGACGCCTGAAGAAAAAATAATTTATGATAACCTTAGAACTGGCACAACCGTTCCCGAACCCGAAGCCACTACTACTCCTTCTCGTGCCAAAACCCTGCCAAAAGAAAAATTAGTTGAGATTAAGTTAAGAAAAATGAACAGGAAATGCAGGAAATTGAGAAAAACAGTAAAACAGTTAAGGAAATGGTTGGAAGAAGCATACAAGTCTTTGAAGCCTACGAAGGAATTAGATACCGTGGGAACCCAAATAGATTTTGTTACCCAAATGGTAGATACTGCTGAAGTTTCTGTACAGATTGATTTAATAGATATTGTTGAAGCCTCTGTACAGACAGATTTGATACACACTACTGAAGTGTACATGCAGACTGATTTAATACTTACAAAATACAAGGAGACTCAAACAAAGGTAACACCTTCTTACACTCCTTTGATAGAAAAAGCTGCCAATCAAAAGCTTTGCAATGAATTAATTCAAGTTCAACATGAATTGGCCCAGTATAAGAAGGAAGTAGTACCCTTACAGGAACATCGAGCACTACTAAAATGATTCAAAGACCTTTCTGCAATTGAAGAATAAACCTTTGCCCAACTTAGGGAAGAAAGGGAAAAAGTGAAGAAGGAACAGGATCAACTGGAACAGACTAAGAAACAAACTAGTGTTGTTCGTTCTCTTTACTTAGATGTATTGACTTGCACGAAACCAACCACTAATTATGTCTTATTCTTAGTGGAAAGATATATGTTGCTAAAAATCAAAGCTGTCAGAGTAGGGAAACCCACTACCTTCAAAGCCATTGAAGAGTTTGTCCAATGTTGTAACAATCAGAATGAACAAACCCAACACCTTTTGTGGGAATTGTATTTGCAAAATTTATTTCTAGAAGAGAGATAGTAACCCCAGTCCCTTCATAGGGGACGTTCAGTTCCAAGCTTTTATGTCCTTTGCCAAAAATAAGACTAGATGGGCTAAGGCCTACAATACCTTTCAGAAAAGAGAGCATGGCTTAAATCTATGGATTAGAGGGGAACCTACCAAACCCCTATATTTTTTTTGCTCAATATAAGAAGTTTATGCAACGGAAATGAGTGATAGCCAAATTGGGATCTATTCACAAGGATATTGTGCAGAATGGGCAGGCATACTTCCAGGATATTCAAGAAAACGCATTATCAACAGCCAAACATAGATGGCAAGCCTCTACAAATAATGTTAAGAACAGAGAACCATTTGGGAATAGGAACTTTGAAGCTGCTGCTTCCTGTTTTATTATGTACAGTAACATAATTTTGAACATGGGTCCTACATAGATAGGGTGCAGATACAAATTCCCCATCATATGGTACCCACCTGAAGACTATCATCACGATTATGATTTACCAGAGGGGCACACAAACTCAGCATTTACAAAGGTAAAACAAAAACATGGTTTTAGAATTTACAAGGAAAAAGTATATCCTGCATATTATTTAACCCAACTACACCTCAATCATTTGTTTGCACTAGGACCTGCAAAAAGGAAAGCAAGGGAGTATGTTGGGTCGAGGAAGAGGTACATTTTACTCCTATCTTTACCACGATTTGTCTTTTACTTTTATATGTTTTTCCTTCATCTTAGCAATAAAGTAAAGGGAAATAATGCAAAAGTAAGGTAGAATGAATTATTGATAAAAGGTGTGTTTAATAGCATAAAAACTAATTTTTTGCTATCTTTATTGATAGGGAATCGAAACAGCCAAATTTCTGACCAGAATGACCAAATAACAGCAGACAAGAAAAGCAAACAGAATCGTATCGGCTCCTATGAATCATCAGAAGATGTAGAGGCATGCCTATTCTTGGGGTATTCAGTTGATAGCCATGAAGCAACAGGATCTCCTGATCCTGAGGATCCGTTACTCTGTTTTATTTCGCCTTTAAGTTATAAAAGGTTGTAGATGAAAGAGACGGGGAAGCAATTTTTGTATTATAATTTTCCTGTAATAAACGTATTCGGACATAATCGTCGAGTTCATGCTAATGTCTTGCTCTATTGATTAATGAAGAAATTGGCATTTTTAGTATAAACAACTTCTGAGTCTTTCTTGGTAGAAGACTTCTAGAGGCTTTAGGCCCAATTCCTGGGAGTTCTTCTGCTATTCTGTGCTATACGTTTATTCACAGATCTTCCATTTTTATTTATCCTTTGTGTTTCATAGCATTATCATTCAATTGGTTAATCGCAGGCGTGATATGTTATAAATTCCTTCTCAATAGATTAGATTTATAATTAATGTTCTTTTATCAAGAAGTGACGCTTTTACATTCGGTAAACTAGTTTCAGCGTGGTTGTTGTTCAATTCTGCATACAGTTATTTCTTCAATATTTCCATCATAAGTGTGAAAGTTTGGTTTAATGTTAAATTCCGAATGATGTTATTAGTTTATTGATAGAGAATTCCATTGCAAAATCTAGAATAATTTATTGTTTTTCAATTCATTAGGGTTGTTGTTCAATTCATTAAGGTAGTTGTTCAAAAGTGTGACGTTCAATTGAAATCTATTCTTTATTTGAGTCTTGAGTGGTTATTTCTGCATAAGCTTAGTTTATTCCTTTGATTAGTTTGAAGTAAGTCATATTTAATTTTGAGTTGATTTGACTTCAAGAATTAGATAACAGTTCTCACAACGATTTAGAATAGTTGAACTCTGACTTCACTCGCATATATTTTTCTTGCACTCTTGAAATAACAAGACTTGCCATGGGTTGATGATTAATGTGAAACATTAAGGTCACCTTTAATAGTCACCTTTTTGACCCAACAGGAAGGTTGGCAAAGGTATTGAAATTTATTCCAGTGAAGTTTAATTATTCAACTAGTGATGTGGAATAGGTATTCATCAGAGATGTGGTGAGGTTTCATGGTCTTTCGAAGAAGATTGTGTCATACAAGGATGTTAAGTTCACTTCTAGGTTCTAGAAAGAGTTATTTGCATGTTTGGGTATAGATTTGGCCTTAATCACATCATATCATCTGCAAATAGGTGGAAAAATAGAGAGGGTCAATAGGATTTTAGAGGAAATGTTGAGAATGTATGTTATGAATCAGTAGAGGAACTGGGAAGAATATCTTCCTTTGGTTGAGTTTTCTTACAACAATAGGTATCCAGAGTCATTGAGGATGAGTCTATTTGAGGCACTCTATGGGAGGAGTTGCAATACTCCCATCAGGTGGAGTGATCTATTTAACAGGGTATTGATTGGACCAGACATGTTGGGAGAGATGGAACAAGAAATTAAAGCTATCAAAAAGAATCTAAAGGCAGCACAAGACAGGAAAAAAAGTTATGCAAATCAGCACAGGGTGTTTAAGGAGTTTCAGGTTGGGGAACATGTGTAATTTCACATCAAGCCTAAGAAGATCCCCTTGAGTATTTTGTCATATTACAAGCTAGAGGCTCGGTATTGCGGGCCATTTGAGATTGTTGAAAGGATTGGACCGGTAGTCTATTGACTTGCAATGCCTCTGACAGTGAAACTCCATGATGTTTTCCATGTTTCATTTCTTAAAAGATATGTAAAGGATGTTGATCATGTTATTGATTGGTATGTATTGTAGGTCGAACCAGAAGGAGAATTCCAACCAGAACCTCAGTTTATTTTGCAGAGGAAGATTCTCATTTTTTGGAACCAATCAATCGAGCAAGTTAAAGTGCAGTGGAATCACTTTGGGCCTGACGAAGCTACATGGGAGATAGTTGATCATATGTGTGCTATGCATCCTTCCTTATTTATTGGTGGAGGCAAAGAAGTTTTGGTATATATTTGGTGTTGAGTTTGGTCATGTCTATGTATATGTATGTAAATACCACGTCGAGATGTGTTATAAAGCTCCAATAAGAGGTATGGGGGTCATGTTGTTATGTTGTCCTGTTTGTTTTATTTTCAACAGGTTTTTCATTGTAAATAATGCAACGAGCTAAGTTATAAAGATACATGGGAAATATATTTTTCTTTTCAATGGTCTTTATGGTTATAGGTGTCATTTAACACCGAGGACATTGTTCCCTTAAGGGGGATGGGTCTGTAATAGCCCCGAGTTAAAAAGTTCATGTAATAAAGTTAATAAAGGTAAACTAAGACCATATTCATGGGACATGTATTCCATGATGAATGTTGGGAAAAGCATCCTAGTGTGGGTGTTCATTTGGTTTATTATGGCTAAGGGAAATTGGAAAAGGCAATGTCAAAGGCTCTGAAAAGGAAAAATACATTAATTAGCATTTTATTTATGAAAATAATGGAAATTAGGAGAAAAGGAAGGTGAAAGGTCACAGGTTACATGTGAGGAGGATAATGAAGGAAACTAATGGAAAATTGAAAAAATTAGAGACCTCATTGATAAAAAGGATTTCGAGGATCAATTCAGGGCTTTTTGTCAGTTCAGTTTTAGAGCTCTCTCTTTATTCTCTCTCTCATACTCTTGCACACTTAGAGTTTTCCTGGAGCACTCTAGCCTTGGATCAAGGAAAGAAAGGTAAGGATAAATAAGGGAAATGGAAGCAAATATCAAGAAAGGAAGAGCAGGATCAATAATCTATAGCGAGATTACTTGTAGGTATCAATTTGAATGTGTGATTTCCTTGCTAGATTTTGCATTCATGTTACATGCATGTTTGTATTTGGTTCTCTTGTTGTCATTGACATGGGTCTTGCTAGGTGTGAAAGTGGTTTTCAACCTTTCCTTTCCATTTCTGGATATCCATGGTGTGATTGTGGTTTCTCTTATTTTGTTGATTTGAATTGTTGAATAGTATCGAAACTGAGTGGGGTGGTCTCAGGAAAAATCACAAGGCCTATGAATCCCTTGACTAATAATGGAGGGATACATGGTAAAGCCTACAGTATGGAGCCTCAGTAGGTCTAGGAATCTCTTGACCAATAATTATAGGATACACGATAAATCCTGGAGGTGTATGCTCTCGTTAGGCCTAGGAATCCCTCGATCGGTTATGGAATGATACACGGAAAATCCTAGAGAGTGGAAACAAACAAATTCCTCACAATTTAGGTGTAGAGATTCAAAGGCATCCATGCTTGTTTAGGGCCTAGTGATCCCTTGACCGATATATGGTGAGATTGTGGTAAAACATGTTTTGTATGTTTGTTGTTTAGGCCTAGGAATCCCTTAGTTGGATTGCAATAAAGCCTAAGGAAGCCTTGATTGGTTTTGTTGTGAGTCCCACGTTCATGCTTGGAATATGACACGAGGGTGATTGAATGAAATAAATATTTGGTTCAACCAATCTATGTTCGGGTAGTACGTGGAAGTCCCTGTCCTGGTTGTTGAAAATGCAACAAGAAATTCCTAATTTATTTTTCCATTTGATTAAATTATGAGAAAATCAAAATTCCACATCACTAGACAGCTTGAATGAGTTAATTGAGTTGAAATAGTTGTTATCACTCAGTTAGCTTAGTTAATTTGAGTTAGGGGCATGAAATTGAGTTGTGTACAATGATTCCTAAATCATAGGAGCCTAGGTTGAGATAATTTCAGTTGTAACAATTTAATTTAGTTAACTTGAGTTATGGTCAATTAAAATAGTTCCAACTCTGAAAATTCTACTGCAGTGTATTGGTTTATTTTCTCCTACTTGATTTAATTTATACAATTTATTTTCAGAAATTAGATTCAAAAAATACCGAAAATAAACACAACCACAACCTACACATGTAGATCATTTACTGAATAATTCACTCATGCAACAAAGTGACACACTGATTTTTGAACATAAGTCCCCGGAAAAACCCAAAGCGGGAAAACCAATTCAGCAGATATGAGGGTTTTATTATTAAGTAGTTCTGAGTACAACAAATCTGGGTTCCAACCTTGGAAAAAACTGATAGAGAATAAAAGATATAAAATATGCAGCTAAGCTGAAGATATAGTGCCAAATATATGACTCATCCACACCCTCAAATAGGATTTACAAGACTCGCCCGGATCTGACCCTAGAAACCCTCATTGCTGCTTCTGAAGCCCCAGAGTTACCCTGGAGGGACTGCGTCAGCCTTTGCGTGGTTGTAGGAGGGCCTGCATCACCCTAGGAGGGTCAACGTTGCCCCTGTGCTGCCTCTACTTGGCCAACGTCAACCCAACATGGCCCTAGCTACCTTTGTGTTGTCTCTGCGTTGTTCCTGCTACTTTGTGTGGCTCTGAAGCCTCTTTGTGATGTCCTTATGTTGCTCCTCTTGCCTCTTACTATCTCTTGGCTTTTGGAATTATATCATTCCCTCAGCCAATACTACCCCTCACAACAGCAAAATTCCACCGTAAATTCTTAGCAAACGCGCCCTAGAATTCCAGATCTATTCCTCAGTTCTACAGAAATTGTGTGTATTCAACTGCCCCTCAAGCCTTTCTCTTATACTTTTTGTTTTAACCCTTCAACGACTGAGATTAAATCATCCATCAACAGCTGAGATTAAAATAATTCTTCATCCATGTGACTTAAGACAATTTCAGCACATGTGTTAATTAATTCACTTTAATTAACTTATTTTCCTAAGTTAGACTTAGGAAATCCATTAAAAATAATTAATTATTTGAATAACTTGAACACAACTTGAAATTTCTCAAATCCATTTCTGGGTCTTGTAGATCAAGTGTACCCTAGTCCCTCCACAAAATTTGGGACCTAGAGCACAACTGATGCTACCCAAAATACACAAAATCTCAACACTCCCTCTTAGCATCAGAAGTGTTCTCTAGCAATACATCACACCATGCATTAAAAGATCTTGAGTACTTAGTCTATGTTGTTGATGCTTGGCCTGCTGCCCTCCATCTACTGCATTGCTGCTCTCTATACTGCTGCCCATAGCACTGCCACTGCTAACTGCTGCATTGCAACTCAGTGGCTGAGAAGTAAGCAACTGAATAACTTTGCCCAACTGTTTTACAGACAAGTCAAGTTTCCCTCCACTACTGAAGCTCCCTAGATGTTGAATCACGTTGTCCCCTTTGAGACATTTTCATGCTACAACATTGCACTGCATGAGCCCAACTTCTCTGCGTTGTTGAAGTCCCATTAGCCTCTATGTGATGTTGCCTTCACGCTGCTACTGCCTCTTAATTACGTTGTTCCCTCTTTAGTTTTACAACTCCCTCTTTCTATTCAATGTGTTTATGTGCAACCATCTCTCGACTCATCCTGCTACCGTCTTAAATTCTCCCATAGCTCGTATGTGATCCAAGAGTAGGGATCAAGGATCCCGCCATTCTGTCTATGGATACTTTATATATCCATGTCACCCCACCTCTTCTCTCAAGGTGCATGAGCACTAATGGATACATTATCATCAGAGGCATCTTCATTTTCTGTTGCGGCCTTGGAATCAGAAGCTCCTTTTTCCTTATTCTTAGGAAAACTGCTGGCGAAATGACCAAGATCACCATAGTTAAAGCACCAGACCTTGGAGAGGTCCTTATTCTTCTTCCCTTACTTCATTTCCCTTGATGCAAGGGTTGCATCCTCCTCCTCTTCTTTCTTAGTTTGGATGATCCGCTTCCTCCACTAAAATACTTCCTGGAGATCCTCCTGATCTCCTCTTGGCAGAGAATAGCCCACATATCTGCCCACGATGGTAACGTTGCCCTTCCCAAAATGATCTGGACAATCATTTCCCATTCTTCAGAGACAACATTTAGGGTTGTCCTCACTAGGAGCCCTTCGTCTGGAGTAGCACCCATGCCAATCAGCTGGTCATGGATATCTTGGAGTCTGAAGAGAAATGGATCTATCTCTTTGCCCTTCATCATTTGGAACATCCGCATCTGATTCTCAAGAAGCGTTCTTCTTTTCACAGACCCTCCTTGGTACATCACTTACAAAGCCTTCCACGTAGCATTTGTTGTATTCTTCCCAACAATATGCATAATCACGTGGTCCTTGACTCCGTCTATGATCAACCTCTTTATCTGTGCTTGAATTTCTTCATACTTCTTGAGTGGATCTATATCAGTTGGTACAACAATGTCTCCTCTGCATGATCTTTGAGACCATACTCATCCAAAACTAACAGGATTTTGGCCTTCCATATGACATAATTGGACATGCCATCCAATATGTCTTGATCCCTCAGTCCATATTGAGCCATATTTTCTCAGATCTTAAGAAAACAATGCTTCTCCCTCTGGATCTAGGTTTCTTGGTGACTATAAACCCTCTAGTGACTGCTTCTTTCTACAAACTGACTTCCCTCCTGGAAATATTCTGCAAAAAACTCAAACATATAGTATTATCTGACCCTCTTAATTGAATCTCATATCTATTTGGCTCAGATCTGCTAAATAATGGTCTTCCTCCTGCCTTTGTTGCCTTAGCTAGGCACAATTCTGCACCTGCAAAATCTCTACCCCACCAACATTGTTGAAGATCTGAAGCACTGCTTCCAGAACTTGGCCGAATTCTTCTGCAACAAGAGAAGTGACTAGACAACGTCCTCTTGGCTAGCCCAGCGCAGTCCCATCGTGGCTCAGAAGTGGACTGTGTAACCCCATACTGGGTGACACAATCCTTACGCTGCCCTGGGAAGGGTCTACATAAGCCCATAGGCCTTCTTCAACTTCAGCGCCATCTTCTAGATCTTCTTTCTCTTGTTGTCAAGATGCCCTTTCCGGATCTGCTGCTTCTTCTGCCACCCTGTAGAAAAAATAATTCATCAGCTGATTGCTAGATATTTAACTTGATCTGCTATTGCTTTGATACCATGTGAAAATTCTACTGCATTGTATTGGTTTTTTTTCTCCTACTTGATTTAATTTATACAAGCCATTTTCAGAAAATACCGAAAATAAACACAACGAAAACCTACACATGTACATCATTTACTAAATAATTCACTCATGCAATAAAGTGACACATCAATTTTTGGACATAAGTCCCCAGAAAAACCCAAAGAGGGAAAACCGGTTCAACAAATATGATGGTTTTATTATTAAGTAGTTATGAGTACAACAAATCTGGGTTCCAAACTTAGAATAACCTGACAGAGAATAAAAGATATAAAATCTGCAGCTAACCTGAAGATCTAGTGCCAAATATCTGACTGATCCACACATTCAAATGGGATTTACAGGACTCAGCCTGGATCTGACCCTAGAAACCCTCAATGCTACTTCTGAAGGCCCAGCGTTGCCCTGGAGGGAATGTGTTAGCCTCTGCGTGGCTCTAAGAGGGCTTGCATCACTGTAGGAGGGTATACGTTTCCCCTGCGCTACCTTTACTTGGCCATCATCAGCCCAACATGGCCCTAGCTGCCTCTACGTTTTCTCTGCATTGTCCCTGCTGCTTTGCGTGGCTCTGAAGCCTCTCTGCTTTGTCCTTGTGTTGCTCCTCTTGCCTCTTGTTGTCTCTTGGCTCTTGGAATCATATCATTCCCTCAATAAATACTACCCCTCACTTTAGGAAATTCCACCGGAAATTCTTAGCAAACCCACCCTAGAATTCCAGATATATTCCTCAGTTATACAAAAATTGTGTTTCTTCAACCAACCCTCAAGCCTTTCTATTACACTTTTTCGTTGAACCCTTCAACGGACGAGATTAAATCATCCATCAACGGTTGAGATTAAAATACTGCTTGATCCATGTGAATTAAGACAATTTTAGCACTTGTGTTAATTAATTCACTTTAATTATTTAATTTTCCTAAGTTAGACTTAGGAAATCCATTAAAAATAATTAATTACTTGAACAACTTGAACACAACTTGAAATTTCTCAAATCCATTTCTTGGTCTTGTAGATCAATTGTACTCTAGTCCCTCCACAAAATTTGGGACCTAGAGCACAACTGATGCTACTCCAAATACAAAAATTATCAACACCAACTATTGGAGCAACTAGTGGGAGGTCTAGCAGTGGGGTGCAACTTCAGTGTTTAACCAGTTAACTAATCAATCAATCTAAATTAGCTCATTCATGAAAATAATTCGAGTTTCCTAGTTGTGGTGGAGATTCCAAGGTAGTGTACAATTACTTATATACAATATCGAGTGTATAGTTCATTGTATTGGTCAGATGACCAGCCTAAAGGAATTGCGCAATAATTTTGGAGGAATTTCCTAATTAATAGGGGCCTAATTCCTAAAGTAACAACACAAGGAAATAGGAGCTTGGAGGGTTGAAAATTGGCTCAGTATTGGCCATTTTTAGTCAGTCAGACAAAGGGATAGACTATACACTTGCAGGTCGTGCTTGGGCTTGAGAAAACATTATATTTCATCTTTATTCTTTTATTAATGCAATACAAATAGTAAGGGGTTTTGATTTTGTCCTTTCCCTTGGGTAAATATTTGTGCATGTGTGTTGTTTCTTCTTGCACGTTGATGTTATGTGTTCTCGATCGTGAATTAAATTCCGTGGATCAATTGAGTAGCTTAAAGTCTTGTGATTTATTAAATTTCATGAGAAGTTTCAAATCTACACATTGATTTCTACATGGTATCAGGTTCGGATTCACATTACAACTAGTCATTGAAGTCCTCATGTATAGTTATCATTGAAGATCTAATGAGTTGTTAGGAGGCATAGTTGATGGAGCCCTAGTTCAGGACAGATCCAAAAGACCCTATGTGCAGACTTCCTAATGGGTCGAGAAGGTTGCTAGTGGGAAGATGAGTGAGCCAATGTTTAGTGACACAAAAATTAGTTGTGTTCATTGATATTGGAAAATGGAGGGGCAAATACATTTCCCACAGGGAGATTGAGACTTGAAGGGAGTCTAGTTTCAGAGGGAGAATCCCTATGGAAGATAGTACTTTAGGATATGGGGAGATGGGACTCATTATTATAGTAGTTATAGCAGCATTGCAATAGAAACAATGGTATGAGTAGATCACATTTAGTCATGCATGCAACCATGCTTCCAAGAGTGAGGTGGGGTGATGTAGATCCTTAGTCCAAGAGTTGCAGATATTTAGGAAGGGTCCAATGAGGTGTTCTCCTCATGGATCATTACCTTGCTACCAGGGCCCACAATATTCAATAGTAGGAGGATCAATTTCAGTCAGACACTGAGGAGTGAAAAAAGTGTTGACAACAGAGTAGGAGGCTCAGTAGCAGAATCATCAACAACACAATTTTCCTAGTAAACAGTTGCAGATTGATTCAATGATTATTTTGTATTCTTAGTTGCAAATGTTGCAATAGAAACAAAAATAGTGCGAGTTGTTGTATGGAGTACATTCCAAATGTGTTGGATCAGGGTACTTGTCAATCCCTTTCTTGCTGAGAGGGAGTGTTGAAAATGTAGCAAGAAATTCCTAATTTAATTTTTCCTTTGATTAAAATAGGAGAAAATCAAAATTCCACATCACTAGACAACTTGAATGAGTTAACTAAGTTGAAATAGTTGTTACTCATTTAGCTTAGTTAATTAAAATTGGAGGCATGAAATTGAGTTGTGTACAATTATTCCTAAATTTTAGGAGCCTAGGTTTAGTTAATTTCAGTTGTAACAATTTAATTTAGTTAAATTGAGTTATGGTCAATTAAACTAGTTCCAACTGTTGGAGGAACTAGTAGGAGGTCTAGCAGTGGGGTGCAACTTCAGTGTTTAACTGGTTAACTAATTAATCATTCTAAATTAGCTCATGAATGAAAATAATTTGAGTTTCCCAGTTGTGGTGGAGATTCCAAGGAAATGTACAATTAATTATAGACTAGATCATGTGTATAGTTCATTGTGTTGGTTAGGTGATCAACCTAAAAGAATTGTGCAAGCATTTTGGAGGAATTTCCTAATTAATAGGGGCATAATTCCTCAAGGAACAACGCAAGGAAATAGGATCTTGGAGGGCTTGAACATTGGCTAAGTATTGGTCAGGTTTAGTCAGTCAGGAAGAGGGATAGACTATACACTTGCAGGTTGTGATCAGGATTGAGAAAACATTGTATTTCATATATATTATTTGATTAATGCAATACAGATAGTAAGGGGTTTTGATCAGTTGCTTTACCCTACGTAAATATTTGTGCATGTGTGATGTTTCTTCTTGCATGTTGACGTTATGTGTTCTTGATCGTGAATTAACTTTCACAGATCAGTAGAGTAGCTTCGAGTCTTGTGAATTAGTAAATTCCATGAGAAGTTGAAAATCGTGACACATTAATTTATACATTGGTTGCATTTTTCATATATTAATAAGATATATTTCCCCTTTGAGTCTTGTGTAAATGTGTTGGTTATGATGTGATCTTAATGGTTGTTATATCATTGTTATTATGTTGGTTATAAGTGTTGAGATTGCAACAAGATGATGAGCTTAGTGGAAAGAAGTCGCCTTCACTAAGTGGGCCTGCAGTCTATTTTTGGCGCGAAGTCTATTTTTAGACATATGGATCATGTTCTATGAGTTGCAGGATGTTATTTGTGGATGGTTGGTCAAGTTGGAAAAATATATGGACTTCTATTTTTAGACATATTGGGTGGAATCTATTTTTTAGATTGCCAGTTTAAAAATAGATATGTCGAATATTATTAGCTCTTAATAATATTTGGATTATAAACATTATGTTATTCTCTTGGAGCACTTCAGTTAAGTGCACAGATGTGGCAAAGTGACGGAAGGGTAAAAGAAAACACAAGGGGTTCCATTGAATATTACATGGATGCCCAGGATTAGAACTCATGTGAGAGAGTTTGGTGGAGTTGATTGAGGAGTTAATGGAGTTGTGTTCAGTTTAACTAATCTAAACATAGTTGAGCTAGTTGTATTTAGTCTAACTGATTAATACACTAGTGAAGAGTGGTGTGAATTAATTATTAATTAATTCACTAATTATAAACTCATTAATCAACTAAAAAATACATCAGTTAACTTCAGTGCATGGACAGTTTCAGTGGAGACCAGTGCAGAGATAGGTGAAAGAGCAGGTTAACTATCAGTTGTGACTATATTGTTGCATATTTGCAACAACCAGTGATTGGAGGAGCCCATGAGGATTGCGCAGTACAAGCCAGGTGGTTCAAGTTATTTAATGAGTCATCCTACAACATTGATTACGCAATAGAGGCTGGCTATCAGGTGGCAGAGATTGGAGCATGTGATTTGCTAGATCTAGCTTGATTAGTGTGTAGCAATTGGAGGTTGTGCTGAGAGCTTGTGAGGAGCTTTGTACAATGATTGTTACATGATCTCTATGACATATAATATACAGATATTTGGGGTTTTCAACTTTAAGCTTTCCCATGAAATACTGTGTTCATATGTGTGATTTTTTATGGCTTTAATGTGCGCATGCAATTGATTTTATTTCTGCATGTAATGATCAATAGTAGAAGAGATTTTGTATTGTGCATGAAGCTAAAATAGTGTGTGATCAGGAGAATCTCAGTGAATAATATATCAGTTATTCAAATTTCTACAATAAGCATGGTTTTATGATAGATCTTAGTCATGGCTCTCATCATGTTTTGTTTAGTACATGAATGAACAATGAATGTATGACCTAATAGATGGTAATGAAACTATTATGAGAGGATATCAATCCTTCTTGGAAATTCTTAGATAGGTATGAAGTCCCTATGCTCAGATGTTTTTATTTGACTTTTAGATTAAAATTCCATGATGTGTTTGACGGAACGTATATCATGGTTAGGCCTTTTCAAATTAGGTCATTTTTCAAGTTTTGCATTAGAGGATTTGTCATCATGTTATTTATCATTTCTGGAAGTTTCATGAATTTTTGGGCAGTGGCTTGAGTCCTGGCCCTGAAAAAGTGGCTTAGACTCTGGGGTCGCTGGCACAAAATTGTCTGAAAAAGGATACAATCACATCGAGGCCTTGTTGTGCATGAGACTAGATGGCTTCAGTCGCATGGAGGGCTTGTCATCAGTACGGCTGGGGCTCTAGATCATTCAAAAAAAAAATTGTCTCAGGGGTTGAGCACTTGCAAGGTTTGGTTGGCTTTTGAAGGTCCTGTAGCATCTAAGGAAGGTCATATTGGTCTTGTCTTGCCGGTTCCACTTCCTTAATTGTACTTGGTAAGTTGAATCATATCATAGTAACTATTCATCACATCTTTACCCTGGTGGACTTGTTAGCTTGGGTAAATGTGGGAGGAGGGTGTTACATCACCACCATCATATTTCTCATACTCGCAGAACCACTCTTTATGGGGATTGAAGTGAAGAATGCATCTGAGTCAATCAACCATGCCTCATGATCTACGTGTGTACTTGAAGAAGAATCCAAGTACACATCCCCACCTTCATCTGAGGTGGTTTTCACCTTTGCAAAAGGAGCATCATCAAATCCCTTTCCTTTCCAAGAGTTTTAGATCAAAATCCTTTTGTAGTGCCCATCATTTCCACATTTCCAGCATACCTTTACAGATTTTCTTGGATATTTAGACCTCCCTCTAGATCTATATTTCCCACTTTAGGACTTATTTTTGCGTATGTTATGGGACCATCCTCTCACAGACAAGGCTTTTCCATTCTGGATCTCCATATTTTTCTGTATCATCTCCTCTGATAACAAGGATGAGACTATTTCATCAAACTTCAAGGTATTTGTATTGCTACCTATTACAAAGACTAAACTATCCCACGAGTTTGGTAGAAAACACAATAGAATGATGCACTTATCTTCTTCTGAAATTTTAATATCAACAAACAAAAATTGACTTACCACAATATTAAATGTGTTTAGATGCTCTGTCACTGATTCTCCATCCTTCATCCCTCATCCTTAGGTTATGCAACTTTTTCCGCAACAACAATTGTTTCACTAGAGACTTAGATTGATATAAGGTCCCTAAATTTTCCCACAAAGCCTTTGTCATAGCTTCCCCTAATACATTCAACAATACTAAATCTAAGAGACAATCGTATTGTGCTCTTTGCCTTCTGATCTAACTTCGCCCAGTCTTTTGCCGACATTTCTGTAGGTATGTTCCTAAATCTACAATGATCTAATGATCTCTATCCAACAACATATCCGCCATCTTGAGCTACGACAACTCAAAACTTTGTCCATTGAATTTGTCAATATATACCATTGTTTGCCATATTATTTCACTACTAGAATCAATCCCACAAATCTCCCACTATAACAAGGTCTACCACAGGCCCGAGAAAAACCCCTCATCAACAAAGGTCTCCCCTTGAAGTCGAAACAACTTTGATACCAGATGTAGGTTTTAACCCTATATAAAAATTACCTGCAAATGAATTCTTGAAACATAAAAATATGCAATGGTGAGAACATAAAACAAATATACACAAATATTTCCCCGTAGATCCAAAAATCGGGAATACCAGATTGATTTTTCATTATATTATTTTCAATGTTACAATAAATATATATACATGTCAAAGTATTCATAAACCCCAATCCACTAACCCTGGATTAGAACATAACCATAGTTCCCTTGACCGGGTCTACAAAGATCATGGACAAACACCACCGTGCCCAAAAAAACATGTGTGAAAACCATGCGCAAAACCATGGGTAGGCCCGCCCACCATCTTTGAGTCTGCCCCCCATCCTTAGGTACGCCCAACTATTATTGGTCTACATAAAATACTTATTTTTTTGGGGTGTTACCCGAGACCCTATGATGCATGGATTGAATATACTACACACCAAACAAACATGATGAGTCTAAGGCTCAAATAAGATTTTGAATTTTAATTCCCAAAACCATGTGTCATAGATTCATTAAGAGTAACAAATTTTAAATATTACTTCTACATAAAAAAAATTGTAATAAAGGGAGTAACATTAGTAAAAAAGGACAATACACATTACTCAATTTCATCATTCCAGCATACTTTATGAACTAACATAACACCAATTATGAAATAGTAAACAATAATATCATTTCATTAAAAAATAATAGTTACACTCATGTGAGCCACTTGAGCTTGTTAGAAACTAAAGAAGGGAGAGCCGCTCTCCACCCAACCATAAGCTTAGCTACACTGCAATATTTCATGTAGCTAGCCATCCCTGAGCCAAATTTGATTCCTTAAGAAGAAGCCTCACTCAAGTAATATCAACATTTCAAATAGGGTAGAGAACATGAGGTATACTCTCCTTCATACATAAGGACTCAATATGTTTCCTTTCAACCATTGAGCTAGGATTTGCTATCTTTCATAGTGCGGCTACATGGGGCCTTCACAGCACAAAGGGAGCCCTTCACTTAGCTATTACTCCCTTAACACTTCCAATACTTATTTTTTTTGTGCACATCTTCAACAAGCTACTTTTCGCGTATAGCTTCAACAAGTTTCCTTTTGTGCACAACTTCGACAAACTACTTTATGTGCATATATTCAACAATATTTTGTTAACAATCCATCTGGCCCCCTAGATCAAGATGAAGGATTTACCACTGAATTCCCTCCCCATTCTAGTAGTCCATAAATCCACATGGGTTGTTGTGATTCAAAAGGGTTTTTCTCTCACCTTTTTCTCAAAGTTGTAGCCTTAGAATCCATATGTGGGTATAATTCATTCCAAGGATTACTCATTTCACATGCATAACGCTTTAAAAGTCACATAACACACAATATTTTCTCTCTACTATCCTATCATCACTACTCACAGTATTCTCTTTGATATTTATGTTCACAATTGAAATCCACTATCTACCACTCAATTACTCTAACCCAACGCACTCTACCAAAGATGAGAATACGTGTCCCTTCCTTGGGCTGCATGGTCAATCTAAATTATTCAAAATGGGTACGTAGCTCATACCTCTGGAGCAGTTCAATGCCACTCTCGTTCCTTCTCATAACTACTAGCAGTTATGTAGTTCAACTACCAAATTAGAAATATGGATATTAAATTTAGCTAAGACAGAAAATTTCCCAAATCCCCCTTACAACTTCCCTCTCAAGCATCAAGATGTATGTTGGTTTCTCTCTTTCAGTCTTTAGCAATATATAAATATAAAGCATATTACATTAATTGAAATTGTCAAAATGTTCATGCATGTTATTCCAACATTATAAGTCTAATTAAAATTATGAAACTTAAGGCTTAAAAAGAGGTGTTACACCAACCTTGATCTCCTTAGAAACCACATCTTTTGCAAACAATCATAAACCCCAAGAAGTTTCATAATCCTCAACAGGACCCTTTGAAAAGCCTTGGAAACTAAGGATTTGTAGTGTTGTCAAGGGCTTTTTGAGAGGCACAACGTAAAGGCCACCTACAAATTCTACTCACCAAAGTATTCATGAATGTAGAAATTGATGAAGTCAATCTTGTGACACTAAACATCATGATGTTGATTGCTGACATCCGAGAGAGCTCCACCACATAGATTTGTACTCCCAAGTGATATGTGCTTGATCTTCAGTGAGTCCATGATCAATGTTCTAAGCGGGCTTAATTTGAATAAAAGTGATGTCGTCACCACACGTCATTATATGTATTATAATAACATCTCTAATTTTTTTTAGTTTTTTCCATTCTTAAGCTTGTTCGCAATTAAAGACAAGGAGCTACTTAATATCATAACACAAAATTTATTGAAATGTATAAGAGGCTGGCGGCATAATTAAATTGGAATCAATATGTAGGACCCCTTGGAAATCTCTATATGTCACAATTTATAGGAGCGCCCCTCCACCTAGTCAAAACTAATTCATTTCATGAAATTTTAAACGTTGGACATGGCATGATCCAATAGAACTAATGGCAGTTGAGTCACTTGAGATGATGGGGAACCATGTATATGATATGCAAAATATATCTACACCTAGAAGATGAGAAGTTGCACATAGATAATCAGTTTTGTAAGGTCGTGTTACACCTAACCTATAAATCAATTTGGGCAAATTAGAAATAAGTTTGAATATGGGGCATGCAATCGATCTACAAGAGAATGTGTGCATTGCTGTAGAGAAGGAGATCCCAGAAGAAAGGCTATGATTGAAGAGATTGTGCACAGTTACTTAGCACCCTAAGTGTGTCCAATTCACCAATGTTATAAAAATAACCTAAAAAATTAAATGTCTTGGACCAAATGTCCAAAACCTATCTATGCCAAATACACTCTCTCATAAGCATGTAGGGCAAGAAATCCCTACCTTGATACCATGAAGAAATATATATTATTAAATACACAAAGATGTCCACATATAACAATGGAAGGAGACCCAGTATTTAGCATCACTCCATTGATAGGTTTTTGTGATTGCAGGAAAAGGACGAGGGTATTAGCTTATTAAAAATTGCCATTGCATTACTACTAGAGGAAACAGAGAAGTGATGCCCACTGTCACCTCTCCAGTTTCTGCCAGTGATGGAAGGATTAAGTCTTCTCCTACTGATAGGAAAAACAGGAAGGCAAAATAAAGGGCATTAAAATTTCCCGCAATTTGTTCATCACGCATCTTCTATTCGTAGATGATGTCCTACTATTGGGAGTTGGAACTGTCCCAGAATGGCAGGCCTTTCACAAAGCTATAAGTATCTTCTGTAATGCACTGGAATGGAGTTAAACCTGCATAAATCCTCTTTCCATCAGTACTTTTTCAATTCAGCAACCTTATTGGCCATTCAGTCCTTTCTGCCCCCTACAAAATATACCTCTGGAAATGGTATAAAGTACCTTGTCTACTTCTTGAAGCCAAAAATGATTACCATAAAGAGGACTGGAAGGGTTGATTGTCAGAAATTGTGAGAGAGCATAAACGCACAGGATTCACACACAAAATAATAATTTCTATATCTTCAATAATCAGATACATCAAATATATAATTAAACTAATTCTAATTTTAGAGAGAGAAGTTGAGAGATTCTCTCAACTTCCTCAACAAACCCAATCCAAGATATACTAAAGTAAGCATAATCCTAACTAATTCTAATACCCTCCCTTAATTCTTACTTTACAAAACATATAATAATTAATCACAATTACAACACTTTGAACTTTCGTCTCTTTGTCTGATCTGGTCTTCATTAACATTTGTACCCACTCTGAGATCTCATAGGAAACGCTCTTTTCTCCACCATTTTCGAGCTACCATTCAACCCATTTAAAATACATTTGTTTCTGACCAGCAATAATGAACTTTGCAAGATCAACAGTATTGACAACTCGGCTCGTCGGGGCTTCCGTGATAGAGCTGACAAGTGATGAACCATCCTATGGACCAATCACCATCTGTCGAATATTTCGCTTTCGGCTATCCATCAGTGGCTAGGCAAATGGTCTGAATACTGAATGTGTTCAAGAGCTAATCTAACAACTTGACCTGCTTGTAACCTGTAACTGATGCTCCTTGGCCCGTAGCACAACAAGATCAGCATATAACAAATTCACACAATCAAATTAGCCACTTGTTCTCTCGTCCCTGTAGAACGTCAAGAACGACTAATTTCAATAATGCTAATTTGTTCACTAATTGGTTCTCTTCTACACAAATCTTATACCAGTAAATATAAGCTATAACCCAACACTACAATACATATTCTACACAAAAAAAATAATGGACTTCAAACACTGTGCCATTTCCCTCCATCAACACGCGTGGATTGTTTTCTTCATATCCTTAATCTTATTGTCTGGCTACTTCCACAAATCAGATGAGAATCGATCTCTTTACAGAGGAGATCGCTAGAAACATATGCGACTTGGCTGGAATGCACGGAAAAGGTTAGGCGGTGCGCTGGCCTTCTCTTTCATCTGAAACTGACACTCGATCATCTGGATCAGCGTTCAGGATCCTTACACGGCTTCTATTCAGATGTATACACCTCTGCAACAATCAAACACAAAATCAAATTTCTCAGAGATCTGATCGTAGCTCTGCTTCGTATAATTGATAACATCGTTCGCGCTTAGGGTTTTCAGGAAGTCAAGCTTCGCAGTGCTAGACGTGGAAATGATTCTGAAAGCATCTGGTGTTAAAGCAGTCACGTGCTCGGTTCAAATAAGAAACGCTGCTGCGAACAAACAGTAGCAGGAGAGAATTCTTCGCTTGAAAACTTGGGGGAAACTTGCTCTGGTGTTTGCAGGCCTCAACCGCTGCATCATTGCATATTAAATAGGACGTCAAACTTTTAATGAAAAATGTGGCCGTCTATTTCAAAACAAGCATGAACAAAACAGAGCACTATTCACTGTTGAACAACGAAAACCTTGGAGATCACGCATTCAGTCCCTTCAATAAAACACTCCTTCTCTCTGTAGACTGGAATTGATCGGATCACTGATTCATCCAGCCCATCGTCATTAAGATCCCTTGGCTCTGTTAGGGGAAGTTGTGTAACACAGCAGTAAAGAATGGAGTAGGCGCCCCAATCGCGTGGTTAAAAGTCAGGAAACGCAAGGATATATTGCCGCGCTGAGAGTGGCGATCTTTTCTGAACTGAACCCGCCCAGATCCCAGAACAAATGCAGATCTGAAAACTGCAGACTTGAGTTTTCTTTCTTCGTTATCCGCATCAGCCAAAGGAATACTCAGAAAATCGGCCTTCCCTTTGTTCCGCGATGCAGTTCCGCGTATGGGAAGCAACCTTCCAACGCCGTAGAGAATCAACACAGCAACGATTCTCTCCTATACATACACACATAAATTAAACAGTAATCTACACACGAATCCTATTCCTATAGAATCAATTCTCACATTTTCCTCTTCATCTTCCTGAGCACTCCCGTGAGGGATTAAGCTCAGCTTGGCTCTGATACCAGGTCAGAAATTGTGAGAGAGCAGAAACGCACAAGATTCACACACAAAATAATAATTTCTATATCTTCAATAATCAGATACATCAAATATATAATTAAACTAATTCTAATTTTAGAGAGAGAAGTTGAGAGATTCTCTCAACTTCCTCAACAAACCCAATCCAAGATATACTAAAGTAAGCATAATCCTAACTAATTCTAATATTGATTAGAAAGGTAGAACAGAAGATTAACCTGTGGTGCTACAACTGGTTGTCTCTAGGAGGAAGAATGATCCTCATTAAAGTCGTGCTGGAAAATATCCCGGTCTACTGGCTATCATTAGCTAAGATTCCCTATGCAATTCTTAGCTCCATTAGGCAATTAATGTTCAGATTCTTGTGAGCAGAAAAAACAATAAGGAATTCATCTTGTCAATTGGTCTTCCCTATCATTACCAAAAAAACTTCGAGATGGGTATTCAAAAATCTGAACTAGTTTGCAAAAGCCTTGACCCTAAAAAAAAATTGTGGAGAGCCCTATTCGGTGAGGGACTTTGGAGTCTGATTATAAAAGGAAAATATATTAATCACCTATCGGTGGGTGGTGGCCTGGATTAAAAGTCGTGCAAAAAAAAAACTGATAAAAAAGGCTACATTGTTCGGAATCTCTCACTGCTTCATTCCCTTTCCTCTTCAAATGGAAAATCAGAGATGGCAAACAGGTGGTACTTGGGAAAGACACATTCATAGGCAGTGCCCGAGTGTCCAAGTTCTTCACTGACTTAATTAGTTGTCTACATGCAAAAGGACTATTCCACCTGCAGGATATTAAAACAGGGGATCCATATCTGTCCTCCAAGAACTATTGGTTGACTGCTTCTGAGATAGGACTGGCTGGCATTTTAGCTGAAGAATGGAATAATTTCATAAAAGAAATAAGCCTAAGTGGACTAAGACTCGACAGATCCGAAGTCCTCCTGATTTTAAGCTAGGATACATCCTATGGGGAAGTAAAAGCCATCTTGCCTATGATGCAATAGCTCATTCAGAGGCTTTGTCAATTTCTAGATGGTGGAGCAACACATATCCCAACTAAGTTAAAACGCTTCACCTGGCTGGCTCTCCACAATAAAATATAAAATTTTGACTTGGGGAGAACCTTCCAAAAAAAAATAAAAAGGATTCATTGGACCAGACATTTGTTACCTGTGCAGACAACATGAAGAAAAAGTTGATGATCTTTTCTCAAAGTGCATTATAGCTCAAGAGATTTGGTCCTATGTATTTCCGATAAATCTAAGGTGGTCCACTTTTGAGGAATGTTCGTTTTACTGGACCAAAATATTCAAACAACTCTCTGCTCTTCCAATCTTTGTAGGTTGGGGTATATGGCTGCTAAAAAACATGGCCATCTTCAGAAATGACAGAGTTAGTACCCTTACACAGTCATCCAAGATCGTTGAATATCTTCTTGTGCAAACCAAGAGAGCCCTCGAAGACAAATTACTCCTGACATATCGTTTGAGGCTCCCATTGGATTCTTCGATGGGACAACGAAGGGAAATATATGTGGAGGTGGGGGACTAATTAAATTTCCAGATAATAGGTCAATTTGCTTCCGAATTGGCATTCGATCAGGAACAAATACCAAAGCAAAACTGATAGCTGCTTGGACACTCTTGACTGTAGCAAATATAAAAAATATATTGATCTTTGGAGATTCAAGATGCGTAATTAAATGGATGGCAGGGGTTGTTCAGTGAGAAGTTCTAAATCTAAATGCCTGGTTGGACAAAATTGGTGAACTAAAATTCCACTTCCAGGATATCAGTTTTCAACACATTTTCAGAGAATATAACAGGATTGCGGACATGTTATCTAAAATAGCTCCATTGATGGATCCTGGGTACATTCTTAGAGAAACTTCAGGGTGGCTAAGTCCAATCAAACTATTCAATTCCGCTGGAACATTTAAATTAAATTTGAATCCCCTCCACTCAATGGACAGTGCAATCTCACAGCTATTGAAAACAAGGAGAGTACAAAACAACATTTTGAATTTACAGAATGCATGCTATTGGTCAAGAACTTTTTGTTTTTATCAAAATCCCATATTTCAAAAAGAATTTGAAATGTAATTTTAGTTAGTCTTTGAATATAGAGAAAAACAGGTTTGATGTAGGTCACAAAAACAGATTTGATGTAGGTCACAAAAGAAGCTGACAGAATTTAACGTATCTCTGACAAGAGCTGATCTTGCAAAAAGTATTACAGATCATTCAGATGCTCAAAGCACAGAGAAGAAACAGCTGTAAACTGTACCTTTTTTTCTTCATTTGAATAACAAAACAGTAATCTATTACAGTGAAAAAAAACAAAACAGTATTCTATTACAGCTAAAAAAACAAAACAGTAATCTATGACAGGGAAAAAAAAAACAAAACTAATAACAGCAGAGGGGAAGAAACACTAAAGGTCACACTCCGATTGACTTACTCTCTGATGAGGAGGAATGGTTTATTTATTGAAAGCACGTCGTGATGCATTAATTTTAATAATGGCCGCTTCCACTAAATGATGATCATCATTTATAACACAACAGTAGTTTGTGGATACGCAGCAGGCTCCTCTTTCCTATCTGTACCCACAACCGACATGCAAAATGTACCAACAGATGATGTAAGTTTTTCTAAAAATGTATTATTATTACAGATTTATTTTAATCACGAATTTAATATGAATATGGGTATAGAGATGAATAGGGAAGGATCAAATTTCTTTAGGTGTAAACTTATTTTAAAATGTAAAAATTAATATGTAATTTTTTTATTATTTAAATTGTATTTTTAAATGTTGTAAAGATTATATAACAGGTGTATTGAGTCATTTTATCTTATCAATGCACATTAAATTGAAATTTTTATTATTACAAATTTTTCATTATTAATATATTTTTAAATATATATCCATATTAATTAATATTAATATATTTTACTCATAATTCACATGAGATATCTATTCTATAAGTCATTAAAATATTTTCTTTTAATTATATATATATATGAAGTTAATATTTTACTTCTAATTATTTTACATGAAATTATATATACAATTTGAGTGGGCCTAATGGTTAAGAGCATGTGTTTTCTCCTAGGAATATTTATATTATTTTTTGAGGAGGTGACATACCTTATTTTGGATGCTTACTTGGACATGTTGTAAAGTCAAATAGACATAGAAATTGTGTCCAAACTTGGAATTTTTCATGGTGATTTTAAATTTGGGGAGGATTTTTTTTTTTTGGGTGTTCACAGAGTAATTTTTTCACCAGAGTTGAAATTTCAAAACTTACTTATCAAATTTGACGATTTTCACACATCCCAGCACATTTTTACAATTTCCAATAAAAATATTGAGAGTTTTATAAATTTTTAGACTAACAATTTATCCATCAAATTCTATTTTTACCTCAACAAAAGAAGAGTCATCAAAATATCTTTAAATTTTTAAACTAACAATTTACCCATCAAATTTTATCTCTACCTCAACAAAGACAAAACCATCAAAATATCTTTAACTCACCCAAACCCAACATCTTAATAAAAAGAAAAAATATATATTAAAAAAATGTTTAAAAACCAATTAGTGAGGAGCCAAAAGAAGCCTTAAAAGCCTATTTTAGAAATGAGTAAACTAAGTCAAAGAGTTGTGTAGTGAGCATTCATGGCTCAATCAATTGAAAGGTGAAACTTTGGGGCCCAATGTACTCGTCACTCTGTTTAAACAAGTCATCACTCTTCTATGTGTAACTGGATCAATATACACTCTTTAGTGGGCTCCCTGAATCCCTGAATCAAAGCTAAGTTTTCTGGGTCCAGAAAACGAAAATCAAAATTAAAACTGATGAACTGCCTTAATCTCACGCAAATACTATATTAAATTTCATTGTAAGAATTCTCAACCATGATAAAGAAAGAATTTTCAAATTGTTATGCACAAATATGAATCGAATAACTATTATTAAAACAAAATTACATTGTTATTCACAACCTTGTTATATTAAAAATGTGTAATATATAAAATCAATTTAGTGTAGATTTATCTATTAAAATTAATATTACTATAATTTCATAATCTTATGCAACTTATTTTATTATAACAAAATTAGTATAATTTTTTTATTTTTTCATTATAAAATTTAAATTAAATTTTAAAAAATAAAATTATTGATTTAATCTATAACTTTATAAATATATTTATAAAAAATTAAATATTTTTTTTTATAAAAATATAAAAATAATAATATAATTTATTACTAAAAATAATCATTGAACAAGTTTTATTAAATATATAAAAATAACACTATAATTTATTATTAAAAATAATTATTAAACAAGTTTCAAACTAAGTTAATTAATTTAGTGTAGTTTGTAGGTGCTTGTATTGCTAATTAGTTTAGAAACTAAGTTAATTAATTTAGTGTAGTTTGCAACTTGATGTGTTGCTCAATAATATAGGGAATTTCCTCCTATTCAATTTCATGTTTCTTGCCTTATATCTCAAATATTTACTTATTAATTTATAAATAAATAAATAAATAAAATATTAAATATATAAAATGAGATTATATAATTTATTGTACCATTTTATTATATTAAAAATTTATAAAACAGAAAATATTAAAAGTGAATTAAGAATTGATACATAAGATATAGATTGAAATAAGCAAATCTCATTATAATAAATACATTATTTGTATTTATTATAAAAATGTAAAAATAAATCAAAAATTGATATAAGATATAGATTGAAATAAGCTAATCTACTTAAATAAAGTTGTAATTAAAATATAAGTTTATCATTAATTTATTTAAATAATTAAATGTAAAAACTTTGAATTTAAATTATATTCCCCAAAAAAAAATATTAATATTACTTTAATTTATTAATTAATATATATTTAATTTTTATTAATATAATAAATATATTATTTTTAATTAAATAAATTTTATTAAAAAAATATAAATACAAATATAATAATTTTTATTAATAATAAAAATATACTTTCAAGAGAAAAAAATAAAATGAAACATAACATCTCAAAATGCAATACCATTGCAATTATAACCATTTGATTATATAAAATATTATAACCATATGATTATATAAAATATTTTAATCTCTAGCTATTAAAAAAATATTAACTTCTGTAACATCTAAGGCTTCATTAATAAACAAAAATTACTTTCCATCATTTGAACAGATGTTATTACATTACACATCTACTTACATTATAAACACACAATGTAAACTCATGGAACTTAAACTTATACACATCTAAGTAATAAATTTAATTATACAACATGACTGTTCACATATATATACATTTCCATACCCTTTGTATTTCATTACACATATACCCGATACATAAATCTATTTCAATATACATATGCAAATGTTTCAATACATACATCCACGACTAACCTTATGATATACCGTTGGCATTTCTACAATCGAGGAGTGATTGTTTTTCCTTTATGGCCATACAATACTTGCATTTAAAAAGAATCCAATTCGAGTGATATATTTATTCAAGTGCAAGTGATTGGTACTATTTGTGATATCGACATTGAATCGGGTCCTTGGTTTATCCGCCATCCTTAGTGGGTTGTAATTATGGTGTACATCTGTGCGGTTTTCCACCATAGATCTGTCTAGATGATCCAACAGTGGCTGTGAATTAGGGTTTCGAGGTATGAATTACCTCGTTAACCGTTTTCCCCATTTGCCTTTCGTCATTCTATCTCTCGTCTCTCTGGTGAAAATTTCAGCTACGTTGTCTCTGCAACTAATAGACTTTACTCGGACTCCTTCTAGAATAAAAAGGCTCTGCCATTGCCTTAAGGTATGAAGCTTACCTCGTTGAGGGAGTTAGGTTTTATTCATTGCCGAATCTGGAGAGTTCGCCTTGTCGTTTCGTTGCAAGGTTTATACCTTCTATTGTTTTTTTTCTTCATTTCCGAATTTAATTTCATATCTTTTGCATCTAGGTTTTAATGCTATTGTGTTATTGTCTAAGGTCTCAGTGAGGCGTTACCAGACTTCCTCTAGACGTACCCCCATGTCCTCACGCTGTTTTTGCTCTGAAACAAATGGTGAAAGAAGGTAGCCCTTGTTCTCAATAAACATTTATGGTTCTATGTTCTTTGACGATTCATTCTTTTCCATAGTTAATTTACCCAGCTGTTTCATTATGATGCCATGGCAGATTGGCTCACTGTACCCTGTCGACAAGTATCCTAACATGTATCTATGTAGTATGCTCTTATTTTCTTTAAGTTTCCTTAAACAACATTTAAGGTTTCCTGTAACAACATTTAACATCACTAATATTGGTTATAGGTATGCTATCTGGAACTTGGAAAGAAAATAAATGCATCTTTTGTGAAGCTCAACCGACCGCCGCTTAACTGTCTCCTACTCCTAATGACATGTACCGCTTCCATAGTTAGCTTCGGGGATTCTGAGCCTAGGCTTGAGTCTTAGTGTTTACCACGGACTCTGTTTTTTTTTTTAACGATTATTATGTCTTCAGCTAAGTCGAAGGGTGGAAGCCACCGTCGTAGTTTTTTCTTTTACTGTAACTCTTAGTTCCCTTACTGGAACGGATTAAAAAGTGTTATAGCATGGCTTTGCCCATCGACCATTTCTCTGACTGTAAAATGTTCTTTACCTTGTTCGAACCCTTGGAAGACAATATAAAGTTTGTAGTTCAAGAATTATTGGTTCTTATTTTTTACCTCTATCTTTTATTAAATATGAACTGTGTAGTAATACTGTCGGATATAATATATATATATATATATATATGCATTTACTGTAATTTTACTGTAACCCACAATATTGGTTTTTGATAGTTGTTTTCAGATATTTCTCTACAATTATTATATGGGTTTTTGCATTACATTTCCATTTGTAAGATTACTATTTACTCTTGAATAATATTTCCCTGTTCTTTCTCTTTACTGGGTTATTCAATGGTTAACTTACAGGGTATTTAAAGTGAAATATCTCAGCTTATCTATTCTTCCATTCTAGGATAAAATCTACAGTTCTTGCCTATTTTACTTAGTAAAGTTTTCGTTCCTGTTTATTACTTGATTCTGTCGACAGAGGAAATATATCCCTTTCTTGTCTGGTAATGTTTTGCAAGCAGTTCTTGATCTTTATTAGCAAGTCTATCATTTACAGTTTTTCATTACAACACTGTACATATTTAAAATTTGACCGGACTGACTACTCTCTAGTCCGTGTTTAGTTAAAATGATCGAAACAACGTCTAGCGTTCTGGATCCTCTAGGGTCTGGAATCGGAAAAAGTTTCCCTACCTGTATAATAAATTTCCCTGTTTCCAAATTACTGAATGTACTACTCCAGTGTCAGCCTAGTTTGTCTACAGCCTGCAAACTTTTTCCTCTACTGTTCGGAAAATATCTATTACTATTCTTAACAAATAAAATCTAACAGTTTCAATAAGGGTTTCTGATTCTTCACAACTGAAAAAATATCATTATTTCTTTTAACGGACAACTGAACACAATCATATTTTACTTAACCAGATTCCTTAATTTTTTCCTAGATAAACAACATTATTCTATAAAATTTACTTAGCAACTTTCAACAGCATTTTACTTATCTATTATTTCACTGTGGTTGTCCTCCCTACCATGGATGAGGAAATCACGTCCTCACCCCCCCCCCCTCGTGCTCCACTCCTGAGCCAAGTAGTAAGAAAACGGTGCTTAGAAGGGATCTCAAGACTCTGGTCCAATCTACCTTCTAAAAGATTACAGGATAGCTGAGAGAATTTTCCACTGGTTTCTACCATATCGGGAATATCATTCTCTCTCTCCTTCTTCCTTTCACAGCACATAGGTCAGAACCCCTCTTCCTCATAGGGATGTTGCTTTTATCCTGTAATATTCCAAAATTTTCTTACAGCAAAATGGAATATTAATTTTTGCTTATATCATATAGGAGGTGAATAAAATGGGAAAAGAGACCCATAAGTAGGAATAAATCCCTCATAGTGTGAAAGGGATAAATGGAGCAGCTTTATTTTTCACCTTCCAGTGTGAAAAGGGAAATTGCATGAGGACAAGGTCAAGTTTGACCAAGTCAACAACGTTGCTTAAGAGGGTGTGGCTTGCTTAGGAAGACAACACAGTTTGAGAGGGAGAAATATCCTTTGTGGAAGAAACCCTAATGTGTGGGGTCCAGGGCAAAGAGACATTCACTTGCATAAAAGGAGGAAGAGGCAGCCATAGTGAGACATCTTTGAGTATTTTGATTATTGGTCTAGTAGACTATTTGTAGTCTCCGGTTGTTCAGCTGAGTTGCAGTGTTGTTTAGCACGAGGGATTCCTGTTTAGGATTTCCTCTCCTTCTTGAGAGGCCTCTTGAAGGATTTCACTTCATTTCTCCACATCTTGGCTCAAATCCAAAGCCACTTCCTTTAGTCACTGCGTTATTTCTGCTGAAGTATCACGTAATGTTGTTGGGTGTTGCAGTGGAGGGTTCCACAACACCATTCCTTGGCTTATCTTTCAGAGGAGTGAGCTTCTATTCCTCATGAAGATTAGTAAGGAAGGTTTCCAGAGCTGAATTGCATATCTTGGCATCAGGCCAAGCATCTCCCATCATCAACAGCACAGTCCCTTCTCTAGACTGCATTATTTCTGTGTGTATTTGCAGTGGGGGTTTGCACCACTATTTTGGAGGGTGAGATCTTCAGTGTTAGGATCAACCTATCACTTGAGAGATCTATTGGAGGAGGTCTATTTCAGATTGTGCATCATGTTCAGCCATATCCTTCTATTTTCTGAGTTTCATGTTGTTGCCCAGCAACTCTAGCATTTCTACATATTTTCCATTTGTACATATATTTCAGCCAATCCTCTTAAGGATTGTTGTATTGTTATTTTTAGGGGTTGAGAGTTTGCTTCCCCACATTTCTTGAGATGATATTGGCATATCATTTTATTTCCTATTATTTTGTTGCAGTGTCTCCCATGAACTACATTATTTTAGCCATATGAAATTCCTGCATAGCAGTGTTTCTTTATTGTCATGTACATGTCTCATTGAGGATTTCATTGCCTAGCTGGAGTGATTGATTCCTCAAAGCATTGTATACATTTGCTGCTATATTATACATTTGTTGGCTATCTAGATCTTCATGTGTTCACAGCTATAAATTAACACTGTTATTCCATTATGTGCTCATACATTGTTGCATTCCCTTCTTCGGGCATTTTCTGAAGACAACTAAGTGTGGGAGATATGTTTAACCCACCTAGAGGGATTTCTTTTGAGCCACCTCTTGTATTTTGTTCTTAGATACATTGATATAAGGGATCCAGGTCCTAGTTTCAAATCTTGTAGCAGCCATTCCTGGAAAATGCATTTTCCAGTCATGCCTTGCTAGCAGATCCCATTTTGGGATATTACAGTGGTATCAGAGAAAATTTCTTGGCTCAGCCTGTGAGTCTCAACTAGAGAGATCAGAAGATTGATGAGGATGGGTTTTATCTCATCATATTTCAAATCCATGAAGAGCCTCCCCAAGGAGGATAAGCAAATAGAAGAGGAAGGTCCTTGCACTTCTTATTCTCATCAAGAAGGAGACAGAGAGATGAGCAGGAAAAATACTCCATATTCTGGAGGAGAAAAAGGGGATAAGCTTACAAATATTCTTCCTAAATCTATACAAAATATTCATGAAGATTTCAAGAAGATAAGGAGGGAGATGTATGAATAATCTCCGAAAGAGTTTGAATCTAGAGCAAACTCTAGATTTCCATATGAGGAGTGTGATCATGCAGCCACACACTTTGATGTACAGTGCAGTCACATGCCCATCATTACTAGGAGAGAGAGGGAAGAAGAAGGAAGGAGACTTCCCAGTTCTGAGGAATAAACCATCAAGGTTACATCACTGCAATTGAAAGGTAAGGCCTATGCTTGGTGGAATTTTGAATCCTTTTCCTTCGAAAATGCAAATATTCCATCTCATGCATTAGTGAAGAAATGTGATAAGAGGATTCATGATACATATGTGAGGGAGCCAAACAAGAAAACCCAAACAGAAAACTTGCATAGAAACTCAAAACTGCTTCAAAAACCCATGGAGGAGGCTGAAAAATTGCACCATACCTTGTCGGAAGAAAGACTTTCATCTCACACCTTTGAGCAAGGAAGCATGGAGATCTCTTTTTCAAAGAGGGATCCAATCATTGGGAGGTTTCCCATTCATGTTGCAAAGGTTGAGGGCAACAACGTTGTCTTATCTAGAGATTATCTAGTGCCTCATGCAGAGGAAGGAGGGGCTCTTGCTCCAGATAGAGGGATTCTTACATCTTTGCAAGGAAGTCCCCAGGATCTCATGTGTGGAGATCAAGGCACAACTCATGTGCCATGGTTGAGGAGGTGTGGAACCATGGAGACACAAGGAGGAGATAGGGAGAAGAGCCAGCATCATGAGATGAGGAGTACATACCCCTATCCATTTCTGGAGGTTGTTACACCTAGGAGGGAGACTGGATTGCGCAATGAGAGCATGGGAAGATTTGTCTATTCATATATGCAGTCATCTCTTGATGATGATATCTCATTGCATGGAGACATTTCACCAGGGAGACCACTGGATCAGCAAAGAAGGATGGATGCTTCACCAGTTGAGGCACCTCTCATTGATTTCAGAGGAGTGGGGACCTTGGGAGAGATTGGTACAATGCTGGGAGTCTTGGGTAGACTCAAGGAGAGAGGTAGCATTCTCTCAACATCATCATTACCCACTTCCATTTCAGATTCTGCGCTGTGGGAGAAGCAGCAGGGGAAGGATAACAACCTTCCAACTTGCATCTTTGGCATGGGAGATTTCAAAGAAGAGGGTAGCCATACGACAAATGTTCTTCATGATAGTTCATCAACGCTGTCACTATGGAGGATAGATCCATATTGGAGCTCCCAGCTGTTGGTGGAGTATTCCAAGGATCTTCATGCTTGTAGGATATTGGATGGCCAGTTGCATGAGGAGGAGTATTCAGTCAGAGATGGGGTCATCTACTATCATGGTAGGATCTTCTTATCTAGAGCTTCCAAGCTCAAGGAGAAGTTGCTACAAGCAGCACATATGGATTTCCTTTTTAGCCACACACATTCTATGAGAGAATACCACACCATCATGGAGGGGTATTTTTGGGAAGGCTTTGAGGAGGAAATATATCAGCATATGAGGAGATGCATGAATCATGTGGAGATGGAGGAGAGACATAACTCTTTGGAAGAGTTAGCACAGCCACTTCTTTTCTCTTTGAGGATGAGAGGAGACTCATTTATGAGCCACTCCCTTTGTATGAGCAGAACATATGGTAAGGGTATTCATTGTTGTTTACATTATTATTTATATGATGTACGTATATATCCCTTAACCATATATGTGCAGGATGCTGCTCCAAGGAGGAGCATTCTCTCTTTTGAGCTTTATGGTCTACTTGAGAACATAAGCATGATTGATGGACATTCCCTAGGAGGACTTTGGGAAGAGGTATATTATGGAGGACATGTTCATTTCACACCAAGTATCATTCACTTTTTCCATACTTATGAGGACATTGGAGCAGCAAGCAAGTGGTTGAAAAGCCACTCATTTTATCAGTCTCTATGGCAGTTGAGGGTCAAGCTGTGTTGGTTGCACTTGAGGGACCATTGTCCTTCTCACTTGTTACACATGGCAGCAAGTACGATTCTCATTTTTGCTCCTTATGGTTCTATTGTCTCTGTCTTTATGAGGAGCAGGCTTGGGAGAAAGACACATTGGGTGAATGTGTCCTTTGAGGGAGAATCCTCCCACACTTTTTGCACTACATGTTCTAAGGGGAGCATGGGAGATGGTATGGCCACTAGAGCAACACATTTGTTTCTTTATGAGATGAGTCATATGATGGATATGATGCCATATGATGATGATTTCCAACTCATCATATATGGGGACATTTGGGCCAGCATGATTTGCAGCGTTGGAGGAGAGATCTTTGGAGATCTAGTCCTCATCTTGCCACTTGAGGGAAACCTTATTGCAACTCAGGATCATAAAACACTCTACACTTATCTTAAGTGGAGAGATGGACAACGTGGGTAGGCTACATTGTCTACCATATGCATATTTTCATCCCACCTAACTTGCTGGAGCCAAAGGTGCAGGACAACTTTCAGGAGTTGCCTAGTTGGGAGGTGACTCATTTTGCATGGCTAATAGCTTGGGGATGGAGGATCCATATGGGAAAGATATTTCCCATTATATTTCAGATCCATTTCCTCAAGGGGACCTCTAGACATCACTTTACTATCCTCTTGAGTATTTCACCTTTACATGATGATGGCCTAATAGCTGACTTACATGTTGAGGAGGAGTAATGTAGAGGCTTGATTGATGAGATAGCATCACTTTAATTGGAGGATATCATCATACATGGATGATACAGGGAGAGGAGGAGAAATAACTCAATCTATCCTTGCACTTGCTTGAGGAAAAGCAATCTTTGAGAGGGGAGGACTGTAATATTCCAAAATTTGCATGCAGCAAAATGGAATATTAATTTTTGCTTATATCATCTAGGAGGTGAATAAAATGGGAAAAGAGACCCATATGTAGGAATAAATCCCTCATAGTGTGAAATGGATCAATGGAGCAACTTTATTTTGCACCTTCCAGTGTGAAAAGGGGCAATTGCATGAGGACAAGGTCAAGTTTGACCAAGTCAACAACACTGCCTAAGAGGGTGTGGCTTGCTTAGGAAAAAAACGCAGTTTGAGAGGGAGAAAGATTCTTTGTGGAAGAAACCATAATGTGTGGGGTCTAGGGCAAAGAGACATTCAATTTCATAAAAGGAGGAAGAGGCAGCCATAGTGAGACATCTTTGAGTATTTTGATTATTGGTCTAGTAGACTATTTGTAGTCTCTGGCTATTCAGCTGAGTTGCAGTGTTGTTTAGCACGAGGGATTCTTGTTTAGGATTTCCTCTCCTTCTTGAGAGGCCTCTTGAAGGATTGCACTTCATTTCTCCACATCTTGGCTCAAGGCCAAAGCCACTTCCTTTAGTCACTGCATTATTTCTGCTGAAGTATAACGTAGTTTTGTTGGGTGTTGCAGTGGAGAGTTCCACAACACCATTCCTTGGCTCATATTTCAGAGGAGGGAACTTCTATTCCTCGGGAAGGTTAGTAAGGAAGGTTTCCAAAGCGGAATTTCATACCTTGGCATCATTCCAAGCATCTCTCATCATCAACAGCGCAGTCCCTTCTCTAGACTGCGTTATTTCTGTGTGTATCTGCAGTGGGGGTTTGCACCACTATTTTGGACGGTGAGATCTTCAGTGTTAGGATCAGCCTATCACTTGAGGGATCTGTTGGAGGAGGTATATTTTAGATTGTGCATCAAATTCAGCCATCTCCTTCTATTTTCTGAGTTTCATGTTGTTGCCCAGCAACTCCGGTATTTCTGCAGATTTGCCATTTGTACATATATTTCAGCCAATCCTCTTAAGGATTGTTGTATTGTTATTTTCAGGGGTTGAGAGCTTTCTCCCCCACATTTCTTGAGTTGATATTTCCATATCATTATATTTCCTATTATTTTGTTGCAGTGTCTCCCATGAACTGCATTATTTTAGCCATATGACATTCCTGCATAGCAATGTTTCTCTATTATCATGTACATATCTCATTGAGGCTTTCATTGCCTAGATGGAGTGATTGATTCCTCAAAGAATTGTATACATTTGTTGCTATATTATAAATTTGTTGGCTATCTAGATCTTCATGTGTTCACATCTATAAAATAACATTGTTATTCCATTATATGCTCATACATTGTTGTAGTCCCTTCATCGGACATTTTCTGAAGACAACTAGGTGTGGGAGATCTATTTAACCCACCTAGAGGGATTTATTTTGAGCCACCTCTTGGATTTTGGTCTTAGATACATTGATCTAAGGGATCCAGGTCCTGGTTTCAAATCCCATAGCAGCCATTCCTGGAAAATGCGTTTTCCAGTCATGCCTTGCTAGAAGATCCCATTTTGGGATATTACATATCCACAGAGGAAGAGTTACTAACTAAACTGTTTTCATTCAACTACTTCTCATTTGGAATCATATTTTTACCATCAGTCTTTTAATTTATGGAACAAATTCCATAACTAATTTATTTCCTGTTCATAATGTATTATTTCAAAATAATAACAAGAAATGTCTTAAAGTCTTAACAAATAATTTTAACTAACAATTAGAATTTAAGTTGGTTATTACAACTTCCCCCCCCTAGAAGTGAACACCATCCTCGATGTTCTCATTCTGCTCCAGCAAATAATTCAGGGTATGCTTCCCAAACAAAGCCTTCATCTTCCCAGGTAGCTTCATCCAAGCCAAAGTGCTTCCACTGCACTTTAACCTAGGTGACAGCTCGTTTCTGGAGCATGATTTCTCTCCGATCGATTATACATTAAGGCTCTACCAGAAACTCGTCGTCTGGTTCGACCTGCAATCAATGAGCTTTGAATTATTTTACTCATAAATTTAACTTCTTTTTAATCAAGACTGGTATTCATATCCTACCTGAATACTCTGCCAGTAGATTATGTGTTTTGGGTCGTGTATGTATCGTTTTAATAACGATATGTGAAAGATGTTGTGCACTCAGATATGACTGGGCAAGGCCAATTGGTAGGCCACAGGTCCTACCGTTTCCAATATTTGGAAAAGGACGCAAAACCTGGGAGCCAACTTAGCACATGAGGCCCATCTTAAAGTGATTTTCTTTGGCGTAATCCTTACGTACACATGGTCCCTCACCTCAAACTCACGATAAGTCATTTTCTTATCTGCATATATTTTTTGCCTATCCTAAGCTGCCTTCAAATTTTTCTGGATCTTCTTTACTTATGTCTCCATTTCAGCTAGCATGTCCAGTCCAAGCATCAACTTGGTTTCTAGGGTACTCCAAATAATAGGAGTTATGCATTGTCGTCTGTATAAGGCTTCGAACGGACTCATCTTAAGAGATTCCTGATATCTGTTATTGTATGCAAACTCCACTAGGTGTAGATATTCCTCCCACCTAGTTGGATATTGCATTACATACATGTGTAACATATCCTCCAGGATTTGATTCACTCGCTCTGTTTGTCCACTCGTCTGTGGATGGTAAGCGGTGCTTAAATTAATTTGAGTTCCCAATCCTCTAAATAATTTTTTCTAGAATGTTGAAGTAAACTTCACATCCCTGTCAGATATAACAATATTTGGGATGCCATGCAGTCTAAAAATCTCTCGCATAAATATGTCTACTATTTGCATCGTCTTATAGGTGGACTGCACAGGTATAAAATGTGCCGCTTTTCTTAATTGATCCACCACTACCATTATAGAGTCATTATGCTTATTTGATCTTGGCAAACTAGTGATGAAGTCTAATGATATCACCTCCCACTTCCACTCAGGTATCGGTATAGGTTGCATCAACCCGGCTGGGTGCTGATGCTCCACCTTCACTTGTTGACACTCTAAACAGTTGTTTATATATTCAACAATATCTCTTCTCATACCTGGCCAAAATTAGTTCTTCCTAATCGTCGTTAACATTTTCTGATACCTAGGATGTCCAGAGTAATTACTTCGATGATGCTCATTTAGAATTAGTTCCTTCAACTCCATTATGTTTGGAACATAAATTCTCTTCTTGAAAGTTAACAATCCATCCTTATTAATTTCATAATCAACAGATTTTCCTTGCTTTCTGCACTCCTCTACTTGCTGCCACATGAACTGGTATTCAAGATCTTTTTCAGCTTCTATTTTTATTTTCTCCAATAATCTGCACTCAACTTGATTATAATATAACTCATAAACACCATGCAATTTCCTACTTAATGCATCAGCTACTCTATTCTCCTTACCCTTCACATGCTGCATATCAATGTTAAACTCGCTCAGGAAGATGTTCCATCTTGCCTGGCGAGAATTAAGATCGGCTTGTTTAAAGTAACTGGTTAAGCCACTATGATCAGTTTTGAGTACAAATCTCTTTCCAAGCAAGTAGTGCCTCCAAACCCAGAGTGCATGCACTACTGCTGTCAACTCCAAATCATAAGTTGAGTACCGCTACTCATGCTTCTTTGGTTTTCGTGATTCATAGGTGACAACCTTACCTTCCTGTGACAAGATTGCCCCAACTCCTTCTTTACATGCATCTATGTAGACTTCAAACTCTTTGTTGGGATCTGCTACCCTTAATACTGGAGCTATAGTCAATAATAGTTTCAAATTTTCAAAACTGTCTTGACATTCCTTTGTCCATTTAAATATTTTTCCCTTCCTTTGTAAGGAAGTAATTGGAAAAGAAATCTTTGAAAAACCTTCAATAAACCACCGATAATAACCGGTCAGGCCCATAAAATATCAGATGTCTGCCACATTTTGGGGTACTTTCCATTCCATAATCATTCTGATTTTCTTTGGGTCAATTGCAATACCCTCAACAGAAATAACGTGACCAAGGTACTGTATTTATTCCTTGAAGAAATCACACTTGCTGAACTTAGCGTACAACTGATGCTTCCTTAGCATTTCTAGCACTATCCGTAAGTGCTCTTTATGTTCTTCCACATTCTTGGAATAAACTAAAATGTCGTTAATAAATATTAATACAAAACTATCCAGAAATGGGTCAAATATACCATGCATCACCCTCATAAATGTTGTTGGTGCATTAGTTAGTCCAAAAGGTAGTACTACAAACTCATATTGTCTGGACCTAGTATGAAAAGAAATTTTATATATGTCTTCATCTTTTATCCGAATTTGATGGTATCCCGACCTTAAATCTATCTTTGAAAACACTATAGCTCCTTTCACTTTATCAAAAAGATCATCAATCCATGGTAAAGGGCATCTATTTTTTACAGTTAATTTATTAAGCTGGCGATAATCCATGCACATTTTCATGGTTCCATCCTTCTTCTTCACGAACAATACTAGTGCTCCCCAAGGGGATACACTTGGTTGGATGTACCCTTTATCTAGTAGCTCTTGTAACTACATCTTTAGTTCAGTTAATTCTAGTATGCTCATTCGATATGGTGTCCTCGAAATGGGTGATGCTCCAGGTATCAACTCTATGGTAAAATCAATGTCCCTTCTGGGTGGAAAACCTGGTATTTCCTCTGGAAATACGTCCATAAACTCTTGTACCATTGGAATATTCACCATCATTGGAGATTTTTCTATGGAATTATTAAAGCCCATCTGAATGGCATATAACTGGCATCCTTTCCTCATGCACTTACCCATTTGAGATGTTGTAATTGGACGCGGCTGTAGAGGTTTCTTTATACCTTGAATTTCCTTACTGGTGCCATCTTGCATTCGGTAATAGATGATATTTTCTTTACAGTCTAATAACGTCCAGTGCTTCTCCAACCAGTCCATACCAAGTAGCACATCATAGGATCCCAAAGGTAATATATTCAGGCCTACAGTTAACTATTGTTCACTAATTTCTAGTGCACAGTTTGGAATATTAGCACAAACTTTCCTCTTTGCCCCCATGGCTAATTGTACCAACCAAGGACTTTTGAATTTATGAATCTGCAATTTACAAATCTCTACTATTTTGGGACTTACGTAGCTTAAACTTACACCTGGGCCTACCAAAATAGAAACAGGTTGAGATAGTAATTTACCTTCCAGTTCTATCATTTTTGGTTGGTAGTTTGTCTTTCGATCCTCCAAGGCTGCATTAATTCTAGGTATATTTTTGGCTACATCTCCCAGTGTTGAAGCTTCTTGTAAATTGGTAACTCTTCGCTTCTTCCTCGCTGTGGAAAGTTTCTTTAGTAGTGTGCCTCACCACAACCCCAACACTGTAGGGGTGGTTTTTGATTTTGTGCTTGTTCTAGTTCACTGGAAGCTTCTGTGGGTTTATCTTATACAAGCCATCTTATTCTTTGATGATTCCTTCCAAATTTTTTTCTAACTGAACTTCTGGCATCACTCTTGAAATTACTGGTTATGTTTTTCTTGAAACCATAATTACCCTTATGTTCTTTCTTTGTCTGCCAACTTTTATTCTGCTCTCCTTTTTCTTTAGCTTGCTGGTAACACATTCTTGCCTTCCGGATTGCCTCGTCCATAATTTTGGGATTTACAAAATCAATACATTCCTTCATATGAGTCGGAAAAGTACTCAGGAACCTCTGTACTTTTGCCTTTTCATCCCTTAAATAAGGAACATAGCGGAGTAAGGAAATAAACTTGGTGATGTATTCATCCATAGTCATTTGTCCCAGCTTTAAGTCATGGAACTCCCTATATTTCTCTTCATAGAAATGTTCACTTAAGTATTTATCTTTAAAATAATGCTATAATGAATCCCAAGTCACGTCTTGATCATATATACTGTGGACGTTTTTCACTTCCTCCCACCATAATGTGGCTTTCTCCCTCAACTGATGAATGGCCAATCTGGCTTTAAGATGACTGTTGTACTTGTATACTTGAAAATACTTATTCATGTTTATCAGCCATGCCTCAGCCACTTCCTCCTCTACTCCATCAAACGTAGGAGGTTTTATTTTTCAAAATTCACCTTGTAGTTCCACTTTCTGTCTCTTAACTTCTTTTCGATCGGACACATTATCTGACTTAGCCTCATGGTAATTTTTATTTCTATTACTCCGCTGAGATTGACTTCTTTTCGTTCTGTCAGTGGCATGGTCTCTTGCTTGTTGCTCATTTCCTTCTTGCAACAAATCTCTATCAGTGCTGGGTTGTTCAATCCCTTGATTTTGTTTGTCTGCGAGGCTTTTTAAAATCCTCCCCTGTTCTTGCATCAACCGCGCATTATCACTTCACATCCTCTCCATTTCCTCTTGTAACTTTTGTACTGTATTTAGTAGAATGTTTTTTTGGTGTTGCTGCTCTTCCAGCAGTCTACTAATTTGTTGGTGCTGGTCCACACTTAGCTGCACCCACATCTCCGAATTCATTTCTGATTGGGGTTGGTTTTCTCCGATGTTCTGGGGTGGATTCTGCATTGGACCCCTTCTCATAATGTCTCCTATAATACTTATTTTATTTATTTGTGCATCAATATATACACAGCTTTAAAAACCTTAGTTGACCCATAGGGTCCCAGCGTACAAACGCTGCTATAATACCACTTGTAACATCCAAGGCTTCATTAATAAATAAATAAAATTACTTTCCATCATTTGAACAGATGTTATTACATTACACATCTACTTCCATTATAAACACATAATCTAAACTCATGGAACTTAAAATTATACACATCTAAGTAATAAATTTAACTATACAACATGACTGTTCACATATACATACATTTTCATACCCTTTGTATTTCATTACACATATACCTGATACATAAATCTATTTCTATATACATATGCAAATGTTTCAATACATACATCCATGACTAACCTTATGATACACTGATGGAATTTATACAATCGAGGAGTGAATGTTTTGCCTTTATGACCATACAGTACTTGCAATTAAAACGAATCCAATTAGAGTGACATTTGTATTCAAGTGCAAGTGATTGGTACTATTTGTGATATCAGCATTGAATTGGGTCCTTGGTTTATCTGCCATCTGTAATGGGTTGTAATTATGGTGTAAATCTATGCATTTTTCCACCATAGATCTGTCTAGCTGATCCAACGGTGGCTGTGAATTAGGGTTTCAAGGTATGACTTACCTCGTTAACTGTTTTCCCCATTTTCCTTTCGTCATTCTATCTCTCATCTCTCTGGTGAAGATTTCAGCTACGCTATCTCTGAAACTAATAGAATCTACTCAGACTCCTTCCAGAATGAAACGGCTCCACCATTGCCTTAAGGTATGAAGTTTACCTCGCTGAGGGAGTTAGGTTTTATTCATTGCCGAATCTGGAGAGTTGGTCTTGTCGTTTCGTTGCAAGGTTTATACCTTCTATTGTTTTCTTTTCTTCGTTTCCGAATTTAATTTCATATCTTTTGCATATAGGTTTTCATGCTACTGTGTTATTGTCTAAGGTCTCGGTGAGGCATTACCAGCCTTCTTCTGGACCTACCCCCATGTCCTCACGCTTCTTTCGCTCCGGAACAAATGGTGAAAGAAGGTAACCCTTGTTCTCGATAAACATTTCTGGTTCTAAGGTCTTTGATGATTCATTCTTTTCCATAGTTAATTTACCCAACAGTTTCATTATGATGCCATGGTAGATTGGCTCATTGTACCCTATCGACAAGTATCCTAACAGGTATCTATGTATTATGCTCTTATTTTCTTTAAGTTTTCTTACACAACATTTAAGGTTTCTTGTAACATCATTTAACATCACTAATCTTGGTTACAAGTATGCTATCTGGAACTTGGAAAGAAAATAAAAGCATATTTTGTGAAACTCAATCGACCGTCGCTTAACTGTCTCCTGCTCCTAATGACAAGTACCTCTTCCGTGGTTAGCTTCGGGGATTCTGAGCCTGGGCTCAAGTCTTAGTGTTTACCATGGACTTTGTTTTGTTTTTTTTTTTCTAAAGGATTATTATGTCTTCGGCTAAGTTGAAGGGTGCAAGCCACCATCGTAGTTTTTTTTTTTATTGTAACTCTTAGTTCCCTTACTGGAACCAATTCAAAAGTGTTATAGCATGGCTTTTCCCATCGACCATTTCTCTGACTGTAAAATTTTCTTTACCTTGTTCGAACCCTTGGAAGACAGTATAAAGTTTGTAGTTCAAGGATTATTGGTTCTTATTTTTGACCGCTATCTTTTATCAAAGATGAACTGTGTAGTAATACTGTCGGATATATATATATATATATGCATTTACTGTAATTTTACTGTAACGCATATTATCGGTTTCTGATAGTTGTTTTCGGATATTTCTCTACAATTCTTATATGGGTTATTTACTCTTGAATAATATTTCCTTGTTCTTCTCTTTACTGGGTTATTCAATGGTTAAGTTGCAGGTTATTTAAAGTGAAATAGCTCAGCTTATCTATTTTTCCATTCCAAGATAAAATCTACAATTCTTGCCTATTTTACGTAGTAAAATTTTCATTCTTGTTTATTACTTGATTCTGTCAACAGAGGAAATATATCTCTTTCTTGTCTGGTAATGTTCTGCAAGCAGTTCTTGATCTTTATTAGCAAGTTTATCATTTACAGTTTTTCATTATAGCAATGTACATATTTAAAATTCGACCAGACCGACTACTCTCTAGTTCGTGTTTAGTTTAAATGATTGGAACAACGTCCAACATTCCAGAGCCTCTGGGCTCTGGAATTGGACAAATTTTCCCTACCTGTATAATAAATTTTCCTGTTTCCAAATTACTGAATGTACTACTCTAGTGTGAGCCTAGTTTTTCTATAGCCTGCAAACTTGTTTCCTCTATTGTTCGGAAAATATCTGTTACTATTCTTAACAAATAAAATCTAACAATTTCAATAAGGGTTTCTAATTCTTCATAACTTCAAACATATCATTATTTATTTTAACGGACAACTGAACACAATCATATTTTACTTAACCAAATTCCTCAATTGTTTCCTGGATAAACAACATTATTCTATAAAAATTACTTAGCAACTTTCAACAACATTTTAATTATCTGTTACTTGACTATGGTTGTCCTCCCTACCATGGATGAGGTAATCACGTCCTCAACCCACCCCCCATGGTCCACTCCTGAGCCAAGTAGTAAGAAAACGGTGCTCGGAAGGGATCTCAGGACTCCGGTCCAATCTACCTTCCAGAATATTATAGGATAGCTCAGAGAATTTTCCACTGGTTTCTACCAGAATTTGCCCCTCTTCCTCACAGGGATGTTGCTTTTATCCACAGAGGAAGAGTAACTGACTAAAATGTTTTCATTCAACTACTTCTCAGTTGGAATCATATTTTTACCATCAGTCTTTTACTTTATGGAACCAATTCCATAACTAATTTAGTTAATCAAATTTAACTCCCGTTCATAATGTATTATTTCAAAATAATAACAAGAAATGTCTTAAAGTCTTAACAAATAACTTTAACTAACACTTAGCATTTAATCTGGCCGTTACAATTTCCTACTCCCTCAAGGCAGCGTTTACAATATATATTCTTAGACCTAGAGTCAACATTCTCCTCTTGTAGCAATGAAATGAATATGATGACTCTCATGTTAAGTGGGGTTTTTTGGAGTTTCCCCTAAATACCCTTTGGGGCAATTGATTGTGAAGATTTCACTTGTAAAATTTGTGATTTCAATAAATCTAATACACCAAAAATCTTTAAAATAAACCAATTTTTTTTTCCAAAAAATTACACTTAAAACTGCTCAATTTAAAACTACTATTATTTTTAATTATTCAATACTATCTAGGATATCATCCACAAGGATGGACATTGTTATTTGAATGAAAAAGGTTTATAGGAAATTTTTATATTTCATTGAAAAAGGTTTAAATAAAAATGTTATAAGAAAGTTTTTAAGTTATGTAAAAGAAGTTTTTTGGGTGGCATCATTTTAATATTGAAATATTTTATTATCGTGATAATTTAATATTTTAGGTTTTTAATAATTTTAACAAGATAAGAAAATCAATATTTTTTTTGTTTAAAAATAAATCTAAATTATAATTATAAAAATAACATTAATTTAATACTAATTCGATTAAATTAACTTCTTGCATTTATATTTTTTACCATTTTGAAACTAGCATTAAATTCTAATTATTGTACCTGCCGCTGGCAGGATACTACGCATCAGGTTTTTACTGATTGTGACATTAATTATTTTAATTTTAGAAAGCATCAAAACAAGCAGGAAGTACTTCTGGTAAAGAAATAGAAGGGGCTGATCCTGTTTTAGGGAAAAAGGATGATAGCAGTAAAGCCGACACTGCCAAAACAGAAACAACTTCTCAAAAAGATACACAGAATCCTTTAGTGCAAACAGAAAAAGGGAACATTGTCACTGATGCCCAGGTACATATTGAAAAGGGAAGTATAGAAAGTAAAAACAATGAACAGGCACCCAAGAATGATGCAAGTTCTCAACTTGGAGGACAAGTAGATACTGAATTGGTTGTTTCTTCTCATTTGCTAAATCAATATCAACAATTTGCACAGCAGATAGGATTGCAAAACAATCCTCAAGTTGACGATCCTAAAGATCAGGATGTGGAAATCATTCCTGAAAACCCCACTGGAGAAATTATGCTAAAAATAGAATAAATCCCTCCTTTAGATATATTCTACAGTCCCAAACATAGGGTTGTGGTAAGAAAACAAAGGAAAAGGAGGAGAACAGATCAAGATGCTCTTTTGGCATCACAGGGGGAATTGCTAAATGTTGTTTATAAAAATGCTGAGGTGGATCTATCTGAGGATCTCACCAGATTGTCTCAGTATGCTGGTGCCTATAGTTCTGCCACTATAAATAAAGCTTCCGAAGTTTCACAACTATTAAAACAAAAGGATATGCAAATTTCTATCTTTGAAGAACAGGTTGCAGGTGATCAACAAAAGATTATTCAGTTGGAACAGCGGGTACAGGATGCAGAACTCAGAGCTAAACAACTAGAAGAGCAACTCAGCCTTGAAAAGAAAAATATTGATGAACAAGCCTTGGGCAAACAACAGCAGTTGACTCAAGAAGTAGAAAAGCTACAAAATCTTTTAAAAAATGAGAGAAATTCAAAGGTTGAACAGGAAAAAGTGTTCCAATCAGAAATGGACAAGTTCAAGGAGTATCCCAAGCTGGCTCAATTCATTACTGAAGCTCTTGAAATCAACAAACTGCTATCTCAACAGTTAAATGGATTTTTCTTAAAGTTGACACAAATTGAGCCTTTGTGCGAAATTACATCATCTTTGATAGATAAATCAGTCACTCTTAGGCAAGAAATTGAAGATGTTGATGATAAAATTTATGAGTTTCTTTCATGGCAGGATACAGAGCAAGGAAGAAAAGCTAACCTTCCTAGAATTGAAGAGAGACACAAGGAAATTCTATTTATGGAATGGGAACAACAGTTAATGAAATCAGAAAGAGCCACATCAAGGGCTAAAATTTTAATGAATAATACAACACAATTGATTAATGACAGCCTGTACGCTACCAATTTGATCTCAGATTGTACCCCAGGCGAGTTACCTAAAGTAAAAGAAGCTGATTCCAGGTGGAAGCAAGAGATAATCGATAAAAATCAAAAGATTAGCAAACTTCAAGGAATTTCATGGGATAATATGTGGTATTATCTTATCAAGCGACACAGCCAACAAATGGCCATCAAATTCCTTTCGAATGCTATTCAATGTATCATTCCTGAATTCTCTAATGCTACATACACTACACAGTTACATTCTAAAATGAGTCGGCCAACATAAGTCCAAGATATGCTCAATGTCTGCCACCTTCGTTCATCCACCTCAATCAATGATTAATGAGCCAGTCTACTACAAGCTCGCATTTTAGTTTAAGATATTTTATTTTAGAAAGATTGTAGGAATAGTTTTAGTTATTTTGTTTTATTGAGTACCTATTTAAACCCCTTTCATGCATTTCGAAAGGGGTCCTTAATTTGTAATATTTTTTGACTTGGAGATTACATTTTTGTACTCCATTTACTTCTATATTCTTTTATAAAGGGTCACATCTGGTGATTCTATGCGGAATTATTTTTTAAGAGTTGCATTTCTGTACCTTGGAGTTGATTTTGCATTGGAATTGCTGGATTAGAGTATCAGATTTCATTTGAAAGTCTCAAGATGGATACGGTATTTCTATCTATTCACTGTTAATTTCTTTTGTCATATGATATTCTCTTTTAAATTTGCTATCATTTATGTGTGCTTCATTTTACAATATTTCTTTATATATATAATTTTTGAGTATATTAGAAATAATTATCTTTCATAAGTGTATGTAAATGATATACAATGATGAATACAATATGCTAATATAACTCTGTTTAATTTCTTAAACAAAGTTATCTTTATTCGTTGTTGCACATTTCCATTAAGCTATAATACATTTTTATGGTTATTATTCAATTGAAATAATTTTAAGTTGTATTCACATATGATACCCGGGCTAGTTTTAGAATTTCTTTATCATTATTTAAATTAGATTAGCTAGTATTTTCATTTCAAGTCATTTAGTCCCATTTCCCCCATCCAATCATTCCATTACCACCCCATTCAAATTACTAGGAAACTGGTCCTACAAATCCAGTCGGAGCCACCATTCCAAACAGAAAAGGAGCTGTCTTAAGGTCCCGACCAGGTGGTTATCCCCCGATGTTTGAAGCAACGATTTTCGAGGCTTCAACATTTTTGGCACTAGAAGGAGGGCCAAAGCTATGAATGGCAGATAAATCTAAATCCGAAAGCAATTCTAAGAGCACATCACCCTCATCACCTTCAATTTCTTCCACATCCCAAATCACAAGAGAAGAAATTGAGAAAATTATTCAAACACCCACTACCAAAGTTTCAGAACAATCAGATAATCCAATTCCTGAGTCACTTGAAGTTGAGGCTTTGACCCATAAATTTAAAAGTTTCTCATTATCATTAGAAGAGTCGGAATTATCTAAAGGTAGTGTCACTTCGCAGTTTGTTTCTTCTAGACCTCTTACTAGATCACAAAGTGAAAAGCTTGGAATTTCCCCAAAATAATTTCCTATTCCTAGTAGGGTCAAATCAAGAAAAACTCCACCGGAAACAAAAAGTGGTACCAGTTCTTCATCACATATTCAAACAACTATTTCCCAAGCTCTAAATCAAGAAAGTACAGTAGTCTCATCTACATCTTCTCAATTTTCCTCCTCTGCTCAGACTACATCTGCTCAATCTTCATCTCCTCAAACCACATCTACTCAATCGTTAATTTTTTCTTCTGGTACTTCAACAGGTACTACTAATATACCAGTTATCCTTTCTAGTTTTTCTATTATCGTTACAAGAATGGCACAACCAGCACAAAGACCATGGACCAGACCAGGAGCTGTGAATATGGATGCACCTTTGCATGATCTACCTGATCATCCTGAAAAATGGCTCCCAAATTTTAGTCTAGATAGTGGTATATCAGCAGAAGAACATATCAATAATTTCATGCTTGATGTAAATCTAAATCAAGTGGAGCATGAAGATGTTATTGTCCGATTATTTCCCTATACTTTACAAGGAACAATAGGATCCTGGTACTTTTCCTTACCTGTTGATTCTATCACTGATTGGGATATGTTTGAGGAACAATTTTTAACTAAATATGGAGATGATAGATCAGTTGCTACCTTGATTAACGATCTCTCCAATTTAAAGACTCAATCAAAGGAACCCATTAAAGACTTTAACTCACGATTTAATAAACTCTTGAACAAGATCCCTGCAACATCTAAACCAAGTGAACAATTTAGAAGTGAATGGTACATTAACGCTTTACCCTCAAATATAGAAATTTTCGTAGACATAGCTGCAAAGGCAACTCTAGCTGAAAATATGAAGGAAGCTATTTCAGTGGAAAAGCGGATGATATCTCTTGATAAGAAAAACGCTGTTGACAAAATAAAATCAAAGAAAGTCACTTTTAAAGACGATTCCAAGAAAAAGACACCAAGAGATCCATATGACATGGAAGGTTTACATAAGGTCCTCAAAACCATGTCTAATGAAATGGTTGAGATCAAGAAGCAGGTAGCATAAATGTCTACAAAGAAACCATTTAGAAATTTTAGGAGAAATCAAAGTGAATCAAAGCCTCCCAATGCAATTTCCAATGCAGAATCAGAAGATGATGAAGAAGAAGAAGACAATCCTCTAATATTAGATGAAGAAGATGAAATAGAAGAAGAATTTGAATTAAATGGAATGTGGGATTTCATTCTCCCCAATTCAGATAGTGACATAGAACAGGAAGCTATGCCTATAAATACGTGGAGCAAATCTACATCGGAACCTGCTCAAACTGTTCCAAAAAAGAAAAATACAAATCCAAATACCAAGGACAAAACTCCTGCAAAAAAGACTTCTTCATTACCCACTCACAATCAGCCATCGTCTCCCAATCCTCCCACATCATCATCCAAAACTCTGGTAGTATCAGATCCGATGGATTATAATATTGTTGAGGACATGAAAAAGACTACAACGAATATCTCATTACATAAACTCAGCAAACTCAAACATCAACAAAAGTTGTTGTTAAAAGAGTTAAATGCTACACCTATTTCTCCTCTACCAAGTGGTGTAGTAGCTAAAGCAGCTAAAGGAACTGGTAAGCCACCAGACAAAGTAGATGCATACGACATTGTTCTTATTGGAGAAATATCAGGTTCTCAGATACCTCCATTTCTGCTAACCTATGAAACCTACAATAAGAATTTTCATAATTATTTGATTGATTCGGGAGCATCTTCCAATATAATGCCTTCTTCTATTTGTGCTAAGTTGAATATCGAACCTCAGAAGTCTGTTGTTCATATTGTACAATTGGATCGCTCCAAGGTTCAAGTTATTGGAGAAATCAATTCAGTCACTATTAGACTAGCCTCTGACCCTAGGATTTTTCAAAGAATTGATATTCTAATTGTAGATATTCCAGAATTCTATGGGTTAGTTTTAAGCATGGACTGGTCTGCGAAACTTAATGGTTATATCTCAACCGATTATTCACATATGTGGCTTCCCTACAAAGGGAAACCTAATCAAATCAAAGTTGAACGAGAGAAACATATGATGCACATTGTAACTGAATTCGAGCAACCAAATGAACCTGTAGCTTTCAACAATAATATTCTTGGAGGTTATTCTGCCGAGTCTTTTCTTGGAAATTTTGATGCACCACAATCACCATTCTCTGCAAATAATTTTGTTTCTCAAATTGAGAATTTTTTGTAATCCGATTCTTCCAGAATTGTAAATATTTCTGATTCTTTTGTAGATAAACCCATAGCTAGAAATTTATTTTCGTTATTATATTTTGATGGATCGAAATCTAATGATGGAGCAGGAGCAGGATGCATCCTCATTGATCCAAAAGGAGAAAAAACTATGTTATCATGTAGATTAGAATTTGAGTGTACTAATAATGTTGCTGAATATGAAGCCTTGATTCAAGGGTTTTATAAGGCCATAGGGTTAGATGTAAAATACCTGAAAGTTTATGGAGATTCCGAAATTGTCATAAGACAAGTGAGGAATACTATCCATTGTCTTTCAGGACATCTTAAACACTATCAAACCCTAGTACAGGATCTTACCACTCAATTTCTATCATTTAATATTTCTTCTATTCCCAGGAATCAAAACACATCAGCTGACTTGTTAGCTAATGTTGCATCTAAACTCCTTCCTGCTGAAGATTGCAGTCCAGATAAATTTTCAGTAGAGTTAATTTTTCGCCCATCTGTCCCAGATAATATTACTAACTGGAGAGTATTTTACCATGATCAAGATATTTTGAATTTCTTAACTTCTGAGAAATCATACGATGAACAAATTATTGATGAAGATGATCATGATCTGCAAATTACTTCAAGAAATAATGAAAATCCGATTCCCAAATCTGTTGTCAAATTAGAAGATCTTTATGATATTAAAGACAGATTCAAGAAAGTTACTAATTCCATAATTCAAAGTTCAACTTTGAAGATTGAATTAGTCAATCTCGGTTCTGATTCTAAACCTCAGAATGTTAATCTAGGTCTCAATTTAAATTCAGAAGAACTATCTGCTTTCATTAAACTTCTGAGTAAATACAAAAATGTCTTCGCTTGGAATTATGATGATTTAAAGACTTATGATACTTCTGTAATTCAACACACAATTCCAATGCTATCTGATGTTAAGCCCGTGCAACAGAAATTGAGAAAGATTCATCCAAATCTTGAAGATCAAATCAAAATAGAACTCAACAAGCTTCTGAAAGCCAAAATCATTTTTCCCGTAAGGCATTCCAATTGGGTTTCCAATATGGTACTTGTTAGGAAGAAAAATGACGATATTAGAATCTGTATTGATTTCAGGAATTTAAATAAGGCATGTCAAAAGGAAAATTTCCCATTGCCAACTATGGAGCAAATTCTCCAAAAGGTAGTTGGTTCTGAACTTATGTCTTTCCTTGATGGATTTTCAGGGTATAATCAAATTCTAGTACATCCAGATGATAGGCTGAAAACCACATTTAGAACCAAATCGGGAACCTATGCTTATCAGAAAATGCCTTTTGGTTTAGTGAATGCAGGAGCTACTTTCCAGAGATACATGGACATAGCATTTAAGGGTATGATTAATAAATCAGTTGTCATTTATCTTGATGATATAACATTTTATTCAAAGAAAAGATCCAATCATCTACAAGATCTGAAACAAATATTTGAAAGATGTAGGAGATTTGGTATTTCATTAAACCCAAAGAAATCTTTCTCTTCTCTTGACCAAGGAAAACTCTTAGGGCTTGTTGTATCAAAAGATGGTATATATATCGATCCTGATAGAGTTAAATAAGTTTTTGACATTTCTTTACCTCACAATAAAAAGTCCATGCAATCATTTCTAGTTCAAATTAATTTTGTAAAAAGATTCATTCCAGATTTTTTTTTAATTGTTTTTCCTATGCAGAATATGATTAGGAAAAACTCAGTATTCAAATGGGGTCATAAAGAAAAAGAAGCGTTCAATGAAATCAAGAAGGCAATTATTGATGCACCTGCATTGAATACTCCCAATTTTTACAATGATTTTATTATGTATACTTTGGCAAGTGAAATTTCTTATGCTGTTGTTTTAACACAACTCAATGATCAAAAAATTGAAGCACCGATTTCTTTCTTCAGCTCAAATCTGCAAGGAGCTGAGCTGAATTATTCTGATCTTGAAAAACAAGCTTTCGCTACATTTAATTCGATCAAGCATTTTAAGCCTTTTCTCTTAAAAACGCACACAAAAGTGATTGTTCCTTTCTCAGCAGTAAGACAATTACTAATTCAAAGAGAAGTAGGAGAAAAAAAGGCTAATTGGGTAACAACCTTGCAAGAATATGATATTGACATTAAAACAGCAAAGATTGTTAGAGGAAAAGGTTTTTGCAGATTATTAGCAGGAGCTCATAATATATAAGAAAATAAAGATTCAGAGAATGTTATTTCAGTAAGTCAGATAAGTGTTACAGATTCTGAATCTCAGTATGCTGATCTGATATTTTACTTAAAAAATGGGTATGCTCCTTCTAATCTCAGCTAGAAGAATAAACATGCTTTAAGATTAAAATCTACTAAATATGAAATCATTGATAATGTGTTATTCAGAAAAAATTATGATTCAATCTTACTAAGATGTCTTGAAAAGACTAAGGCAAAGAAGGTTTTGCAGGAACTACACGATGTGTTGGCAATATGATGCAAGGTGTTGTCCTTGATGGCAACCCACTTGATGAAGATGATGGCAACACTTGAAGAAGATGATGGCAACCTACTTGATGAAGTTATTCTTGACTTGATGAACTTGGTAATGATGTAAATCTGATGTGATCTGATGTGTCTACAGAGCAAATTAGATGTAATGATGAAAGGAATTCCAGTATGTGCTAAAACAATGATGGAAAGTGTGTGTCTCAAGTCATACGCTGGTTTGTCTAGGCGAAGTAGCGTATGCACGCAGAAAAGTACGTGAAAAGTCGCGTATGGTCTTTGGTCTTTTGCGCTCCAAAATTAGAATACCAAGGGGCATTACCATGGTATTGACCCATTGTATTGAGCGCTGGATTGTCTATTTGATCCCGTCCAGGAAAACCATTGGAAGTAATGTGGTTTTGGCTCATGGTATTGAAAAAAAAAGGGTAAACCTATATAAGGAGAAGAAAATCATTGTGCAAGTGGTGAGTATGAGTCTGGGTTTGAATGAATACTTCACTCTGAAGTATGTCTAAATGGAAAGGGTAACAATTTGATGATAGATCTGAATCTGTGATGCACCTATGAAGAAAATGATGAAGAAGGGAATCTAGATCTGAAATGTATTTGTATCTTCTAGATCTGTTTGAGGAATGTTTAAATCTGAGATGAGGCGAGCATCTGTCTGAAAGTAAAGGGTTAAATCTGAACTGAATATCTGATCTGAAGAAGTATGCTGCTCTATAATGTCTGAAGTTCTATACGCTAGTTTGTCGTAGCAGAAGCGTGTATATATTCGGGTTTGATGAAGAGAAAGCGCGTATGGGTTGTTCTGTAATGTGCAGATGTATACGCGGGTTGATGTGAATGGAAGCGCATATATACGCGGTATCTGTAAAAGGAAAGCGCGTATGAAAAACTAGGGTTTGCTGAAGTTTGTGGTATGAGATGTCGTGCGATTACCATTGGATTTTGCTAACATCTATATCTTTGCTATGTAAGTGTCAGTTTGATATATGTTGAGCTTAAATGTGTGGAGTGGGTCCGGTCTGAAAATCTGAAGAAAAGAGGCTTGTGAGGTGTGTTTTGTAGAAATTGTTGGATCCAGTATGAAAATTGATGAAACGTGGTCCATAGTGGTGCTGAGGGTTGAAGCCTTCAGTGAGGGGGTTGTAGCTCCCTTCCAGTGGTAGCTGGTAAACGAGAGCAGGGGGTTGTAGCTCCCTTCCAGGAGAGGTTGGTAAACGAGTAGGGGTCGTGGCTCCTTCCAAAGGGAGAGAGGCCCAGGCAGCGACACAGGTGGGTGCTGCGTCTTGGTATGAGTCGCGTTACATAGTTGTAAGATGTCTTTGTTATAACAAATATTGAAGGGAGAAGCTAAGACAATGGCGTGATGGTTTCTCCCGACTTAGGTTTCCACCTAAAATCACGGTGTTCATGTGTATTTCTTATGTGTGATGATTTGTTCTGTTCTTACTGCACATGTTTACTGTTTATTGAACATTTAATGAATGAATGATGGAATGATATAAGTGAAGAATTATCTGCATAATAAGATCTCTGGACATACGCATGTTTTATTAGGGGGATCCGCGTGTATACGCGAGTTGGCTTCAGGAAAGTAGCGTATGGGTTTTGAAGTAAGAAAAAGTAAAAAGTGTTGAGTAAGTCCTAAATACTGATTCACCCCCCCTCTTAGTATTTTTCCCAAAAATTGGTATCAGAGCTGGTCCTTCTACAGAAGCTTGATCGCTTGAAGGAGATCCGTCGCAATGGGAAGTCATGAAGGAGTAATGTCTATAAGGCCACCTCTATTCAATGGAGATAATCTGTTATTCTGGAAGATACGAACAAAAGCATATCTGCAAAGTCTTGGTGCAGAAGTATGGGCAATCGTGGAAGGAGGTTATCAATATCCGGCAAGTATTCCCACTGATGCAGCAGAAAGGAAGAAATATGAAATCAATGCCAAAGAAGTCAATGTCTTATTAGGAAGCATGTCTGAACCAGAATTTGCTAAAGTGATGCAGCTAAATTCAGCAAAAGAAATATGGGACAAAATCATTCTGAGCTATGAAAGAGATACAAAGGTAAAAAGTGCAAAACTCCAAACCCTCAGAATTGAATATGAAAATTTGAAGATGCATAGTGATGAGAGTATTGCCAGTTTCTTTTTACGTCTAGATGATATTGTAAATCGTATGATAAGTCTTGGTGAAACCATAACCGATACTACTCTGGTGGAAAAAGTCTTAAGATTTTTTACTTCAAAATTTGAGTCAAAAGTATTAGCTATTGAAGAAAGGCAAGATCTGCAAACTCTTACTATTGTTCAACTACATGGTATTCTGACTGCTTATGAAATGAGACAAGGAGGTCTCTCTCAAACCAAAGAAGCTTCTTTTAAGGCATGTGCAAAAATAAAATACAAGGAAGATGTCAAGGAATCAGATTATATATCAGAAGAAGAAGAAGCAAATTTTGTGAGAAAACTCCAACTAGGAACTGGAAGATTCAAAGGTAAGCTCCCCTTCAAGTGTTTTGATTGTGGAAGAGTTGGTCATTATGCTGCTAAATTTCCTTATAGAGAAAATCATGATAAAGGGAAACAATTTGAAAAGGGAAAGAGTTATTATGCAAATGAAGATAATGATGAAGTATCTAATGAGGATGAAGAAGATTCTGACAAAGATCTGCTAGTGCTCATGGCAAAGAAGCTAAAGAAGAAGACTACTCAAAAGGAGACATCTCAGAAAACATGTGCAGCAGAAAATGAAGAAGATAAAACAGGTACTGATTGTTGTTCTTGTGACTCATCTTCTTGTGCATGTAATGATGAAGATAGTGAAAGAAATGTTATGGATCTAGAAGAAGCTCTCAAGAATAAATTTGAAGAACAACAAAGAGCATATCATAAGCAAGAAGTTATCTACAATGAGATGATCGCTCAAATGAAAGGACAGATAGAAATATTGAATGCACAGATAGACAAGTATCAAAAGATGTACAATTATGCAACCAATCGAAATAAAAGACTTGAAGCAGAAATCATTGATCTAAATGAAGAACTCGAAATATCAAAAAAGAAGAATGAAGGACTTGAAGCTGGAATCATCTCTATGCAAACAGATCTTGAAGCATCAAGTAATAAGAATGAGGAACCTCTACAATCATTTGAAAAGGAAGGTCTTGAAGCAGAAATCATCTCCCTTAAAGAAGATCTGGAAAAATCAAATAAGAAGAATGAAGAATTGCTACAAACATGTGAAGAACAAGAAAATTGGTTGAAGGAAGAAATTTTAAAATTGAATGATCAAGAAGAAGAAGGAAAAAGGATCGAAGAAAACATGAAGAAGCAATGCCAACAATTGGAGGTTGAGGTAAACATTCTCACAGGTAAATTAGAAGAAAAGGATAAACTCTTGAGGTTTCAATATAGTACTAAGATTCTGGAAAATATTCTTAGTAGTCAAAGGTCTCCTTCTATTAAACTTGGTCTGGGTTTTCATGAAACGGTCAAAGGAGAATCTAGTTCACAAGGAAGTGCTAAAGATTCAAAGGATGTCAAAGCAAAACCTGAAGCATTGAAAGAAACAAAGGGTCAACCGACAATCATGAACTCTCAAAAGAAATCAATCCATCCTAACCATAGAAGCATCAATGATGTTGAATGCTTTAATTGTCATAATTATGGGCATGTTGCAGCAAATTGCAGAAACAGAATGTTTCAGTCACGTACAAACAGATTCTACACAGAAAGGTACTTTGGTTTCTTCAAAGGATATTGTTTTTCATGTAACAAGTATGGTCATAAAGTAGTTGATTGCAATAGAAGGAAGAATAGAACAACACATTATGATCCTTATGCTTAATTTTCTGGTCACGCAAGATGTTATGCTTGTAACAAGTATGGAAATGTAGAAAAAGAATGCAGGATGAACAGATTTGAGAATTTTCAGCACACTAAAAGAAATTTCAAGCAAAGCTGGAAAAAGAAGGAGGACCGGTCAGAAACGTAGGGAATTTTGACCCTACTGCAGTCATCCATTTCTAAAGCTTACCTCTCTTATTGATTGCAGAAGTGATGTGAGATACATTATAGGGATTAGTAATGTATCATCACAGGGGGAGCAATGTATGATGGTTCTCATGATTGGTTTGGTTATTCTAGTTATATATATTTATGACAGAGCATCTGATGTGAAGAAGACAGGTACAGGTGGTACAACTTCAGGGGGAGATGGAGGAATGTGAAATTTTCTATATTTCACTTTCCATATGCGGGTTCAGTGAACGAAAGCCACGTATACACGCGAGTTACAGTGGAGACAGTCGCGTATGCACTTAAGATAAGAAAATTTGTATGACAGCTAAAGATCAGGAGCATAGGTTCAGGGGGAGCATCAGTCTGGTTGTTAATGACTATATTATTGGCACTGTATCTGCTTATTTCTTAGTTCTAAATGATGATGACATGTTACATGGTTTCGTATGATGAGATTGTGGATGAGCCCTGTTTTCATTTTTGCTGAAAAGTATCTTTTGTTTTCACACATGGATAAGATGGAAGTCTTGTGATTAAGAGATAAGGATAAATCATGCATAGTTTGTTGCTGATTGAGACCTCTTTTAATTCTTACACATGTTACATCATGATCATGATAAATCTTGAAGATCTTGGTGATATCAGATCACATGAATGATTTCTTAACACATATTGTTTATTGTAGAAGTTGTTTTGGTATGATAATTCCTCTTGGGAAGAATGTGTTGATGCTGCAAAGAGTTTTAAGGCTTAGTTACTAATGTGCTTATGCTACAACCATTGGATGACACTTGAAGACACAACTACTTTGTCCTATCTATATGTTCTCATATATTCCAGGGAAGCATTCAAATATCTCAGAAAGAAGCTGAAAAACTGTCTCTGCCTCACAGAGGATCAGATCTGATTAAATTCAGAAGATTAAATTGGATACGCGGGTTCCCTGAAAGACAGTCGCGTATATACGCGCGTTTACACACAGAAATCCGCGTATGGTTGGTTGCTGACAATTTTTGGTTGGGGTAAGCATTTCTCAGCACATCTGCAATACTGATTGGTATCTCTGATGCTGTTTGGAGTCACTGGTGGTATTTCAGCTCTTATATTTCTGTTTCATTCTCTGTTTTTGGGTGAAGATGCCTTGATGATTTGCTGTTGAAAGTGTTCAAGATGCACAAGCAAAGGGGAAGCTTTGGCTTTATAGAAAATATGCTTGGATGCACATTTTCAGGGGGAGCATTAGCCTTGCTGTGTGTAATGCATTGTTGGCATTATGATTCTGAAATATGATCTCTCTTGAGGTCCTTCCGGTATTGGTCATGAAAAGTCATATTTGTAATTTGATGAAAAGGGCATGTTGAGACCCATGATGTAAATTTGTAATATTCAGTCATGTAAGGACTTGTTCTAATTTGTAAACCCACTTGGTTGGGTACTTGAGTCAAAATGTGTAAACCCTCTTGGTTGGGTCTTTGAGTCTCATATGTAAATCCACTTGGTTGGATCTTTGATGTAAGTATGAGTCCTTGGTGATAGGAAGGTCATAGAGTCATGTACTACATTGAAAATTATGTTTTAACTTTCAGCATGAACTCAGGGGGAGTATGGTAACTTCAATGCACATCATATTTACAACACTCTTCTATCTACATGAACAGAAAAACCTTGTGTTGGTGTCAAAGGGGGAGAGTGACATGGTGTTTGAATAGGGGGAGAATATCATTCTTCTTAATATAGTGATCAAACACCATCATGGTTGCCATCAAGTCCAAAGGGGGAGATTGTTGGCAATATGATGCAAGGTGTTGTCCTTGATGGCAACCCACTTGATGAATATGATGGCAACCCACTTGATGAAGATGATGGCAACCTACTTGGTGAAGTTATTCCTGACTTGATGGACTTGGTAATGATGTAAATCTGATGTGATATGATGTGTCTACAGAGAAACTCAGATGTAATGATGAAAGGAATTCAGTATGTGCTAGAACAATGATGAAAAGTGTATGTCACAAGGCATATGCGGGTTTGCTTAAGGGAAGTCGCGTATGTACGCGGAAAATTATGTGCCAAGTCGCGTATGGTCAATTGCGCTCTAAATTTATAAAACCAGGGGTTACTACCATGGTATTGACCCATTGTATTGAGCGCTGGGTTGTCTATTTGATCCCGTCCAGGAATACCATCGGAAGTGATGTGGTTTTGGCTCATGGTATTGAAAAAGGGTAAACCTATATAAGGAGAAGAAAATCATTGTGCAAAGTGGGTGCATGAGTCTGGGTTTGAATGGATACTTCACTCTGAAGTATATCTGTATGGAAAGGGTAATAGTTTGATGATAGATCTGAATCTGTAATGCTCCTATGAAGAAATTGATGAAGAAGGTTATCTAGATCTGAAATGTATTTGTATCTTCTAGATCTATTTTTGGAATGTTTAAATCTGAGATGAGGCGAACATCTGTCTGAAAGTAAAGGGTTTTATAAATCTGAACTGAATATTTGATCTGAAGAAGTATGCTGCTCTATAATGTCTAAAGTTCTATACGCTAGTTTGTCGCAGCAGAAGCGCGTATATACGCGGGTTGGATGAAGAGAAAGCGCGTATGGGCTGTTCTGTAATGTGCAGATGTACACGTGAGTTGATGTGAATGGAAGCGCGTATATACGCGGTATCAGTAAAAGGAAAGCATGTATGAAAAACTAGGGTTTGCTGAAGTTTGTGGTATGAGATGTCTGATCTGTTTTGTTGGTTTACTGCTATCTATTGATGAAGTTATAAGTTTCAGTTTGATGTATGATTGAGCTTAAATGTGTGGAGTGGGTCGAGTCCGAAAATATGATGAAAAGTGGCCTGCAAGTTGTGTTCTAAAGGAAGCTTTTAGATCCAGTGTGAAAATTGATGAAACGTGGTCCATGGTGGTGCTGAGGGTTGTAGCCTTCAGTCAGGGGGTTGTAGCTCCCTTCCAGGTGAGGCTGGTAAACGAGAGCAGGGGGTCGTAGCTCCCTTCTAGGAGAGGTTGGTAAACGAGAGCAGGGGGTCGTAGCTCCCTTCCAGGAGAGGCTGGTAAACGAGCGCAGGTGGGTGCCTGCGTACTGGTATGAGTCTGCGCCAGTACATAGTTGTAAGATGTTTTCTTTATAATAAAATATTGAAGGCTGAGACAACGGGAGCGGTGGTTTTCTCCCGACTTGGATTTCCACCTAAAATCCTGGTGTTCATGTGTGTTGCTTATGTGTGATGATTTGTTCTGTTCTTACTGCACATGTTTACTGTTTATTGAACATTTAATGAATGAATGATGGAATGATATAAGTGAAGAATTATCTGCATAATAAGATCTCTGGACATACGCATGTTTTATTAGGGGGATCTGCGTGTATACGCGAGTTGGCTTCAGGAAAGTAGCGTATGGGTTTTGAAGTAAGAAAAAGTAAAAAGTGTTGAGTAAGTCCGAAATAATGATTCACCCCCCCCTCTCAGTATTTTTCCCAACACGATGGACCAACAGGAGGTCATTTTGGAGGCAATACCACAGCCCACAAAATCATCCATGCTGGATATTATTGGCCTAACCTTTTTAAATATTCTCATGATTATGTGAGAAAGTGAAAGATTTTCGAAACTACTAGTGGAAGGCAGAGGAAGCCAGCTTTTCCTCTATAGCCAGTAAACATTGAACAACCATTTGAGCAATGGGGGTTTGATATTATTGGTGAGATAACTCGTCATTCTTCCAAGCAGCATAAGTACATTCTCACAGAAACAGATTACTTCACAAAATGGGTAGAAGCAATTCCTCTAAAGGTAGCCAACTCTGACGAAATTATTGATTTCATCGATCAATTCATCATTATCAGGTTTGGTGTACCTAACACTTTGGTCTGTGATAATGCATCTTATTTTTCTGGTAATAGTATAATGGAATTTTCAATTAAGAGAGGTTTTAAATTGAAATATTCAGCTAACTATTATCCACAAGGTAATGGTTTAGCTGAATCCACTAATAAAAATCTCCTCAAAATCATTAAAAGGACTATTGATCAAAGCCAAAAGAATTGGCACAAGTCTTTAATCTTTGCATTATGGGCTGATCGTATTACTCTTAAAGCTTCTATTGGAACTTCACCTTTCAATTTCGTTTATGGTAAAGAAGCTGTAATACCATCAAATCTAGCTCTTCCATCATTAGCCCTGGTGCAATTCATTGAAGAAAATCCTTCCTCATCCATTCAATTGAGATTTGATCAAATCCTAAAATTAGAAGAGGAAAGAGAAAAAGCAAGAATTTTTCATGAAAAACATCAACAGCTTGTTAAATCCTCTTTTGATTCAAATTCTACCGGCTCAAAAAATTTGTCAATTGGTGATCTTGTTCTGAAATGGGATAAAGCACATGAGGAAAAATGTAAGCATACCAAATTCCAAAATATGTGGCTTGGACCATTCAGATTGCTGAATAGATAGGCTCATATACATTCATACTTCAAGATTTAACAGGAAAGAGAGAATCTCTTCCTGTAAAAGGGCTTGTCTTAAAGAAATTCTTTTCATGAGGAGGTAACCCCTTCTTACTTGTACATATCCCTTTCTGCAATTTTCATTTGTTTTTGTAAAATAAAGTTTGTTAATAGTCTTTAATTGACTTTTTTATTATTAGAAAATTGTCTTAGAAAGAATGTTATAAATACTTATTTTAAGTATAATAATTTTTTTAGGGAATTGATTACAATTTTTATATAGTTTGTATAAAATGTTAAACTTTGAAAATTTGTTTAGAGCATTTGCACGATCTTATGAAACTTTGTGAAAATGTAAATCATTATAAGTTTATTAAGCAGAGAAAGGTTATCTTTAAAAAGTAAAGACTTTTTCAAGCTTTGGCAAACAAAAACTCTGAAAATTGTCATCCATTTATTTTTAAGGATACAACTATTTCACCCCATCCATTTCGATTGTGATTTTTTAGAATGTAATTCTAAAGAAATTATATGACCAAATTTAGGAGATAAGAGGTCTCATCACGAGCCTGCTTACCATGATCATAGGAAGTAATCAAACTGATATTACCAATACTGCATACCAAAACAGGGTAATGGCTTATAAATTAAGACAAAGAGTCTCATCACAAGCTGGCTTGTTCAGTTTAATTACAACTAGTGAATGGCATTGTTACTAACTGGCTACCAAACCAGAAAAATGACTCTTAAATTAAGAAAATTAAATAAAAGACAAAAATATAAGAAAATATGTCTTATCAATTTATTTTTAATAAGTCATAGTCTTAATTGGATGGGACAATGAATAGTTAATGGTTAAAAGGTAACCTTTTCGAGACTATGAACGTTTGCTGGCAGTAGAGGCAATACCTATGACAATAAAGTATATTACATAAGCTAAACTTGAGAAAATCCATTTACTTTATTATTATCAACCAATCAAAGCTTGAGATAACCCAAAAAATGTTTTTATCCTTGAAGAATTAGAAAGAAATTGTAAGTGATTTTTATTCTTTTTCATAGTTGGATTTTATTTGAATTATCTTAAGAAAAATTTTCATTATCTTTAGAAATTTTTACTTACTTGAAATATAGTATTCATTTCATTTTTTCAGAGATAACTGTTTCTTCCAGTGAATCGCCAATTGTTGTACTGTACAACAACCCTCCCCATTTTTTAATTTTTAGAATAAATCCCATTTAAAAATAGGTCCCCTTTTTATATCTTTTCCATAAATAAAAAGATTCATATCACATTTTATTCACAAAGTTTACAAGTTTTAAAAACTTTTTGATCCGATGAGTTAAAAGACCTTTTAGCATATTTTGAACATATCAGAAAAAAATTATATTTAGAAATATGTTAAAATGAATAGTAAATCGCAATCGGAAATTTGGAAAAGTTCTTTTAAAGAGTTGTTATTGCTTTGAGAAGTTCCAATGCGATCGCGCTCAATCGCAATCGCATTTTGGAATAATATTAAGTATTGCACTTTTTCTATTTATAACAATGCAATGCGATTTATCGCAATCACGTCTCGGGAAAAAGATTAAACATTGCATTCCTCTCATTGCAAAATTCCGATGTGATTGCGCTCAATCGCAATCGCATTTTCGGAGATAGATTATAACAATCCACTTCATTTTAAATCTCCGATGCGATCGAGATTTGGAAAAAAACGTTTTCACTCAAACAAATTGCGATGCGATCATCGCAATCAGAAAATTGGCATGAATCATATTCTATTTATCTTGCGCACCATTGAAGACTTGTGATGCGATTGTTATTTTTCCTTTATATTTATTCATCGCATTGCAAAAGATCAAAAGTGAATTTTAACATTTATTACAAGGATTTGGTGATCTCCGATTGCTACGTGGCTTCTCCAAAATTTTATTGCACACATTATAAAAATACCATTTACTACCTTGTGAGCATGCGATATACCATTACGTTTTTGTAAGATCATCACTATTGAATGGAAAATTCTGAGTCAATAAACTGATTCCCAGTACAAGATGCATCATTAGCCTGGAAAATTGTTGAAAACAAATGAGTTGAATAAAGTTTAATAATTTAAATTGCCTCGATGTATTTATTTAACATTTTGCTATAAATATTTGAGATTCTATTATATAACATTACACAACAACAATGTATACAAGCAATAATAGAGAATGCAATTATAGAAATTTAAAATTTAAATTAAATTATGTTCTAAATAAACTTTATCATTTTTGTATTATTATTTATTTTAATTATAAAATTTTTTAAAAATTATTTAAAAAAAAATTAATTGTAAAAAATTATTAGGATTGAAATTTGTTGAAATGTTAAATAAATCTAATACAAATAATAATACTTAAAATTGTGATTTTTGAAAAATAGTTTTAGTAATTGGGATTATGTTAAATAGTTATAGTGAATAATTCTTATTTTTCTATTTCAGGTTCAGATTTTCACCAATTACATGATAAACATTAATGTGTTGATGATTATTACTTAAATTAGTTATATTTGAACTAACCTAAACCATTTTTGTATATATGTAGATTAACTTCACAGTTTGACAATTTTCGAACTCCACACCTCTGAGATATTTCAGCCATGAGTGTTAATTGTACTGTGGGTAATGATATCAATTTAATGGTTTTGATATTTCTCGGGATCTTATCTCATTAAGTGTTTCGTGCCAATTGTTATGGCTCTATTAATTCTGTTCAACTTGCTATTTTAACTAATTCGTTTTTCGTTTCCTGTGCATAGAAATGCATGTGAGTCTGGGCAGTTCACTCTATTAGTGTTGTACGAAAGCTTGTGCATTGAAGGTTATAAACCTTTTCAATTAATATGAGATTAACAACGTTCAAGTATTACCACATTAACTTTACCCTTCAAATATGCTTTATTCTGAATGTAGTATGGTTGAAACCATAAGTAATAAAGATAAGGTTATAAGGCCATAGGTAATTATATAAAGACTTTTATCATAAGTCGAGACGAGTAAATTAAGTTATGTTTGTACTATATATTGTACAGTGACGAAGGAAGCTGACCCCCGAGGTACTTGACAACAGTGGTGAACTTCTCTAGACTGACCCACAGTCATATATAGCATTACTAAGTACACATCAACCACATGCTAATAAGAACATCATAAATAAAATTGTGATGCATGGAGCTTTTATTACTTGTATGATTAGAAGTTGCAAATAGAACATATGGATAATACTTTAAAATTGGAATCTATCATGTTTAAAATGCTCAACCATGGACTAACTAATTATAAGTATATTATAGCTAAAAAAATAAGTTTTTATTTATGTTAATTATAATTTAATACTTTATATATATATATATATATATAGTAGATATTTATTTTGTTCAATTTGCCACTTCTCTTTAAATTATTTGTGCTAATAGTTTGTTTATTTATTATTTTATATTATTATGTTTATTTATTATTTTATACTATCAAATATTGAACTGCAATTGCAAAATACTCTTAATTTATATAATTTTTATTAATGTAAATTTAGTGAATTATGATAAAAAAATATAAAAATATATTTTTTAAAATAAGTTTCCACTTAAATTATTATTATCAATAATTTTTTGTATAATATTTAGGTATGATGAAGTTCTTATAAATTTAATTTGCATAATATTTATACATCTTCTATACTATATTTTTTTTTTAAATAAATATTCAATTTTATTTTTAGTTCTTGCTGCTTAGTTTAATTTAATTACTAATTTATTTTGTATTGTTATTATGTAATTAGTATTGGTTAAATGTAATTAATATTTAACTTGTTTCACAGCATTTTTAAAACACAAATTAAGCTTAAAAAAGAAATTAGGCTGGGGACGTTGTTTAGTCTTCATTAAATTATAAGTAGTCATTAATATATTTTTGACTTTCCTATCAAATTTGATTGAAAATGCTTTTAAGAACCATAGGATCCAGGTCATTAAATAATTTATTAAAAAAAAAAAAATTACAGATTTATCTTTGTCTGATTCGAGGATTACATTGAAGTAAATCCATATCAAATCTACATGCTGCTACATGAAAAGATTTGGTTGATTGATCCCATGCATGGCAATAAGGGTCAGACCCCATACAACTTATTCATTAGCAATATATTCCTCCAGTTACATCACTATGTAGGCATTGAATCTTATTATAGGGAGTTAAATGGGGTAGAATAAATATTTCAATTTATTTAAAGAGAATTAAATGGTGTAGAATATGAACTCAATAGAATTTCGGTTTGTGGAATTGTTTCAGTTTTCATCAATTTGTAATGTTATCCACATAGTTTTGACTTGCCGCTCCAAATTATTGAATTTTGGTATGTGGAGTTGTTTAGTTTTCATTAAATTATAAATTAGCTATTAATATATTTTCTACTGGGTTGAAAATACTTTTAAGAACCATTGTATCCACATCATTAAATAATTTATTAAAGAACACAAATTACAGATTTATCTTTTCTCACTTCGAGGATTACATTAAAGTAAATCCATGTCGAATCTACATTTATCATCGGTCATTTCTTGATTGTACAAATGCTCACAGCTGTCCACCTATTCTGCTGCGAAAACCATCATGAAAAAATAAAACTCAAATTTCAATGTTATTAATTATACATAGAATCATTATTAACAATAAGGTTTTCCGCATCGAATATGTAATTTATGATATTCATTATGCAAGTGCAGATCTGAGTTGGAGGATCTAGTCGATGTCACAGACATCCCATGTAGATCTCTTGATATCAACAACCATTAATTCCAAATTAAATAGCATAAAATTATGGCAGTTGTACCAGTTTCTACTTTGCAGTTGTTATTTTGCTTGAAGCTCTGTGAATTTTATTTCCGCTCTTTAGATTTTCTGTTATTAACCGTCGAAATATTTGTATTCTGCTCAACACATCTGCAAGTAGATTTATCGTGCGACTCGACACTCTGCAAGCAAGCTTTCACAAGTCAGGTTGGAACTGTGCGCCTCCGGTTGCAAGGTTTGCTAAGCATAATTTCTCTTACTCTTTCACGTAATTCCACATATTAAATTCGCTTTCTTGCTTTGATTTTGAGTGCAAAGTGGATGATATTCTACCTGCAATTTACATATTATGGACTGTGTTTTTAAATGATAGCCGATAGAATATTGAGGATTGCAATTCCATTCGAATTTGATAAAGTTGGTACGTCCTACAATTCTCGTTTCTTTTTAACAAATTTACAAAGTTCCTAGAAGTAATTCTAAAGATTATATCATACAGATAAAACATATAAAACAGAATTTTGTTAGGTCTCTAGCATGAGAATACCATTTGTATTAGCCTCAGAGGATTCAAAGTCATTTCCCTTGGAACGACTTTGTTTACTAAAGCCTCCGTTCATTAAAAAATGTAGATTATTATCATCATCATTTTCTGAATCAAATTCCACTTCATTTGTAGCTTCGGTGTTAGTAGATCAAAAACTATTTTCTTGTTTGACTTAAAAAGTTTTTGCCATAATTTTAATTTTCAAAAAAATAAAATACTTTTCGTAATTTTAATTTTTTTTAAATTATTATTTAATTAAAAATTTCTTCGTTGTAATTTTAATTTTTTCTAAAACCTTCAAGATTACATCGTAATTTTACTTTTCAACAAAAATTACATTACACAGACTGTATGTTTTGAAGTTTGTTTCCATTTTCAACAAAGATTACATCGTAATTTTACTTTTCAACAAAAAAATATATCTCAAAGAGTATATGTTTTGAATTTTGTTTCCATCGCATTATTTTATTATTTGATTGAAAATTAAAATATATATATAATTTGATATAGAATAAATTTTGTCATCTTATAAATCATTGCCTGACTGGATTCTATACCATTTATCTGGCTGTCAAAATGCATTAGCTCTGCATTATTTGGCTTTTTTTTTTTTTTGTAATTTTAACTAACCTGGAAAGTACAATATTGCTAGGAAGGCGAGTTTGAGTGTTTTCTGACAAAATAATCTTTTGTTCTCTTAAGCTTTCGATTTTGTCAGAAAATTTTTGATTGAGGTTCTCCAAATTCGATGTATGATCATGCTCTTGAAGTAATTCCCGAGTGATTGCTACAGTCCCGTTCTCTTAAGCTTTTGATTTTGTCAGAAAAGTTTTGATTGAGGTTCTCCAAATTCGACGTATAATCATGTTCTTGAAGTAATTCCCGAGTGATCGCTACAGTCTCGTTTCTTGCATCTACAATCTGTGATAAGGTTCATAGTTTTCCAGTTCCCAATCTTTAGGTGTTTAGTTTGATTCTTGAAATATCGTCTGAATTTCGTGTTGAACTTCCTGCTCACAGATGGTTTTACAAAATAGTGACTGTTGCAAGACACAGTGCACAAAATTTGATTATGTGTCTCTCAGTTCAAAAAAAAATAATACTGCTATGTAAACCTATTCTATTTCGCACTCCGCTCTGCTTTTTAAAATAAAAACATATGACACTGTTACAAAGACTCTCGGGCCTTTTATATGTGGCAGCACATATTACACTAAAAATAAAACTAAAGCAATATGCCCTTTCGGAGCCACCCAAAATGAAGGTTCATATTCAAAACATTGAAATGTTTTAACATTAGCTCTTATAACAAAGTAATTTATAAAAAATTTGTCGTGCATATAAAACATATTAAAACCTTTAACATAAAACCTTTGCATCGAGCGATGAATGAAAACAAAACTCGGCCGGATTTCAAAAGGCAATGAACCAAATTGCATTAACACATTTCGCATTACAAATCTGTCCCTGGTGACATTCCGATTGCGATGAACGCATCCAAACTCGCCACATCAGCAAGACACTGTGGGGACCACCGGAGTTTAAAAATAAAAACATCTGCGCTCATATAAAAATCAAAAAGATTATGTTCACTGTGTTTAAAATAAAAAGTACTCTGTTTCACCCAAAACAGAGACTGTCCCCGAACACAAAAAAAGACGAATTTTCAAACGTAGAGAACTAGTGCCGATAATAAAAACACTGATTGTTCACCATTTTAGAAAGCAGTTGGACACACAAAAAACTGGAGATAAAAAATGGAACAATGAAAACAGAAGTAGCTAATAGAACAGATGCAAAGCCAAGGGTAGTTAAGACAGCCCCAAAAACAAAACTCTATGAAATAAATTAAAGTTCAAGCTATTTTGTGGTCATTGGTATCCTCCAAGAAATTATTGCATCTTGTGCATATTATGGAGGCAAGAAAATGCAAGCACCTAAGTTGAAAGTTAGTCTGAATTAATCTTTAAACAATTGCTTCCAGAATACAAGACACCTAACAAGAGTCATCAATTTAATTGATCGAGTAAAATCAACACTAGGAGCAGTCAAAACAGAAGTAGCAAATAGAACAGATGCAAAGGCAAGGGTAGTTTATAGGTTATGTAGTTATAGCTTACTGAGAATAGTACTTGTTACACTATAGTCTAGAGATTTATAGCAAATTAGAGTAGCTACCCAAATAGTCACATTAGTCTTATTGCTATGGACCTATGGTGGTGGTAGTCTTAGTCCCATGCCCTAAGTTATTATTATAGGATCTTAAAGATTTCATATAGTATAAATCAAGATTGTTCTATGTCATCTATTATTCACATTATCCTGCACAAGTTACTATTTCTCAACTTCAGGTATTGCTCATATTCTTCAGTCAGTTGATACCTTTGGATAGTTAATTTGTTGTTTTTTTCTTGATCTTTTAACAAAGTTAGGTGCCACTTGCTGCATTGAATGGAATACATAAATTTGGAACGATGGAATGTAGTGACATGCAACTTTCAAAGATGCTACAACAACAAATATGAGAAGAAGACACCGCTAATATCAAAATAGATTGTAGAAACAAAGCAACGGAGAAAACAAGTGTTGGATACTTTGCATTTAGACCTTGTAAGAAGTGGTTTAGCTGCAGCTTCAAATGGTGCAAATGTTGCTCTTGTATGCAGTACATTTTTTAATATGCAAAAAATAATAGGCAATTGTCAAAGATCAACACGGAGGAAAGCAAAGAAAAAAACAAATAGTCAATACTTTAAATCTAGATGTGGTACCAGGTCGTATAGATACAACTTCAGATGATCCAAATGTTGTTGTTGTATACACCATCATTGTTAATATCCATAGAACAATGACTGGTTGTTAGCAATCATCATAGAATACATTTATTCGTCATTGAAATGAATATTTTGTCTTATCACAAAAAGTGGTGTAACCACCAAATTTTCAAAATATAATGATAGAATTAGTCCATATTATGTTGACCTATTTTGTCCAATATTTGCTACATTGACTTGCAAGTACATGCTTTGGTGCAATAAAGTGTGGACTTGCATAAGGGATGAATGCTTTGTAATAACTAAGTCAATTCTCACTTTCAGCTATTTGTATGAAGCATATTGTTGCCTTCAAGATGCTATTATGCTATAGTGATATTCTAACTGTACATACATATTCGTAATTACAACTATGTTGTTTACAACTAGCAAGATTAGCTTTACTAATCAAGACACATACAATCTATATTTCATGCTTTCTATTGTATACAAAAGTGAGTTATTTCTAGAATACATAGCTTGTATGTGAGATTCATGTTTTCTGAGACAATAATCAACGTTGCATCTTCTTTGTTTTGCGGTGATACTTTTGAAATAAAGAGAGATGCAAAATAGGAACTAGTTACTTGCAACTTTGCTTCTCTTATTTTACTGTTTTGAAATCAAAGATACAATATAATAGTAAAATTAGTATTTTGTGCTAGTAAACATTATCCTAGAGATATATTCAATAAAGCAAAAAATATTATAGAATCTCTTCTCATCTTTGAGGAAAACAAATCTAAGATACATAGTACTTAGTAAACAAATCAACATACAAATCTGAAGAATAAATACATAGAAAAAAATGGTTGAAATCATAGACATTGAAAACTACCATCCAGCAAAAAAACATCGCATAGATACTAATATTGATATCGTTTTAATGAACCATAGTCTCTTTAGACTACAACAATTTGCATATACTCCTGGAGATTATTTGTTCAATGCATTTGAAGTGCTTCTGCACTTTCGTTACTCGTCCATTGAACTGCGCAATGGAATAATAGACCATTTTCTCAATTGTCTACAGCCAAATGACACAGAGGCAAAAGAATCATACCAATATGAACTAGATCCTGTCATGTTATATCAACTTCATGGAATTCACGATGTTGACAATAGCAATTTCCATCTGAAAGAGGCCTATGGGGAGACACATTTTGCATACGGTGGCTATCAAAGTGGTTGAACATACCAATTGGAGTCTGGTCACTAACAATGAAAACAAGGTATTTGTTCTTCAACCACGATCTAGATACAATTCCAATAAACATTTTGTTTCATGATACAGATCCCATTAGTGGACATTTTGAACCCCTATTATACAAAAGATTATGTAGATGCAACTTTGTACCAAATTATTCCTTGTCACCTCTTTGCAAATATCTTGAAAACCATTATGAATCCGTTGTTCATGAAATGCAAATTCATGGATTGCATATAGCAAAAACAACTATGTCGAAATGTTCTAATAGCATTTTTAGTGCAATTTGTCATTTAATAGCACCTGAATTTGATGAACAATCTTTCAGACTCTACATTTTCTAATATTTTTGCAATGCACTAATGGCTAGGAGCAACGATGCATTAAATTGTATAGAAAAACACTTAAAAAATGAAACTATACAAAGTCAAACAATGGTTGCAGGCTAGAAACAATACCTAATTAATATGGCAATGCCATATGAAAAAGGAGGAGTTGAGGGAACATCATTTTGCTTCCAATGGACATCGATCATATTCAATGTAAACATAAAAATATGGTCATTTACCAGTAAAACCATTGTGAATTACTACCAATCAAAAACAAATTTCAACCAAATGTACAACATATCATCATTTGAAACAAGTACATCACACATTCATTATGAACCATTACTATCAAATCAAAATACAAATCGGTGCAATCTGCAACATAGAATAGTACAAATGCACGAAAACACCAACAATAGAATAAACTTGCGCAAATTGAAACAAATGATACGTACAAATGACCCAAATAAAATTGGACAAAATAGAAATAAAATAGCAGATAAAAATTGTTCATCACGAAAAAATACTCCCATATAAATTTACAAACGACAAATTGAAGACACACCAAAAACCAAATGTCCAATATGTAAGACATTGCAATTTCAAAAGAACATCTCAAGCATTGGACTTGAATTAGAAAAAATGTACATAAACATATCTGAAAAACAGAAGACATTGCATTTAAATATCATTTGTAGATATTGCAAAACAGCACTTGCGAATGCAAAGTTGCCTTGCTTTGCAACACCTGAACAAATAAGATGTAAAAAGCCATTGCAAACTGTAGCAAGACTTTCAAAGCTTGAGGAAAGACTTGTTGCATTGAGAATTCCCTTTGCACAAATAAGACAATGTGGAAAGAAGCGATCACAAATGGGCTTAACTGGTTCAATAATCAATGTACCTGTCCACATGGACATTGTCCAAAAATCATTGCCACAATCCATAAACAATACAATCACAATTGTTGTTGCATTAAAACAACGACTAGAATACAAGAATGCATATCAAACAGGAAAAGTGCGTGTGCATATTGTCATGAGAGCACTTAAAGAACTATGTTCTCGAAATTTGTATAAAACTGAAAACATTTCCATTAATAGCAATTGGAATCATATACTTGAATTGGACAATAAAGGTAATAAATCCGACGATGACAACATTGATAGCAAAAGTGAAAATGATAGCATTTCAGAAAGTGAAAGGCCAACTGAAACCTTGGTACATGGATTCATAGCTTCACAACGAATTCATGATTTACAAGACAAGATTATTGAAATAGCACCAGCTGAGGGACAACGACCACTTGGGATATTCAAAGACAAACATGCAGAAGAAATGAGTTTCCCAACACTATTCTTTGGAAATCCACGTGACGATGATATACTACAAAGATTTCGTTACCAAGAAATAGTAAAATGGGAACTAATGCATTGTAATGGTCACTTTTCCTATCACATCACAAATTTGTTCTTCAAGACAATGCAAATACTCATTGAAAAGGTCATGTCATGCATCTTAGTACGAATAAGAAAAGGAAAATTACAAGGAAGAAAGTTGTTAGCAAAAGATGTTAAGTGCAAGCCCAACTTAGAAAAGTTACTAAAAAGTCACATTGGATACATAGATTTCAAACACATAAGAATTTCTCCTGATTACCATCAACAAATGCAGAAACATATATTTGCAATGATACGACAATTAGGTCCTCCAACTTTCTTTGTTACATTTACAAGTGCAAAGCATCTTTGGACACCACTAGTACAAACTCTTATTAAATTACATAGCAATAGAAATAAAGAGAAACACATTGAAACAATTGAGGAATGCAACATTGATTATCTTGTCAGAAAGGACCCAGTAACATGTACATGTTACTATAGACATAAGACAAATGCATTGAAGCAATTGATCTGTCAAGATAACACATTTTTTGGCAAAATATTAGATTACTACTTTGTAACTGAGTTCCAAAATAGAGGTATTGCACATGAACATGCTCTTATATGGATAGAAAATGCTCCAGTATATGGAATTAATACTAACTTAGAAATTGAAAACTTCTTGGATAACTATATAACTTGTAGCACAAATCACCTTGATCCAGAACTTGCAAAGATACATGAACATCATCATACCAAAAGCTGTAAAAAAAGAAAAGCATCACAGTGTAGATACAAATTTCCAGTGCTACCAATTAAAAGAACAAGGATTCTTGAACCAATTACTTCGGTACATGGCTCAATAAATGAAAAAGTTTTGTCCTTGCAAAGCACCTTAGAGGAAAAACACTATGACAAATCAACTAGTCATGAAGATTTCTTAGATGAATTCTAGTTAACAGAAACTGATCGGGACCTTAAGACAGCTCCTTTTCCGTTTGGTATGGTGGCTCCGACTGGATTTAAAGGACCAGTTTCCTTATAACTAAATGGATTGGTTTGGATGGGTGGAAATGAGACTAAATTAACTGAAATAAAACTATGTAATTTAAACTAAATACTGATAAAGAAATTCTAACACTAACCCGGGTAATTATATGTGAATACAACTTAAGATTGTTCCAATTTAACAATAACCATGAAAATGTATTATTATTTAAATTGAAATATGCAGAAACAAATAAAGATAACTCTGTTTAAGAAATTAAACAGAGTTGTATTAGCATATTGCATTCATCATTGTATACCATCTACATATACACTTATGAAAGATAACGTTTCAATTATACTTAGAAATGATATATAAAAGGAAGCGTTGTGAAAACAAATATATATATAAATGATAGCAATTTTAAAGCGAATATCATAAGACAAAAGAAATCAACAGTGAAAGGATAGAAATACCTCATTCATCTTGAAGACTTTCAAATGTAATGTGATACTCTAATCCAGTAACTCTGATGCAAAATCAAATTCCAAGGTACAGAAATGCAACACTTCAAAGATAATTCCGCATGAAAATCACCAGATGTGATCCTTTTTAAAAAATATATAAGACAATGGAGTACAGAAATGCAATCTCCAAGTCAAAAAATATTAAGATCCAGGACCCTTCTCTAAATGCATGAGAAGGGTTTAAATACTACTTAACTAAATATAAAAATAGTTTATTACAAAAATTAAGGATTTGGTTCAATGACCGTCCTTTTCCTAGGCTAAAATACAGTGAAATTAAAACTAAATCTATCTATCTATGAACTTGATCTTTAAACTTGCAGGCATCTAGCATAGTTTTGAGAAGATGCGGTTGACCGACTTCAGAATTCAACTGTCCTGAAAAGACAGAGTCGGCAAGCGTAGGAGCAATCTTCTCTGTAGCATTGATGATAAAATTGAGCGCACTGTGCTGACTGTGTGGCTTCACCAAGTACATCCAGTATGAGTCCCAATTCAATCTTGTCAGCCCTTGGATGGATTTTTCTCTTTCTTCTGCCTTTTGCCTCCATTCTGTTTGTAGTTGATTTGCCTGTGGGAGATATCCTGGAATAGTTTCAGAAATCAAGTTAGCTTTGTGTAAATTGTCATTTACACAATTAGTGAGAGTGTTTGCCGTTGTAGCTGCCTCCTCTGCTGCCTTTTCTGCCCTTCTGATTTGTGCATCCCAATTATTAAACAGTATTTCTTTATGGTTCTCGTTAATGATGGGTGCACCAGATTTTCTGTCTTCTTCTGTATTTTGCCATGCTAGATAATCATTGATATTTTCATTAATCAAATCATAATCATTTCGTAAATCTATGACATGATTTGTGATTTTATCGCTTTCTTGGCACAAAGAATTCCATTGCAATATTTTTTGGCAGAAAACTTCCTCTTGTTGCAGTAGTTGATTGTTCAAAGAGATAGTTTCTGAAATGAATTCTGGAAGCTTAGGATCATCTTTATGTTGATCTTGGATAATCTATATTTTTTTTCTTTATCGGCCAAGCTTTTTTGATGTCCTATTTGCATTTCTTGAATTTTTTGTTGTAACTCTTCAAGTTTCAATTGTGCTTCCTTATCGGCCTGTACCTGTTGCAATTGTTGTTGTAGAACTTTTACATGTTCTTCTTTTTCATTCAACAAAAGTTGTATCTCAAATGCTTTGTCAATTGTTGCAGAAGCATAAGCTCCTGTCATTTGAGATAACTTAGCGAGATTATGAGTAGGTTCTGTGGCAGGATCTTTCCACAAAACATCTACTTGTTCTGCTTCAGTAGCAATTGCACTTTCTAACTTTCTCTTTTTCCTCTGTCTCTTCACTACTTCTTTGTATTTTGGGCTGTAGAATACATCTAGAGGAGGAATGTCCTCCACATTAAGTACAATTTCAGAGGAGGGTGTGATTGGTATGTGCTCTCTCACTGTGACTGTGCTTCTTGTTCCTGTCTTCAAAACTTTGGTTGTTTGTACAGGGGTCTGTACATTCTGTCCTTCTATATTAATCAATTGGTTAAAGGTTTCCCATTCTTTGTCTAACTCAATGGTGACTGGATGTTGCTGTACATTGGTTGAAGGAGGATTTGTTTGTTGAGAAGTCAAAATTTGATGTTCAGTAAGCTCTTTTGATTGTGCAGAATATTTTATGGATTCTTCCATTTTATCTTCCTTTTATTTAGACTTATTGGAATGTTCAGAAGTCTCTCTATCAGATTTTTATTTAGATTTATCTGTACTTGAACTGCCGTTAAGACTAACACTAGGAGTTTGCTCCCTTGCGGGCTCTAAGCGTAGATTGTCCAAAGGAATAGGAGTTAGTCTTCTTTCTCTGTAAAGCTTGAATTCTTGAAATTCCTCTAGAGATAATTGTGCTTCAGCTGAATTCAGAACTTCTTTGAATGAATTTCTTGCTTGGAACATATCATCAAAAGGATCCTGTTCCCCGGAAAATTCCCTTACCCTGATTGCATTGGTAAAATTCTTAATAATATCATTTGGGTCGAATAATCTTCTCGAAAATTTGAACAGCTGTAGGCAGTAATGTTGCCTATCTCTTGAAATGCATTACCAATATAAAACAGTGAAAATGTTCCACATTTTACGGGAAATTGTGGCCAAATGCCCTTTTTCTTCTCTTTTAAATCTTTTGTTATACCTCCCTGGCCACAGGTCTGATAAGCAATTTCCCGAGCTACAAGTCTATCTGGAACATATAGGGGTAAAACATGGGGAGAAGCATAACTTCCAAAAACCCTAATATAAGTGAAAAATTCTTCTCCAAACCATCTTGCGACGGGGAGAATATCAACCTCTGTTTCTGAGGATAACCTTGGGGCATCCTTATTATACAATGTTCTGTACAATGGTAGCATTATTCCATGACAAATTTGGTAAAAATGGGGGATAAACTTAGACTCCCATAGTTCTTTATAGTACACATGAATGGGCAAAGGATCGTGGATAGTCCATTTCCAGCCCATCACAGGGAATTTAGAGACATAACAGATGGCGTCCATGACATAAGAAGATAAATAAAAAGGCGGATAAACCCGTTGAGAAACATTTCGTTTAGACCGGTAGTGAGAAATAGCAGTGGTAAAATTATCAGATAGGATTTTGGCCCAGTGTACAATTGTAGAATTAACAGCCGCATTCAACAGAGGAAGCGATTCGGGTAAGATCATATTTATGTCAGGCTTTCCAAAAAGCCTGCATAACATGGCAGCAGTAAAACAATAAGGAGAGGTAAGTGAACCCGTGCTGTACATACCTTGTTTGTTTTTCTTCAGTGATTCACTTCTTTTGGTCCACTCCTTTGTGCATTCTGCCAAATTTGCATGTTCTCTGGCAAAATCTTCCATGAATTGTTTGTTGTAAGTCGCCTGAGGTTCTGGCAACTTATACATTAATCTCAGATCTTCTGTGGTAAATGACCCGATTAGCTCTTCAAATGGAGTTTTGAATTGCCTGTCTGAAATATCAGTGTTGTCCAGCACCCATTTTACCATGTCCGTATACGGGAGAATCCTTGGCCTTGCCGCTATTCTATGCAGAAATGAGCAAGCCAGTTCCCTAAGGGTTGCCTCAGACGTATTACTGGAACCTGCTGTAGCTACAACTTTCATCACCACAGGGTTTTCTTCCTCTAGCAGATTATACATTCCTTCCCAAGTGGATATACCAGCATCCTTATTACAAGCGGTGTCTGCATACAGCGAAGCCATTTCTTTGTTTTCAGAACTCGAGCTCTTCTCCTTCTTACCCATAGTGTTTAGTGGAAGCTTTGTATAGACGTTTGCTCCTTCGTGCCTGCGTTTTACGAGTAAATGAGAGTAATGGCATAAGAAAGGTGATGAGATTGTTTTAAATGTGAAAGCGGATGAAATATAATATTTTAATCGTGAAACGACTTTCAATTCAAACACAATCTCATTTACCATTAATTTTCAATCCAATCATTTAATTTAATCATTAAAGCGCATAACAGATTTGATATATGGGAAGATTGCCTTGGGATAGCGCGCCTGCATGAATCTGCGACATTGCGATCTGCGATTTGCAGCGCAATATCGCAATATCGCAATGTCGCAATATCGCAAAATGAAGTCATCGCATTTATGTAAATAACACAAAAGCGGAAATTGCGCAATAGCGCATATCGCAAAATCGCAAAAGCGCATATCGCAAAATCGCAAAATTGAAAATAGCGCAAAAGATATTCACTAATCACTTTTGTTTTCTGCGCTATGCGATTTGCGACCAATGCGTTTGTTGTATAGGCTTTTGGGATCGCATTATCGCAAAAGCGCAAAATCGCATTTTCAGTTTTATAAAAGATATATATCATTTTGCTATGGATGCGCTATTTTGTTTAAAGAGCAATTTTATTATAATCTATCATAAACTTAAGTGTTTCTTAATGTTCTTTCTAAGGGATTTCTATAAGTTTATGATAGAAAGTTTTATTTGAAAAGGAAAACAAATCCTAATTGATTTTTGGATTTTTTTAAACTAAGGGTCCCCATTTATTTAGTATCATTACTAATATTAAATAAAAGGGGGGTTGTTGCTGGTCACAACAATTGGCGATTCACTGAAAGAAACAGTTATCTCTGAAAAAATAAAATGAACATTATATCTTTAGTAAGTAAAGATTTTTAAAGATAATGAAAACTATCTTAGGATAATTCAAATAAAATGTAACTATGAAAAAGAAATAAAAATAATTTCATAATTTCTTTCTAATTCCTTAAGAATAAAAACATTTTGGGTTATCTCAAGCTTTGATTGGTGTTAATAATGAAGTAAGTGGATCTCTCCAAGTTTTGGTTTTATAATATACTCTATTGCCATAGGTATTGCCTCTGCTGCCAGGAAACGTTCATAGTCTCGACAGGGTTACCTTTAAACCATTAACCATTCATTGTCCCATCCAACTAAAATTATGACTTTTAAAAAGATAAATTCATAAGACCTATTATCTCATGTTTTTGTCTTTTACTTATTTTTTGTTTTAAGAGCCATTGTTCTGGTTTGGTAGCCAGTTAATAACAATGCCATTCACTAGTTATAATTAAACTGAACAAGTTGGCTCGTGATGAGACCCCTTATCTTATATTTATAAGCCATTACCTTGTTTTGGTATGCAGTATTGGTAATGTCAGTTTTATTACTCCTTATGAACATGGTAAGTCGGCTCGCAATGAGACCTCTTATCTCTTAAAATTTTCGTATAATTTCTTAGAATTATATTCTAAAAAATCACAACTTAAATGGATGGGGTGAAATAGTTTTATCCTTAAGAATCAATGGATGACAATTTTCAGAGTTTTTTGAGTTCCAAAACTTTTGAAAAAATCTTTACTTTTACAGATAACCTTTCTCTGCTTAATAAACTTATGATGATTTACATTCTTCTCAAGTTTTCAAAAGATCATACAAATGATTGGAATAATCTTTCAAAGTTTAACATCTTATTTTAAACTATTCAAAAAAAATGTGATCATTACTTTTAAAAATTCTTATTTACACAAAATAAATATTTATAATATTCTTCTGAAGAAATTTTCTTAAATAGTAAACAGTCAATCAGAGACTCATAAACAACCTTTATTTGCAAAAAACAAAAACAATCAAAAACTTTGCAGAAAGAAATATGTACAGTTTAAGAAGGGGTTACCTCCTTATGAAAATAATTTCTTCAAGATAAGCCCATTTACAGGAAGAGACTCTCTCTTACCTGTTAGATCTTGGAGTATGAATGTATTTGAGCTTATCTTCTCAACGATCTGAAATGGTCCAAGCCACATTTTCTGAAACTTGGTATGTTTACCTTTTTCTTTGTGTGCTTTATCCCATTTCAAAACGAGATCACCAATTGACAAAATTTTTGAGCCGGTAGAACTTGCATCAAAAGAAGATTTTACAAGCTGTTGATGTTTTTCATGAGTAATTTTTGCTTTATCCCTATCTTCTTCTAATTTAAGGATTTGATCATATCTCAATTGAATGGATGATGAAGGATTTTCTTCAATAAACTGCACTAGGGCTAATGATGGAAAAGTTAAATTTGATGGTATCACAGCTTCTTTTCCATAAACCAGATTGAAAGGTGAAGTCCCTATTGAAGCTTTTTCAGTGATACGATCAGCCCATAATGCAAAGATTAAAGATTTGTGCCAATTCTTTTGATTTTGATCAACGGTCCTTTTAATGATTTTTATAAGGTTTTTATTAGTGGATTCAGCCAAACCATTACCTTGTGGATAATAATTTGCTGAATATTTTAATTTAAAACCTCTTTTGACTGCAAATTCAATTAAACTATTTCCAGAGAAGTAAGATGCATTATCAAAGACAAGAGCTTGAGGTACACCAAACTTGGTTATGATGAATTGATCTATGAAATCAATAATTGCATCAGAATTGGCTACCTTCAACGGGATTGCCTCTACCCATTTTGTAAAGTAATCAGTTGCAGTAAGGATGTACTTGTGTTGTTTGGAAGAATGAGGTACTATCTCACCAATAATGTCAAGACCCCATTGTTCGAATGGTTGCTCAATAGTTACTGGTTGCAAAGGAAAAGTTGGTTTCCTTTGTCTTCCACTTGCAGTTTGACAAATTTGGCACTTCCTTACGTAATCATGCGTATCTTTAAAAAGGGTAGGCCAATAATAACCAGCACGAATTATTTTGTGAGCTGTGGTATCACCTCCAAAATGACCTCCTGCTGGTCCATCATGCAACTCCTGCAAAACCTTTTCAGCTTCAGTCTTTTCAAGACATCTTAATAAAATTGAATCATAATTTTTCCTAAATAACACATTATCAATGATCTCGTATTTAATAGCCTTTAACCTTAAAGCGTGTTTACTCTTATAGATGATATTAGAAGGAGCATACCCATTTTTCAAGTAATAGATAAGATCAGCATACTGAGATTCGGAATCTGTAACACTTATCTGACTTACTTGAATATATTGATTTGAATCTTGATTTTCTGGTATGTTATGAGCTCCTGCCAATAATCTGCAAAAACCTTGTCCTCTAACAATCTTAGCTGGTTTAATATCAATATCATATTCTTGCAAGGTTGTTACCCAATTAGCTCTCTTTTCTCCTACTTCTTTTTGAATTAATAATTGCCTCACTGCAGAGAATGGGACAATGATTTTTGTATGTGTTTTCAAGAGAAAAGGTCTAAAATGTTTGATTGATTTAAACACAGCAAAGGCTTGTTTTTCAACATTGGAATAATTAAGCTCAGCTCCTTGCAGATTTGAGCTAAAGAAAGAAATTGGTGCCTCAATTTTCTGATCATTGAGCTGTGTTAAAACAGCTGCATAAGATGTTTCGGTGGCCATAGTATACAAAGAAAAATCTTTAGAAAAATCTGGGGTATTCAATGCTGGTGCATTAATGATCGCTTGTTTGATTGCCTCAAAGGCTTCTTTCCTCGTTTGATTGAATCAAAAGCTTCTTTTTCTTTATGCGTCCATTTGAATATTGAATTCTTCTTGATCATATTTTGCATAGGTAAAACAATTAAAGAAAAATCAGGAATAAATCTTTTAACAAAATTGATCTGTCCAAGAAATGATTGCATGGATTTTATGTTATGTGGTAAAGAAATATCAGAAATTTCTTTCACTCTATCTGGATCAATATATATACCATCTTTTGACACAACAAATCCTAGGAGTTTTCCTTCATCTAAAGCAAAGAAAGATTTTTTCGGATTTAAGGAAATACCAAACCTTCTACATCTTTCAAATATTTGTTTTAAGTCATGTAGATGATTGGCTCTCTTTTTTGAAAATACTGTTATGTCATCAAGATAAACAACAACTGATTTATTGATCAGACCTTTGAATGCTATGTCCATGGCTCTTTGAAAAGTTGCTCCTGCATTTATTAGACCAAAAGGCATTTTCTGATAAGCGTAAGTTCCACATTTTGTTCTGAAAGTTGTTTTAAATCTGTCATCTGGGTGAACTAAAACTTGATTATAGCCCGAAAATCCATCGAGAAAGGACATAAGTTCAGAACCAGCTACCTTTTGAAGTATCTGTTCCATGGTTGGCAATGGGAAATTCTCTTTTAAACATGCCTTGTTTAGATTTCTGAAATCAATACAGATTCTTATATCACCATTCTTCTTCCTTACAGGTACCATATTGGAAACCCAATTAGAGTGCCTGACTGGAAAAATGATTTTGGCTTTCAAAAGTTTATTAAGTTCTGATTTGATTTGACTTTCAAGATTTGGATGGATCTTTCTCAATTTCTGTTGAACAGGTTTAATATCAGGAAGCATTGGAATTGTATGTTGAATAATCGAAGTATCATATGTTTTTAGATCATCGTAATTCCAAGCAAAAACGTTTTTATACTTGTTCAGCAGTTTAATGAATGCATTCCTTTCCTCCGGTGTTAAATTGAGTCCTAAGTTAACGTTTTTAGGTTTAGAATCAAAACCAAGATTTACTAATTCAAACTTCAAAGTTGAGCTTTGAAGTTTCGTATTAGTAACTTTCTTGAATCTGTCTCTAATGTCATATAAATCCTCTAATTTAACAACAGATTTTGGAATGGGGTTTTCATTACCTTTTGAAGCAATTTGTAAATCATGATCATCTTCATCAATAATTTGCTCATCATATGATTTCTCTGAAGTCATGAAATTTAAAATATCTTGATCATGATAGAATACTCTCCAATTTGTAACATTATCTGGGATAGATGGATGAAAAATCAATTCTACAGAAAACCTATCAGGACTGCAATCTTCAGCAGGTAGGAGTTTAGATGCAACATTAGCTAACAAGTCAGCTGATGTATTCCGATTCCTAGGAATAGGAGAAATATTGAATGCTAAAAAATGAGTGGTGAGATCTTGTACTAGGGTTTGATAGTGTTTAAGATGTCCTGAAAGGCAATGAATAGTATTCCTAACTTGTTTAATGACAATTTCGGAATCACCAAAGACTTTCAAGTATTTAACATCTAACCCTATAGCTTTATAAAGTCCTTGAACCAAGGCTTCATATTCTGCGGTATTATTAGTACACTCAAATTCTAATCTACATGACAGCATGGTTTTCTCCCCATTTGGATCAATTAAGATGCATCTAGCTCCAGCTCCATCACTAGACTTCGATCCATCAAAATATAACGACCAAAATAAAGATTTGTCTATTGGCTTATCTATAATTACATCAGAAATATTTACAATTCTGGAAGAATAGGATTGTGAAAAATTTTCTATCTGAGAAACAAAAGTATTTACAGAAAAAGGTGATTGAGGAGCTTTGAAATTTCCAAGAAATGATTCAGCAGAATAACCTCCAAGAATATTATTGTTGAATGCCACAGGTTCATTAGGTTGTTCAAATTCAGTGACAGTGTGCGTCATATGTTTTTCTCGTTCATTTTTGATTTGATTTGGTTTCCTTTTGTAGGGAAGCCACATGTGTGAAGAATTAGTTGAGATATAACCGTTAAATTTCGCAGACCAGTCCCTGCTCAAGATTAATCCATAGAATTCAGGAATATCAGCAATCAAAATATCAATTCTTTGGACAATCCTAGGATCGGAAGCTAAACTGATAGTCACTGAATTGATTTCTCCTACAACTTGAACTTTAGAGCGATCCAACTGAACGATATGAAATGCTGATTTCTGTGGTTCAATATTCAATTTAGCACAGACAGAAGTAGGCATTATATTGGAGGAAGCTCCAGAATCAATCAAACAATTGTGCAGATTTTTATTATACATCTCATAAGTCAAAAGAAAAGGAGGAGTTTGAGAATTTGACTTTTCCCCAGTGAGCACAGTATCATATTATTAGCACTAACTGCGGCTTACCAAGCCTTCTTGTCGGCGGTAACTACACCACTTAAAGGAGCAATTGGTGTAGCATTTAATTTTCATTAATAACTTTTGCCGTATTTTAGTTCTTTGGTGAGTCTAAGGTAAGATAATATTAGTCGACTTTTTCACGACTTTTGCATGTTGTATTCCATAGGATCTGACACTACTAAAGTCTTTGATGTTGATGTGAGAGGATTTGAAGAGGATGGCTGATTTTGAATAGGTGATGGAGAAGTTTTCTTCACAGTGGGTTTGTCTTTGGTACTTGGAGTTGTAATTTTCTTTTTAGGAACTGTTTGCACTGGTTCTGCTGTAGATTTACTCCTAGTACTTACAGGCATAGCTTCTTCACTATCAGAATTAGGGAGAATAAAATCCCACATTCCATTCAATTCAACTATTTCTTCATTTTCGTCTTCTTGATCTGATACTATAGATGTATCTTCTTCTTCTTCCTCTTCTTCTGATTCTGCATTAGAGATTGCATTAGGAGGTTTAGATTCAACTTGGTTTCTTCTGAAATTTCGGAATGGTTTCTTGGTAGAAGTTTTAGCCACTTGTTTTTTAATTTCAACCATTTCATTTGACATGGTTTTAAGAAATTTCTATAAACCTTCCATGTCATATGGATCTTTGGCATTTTTCTTTGAATCATCTCTGAAGCTGACCTTCTTTGATTTCATTTCTTCAATAACATTTTTCTTTTCCAGAGAAGTGATACGTTTTTCTACTGCAATAGCTTCTTTCATATTCTCAGCTAATGTAGGCTTTGCAGCTCTGTCCACGAAAATTGCTATGTTTGAAGGTAAGGCAGTTATATACCATTCAATTCTAACTTGTTCACTGGGTTGTGAATCTGTATGAATTTTGTTCAAGAGTTTGTTGAATCTAGCATTGAATTCTTTTATAGGTTCCTTGGGTTCTATCTTAAAATTTGAGAGATCATTGAGTAAAGTTGCAATTGATCTGTCATCTCCAAATTTGGTCAGAAAATGATCTGCAAAAATGTCCCAACTCATTATGGATCCTGATGGTAATGAAAAGTACCATGATCCTGCTACTCCCTGAAGAGTATATGGGAATAATCTAACTACAACATCTTCGTGTATGACTTTATCTAAATTAGTAGCCAAGATAAAGTTATTGATATGTTCTTCAACTTTAACATGTTGAGATCCAGCTAACTTGGAAGCCATTTTCCAGATTGTCTCGGTAAATCATGTAAAGTCATAGCCTATGTTGATCGCTTCCCGGAGTAGACCATGGTCTCTGTAAGCATGTCAATGGTTGGAGGAATAGGGTAGGTACCTGGTGGTATTTGGAATGTATGGGTTGGAATAGATGATGTTGAGATTGGATGAGGAATGGAGGGGAGAAGATGTTTCAGGAGATGAATAGTGAACAACTGATGCATAGAGTTGGGATTTCGAAATGACATTTGGGATTAGAGGTTGAACTTACCGATTCCGATTGTGTTTTTCTTGTCTTAACTCTACTAGGTAAAGGGAATTCTTTGGGAGAAATACCAAGTTTTTCACTTTGAAGCCTAGTAAGCGGTTTGGAAGAAACAAATTTTGAAGTTACACTACCTTCAGATATTTCAGACTCTTCAAGAGATAATGAGAATCCTTTCAATTTATGAATTAGATCTTGAACTTTAGGAGACTCAGGATGTTGATCATCTGAATGTTTTGAAATTTTGGTAGTGGGTGTCTGAATATTTTCTGCAATTTCTTCTCTAGGATTTTGAATTTCAGAAGAAATTGAAGAAGTTAATGAGGGTGTTTTGCTCTCAGAATGGCTTGTGGATAAAGATTTACTTGCCATTCATAGCTCATGCCCTCCTTCTAGTGCCAAAAATGTTGAAGCCTAGAAAATCTCTGCTTCAAACATCGGGGAAAACCACCCGGTTGGGACCTTAAGGCAGCTCCTTTTCCGTTTGGTATGGTGGCTCCGACTGGATTTAAAGGACCAGTTTCCTTGTAACTAAATGGATTGGATTGGATGGGTGGAAATGGGACTAAACTAACTGAAATAAAACTATCTAATTTAAGCTAAATACCGATAAATAAATTCTAACACTAACCCGGGTAGCTATATGTGAATACAACTTAAGATTGTTCCAATTCAACAATAACCATGAAAATGTATTATTAATTAAATTGAAATATGCAGAAACAAATAAAGATAACTCTGTTTAAGAAATTAAACAGATTTGTATTAACATATTGCATTCATCATTGTATACCATTTACATGTAACTATGAAAAATAACGTTTCAATTATACTCAGAAATGATATATAAAAGGAAGCGTTGTGAAAACAAATATACATATAAATGATAGAAATTTTAAAATGAATATCATAAGACAAAAGAAATCAACAGTGAACAGATAGAAATACCTTGTTCATCTTGAGGACTTTCAAATGCAATCTGATACTCTATCCAATAACTATGATGCAAAATCAAATTCCAAAGGTACATAAATGCAACACTTCAAAGATAATTCCGCATGAAAATCACCAGATGTGATCCTTTTTAAAAAATATATAAGACAATGGAGTACAGAAATGCAATCTCCAAGTCCAAAAATATTAAGATCCAGGACCCCTCTCTAAATGCATGAGAGGGTTTTAAATACTACTTAGCTAAATCTAAAAATAGTTTATTACAAAAATTAAGGATTCAGTTCAATGACCGTCCTTTTCCTAGGCTAAAATACAGTGAAATTAAAACTAAATCTATCTATCTATGAATTTGATCTTTAAACTTGCAGGCATCTAGCATAGTTTTGAGAAGATGCGGTTGACCGACTTCAGAATTCAACTGTCCTGAAAAGACAGAGTCAGCAAGCGTAGGAGCGATCTTGTCTGTAGCATTGATGACACAATTGAGCGCACTGTGCTGACTGTGTGGCTTCACCAAGTACATCCAATATGAGTCCCAATTCAATCTTGTCAGCCCTTGTATGGATTTTGCTCTTTCTTCTGCCTTTTGCCTCCATTCGGTTTGCAGTTGATTTGCCTGTGGGAGATATCCTGGAACAGTTTCTGGGATCAAATTAGCTTTGTGTAAATTTTCATTTACACAATCAGTGAGAGTGTTTTCCACTGTAGCCGCCTCCTCTGTTGCCTTTTCTGCCCTTCTGATTTGTGCATCCCAGTTATTGAACAGTATTTCTTTATGGTTTTCATTAACGATGGGTGCACCAGCTTTTCTGCCTTCTTCTGTCTTTTGCCATGCCAGATAATCATTGATCTTTTCATTAATAAAATCATAATCATTTCGTAAATCTATGACATGATTTGTGATTTTATCGCTCTCTTGGCACAAAGAATTCCATTGCAAGATTTTTTGGCAGAAAACTTCCTCTTGTTGCAGTAGTTGATTGTTCAAAGAGATGGTTTCTGAAATGAATTCTGGAAGCTTAGGATCATCTTTATGCTGATCTTGGATAATTTGTATTTGCTTGTCTTTATCAGCCAGGCTTTTTTGATGTCCTATTTGCATTTCTTGAAGTTGTTGTTGTAACTCTTCAAGTTTCAATTGTGCTTCCTTATTGGCCTGTACCTGTTGCAATCGCTGTTGCAGAGCTTTTACCTGTTCTTCTTTTTCATTTAACAAAAGTTGTATCTCAACTGCTTTATCAATTGTTGCAGAAGCATAAGCTCCTGTTATTTGAGATAACTTAGTGAGATTATGAGTAGGCTCTGTGGCAGGATCTTTCCACAAAACATCTACTTGTTCTCATTTCGCATCAATCGCGCTTTCTATTTTTCTTTTTCCTCTCGTCTCTTCACTACCGCTTTTGGACAGTGCAGTAGAGAATACATCCGTAGGAGGAATGTCCTTTACATTGGCACACTTTAGAGGGTGTGATTGGTATGTGGGCTCGTCACCGTGGACTTGTCACGTATCCCGTGTTCAAATCTCTTGGCGGCTGGACAGGGTCTGTATTATCTCCCTGGCCTTTCTGCTTACGACCACTGGACAGCGTTTCCATTTTGTCTAACTCAATGGTGACTGGCTGTTGCTGTACATTGGTTGGAGGAAGATTCGTCTGTTGAGAAGTCAAAATTTGCTGTTGAGTAAGTTCTTTAGATTGTGAAAAATCTTTAATGGATTCTTCCATTTTATCTTCCTTTTCGTTAGACTTATTGGAGTGTTCAGAATCTCTGTCAGATTTTGATTTAGATTTACCTGTACTTGAACTGCCGTTAAGACTAACACTAGGAGTTTGCTCCCTTGCGGGCTCTAAGCGTAGATTATCCAAAGGAATAGGAATTAGTCTTCTTTCTCTGTAAAACTTGAATTCCTGAAAATCCACTGGAGATAGTTTCTCTTTAGCTGAATTCAAAACCTCTTTGAATGAATTTCTTGCCTGGAACATATCATCAAAAAGATCTTGCTCCCCAAAAAATTCCCTTACTTTGATTGCATTGGTAAAATTATTAACAATATCATTTTGGTCAAATAACCTTCTTGAGAAATTGAACAGCTGTAGGCATGTAACGTTTCCTATCTCGTGAAATGCATGACCAATATCCAACAGTGAAAATGTTCCACATTTTATGGGAAATTGTGGCCAAATTCCATTTTTCTTGTCTTTTAAATCTTTTGTCATACCTCCCTGGCCACAGGTCTAATAAGCAATTTCCCGAGCCACAAGTCTATCTGGAACATATAAGGGTAAAACATGGGGAGAAGCATAACTTCCAAAAACTCTAATATAGGTGAACAATTCCTCTCCAAACCATCTCTGCTAATGAGAATATCAACCTCTGGCCTTGGTGAGAACGAAGACCTTATTATACAATGTTCCGTACAATGTTCTGTACAATGGCAGCATTATACCATGGCAAATTTTGTAAAAATGGGGGACAAACTTAGACTCCCACAGTTCCTTATGATACACATGAATAGGCAAAGGATCGTGGATAGTCCATTGCCAACCCATCACAGGGAATTTAGAGACAAAACAGATAGCATCCATGACATAAGCAGATAAATAAAAGGGCGGATAAATCCGCTGAGAAACATTTCGTTTGGACCGGTAGTGAAAAATAGCAGTGGTCAAATTATCAGATAAGATTTTGGCCCAGTCTACAATTGTAGAATTAACGGCAGCATTCAACAAAGCAGTTTATCGGTAAGATCATATTTATGTCAGGCTTTCCAAAAAACCTGCATAACATGGCAGTAGTAAAACAATAAGGAGAGGTAAGTGAACCCGTGCTGTACATACCTTGTTTGTTTTTCTTCAATGGTTCACTTCTTTTGGTCCACTCCTTTGTGCATTTTGCCAAATTCGCATGTTCTTTGGCAAAATCTTCCATAAATTGTTTGTTATAAGTCGCCTGAGGTGCTGGCAACTTATACATTAATCTCAGATCTTGTATGGTGAATGACCCGATTAGCTCTTCAGATGGAGTTTTGAATTGCCTGTCCGAAATATCAGTGCTGTGCAGCACACATCTCACCATGTCTGTATATGGGAGAATCCTTGGCCTTGCTGCTATTCTATGCATAAATGAGCAAGCCAAGTCTCTAAGGGTTGCTTCGGACGTATCCTTGGAACCTGCTGTCGCTACAACTTTTATCACCACAGGGTTTTCATCTTCTAACAGATTATACATTTCCTCCCAAGTGGATATACCAGCATCCTTATTACAGGCGGTGTCTACATATAGCGAAGCCATTTCTTTATTTTCAGAACTCGAGCTTTTCTCCTTTTTACCCATAGTGTTTAGCGAAAGCTTTGTATAGACGTTTGCTCCTTCGTGCCTGCGTTTTACGAATAAATGAGAGTAATGGCATAAGAAAGGTGATGAGACTGTTACAAATGTGAAAGCGGATGAAATATAATATTTTAATTTTGAAACGAATTTCAATCCAAACACAATCTCATTTACCATTAATTTTCAATCCAATCATTTAATTTAATCATTAAAGCGCATAACAGATTTGATATATGGGAAGATTGCCTTTGGACAACGCGCCTACATGAATCTGCGACATTGCGATATGCGATTTGCTGCACAATATCGCAATATCGCAATGTCGTAATATATAAAATGAAGTCATCATGATTGAAAGTAATGTAGCGGAAGTCGTATGCTTATATAACTTTAGCATAACTTCGCCAAAATCAGCAGCACTTCTCGCCATCATAGCGCTGGTACAAGCGCAAAAAGATATTCATTAATCATTTCTGTTTTCTGCGCTATGCGATCTGCGACCAATGTGTTTTATAAAAGATATATACCATTTTGTTATGGATGCGCTATTTTGTTTAAAGAACAATTTTATTATAATCTATCATAAACTTAAGTGTTTCTTAATGTTCTTTCTAAGGGATTTCTCTAAGTTTATGATAGAAAGTTTTATTTGAAAAGGAAAACAAATCCTAATTGATTTTTTGGATTTTTTAACTAAGGGTCCCCATTTATTTAGTATTATTACTAATATTAAATAAAAGGGGGTTGACAGCTTGCTAATTGCAACAATTGGCGATTCTTTGAAAACTTGATTTATCTCCGAAAAAATAAAATGAATACTATATTTCTAGTAATTAAAAAGTTTTAAAGATAATGAAAATTATCTTAGAGATATTTTAAATAAAATCTAACTCCGAAAAAGAATAAAAATCACTTACAATTTCTTTCTAATTCCTCAAAAATAAAAACATTTTTGGTTTTCTTAAGCCTTGATTGGTGTTAATAATGAAGTAAGTGGATCTCTCCAAGTTTTGGTTTTATAATATACACTATTGCCATAGGTATTGCCTCTGCTGCCAGCAAACGTTCATAGTCTCGGCAGGGTTACCTTTAAACCATTAACCATTCATTGTCCCATCCAACTAAAATTATGACTTTTTAAAAGATAAATTCATAAGACCTATTATCTCATGTTTTTGTCTTTTACTTATTTTTTATTTTAAATGACATTTTGTTAGTTTTGGCAATGAGTTAATAGTACATTCACTAATTATAAATATTTGGGAACAAGAAATTTAGAAACAAAGTGAGTAGGGACCCCTTGTCCTTATATTTATAAAGCCCCATAAACCTTTGTTTGCAATACGATGTTGGCCTTCATCTGGGTTTTATTACTCATATGAACATAATTGAGAAGTCTGAATGTCATGGGACCTCTTATCTCTATCTACCAAAATTTCGTATAATTTCTTAGAATTACATTCTAAAAAATCACAACTTAAATGGATGGGGTGAAATAGTTTTATCCTTAAGAATGAATGGATGACAATTTTCAGAGTTTTTTGAGTTCCAAAACTTTGAAAAATCTTTACTTTTACAGATAACCTTTCTCTGCTTGATAAACTTATGATGATTTCCCATTCTGCAATTTTAAAAGTCATAAATGATTGAAATAATCTTTTCAAAGTTTAACATCTTATTTTAAACTATTCAAAAACAGTGATCATTACTTTAAAAATTCTTATTTACACAAAATAAATATTTATAATATTTTTTCGAAGAAATTTTCTCAAATAGTAAACAGTCAATCAGAGACTCATAAACAACCTTTATTTGTAAAAACAAAAACAATCAAAAACTTTGCAGAAAGAAATATGTACAGTTTAAGAAGGGGTTACCTCCTTATGAAAAGAATTTCTTCAAGATAAGCCCATTCACAGGAAGAGACTCTCTCTTACCTGTTAGATCTTGGAGTATGAATGTATTTGAGCTTATCTTCTCAACGATCTGAAATGGTCCAAGCCACATTTTCTGAAATTTGGTATGTTTACCCTTTTCTTCGTGTGCTTTATCCCATTTCAAAACGAGATCACCAATTGATAAAAATTTTGAGCCGGTAGAACTTGCATCAAAAGAAGATTTTACAAGATGTTGATGTTTTTCATGAGTAATTTTTGCTTTATCCCTATCTTCTTCTAGTTTAAGGATTTGATCATACCTCAATTGAATGGATGATGAAGGATTTTCTTCAATAAACTGCACTAGGGATAATGATGGAAGAGTTAAATTTGATGGTATTACAGCTTCTTTTCCATAAACCAGATTGAAAGGTGAAGTCCCTATTAAAGCTTTTTCAGTGATACGATCAGCCCATAATGCAAAGATTAAAGATTTGTGCCAATTCTTTTGATTTTGATCAACGGTCCTTTTAATGATTTTGATAAAGTTTTTATTAGTGGATTCAGCCAAACCATTACCTTGTGGATAATAATTTGCTGAATATTTTAATTTAAAACCTCTTTTGACTGCAAATTCAATTAAACTATTTCGAGAGAAGTAAGATGCATTATCAAAGACAAGAGCTTGAGGTACACCAAACCTGGTTATGATGAATTGATCTATGAAATCAATAATTGCATCAGAATTGGCTACCTTCAACGGGATTTCCTCTACCCATTTTGTAAAGTAATCAGTTGCAGTAAGGATGTACTTGTGTTGTTTGGAAGAATGAGGTACTATCTCACCAATAATGTCAAGCCCCCATTGTTCGAATGGTTGCTCAATAGTTACTGGTTGCAAAGGAAAAGCTGGTTTCCTTTGTCTTCCACTTGCAGTTTGACAAATTTGGCACTTCCTTACGTAATCATGCGTATCTTTGAATAGGGTAGGCCAGTAATAACCAGCACGAATTATTTTGTGAGCTGTGGTATCACCTCCAAAATGACCTCCTGCTGGTCCATCATGCAATTCCTACAAAACATTTTCAGCTTCAGTCTTTAAAAGACATCTTAATAAAATTGAATCATAATTTTTTCTAAATAACACATTATCAATGATCTCATATTTAATAGCCTTTAACCTTAAAGCGCTTTTACTCTTATAGCTGAGATTAGAAGGAGCATACCCATTTTTCAAGTAATAGATAAGATCAGCATACTGAGATACAAAATTTGTAACATTTATCTGAATTACTTGAATATCTTGATTTGATTCTTGATTTTCTGGTATGTTATGAGCTCCTGCCAATAATCTGCAAAACCCTTGTCCTATAACAATCTTAGCTGGTTTAATATCAATATCATATTCTTGCAAGGCTGTTACCCAGTTAGCTCTCTTTTCTCCTACTTCTTTTTGAATTAATAATTTCCTCACTGCAGAGAATGGGACAATGATTTTTGTATGTGTCTTCAAGAGAAAATGTCTGAAATGTTTGATTGATTTAAACACAGCAAAGGCTTGTTTTTCAGCATCGGAATAATTAAGCTCAGCTCCTTGTAGATTTGAGCTAAAGAAAGAAATTGGTGCTTCGATTTCTTGATCATTAAGTTGTGTTAAAACGACTGCATAGGATGTTTCAGTGGCCAGAGTATACAAAGTAAAATCTTTAGAAAAATCCGGGGTATTCAATGCTGGTGCATTAATGATTGCTCGTTTGATTGAATCAAAAGCTTCTTTTTCTTTATGTGCCCATTTGAATATTGAATTCTTCTTGATCATATTTTGCATAGGTAAAACAATTAAAGGAAAATCAGGAATAAATCTTTTAACAAAATTGATCTGTTCAAGAAATGATTGCATGGATTTTTTGTTATGTGGTAAAGAAATATCAGAAATTTCTTTCACTCTATCTGGATCAATATATATACCATCTTTTGACACAACAATCCTAAGAGTTTTCCTTCATCTAAAGCAAAGAAATATTTCTTCGGATTTAAGGAAATACCAAACCTTCTACATCTTTCAAATATTTGTTTTAAATCATGTAGATGATTAGCTCTCTTTTTTGAAAATACTGTTATGTCATAAAGATAAACAACAACAGATTTATTGATCAGACCTTTGAATGCTATGTCCATAGCTCTTTAAAAAGTTTCTCCTGCATTTATTAGACCAAAAGGCATTTTCTGATAAGCATAAGTTCCCCATTTTGTTCTGAAAGTTGTTTTCAATCTGTCATCTGGGTGAACTAAAACTTGATTATAGCCCGAAAATCCATCGAGAAAAGACATAAGTTCAGAACCAGCTACCTTTTGAAGTATCTGTTCCATGGTTGGCAATGGGAAATTGTCTTTTAAACATAGCTTGTTTAGATTTCTGAAATCAATACAGATTCTTATATCACCATTCTTCTTCCTTACAGGTACCATATTGGAAACCCAATTAGAGTGCCTGACTGGAAAAATGATTTTGGCTTTCAAAAGTTTATTAAGTTCTGATTTAATTTGACTTTCAAGATTTCGATGGATCTTTCTCAACTTCTGTTGAATAGGTTTAATATCAGGAAGCATTGGAATCGTGTGTTGAATAACCAAAGTATTATACGTTTTTAGATCATCATAATTCCAAGCAAAAACGTTTTTATACTTGTTCAGTAGTTTAATGAATGCATTCCTTTCCTCTGGTGTTAAATTGAGTCCCAAGTTAACATTTTGAGGTTTAGAATCAGAACCAAGATTTACTAATTCAAACTTCAAAGTGGAACTTTGGAGTTTCGTATTAACAACTTTCTTGAATCTGTCTCTAATGTCATATAAATCCTCTAATTTAACAACAGATTTTGGAATGGGGTTTTCATTACCTTTTGAAACAATTTGTAAATCATGATCATCTTCGTCAATAATTTGTTCATCATATAATTTCTATGAAGTCATGAAATTTAGAATATCTTGATCATGATAGAATACTCTCCAATTTGTAACATTATCTGGGATAGATGGACGAAAAATCAATTCTATAGAAAACCTATCAGGACTGCAATCTTCAGCAGGTAGGAGTTTAGATGCAACATTAGCTAGCAAGTCAGCTGATGTATTCTGATTTCTATGAATAGGAGAAATATTGAATGCTAAAAAATGAGTGGTGAGGTCTTGTACTAGGGTTTGATAGTGTTTAAGATGTCCTGAAAGGCAATGAATAGTATTCCTAACTTGTTTAATAACAATTTCGGAATCACCAAAAACTTTCAAGTATTTAACATCTAACCCTATAGATTTATAAAGTCCTTGAACCAAGGCTTCATATTCTGCGGTATTGTTAGTACACTCAAATTCTAATCTACATGACAGCATGGTTTTCTCCCCATTTGGATCAATTAAGATGCATCCAGCTCCAGCTCCATCACTAGACTTCGATCCATCAAAATACAACGACCAAAATAAAGATTTGTCTATTGGCTTATCTACAATTACATCAGAAATATTTACAATTCTGGAAGAATCAGATTGTGAAAAATTTTCTATCTGAGAAACAAAAGTATTTACAGAAAAAGGTGATTGAGGAGCTTTGAAATTACCCAGAAATGATTCAGTAGAATAACCTCCAAGAATATTGTTGTTGAGTGCCACAGGTTCATTAGGTTGTTCAAATTCAGTGACAGTGTGCGTCATATGTTTTTCTTGTTCAATTTTGATTTGATTTGGTTTCCCTTTGTAGGGGAGCCACATATGCGAATAATCAGTCGAGATATAACCATTAAGTTTCGCAAACCAGTCCCTGCTCAAGATTAATCCATAGAATTCAGGAATATCAGCAATCAGAATATCAATTATTTGGACTATCCTAGGATCGGAGGCTAATCTGATAGTAACTGAATTGATTTCTCCTACCACTTGAACTTTGGAGCGATCCAACTGAACGATATGAACTGCTGATTTCTGTGGTTCGATATTCAATTTAGCACAGACAGAAGTAGGCATTATATTGGAGGAAGCTCCAGAATCAATCAAACAATTGTGTAGATTTTTATTGTACATCTCATAAGTCAAAAGAAAAGGAGGTGTTTGAGAATTTGACTTTTCCCCAATGAGCACAGTATCAGTAGCATCTACCTTATCTGGTGGCTTACCAGTTCCTCTTGCTGCTTTTGCAACTACACCGCTTGGTAAAGGAGCAGTTGGTGTAGCATTCAATTCTTTCAATAACAACTTTTGCTGGTGTTTTAGTTTGCTGAGTTCATGTAAGGAAATGTTGGCTTTGATCTTTTTCATGTCTTCTACAATGTTGTATTCCATGGGATCTGACACTACTAAAGTTTTCGCTATTGATGTGAGAGGATTAGAAGAGGATGGCTGATTTTGAGTAGGTGATGGAGAAGTTTTCTTCACAGTGGGTTTGTCTTTGGTACTTGGAGTTGTAATTTTCTTTTTAGGAACTGTTTGCATTGGTTCTACTGTAGATTTACTCCTAGTACTTACAGGCATAGCTTCTTCACTATCAGAATTAGGGAGAATAAAATCCCACATTCCATTTAATTCAGCTATTTCTTCATTTTCGTCTTCTTGATCTGATACTATAGATGTATCTTCTTCTTCTGATTCTACATTAGAGATTGCATTAGGAGGTTTAGATTCAACTTGGTTTCTTCTGAAATTTCGGAATGGTTTCTTGGTAGAAGTTTCAGCCACTTGTTTTTTAATTTCATCCATTTCATTTGACATGGTTTTAAGAACTTTCTGTAAACCTTCCATGTCATATGGATCTTTGGCTTTTTTCTTTGAATCATCTCTGAAGCTAAACTTCTTTGATTTCCTTTCTTCAATAGCATTTTTCTTTTCCAAAGAAGTGATACGTTTTTCTACTGCAATAGCTTCTTTCATATTCTTGGCTAATGTAGGCTTTGCATCTCTGTCTACGAAAATTGCTATGTTTGAGGGTAAGGCAGTTATATACCATTCAATTCTGACTTGTTCACTGGGTTGTGAATCTGTATGAATTTTGTTCAAGAGTTTGTTAAATCTAGCATTGAATTCTTTTATAGGTTCCTTGGGTTCTATCTTCAAATTTGAGAGATCATTGAGTAAAGTTGCAATTGATCGGTCATCTCCAAATTTGGGCAGAAAATGATTTGCAAAAATGTCCCAACTTGTTATGGATCCTGATGGTAATGAAAAGTACCATGATCCTGCTACTCCCTGAAGAGTATATGGGAATAATCTAACTACAACATCTTCGTGTATGAATCCATTCAAATTAATAGCCAACATAAAGTTATTGATATGTTCTTCAACTTGAATGTTAAGATCTGGGCTAAACTTTGGAAGCCATTTTCCAGGATTGTCTGGTAAATCATGTAAAGGTGCAGCCATGTTGACTGCCCCTGGAGTAGACCATGGTCTCTGTGCCATTATTGGAACAACTATTGGAGGAATAGTAGAAACTGGTGGTATTTGAATAGAAGTGGTTGGAATAGATGATGTTGAGATTGATGAGGATTGAGGAGAAGATGTTTGTGGAGATGATATGGAAACAACTGTAATTTGTTGAGAAGGGATTTCGGAAACAGGTATTTGAATATTAGATGTTGAACTTATATCACTTACTGATTCCGATTGAGTTTTTCTTGTCTTAACTCTACTAGGTAAAGGGAATTCTTTCGGATAAATACCAAGTTTTTCACTTTGAAGCCTAGTAAGAGGTTTGGAAGAAACAAATCTTGAAGTTACACTACCTTCAGATATTTCAGACTCTTCAAGAGATAATGAGAATCCTTTCAATTTATGAATTAAATATTGAACTTCAGGAGACTGAGGATGTTGATTGTCTGAATGTTTTGAGATTTTGGTAGTGGGTGTCTGAATATTTTCTGCAATTTCTTCTCTAGGATTTTGAATTTTAGAGGAAATTGAAGAAGTTAATGAGGGTGTTTTGCTCTCAGAATGGCTTGTGGATAAAGATTTACTTGCCATTCATAGCTCAGGCCCTCCTTCTAGCGCCAAAAATGTTGAAGCCTAGAAAATCTTTGCTTCAAACATCGGGGAAAACCACCCGGTCGGGACCTTAAGGCAGCTCCTTTTCCGTTTGGTATGGTGGCTCCGACTGGATTTAAAGGACCAGTTTCCTTGTAACTAAATAGATTGGATTGGATGGGTGGAAATGAGACTAAACTAACTGAAATAAAACTATCTAATCTAAGCTAAATACTAATAAAGAAATTCTAATACTAACTCGGGTGGCTATATGTGAATACAACTTAAGATTGTTCCAATTCAACAATAACCATGAAAATGTATTATTAATCAAATTGAAATGTGCAGAAACAAATAAAGATAACTCTGTTTAAGAAATTAAACAGAGTTATATTAGCATATTGCATTCATCATTGTATACCATCTACATGTAATTATGAAAAACAACGTTTCAATTATACTCAGAAATGATATATAAAAGGAAGCGTTGTGAAAACAAATATACATATAAATGATAGAAATTTTAAAACGAATATCATAAGACAAAAGAAATCAACAGTAAAAAGATAGAAATACCTTTTTCATCTTGATGACTTTCAGATGCAATCTGATACTCTATCCAGTAACTATGATGCAAAATCAAATTCCAAGGTACAGAAATGCAACACTTCAAAGATAATTTCGCATGAAAATCACCAGATGTGATCCTTTTCAAAAAATATATAAGACAATGGAGTACATAAATGCAATCTCCAAGTCCAAAAATATTAAGATCCAGGACCCATCTCTAAATGCATGAGAGGGGTTTAAATACTACTTAGCTAAATCTAAAAATAGTTTATTACAAAAATTAAGGATTCGGTTCAATGACCGTCCTTTTTCTAGGCTAAAATACAGTGAAATTAAAACTAAATCTATCTATCTATGAACTTGATCTTTAAGTTTGCAGGCATCTAGCATAGTTTTGAGAAGATGCGGTTGACCGACTTCAGAATTCAACTGTCCTGAGAAGACAGAGTCGGCAAGCGTAGGAGCAATCTTCTCTGTAGCATTGATAATACAATTGAGCGCACTGTGCTGACTGTGTGGCTTCACCAAGTACATCCAGTATGAGTACCAATTCAATCTTGTCAGCCCTTGGATGGATTTTTCTCTTTCTTCTGCCTTTTGCCTCCATTCTGTTTGCAGTTGATTTGCCTGTGGGAGATATCATGGAACAGTTTTTGGGATCAAATTAACTTTGTATAAATTGTCATTTACACAATCAGTGAGAGTGTTTGCCGCTGTAGCTGCCTCCTCTGCTGCCTTTTCTGCCCTTCTGATTTGTGCATCCCAGTTATTGAACAATATTTCTTTATGGTTTTCATTAATGATGGGTGCACCAGCTTTTTTGCCTTCTTCTGTCTTTTGCCATGCTAGATAATCATTGATCTTTTCATTAATAAAATCATAATCATTTCGTAAATCTATGACATGATTTGTGATTTTATCGCTCTCTTGGCACAAAGAATTCCATTGCAAGATTTTTTGGCAGAAAACTTCCTCTTGTTGCAGTAGTTGATTGTTCAAAGAGATGGTTTCTGAAATGAATTCTGGAAGCTTAGGATCATCTTTATGCCGATCTTGGATAATCTGTATTTGTTTGTCTTTATCAGCCAGGATTTTTTGATGTCCTATTTGCATTTCTTGAAGTTGTTGTTGTAATTCTTCAAGTTTCAATTGTGCTTCCTTATTGGCCTGTACCTGTTGCAATTGCTGTTGCAGAGCTTTTACCTGTTCTTATTTTTCATTCAACAACAGTTGTATCTCAACTGCTTTATCAATTGTTGCAGAAGCATAAGCTCCTGTTATTTGAGATAACTTAGTGAGATTATGAGTAGGCTCTGTGGCAGGATCTTTCCACAAAACATCTACTTGTTCTGCTTCAGTAGCAATTGCACTTTCTATTTTCCTCTTTTTTCTCTGTCTCTTCACTACTCCTTTGTATTTTGGGCTGTAGAATACATCCAGAGGAGGAATGTCCTCTACATTAAGTACAATTTCAGAGGAGGGTGTGATTGGTATGTGCTCTGTCACTGCGACTGTGCTGCTTGTTCCTGTATTCAAAACTTTGGTTGTCTGGACAGGGGTCTGTACATTCTGTCCTTCTACATTAATCAATTGGTTAAAGGTTTCCCATTCTTTGTCTAACTCAATGGTGATTGGCTGTTGCTGTACATTGGTTGGAGGAGGATTTGTCTGTTGAGAAGTCAAAATTTGCTGTTGAGTAAGTTATTTAGATTGTGCAGAATCTTTAATGGATTCTTCTATTTTATCTTCCTTTTCTTTAGACTTATTGGAGTGTTCAGAATCTCTGTCAGATTTGGATTTAGATTTACATGTACTTGAACTGCCGTTAAGACTAACACTAGGAGTTTGCTCCCTTGCGGGCTCTAAGCGTAGATTATCCAAAGGAATAGGAATTAGTCTTCTTTCTCTGTAAAGCTTGAATTCCTGAAATTCCTCTGGAGATAGCTGCGCTTGCGCTTAATTCAAAACTTATTTGAATGAATTTCTTGCTTGGAACATATCATCAAAAAGATCCTGTTCCCCGAAAAATTCCCTTACTTTGATTGCATTGGTAAAATTCTTAACAATATCATTTGGGTCCAATAACCTTCTCGAAAATTTGAACAGCTGTAGGCATGTAATGTTTCCTATCTATTGAAATGCATGACCAATATCAAACAGTGAAAATGTTCCACATTTTACGGGAAATTGTGGCCAAATGCCCTTTTTCTTCTCTTTTAAATATTTTGTTATACCTCCCTGGCCACAGGTCTGATAAGCAATTTCCCGAGCTACAATTCTATCTGGAACATATAGGGGTAACACATGGGGAGAAGCATAACTTCCAAAAACCCTAATATAAGTGAACAATTCTTCTCCAAACCATCTCGCGACGGGGAGAATATCAACCTCTATTTCTGAGGATAACCTTGGGGCATCCTTATTATACAATGTTCTGTACAATGGCAGCATTATTCCATGACAAATTTGGTAAAAATGGGGAACAAACTTAGACTCCCACAGTTCTTTATGGTACACATGAATGGGCAAGGATCGTGGATAGTCCATTTCCAGCCCATCACAGGGAATTTAGAGACATAGCAGATGGCATCCATGACATAAGTAGACAAATAAAAAGGCAGATAAACCCGCTGAGAAATATTTCGTTTAGACCGGTAGTGGAAAATAGCAGTGGTCAAATTATCAGAAAGGATTTTGGCCCAGTCTATAATTGTAGAATTAACAGCCGCATTCAACAAAGGAAGCCATTCGGGTAAGATCATATTTATGTCAGGCTTTCCAAAAAGCCTGCATAACATGGCAGTAAAACAATAAGGAGAGGTAAGTGAACCCGTGCTGTACATACCTTGTTTGTTTTTCTTCAATGGTTCACTTCTTTTGGTCCACTCCTTTGTGCATTCTGCCAAATTTGCATGTTCTTTGGAAAAATCTTCCATGAATTGTTTGTTGTAAGTCGCCTGAGGTTCTGGCAACTTATACATTAATCTCAGATCTTCTATGGTGAATGACCCGATTAGCTCTTCAGATGGAGTTTTGAATTGCCTGTCTGAAATATCAGTGCTATCCAGCGCCCATCTCACCATGTCTGTATATGGGAGAATCCTTGGCCTTGCTACTATTCTATGCATAAATGAGCAAGCCAAGTCTCTAAGGGTTGCTTCAGACGTATCCTTGGAACCTGCTGTAGCTACAACTTTCATCACCACAGGATTTTCTTCCTCTAACAGATTATACATTCCTTCCCAAGTGGATATACCAGCATCCTTATTACAAGTGGTGTCTGCATACAGCGAAGCCATTTCTTTGTTTTCAGAATTTGAACTCTTCTCCTTCTTACCCATAGTGTTTAGTGGAAGCTTTGTATAGTCGTTTGCTTCTTTGTGCCTGCGTTTTACGAGTAAATGAGAGTAATGGCATAAGAAAGGTGATGAGACTGTTTTAAATGTGAAAGCGAATGACATATAATATTTTAATCGTGAAACAACTTTCAATCCAAACACAATCTCATTTACATTTAATAATCAATCTAATCATTTAATTTAATCATTAAAGCACATAACAAATTTTACATATGGGAAGATTGCCTTGGGATAGCGCGCCTACGTGAATCTGCGACATTGCGATCTGCGATTTGCTGCGCAATATCGCAATATCGCAATGTCGCAATATCGCAAAATGAAGTCATCGCAGTTATGAAAATAGCGCAAAAGCGGAAATTGCGCAATAGCGCAAAAACGTATATCGCAAAATCGCAAAAGCGCATATCGCAAAATCGCAAAAGCGCAAAATTGAAAAGAGCGCAAAAGATATTCATTAGTCATTTCTGTTTTCTGCGCTATGCGATCTGCGACCAATGCGTTTTATAAAAGATATGTGCCATTTTGTTATGGATGCACTATCTTGTTTAAAGAACAATTTTATTATAATCTATCATAAACTTAAGAGTTTCTTAATATTCTTTCAAAGGGATTTGTATAGGTTTATGATAGAAAGTTTTATTTTTTAAAAGGAAAACAAATCCTAATTGATTTTTTGGATTTTTAACTAAGGGTCCTCATTTATTTAGTATTATTACTAATATTAAATAAAAGGGGGGTTGTTGCTGGTCACAACAATTGATGATTCACTGAAAGAAACAGTTATCTCTGAAAAAATAAAATGAACATTCTATCTTTAGTAAGTAAAGGTTTTTAAAGATAATGAAAACTATCTTAGGATAATTCAAATAAAATGTAACTATGAAAAAGAAATAAAAATCATTTCATAATTTCTTTCTAATTCCTTAAGAAAATAAAAACATTTTGGGTTATTTCAAGCTTTGATTGGTGTTAATAATGAAGTAAGTGGATCTCTCCAAGTTTTGGTTTTATAATATACTCTATTGCCATAGGTATTGCCTCTGCTGCCAGCAAACATTCATAGTCTCGACAGGGTTACCTTTAAACCATTAACCATTCATTGTCCCATCCAATTAAAATTATGACTTTTTAAAAGATAAATTCATAAGACCTATTATCTCATGTTTTTGTCTTTTATTTATTTTTATTTTAAGAGCCATTGTTCTGGTTTGGTAGCCAGTTAATAGCAATGCCATTCACTAGTTATAATTAAACTGAACAAGCTGGCTCGTGATGAGACCCCTTGTCTTACATTTATAAGCCATTACCCTGTTTTGGTATGCAGTATTGGTAATGTCAGTTTTATTACTCCTTATGAACATGGTAAGTCGACTCATAATGAGACCTCTTATCTCTTAACTTTTCAAATTTATTAGAATTACATTCTAAAAAATCACAACTTAAATGGATGGGGTGAAATAGTTTTATCCTTAAGAATCAATGGATGACAATTTTTAGAGTTTTTTGAGTTCCAAAACTTTTGAAAAATCTTTACTTTTACAGATAACCTTTCTCTGCTTGATAAAATTATGATGATTTACATTCTTCTCAAGTTTTCAAAAGATCATGTAAATGATTGAAATAATATTTCAAAGTTTAACATCTTATTTTAAACTATTCAAAAACTGTGATCATTACTTTTAAAAATTCTTATTTACACAAAATAAATATTTATAATATTTTTCCGAAGAAATTTTCTTAAATAGTAAACAATCAATCAGAGACTCATAAACAACTTTTATTTGTAAAAAAAAAAACATCAAAACTTTTGCAGAAAGAAATATGTACAGTTTAAGAAGGGGTTACCTCATTATGAAAATAATTTCTTCAAGATAAGCCCATTTACAGGAAGAGATTCTCTCTTACCTGTTAGATCTTGGAGTATGAATGTATTTGAGCTTATCTTCTCAACGATCTGAAATGGTCCAAGCCACATTTTCTGAAATTTGGTATGTTTACCCTTTTCTTCGTGTGCTTTATCCCATTTCAAAACAAGATCACCAATTGATAAAAATTTTGAGCCGGTAGAACTTGCATCAAAAGAAGATTTTACAAGCTGTTGATGTTTTTCATGAGTAATTTTTGCTTTATCCCTATCTTCTTCTAGTTTAAGGATTTGATCATACCTCAATTGAATGGATGATGAAGGATTTTCTTCAATAAACTGCACTAGGGCTAATGATGGAAGAGTTAAATTTGATGGTATCACAACTTCTTTTCCATAAACCAGATTGAAAGGTGAAGTCCATATTAAAACTTTTTTAGTGATACGATCAGCCCATAACGCAAATATTAAAGATTTGTGCCAATTCTTTTGATTTTGATCAATGGTCCTTTTAATGATTTTGATAAGGTTTTTATTAGTGGATTCAACCAAACCATTACCTTGTGGATAATAATTTGCTGAATATTTTAATTTAAAACCTCTTTTGACTGCAAATTCAATTAAACTATTTCCAGAGAAGTAAGATGCATTATAAAAAACAAGAGCTTGAGGTACACCAAACCTGGTTATGATGAATTGATCTATGAAATCAATAATTGCATTAGAATTGGCTACCTTCAACGGGATTGCCTCTACCCATTTTGTAAAGTAATCAGTTGCAGTAAGGATGTACTTGTGCTGTTTGGAAGAATGAGGTACTATCTCACCAATAATGTCATGCCCCCATTGTTCGAATGGTTGCTCAATAGTTACTGGTTGCAAAGGAAAAGTTGGTTTCCTTTGTCTTCCACTTGCAGTTTGAAAAATTTGGCACTTCCTTACGTAATCATGCGTATCTTTGAAAAGGGTAGGCCAGTAATAACCAGCACGAATTATTTTGTGAGCTGTGGTATCACCTCCAAAATGACCTCCTGCTGGTCCATCATGTAATTCCTGCAAAACCTTTTCAGCTTCAGTCTTTTCAAGACATCTTAATAAAATTGAATCATAAATTTTTCTAAATAACACATTATCAATGATCTCATATTTAATAGCCTTTAACCTTAAAGCGCGTTTACTCTTATAGCTGAGATTAGAAGGAGCATACCCATTTTCAAGTAATAGATAAGATCAGCATACTGAGATCCGGAATTTGTAACACTTATCTGACTTACTTGAATATCTTGATTTGAATCTTGATTTTCTGGTATGTTATAAGCTCCTGCCAATAATCTGCAAAAACCTTTTCCTCTAACAATCTTAGCTGGTTAATATCAATATCATATTCTTGCAAGGTTGTTACCCAGTTAGCTCTCTTTTCTCCTACTTCTTTTTGAATTAATAATTGCCTCACTGCAGAGAATGGGACAATGATTTTTGTATGTGTCTTCAAGAGAAAAGGTCTAAAATGTTTGATTGATTTAAACACAGCAAAGGCTTGTTTTTCAACATCGGAATAATTAAGCTCATCTCCTTGCAGATTTGAGCTAAAGAAAGAAATTGGTGCTTCGATTTCTTGATCATTAAGTTGTGTTAAAACGGCTGCATAGGATGTTTCAGTGGCCAGAGTATAAAAAGTAAAATATTTAGAAAAATCCAGGGTATTCAATGCTGGTGCATTAATGATTGCTCGTTTGATTGAATCAAAAGCGTATTTTTCTTTATGCGCCCATTTGAATATTGAATTCTTCTTGATCATATTTTGCATAGGTAAAACAATTAAAGAAAAATCAGGAATAAATCTTTTAACAAAATTGATCTGCCCAAGAAATGATTGCATGGATTTTTTGTTATGTGGTAAATAAATATCAGAAATTTCTTTCACTCTATCTGGATCAATATATATACCATCTTTTGACACAACAATTCCTAAGAGTTTTCCTTCATCTAAAGCAAAGAAAGATTTCTTCGGATTTAAGGAAATACCAAACCTTCTACATCTTTCAAATATTTGTTTTAAATCATGTAGATGATTGGCTCTTTTTTTTGAAAATATTGTTATGTCATCAAGATAAACAACAACCGATTTATTAATCAGACCTTTGAATGCTATGTCCATGGCTCTTTGAAAAGTTGCTCCTGCATTTATTAGACCAAAAGGCATTTTCTGATAAGCATAAGTTCCCCATTTTGTTCTGAAAGTTGTTTTCAATCTGTCATCTGGGTGAACTAAAACTTGATTATAGCCTGAAAATCCATCGAGAAAAGACATAAGTTTAGAACCAGCTACCTTTTGAAGTATCTGTTCCATGGTTGGCAATGGGAAATTGTCTTTTAAACATGCCTTGTTTAAATTTCTGAAATCAATACAGATTCTTATATCACCATTCTTCTTCCTTACGGGTACCATATTGGAAACCCAATTAGAGTGCCTGACTGGAAAAATGATTTTGGCTTTCAAAAGTTTATTAAGTTCTGATTTGATTTGACTTTCGAGATTTGGATGGATCTTTCTCAATTTCTGTTGAACAGGTTTACTATCAGGAAGCATTGGAATCGTGTGTTGAATAATCGAAGTATCATACGTTTTTAGATCATCGTAATTCCAAGCAAAAACGTTTTTATACTTGTTCAGCAGTTTAATGAATGCATTCCTTTCCTCTGGTGTTAAATTGAGTCCTAAGTTAACGTTTTGAGGTTTAGAATCAGAACCAAGATTTACTAATTCAAACTTCAAAGTGGAACTTTGGAGTTTCGTATTAACAACTTTCTTGAATCTATCTCTAATGTCATATAAATCCTCTAATTTAACAGATTTTGGAATGGGGTTTTCATTACCTTTTGAAGCAATTTGTAAATCATGATCATCTTCGTCAATAATTTGTTCATCATATGATTTCTCTGAAGTCATGAAATTTAGAATATCTTGATCATGATAGAATACTCTCCAATTTGTAACATTATCTGGGACAGATGGACGAAAAATCAATTCTATAGAAAACCTATAAGGACTGCAATCTTCAGCAGGTAGGAGTTTAGATGCAACATTAGCTAGCAAGTCAGCTGATGTATTCTGATTTCTAGGAATAGGAGAAATATTGAATGCTAAAAAATGAGTGGTGAGGTCTTGTACTAGGGTTTGATAGTGTTTAAGATGTCTTGAAAGGCAATGAATAGTATTCCTAACTTGTTTAATGACAATTTCGGAATCACCAAAGACTTTCAAGTATTTAACATCTAACCCTATAGCTTTATAAAGTCCTTGAACCAAGGCTTCATATTCTGCGGTATTGTTAGTACACTCAAATTCTAACCTACATGACAGCATGGTTTTCTCACCATCTGGATCAATTAAGATGCATCCCGCTCCAGCTCCATCACTAGACTTTGATCCATCAAAATATAACGACCAAAATAAAGATTTGTCTATTGGCTTATCTACAATTACATCAGAAATATTTACAATTCTGGAAGAATCAGATTGTGAAAAATTTTCTATCTAAGAAACAAAAGTATTTACAGAAGAAGGTGATTGAGGAGCTTTGAAATTTCCAAGAAATGATTCAGCAGAATAACCTCCAAGAATATTGTTGTTGAATGCCACGGGTTCATTAGGTTGTTCAAATTCAGTGACAGTGTGCGTTATATGTTTTTCTTGTTCAATTTTGATTTGATTTGGTTTCCCTTTGTAGGGAAGCCACATGTGTGAATAATCAGTTGAGATATAACCATTAAGTTTCGCAGACCAGTCTCTGCTCAAGATTAATCCATAGAATTCAGGAATATCAGCAATCAGAATATCAATTCTTTGGACAATCCTAGGATCGGAGGCTAATCTGATAGTAACTGAATTGATTTCTCCTACCACTTGGACTTTAGAGCGATCCAACTGAACGATATGAACTGCTGATTTCTGTGGTTCGATATTCAATTTAGCACAGACAGAAGTAGGAATTATATTGGAGGAAGCTCCAGAATCAATCAAACAATTGTGCAGATTTTTATTGTACATCTCATAAGTCAAAAGAAAAGGAGGAGTTTGAGAATTTGACTTTTCCCCAATGAGCACAGTATCAGTAGCATCTACCTTATCTGGTGGCTTACCAGTTCCTCTTGCTGCTTTTGCAACTACACCGCTTGGTAAAGGAGCAATTGGTGTAGCATTGAATTCTTTCAATAACAACTTTTGCTGGTGTTTTAGTTTGCTGAGTTCATGTAAGGAAATGTTGGCTTTGATCTTTTTCATGTCTTCTACAATGTTGTATTCCATAGGATCTGACACTACTAAAGTTTTCGTTGTTGATGTGAGAGGATTAGAAGAAGATGGCTGATTTTGAGTAGGTGATGGAGAAGTTTTCTTCACAGTGGGTTTGTCTTTGGTACTTGGAGTTGTAATTTTCTTTTTAGGAACTGTTTGCACTGGTTCTGCTGTAGATTTACTCCTAGTACTTACAGGCATAGCTTCTTCACTATCAGAATTAGGGAGAATAAAATCCCACATTCCATTTAATTCAGCTATTTCTTCATTTCCGTCTTCTTGATCTGATACTATAGATGTATCTTCTTCTTCTTATTCTTCTTCTGACTCTGCATTAGAGATTACATTAGGAGGTTTAGATTCAACTTGGTTTCTTCTGAAATTTCGGAATGGTTTCTTGGTAGAAGTTTCAGCCACTTGTTTTTTAATTTCAACTATTTCATTTGACATGGTTTTAAGAACTTTCTGTAAACCTTCCATGTCATATGGATCTTTGGCTTTTTTCTTTGAATCATCTCTGAAGCTGACCTTCTTTGATTTCTTTTCTTCAATAGCATTTTTCTTTTCCAGAGAAGTGATACGTTTTTCTACTGCAATAACTTCTTTCTTATTCTCAGCTAATGTAGGCTTTGCAGCTCTGTCCACGACAATTTCTATGTTTGAGGGTAAGGCAGTTATATACCATTCAATTCTGACTTGTTCACTGGGTTGTGAATCTGTATGAATTTTGTTCAAGAGTTTGTTGAATCTAGCATTGAATTATTTTATAGGTTCCTTGGGTTCTATCTTCAAATTTGAGAGATCATTGAGTAAAGTTGCAATTGATCGGTCATCTCCAAATTTGGTCAGAAAATGATCTGCAAATATCTCCCAACTTGTTATGGATCCTGATGGTAATGAAAAGTACCATGATCCTGCTACTCCCTGAAGAGTATATGGGAATAATCTAACTACAACATCTTCGTGTATGACTCCATTCAAATTAAGAGCCAGCATAATGTTATTGATATGTTCTTCAGCTTGAATGTTAAGATCTGGGCTAAACTTTGGAAGCCATTTTCCATGATTGTCTAGTAAATCATGTAAAGGTGCAGCCATGTTGACTGCCCCTGGAGTAGACCATGGTCTCTGTGCCATTATTGGAACGACTATTGGAGGAATAGTAGAAACTGGTGGTATTTGAATAGAAGTGGTTGGAATAGATGATGTTGATATTGATGATGATTGAGGAGAAGATGTTTGTGGATATGATATGGAAACAACTGTACTTTGTTGAGAAGGGATTTCGGAAACAGGTATTTGAATATTAGATGTTGAACTTATATCAATTACTGATTTCGATTGAGTTTTTCTTGTCTTAACTCTACTAGGTAAAGGGAATTCTTTCGGAGAAATACCAAGTTTTTCACTTTGAATCCTAGTAAGAGGTTTGGAAGAAACAAATCTTGAAGTTACACTACCTTCAGATATTTCAGACTCTTCAAGAGATAATGAGAATCCTTTCAATTTATGAATTAAATCTTGAACTTCAGGAGACTCAAGATGTTGATTGTCTGAATGTTTTGAGATTTTGGTAGTGGGTGTCTGAATATTTTCTGCAATTTCTTCTCTAGGATTTTGAATTTCAGAAGAAATTGAAGAAGTTAATGAGGGTGTTTTGCTCTCGGAATGGCTTGTGGATAAAGATTTACTTGCCATTCATAGCTCAGGCCCTCCTTCTAGCGCCAAAAATGTTGAAGCCTAGAAAATCTCTGCTTCAAACATCGGGGAAAACCACCCGGTCGGGACCTTAAGACAGCTCCTTTTCCGTTTGGTATGGTAGCTCCGACTGGATTTAAAGGATCAATTTCCTTGTAACTAAATGGATTGGATTGGATGGGTGGAAATGAGACTAAATTAACTGAAATAAAACTATCTAATTTAAGCTAAATACTGATAAAGAAATTCTAATACTAACCCGGGTAATTATATGTGAATACAACTTAAGATTATTCCAATTCAACAATAACCATGAAAATGTATTATTAATTAAATTGAAATGTGCAGAAACAAATAAAGATAACTCTGTTTAAGAAATTAAACAGAGTTGTATTAGCATATTGCATTCATCATTGTATACCATCTACATGTAATTATGAAAAATAACGTTTCAATTATACTCAGAAATGATATATAAAAGAAAGCGTTGTGAAAACAAATATACATATAAATGATAGCAATATTAAAACGAATATCATAAGACAAGAGAAATCAACAGTAAACAGATAGAAATACCTTGTTCATCTTGATGAATTTCAGATGCAATCTGATATTCTATCCAGTAACTATGATGCAAAATCAAATTCCAAAGGTACAGAAATGCAACACTTCAAAGATAATTCTGCATGAAAATCACCAGATGTGATCCTTTTCAAAAAATATGTAAGACAATGGAGTACAGAAATGCAATCTCCAAGTCCAAAAATATTAAGATCCAGGACCCCTCTCTAAATGCATGAGAGGGGTTTAAATACTACTTAGCTAAATCTAAAAATAGTTTATTACAAAAATTAAGGATTCGGTTCAATGACCGTCCTTTTCCTAGGATAAAATACAGTGAAATTAAAACTAAATCTATCTATCTATGAACTTGATCTTTAATCTTGCAGGCATCTAGCATAGTTTTGAGAAGATGCGGTTGACCGACTTCAGAATTCAATTGTCCTGAGAAGACAGAGTCGGCAAGCGTAGGAGCAATATTCTCTGTAGCATTGATGATACAATTGAGTGCATTGTGCTGACTGTGTGGCTTCACCAAGTACATCCAGTATGAGTACCAATTCAATCTTGTCAGCCCTTGGATGGATTTTGCTCTTTCTTCTACCTTTTGCCTCCATTCTGTTTGCAGTTGATTTGCATGTGGGAGATATCCTAGAACAGTTTCTGGGATCAAATTAGCTTTGTGTAAATTGTCATTTACACAATCAGTGAGAGTGTTTGCTACTGTAGCCGCCTCCTCTGCTGCCTTTTCTACCCTTCTGATTTGTGCATCCCAGTTATTGAACAGTATTTCTTTATGGTTTTCATTAATGATGGGTGCACCAGCTTTTCTGCCTTCTTCTGTCTTTTGCCATGCCAGATAATCATTGATCTTTTCATTAATCAAATCATAATCATTTCGTAAATTTACGACATGATTTGTGATTTTATCGCTCTCTTGGCACAAAGAATTCCATTGCATTATTTTTTGGTAGAAAACTTCCTCTTGTTGCAGTAGTTGATTGTTCAAAGAGATGGTTTCTGAAATGAATTCTGGAAGCTTAGGATCATCTTTATGCTGATCTTGGATAATCTGTATTTGTTTGTCTTTATCAGCCAGGATTTTTTGATGTCCTATTTGCATTTCTTGAAGTTGTTGTTGTAACTCTTCAAGTCTCAATTGTGCTTCTTTATTGGACTGTACCTGTTGCAATTGCTGTTGCAGAGCTTTTACCTGTTCTTATTTTTCATCCAACAAAATTTGTATCTCAACTGCTTTATCAATTGTTGCAGAAGCATAAGCTCCTATTATTTGAGATAACTTAGGCAGATTATGAGTAGGCTCTGTGGCAGGATCTTTCCAAAAAACATCTACTTGTTCTGCTTCAGTAGCAATTGCACTTTCTATTTTTCTCCTTTTCCTTTGTATCTTTACTACTGCTTTGTATTTTGGGCTGTAAAATACATCCAGAGGAGGAATGTCCTCTACATTAAGTACAATTTCAGAGGAGGGTGTGATTGGTATGTGCTTTGTTACTGCAGCTGTGCTGCTTATTCCTGTGCTCAAAACTTTGGTTGTCTGGACAGGGGTCTGTACATTATGTCCTTCTACATTAATCAATTGATTGAAGGTTTCCCATTCTTTATCTAACTCAATGGTGACTGGCTGTTGCTGTACATTGGTTGGAGGAGGATTTGTCTGTTGAGAAGTCAAAATTTGCTGTTGAGTAAGCTCTTTATATTGTGCAGAATATTTAATGGATTCTTCCATTTTATCTTCCTTTTCTTTAGACTTATTGGAGTGTTTAGAATCTCTGTCAGATTTTGATTTAGATTTACCTGTACTTGAACTTCCGTTAAGACTAACACTAGGGGTTTGTTCCCTTGCAGGCTCTAAGCGTAGATTATCCAAAGGAATAGGAATTAGTCTCCTTTCTCTGTAAAGCTTAAATTCCTGGAATTCCTTTGGAGAAAGCTGAGCTTGAGCTGAATTAAAAACTTCTTTGAATGAATTTCTTGCTTGGAACATATCATCAAAAAGATCCTGTTCCCCGGAAAATTCCCTTACTTTGATTGCATTGGTAAAATTCTTAACAATATCATTTGGGTCGAATAACCTTCTCGAAAATTTGAACAGCTATAGGCATGTAATGTTGCCTATCTCTTGAAATGCATGACCAATATCAAACAGTGAAAATGTTCCACATTTTACGGGAAATGGTGGCCAAATGCCCTTTTTCTTCTCTTTTAAATCTTTTGTTATACCTCCCTAGCCACAGGTCTGATAAGCAATTTCCCGAGCTACAAGCCTATCTGGAACATATAGGGGTAACACATGGGGAGAAGCATAACTTCCAAAAACCCTAATATAAGTGAATAATTCTTCTCCAAACCATCTCGCGATGGGGAGAATATCAACCTCTGTTTCTGAGGATAACCTTGGGGCATCCCTATTATACAATGTTCTGTACAATGGCAGCATTATTCCATGACAAATTTGGTAAAAATGGGGAACAAACTTAGACTCCCACAGTTCTTTATGGTACACATGAATGGGCAAAGGATCGTGGATAGTCCATTTCCAGCCCATCACAGGGAATTTAGAGACATAGCAGAGACATAAGCAGACAAATAAAAAGGCGGATAAACTCGCTGAGAAACATTTCGTTTAGACCGGTAGTGAAAAATAGTAGTGGTCAAATTATCAGATAGGATTTTGGCCCAGTCTATAATTGTAGAATTAACAGCCACATTCAACAAAGGAAGCCATTTGGGTAAGATCATATTTATGTCAGGCTTTCCAAAAAGCCTGCATAACATGGCAGCAGTAAAACAATAAGGAGAGGTAAGTGAACCCGTGCTGTACATACCTTGTTTGTTTTTCTTCAATGGTTCACTTCTTTTGATCCACTCCTTTGTGCATTCTGCCAAATTTGCATGTTCTCTGGCAAAATCTTCCATGAATTGTTTGTTGTAAGTCGCCTGAGGTTCTGGAAACTTATACATTAATCTCAGATCTTCTATGGTGAATGACCCGATTAGCTCTTGAGATGGAGTTTTGAATTTCCTGTCTGAAATATCAGTGCTGTCCAGCACCCATTTTACCATGTCCGTATACGGGAGAATCCTTGGCCTTGCCGCTATTCTATGCAGAAATGAGCAAGCCAAGTCTCTAAGGGTTGCTTCAGACGTATTACTGGAACCTGCTGTAGCTACAACTTTTATCACCACAGGGTTTTCATCTTCTAACAGATTATACATTCCTTCCCAAGTGGATATACCGGCATCCTTATTACAAGCGGTGTCTGCATACAGCGAAGCCATTTCTTTGTTTTCAGAACTCGAGCTTTTCTCCTTTTTACCCATAGTGTTTAGCGAAAGCTTTGTATAGACGTTTGCTCCTTCGTGCCTGCGTTTTACGAGTAAATGAGAGTAATGGCATAAGAAAGGTGATGAGACTGTTACAAATGTGAAAGTGGATGAAATATAATATTTTAATTGTGAAACGAATTTCAATCCAAACACAATCTCATTTACCATTAATAATCAATCCAATCATTTAATTTAATCATTAAAGCGCATAACAGATTTGACATATGGGAAGATTGCCTTGGGATAGCGCGCCTACGTGAATCTGCGACATTGTGATCTGCGATTTTCTGCGCAATATCGTAATATCGCAATGTCGCAATATCGCAAAATGAAGTCATCGCAGTTATGAAAATAGCGCAAAAGCGGAAATTGCGCAAAAGCGTATATCGCAAAATCGGAAAAGCGCATGTTGCAAAATCGCAAAAGCGCATATCGCAAAATCACAAAAGTGCATATCACAAAATCGCAAAAGCGCACAATTGAAAAGAGCGCAAAAGATATTCATTAATCATTTCTATTTTCTGCGCTATGCGATCTGCGACCAATGCGTTTTATAAAAGATATGTGCCATTTTTTTATGGATGCGCTATCTTGTTTAAAGAGCAATTTTATTATAATCTATCATAAACTTAAGAGTTTCTTAATATTCTTTCAAAGGGATTTGTATAGGTTTATGATAGAAAGTTTTATTTTTTAAAAGGCAAACAAATCCTAATTGATTTTTTGGATTTTTAACTAAGGGTCCTCATTTATTTAGTATTATTACTAATATTAAATAAAAGGGGGGTTGTTGCTGGTCACAACACTTTGGTAGGACTTCATGTTTAACAACATCTTTCACCTCTCTAAACACCACATCTCGGCTATAGAGAACCTTCCTTGTTTATGGGTTCCAAAGCTTGTAACCCTTTAAAGCATCCTTATACCTAATAAAGATGCAACTTTTGGATTTATTATCCAACTTGGTCCTTTTCTCCTTTGGAACATATACATATGCATCACATCCAAATACCATTATATGTGAAAGACAGGGTTTCTTACCAGTCCATACCTCATGTGGAGTCTTATCCTCCAACGCTGATGAAGGTGATCTGTTAACCAAGTAACATGCAGTCTCCACTGCCTGTGCCCAGAATTCTTGTCCTAACCCAGTACCACTGAGCATGCTTCTTGCCTTTTCCATCAACATTATGTTCATTCTTTCTACAACTCCATTTTGTTGAGGTGTGTATGGAGTAGTCTTCTACTGTGCTATCCCACACTTCTTACAGAACTCTTCAAATTCCTTCTTGCAAAACTCCCCACCATTATCTGTCCTTAGCATCTTTATCTTCTTCTCTGTCTAGTTTTCCACCAGAGCCTTAAATTCTTTAAATCTGTCAAAGACTTCAGATTTATTCCTCAAGAAATACATCCATGTATTCCTTGAGAATTCATCTATGAATGAAACATAGTACATAGACTTACCCAGTGATGGAACCGACACAGGTCCAAACACATCACTCTGCACAAGCTCTAATATATTGTTCGCCCTCTTAGCACCAGAAGGAAAACTCACCTGATTCTGCTTCCCATATACACAATGTTCACAGAAATTGAAATCCAGAGAGCTATTAGACATACCTTCTACCATACCATTTCCATGCAGTATCCAAAGGCCCTTCTCTCCAATATGTCCAAGCCTTTGATTCCATAGCATGGTCTTTTATCTAGAGACCGCTAGGATTTCCGCTCCACTTTCGGGAACCACAGAACTGTTGCACCCTGCAGTAACAGTGCTGCCCTGAAGCTTGTACAGAGTTCCAATCCGAACTCCCCACATTAATACCAGTGCTCCCCGAACCATCTTACAGGTATCTTTCTCAAACACTGTTTTTACACCTACATCATCCATCTTGCTTACAGAAATCAGATTTCTAGCCAATCCAGGAATGTGCAGAACACCAGGAAGTTTTCTAATCCTTGCACCTTGCAGCTTCATCTTGAATTTTCCACGCCCGACGATTCTGGCCTTCCTATCATCACCTAAGAAGACATCACCGCCATCATATTTCTCATACTCGCAGAACCACTCCCTATGGTGAATGAAGTGAAAGGATGCACCCGAGTAAATCAACCATGACTCATGATCTACATGTGTATTTGAAGAAGAAGCCAAATACACATCCCCACCTTCATCCGAGGTGGTTTTTGCCTCTGTAGAAGGAGAATCATCAGATCCCTTTCCTTTCTCGGGAGCTTTAGATCTGCAATCCTTTTTGTAGTGCCCTTCCTTTCCACATTTATAGCACACCTTTACAAACATTCCAGGAGATTTAGATCTCCCTCTAGATTTGGATCTCCCACTCGAAACCTTATTCTTGTTTTTACGTTGCAGGACTTTCTTGTATGAATAAACATCTCCATTCTATCCCTCCATATTTCTCCGTCTCATTTCCTCCGATAGCAAGGCTGAGACAATGTCATCAAAATTCAAGGTAGTTTTATTGCTACCTATTGCAATAACCAGACTATCCCACGAGTCTGGTAGAGAACACAACAAACTGATGCACTTATCTTCATCTGATATTTTAATATCAATAGATGACAACTGACTTACCACAGTATTGAAAGCATTCAAATGCTCTATCACCGCGTCTCCATCCTTCATCCTCGGGTTATACAGCTTTTTGTTTCCGCGAGGGAACAATTTAAGACCAGAGACTTAGATTGTACAATGTCCCTAACTTGTCCCACAAGGTCTTTCATCATATCTTCCCCCGGATACATTCAACAATACTGAATCTGAGACACACAACCGTATTGTGCTCTTTGCCTTCTGATCCAGCTTCTTCCGGTCTTCATCTGACATTGTCGTTGGTTTAGTACCTGGATCTATCGCGATCCACTGGACTTTATCCACCAGCAGATCCTCCACCTTGAGATTCCACAACTCAAAACCATGACCATTAAATTTCTTGATCTCTATCTTCCCGCCGCTCGCCATCTTCTTTCACCGCAAGAATTGATCCCACAGATCTCCCACCGAACAGGGTCTACCTCAGGCCCGAGCAAAAAACCCTCAAAAGCAAAGGCGTCCCCTTGAAGCCGAAACAACTCTGATACCAAATGTAGGTTTAACCCTGTACATAAATTATCTGCAAACGAATCTTAAAAAACATAAAATAAACAATAGCGAGCATTAGACATAAAACATATAAACACAGAGATATTCCGCTGGATCCCAAATCGGGACAAACAACTTGATTTTTCATTCTATTATTACAGTGTTACAACACATATATATACATGCAGAAGCATACATAATTTGATCATTAACCCTGGATTAGAACATAACCATAGTTCCCTTGACCGGATCTACAAAATACCAGGGGTCGAAAACCATCGTACCCCAAAACCATGTGCAAACCCATGCACAAAACCATGGGCGGATCCGCCAACCGGAAAATAAGGACCAATTTTTTTTATTTTTTCTGGGGGGCTATCGCCCCCCCTGTGACCCCCCCGACGTTGCACCTAGTGAAACGTACAGGAGGGACTATTTCCACCTTGTGACCCCCTGCACATGATTAGTCATGGAAAGAATATAACACATACCCAACATTCTTCCTCCTCTTCATAATCTATGTAAAATAATTACCTTATGACCTTTAGTGTATTTTCTATCACAACTGCAGCAAAGCCCTTTTTCTCTTTTTTTCTTCCAATTGTTTTGGTGTAAACCTTGTAGGTTGTGGAAGTCTAGGAGTAGCAACACTTCCATCTTTATAGTTGTGATTGGTAGGCTTCCTTGTAGCCATAATTTTCCTTTCAATTTTTCTTTCCAACATGAATTCCTTCTCTAATGAATCAGGTTCCCAAAGGCGAACCTCATGTTGGATGTTATCCTTTAAAGTCCCTATGAAGACATCAATCCTGTGTTCCTCTGGAATATCAGTTACCCTTATATTAAATTTTTGGAAGTCCTCAATGTGCTCCACCATGGAACCCTTTTGTTTGAGATTTTAATTAGCTAAAGAAGGTGTTTCTCTTTGTATCTTCATAATGTGCTATCATTTCCTTCGTAAAAATTGACCAAGTGACAATTTTTTTACGAGAGAAAAGCCATCGATACCATAAAAATTCATGTTGTTCTAAATATAGAGTTGCAATGCGTACCTTTTCTGTGTTTTGCACATTATGGAGATCAAAATGTTATTCCATATGTGGTATCCATGTTACCGGATCCTCGCAATCAAACTTCCTCATATCGATCTTTGGAATATGGTGGGTCTTAAATCCAACATTAGAGTCTATGAAATCATTATTAACATTTCTTTTGTTCTCATGAATTTCATCTAAAACCATTTCACCATAAGGAATCATTTCATGTAGCATATTTTTAAAACCCTAATTCAAACTTTCCATGTCTTCTTTTAGATCATCTATTGGAAATACTGAGGGGGGGGCGGGGGGGTGAATCAGCATTCCTTTCAACTAGTTAATATTCAATTATCATCAATGTTTGTACAATGATAGCAGTAAAAAAAAAGAACACAAATGCAAACAGTTTTTAAGGTGGAAACCCCCTTCAGGACAAAAACCCCCTAAATGATTTTCTAATAATTCTTTAATATTCAACTTCGTTTGAAAATAAAGCTCCAAATTCCTAGAATATAGAAAAGCATTCTTCTCCAGCTCCCACTGGATGGACGCTCCAACGCCCAAGATTCTTCAGTAGTCAACTGAACGGATGCCCCAACACCTAATGAGCTACAACTCACCCTAGCGGCACCCTACCACCCTAAATTTTTCACAGGCTTGAACCTGATGATGACTTCATGCACCAGCCTAGCACCACCCTACCACCCTATAGACGAATAAAACAAGAATGGACTCCCTTACCAGGGAACATGGTCCACTTTAAAATGATATAGAATGATGTAGAAGAAGAAGACGCACTAGAACATAACCCCAACTATGACACAACCACCTAATGATGAACCTAGACCTCTCGACACCGCCTCTACAACTCTTGGTAGATAGATACTCGTACAATTTTTACAATGATGCATTTACAATGACAGTACAATGATACCTTTACAATGATTGTATGAAGTGCTGCCCACTTGAAGACTTCATGTGTTGAAATTCTTACTATTTTTCTGCACCTTGATTGCTGCTCTTATCATGCTACCCTTTGCTGCAACTTTCTTTGCTTTGCTTCCCTAGAAAGTATGGTCCTTTGCAGCCCTTAACAACACATGATCTAGCTTTTTCTTTCCTTCTAGGATCTCGATATTTAATCTGGTGTATCTCTGTTATTTCAGCTCCCCAATATGTGATTTTCGGTTCTCTAGTAGTATTATGAGTCTTCTTTCCAATGCCACAAGTCTGATCCAATTTGGATTCTTCAAGGGAGAGTTATGCCCAATCTCTCACAGTGACCTAATTATGGAATGTTTCAGTAGAGCGAACTTGTACGGCATGCCACGTGTCATTGTTTCTTCATTTGGCTCTAAAATTGATACAATGAATACTAAAGTCCGTGAAATATCTAATTTTTTTTATATAATTCCAATCTGATACTCAAAGAGAGAGTTATGATGGTTTTCCCAAGGTCACTTCTTTGAGATGAAGTTCAGGAGCCTGTAAAAACACTGACTTCCACAGATCATATCTCCTAAAATATTGTGCACCCTGATCTGAAATTTTTACAGGAGCTTCCTCAGGATTTCAGCTTCGTCTCATAAAAATTTCATCTTCTGAACCTTCGTAGAAAAAAATTTATAGTGCAAATTCCACAATGACCTGTTTTAGGTAGCGAAATACCTAAATAAGGAGGATATGAGGATCACAATTTATATAAATGCTTAGATTGAGAGGGGCTTCAACAAGTGAACGTGGGAGGGATTTTAGGAGCTTAAAAATGATTAATTATTTACTTTTTAATGACCCATGTCACAACCCCATGGGGTTTTATCCCACTAACTGGGGTTACAAAATTCAAATATGAATATCTATCAAACTGTGAAGAATTACGTGGCGTGCCATATATCAACAGAAACATGTTGACAAGTAGTAACCACAAAAAGCATTATTGACCCAAAATATAGTAATTTGGTTGGTCAAAATTCCCATGCAATATTGGGGTAGCCCCTGGTGCTGCTTGGGTTGACATCAATGACAACCGCTGATCAACAATCTCCCCCTTTGGCATTGATGGCAACACAAGTACTCCCCCTGCGATCATGAAACCTCTTCCTACAACATTCTCTCCCCCTTTGACATCAATGGAAAAGGGTAACTCCCCCTGACACATAACCATCCTGCGGACCTGTACACACTTCCACTCCCCCTTTATATTCTGAATAAGGAAAATCTAATGAGAACTTGGGAGAATCCCAAGCTTCTGGTGAAGATATTCAAATGCTTCATGAGGTAAAGGTTTAGTGAAGATATCAACGATTTGTTCTTTTGTACCAACATACTCAAGTTTGATGTTCTTTTCAGCGACTTGTTCTCTAACAAAATGATATTTGATCAGAATGTGTTTTGTTTTTGAATGCATGACATGATTCTTGGAGATGCTGATGGCACTGGTGTTGTCACAGAATATGGGAATAGGCTCACTGGTGTACTTGTTTCATCCAAAGGAATTGAGTACAACATGCTTCCGCTGTAATGTATTCTGCTTTTGCTGTAGATAACGAGATTGAGGTTGGATTTTTTCTCAACCATGATACGAGACAATCACCTAGATATAATGTTGCTCCACTAGTACTCTTACGATCATCAACGCTTCCTACCCAATCTACATCTGTAAAGGCTTGAATAATGAGATTGTTACCCTTGGGATACCACAAGCCATATTCTTTTGTGCCCTTTAGATATCAAAGAATTCTTTTGACAACAATAATATGTGATTATTTTGGTGCTGCTTGGAATATTGCTACTTGTCCAACTGTTTGCATAACATCTGGCTGGGAGGTTGTTACATATAGAAAACTACCAATCATATATCTGTACAACCTCTGATCCACATACTTGGATGAGTCCTCTATTCTCAATTTGCAGCCTGTTACCATCAGAGTAAGGACGGGTTTGCAATATTCCATTTTGAATTTCTTGAGCATTTCCTTGATGTACTTGGCTTGACATATAAATATTCCTTTCTCTTGCTGATATATTTGAAGCACTAAGAAGTATCTCATCTCACCAAGTAAAGACATCTCGAACTCAGTTTGCATATTTGTATAAAATTTCTTACTTAGTTGATCATCATTGCTACTAAATATTATATCATCCACATATACCTCAACGAATGTTAAATTATCTTTATCTATTTGTACATAAATATTTCTATCAACAATACCTTTCTTGAACCCTCATTGACTTAGATATCCATCAAGACAAGCATACCATGCTCTGTGAACCTTCTTGAGACCATATAGAGCCTTCTTTAACCTGCAAACATAATTTTCTTTTTCTGATAGTAGAAAAACTTTAGGTTGTTCGATGTAAACTTCTTCTTCTAATTCGCCATTCAGAAATGATGATTTAAGATACATTTGGTAGAATTTTATTTTTCTTTAACATGCATAGGCGAGAAACATTCAAATGGCTTCCATTCTGGCAACTGGTGCAAAATTTTCGTCGAAATCAATTCCTTCCACTTGAGCATAGCCTTTGCAAACCAATCTTGATTTGTTTCTAGTAACGTGTCCATCTTCATTCAATTTGTTCTTGAACACCCATTTAGTACCAATGACATTTTTATCTTTTGGTCATGGAACTAATTCCTAGGTGTTATTCTTCTCGATTTGATCCAATTCTTCATTCGTAGCTACTACCAATGTTCATTCTGGTCGGCTTCCTCAAAACTACTAGGCTCAAAGGTTGCTAGAAAAGCAATGTGAGCTTGTTGTCATGAACAAAGCTGTCGACCTTCATTTATGTCACCAATGATTTGATTTGATGGATGGTTCTTTTGAATCCATTCTTTTGTTCTCTTTGGAGGAGTTTCTTGTTGTTGTTCTGGTATATCTTGATGATCATTATTTAATTCTTCCTGGTTGATAGTTGCTTCTTGTTCTAGAATTTTCTCTGTGTCTTTTTCAGCCTCTGTCTCAAGTTTCAAAGATTCTATATCCTCATCATTATTCGTTGGAACACCATCTTTTTAAAATGTAACATTTATGCTCTCCACTATCTGTTTTTGTCTTAGATTATAACATTTATAGGCCTTTCTTTTGCGTGAGTAACCAACAAAGATACCTTCATCAACACGTGATTCAAACTTATCCAAATTTTGATCTTCTCTTTTGATATAACATTTGCTTCCGAAGATTCTGAAATATTTTACATTAGTTGATTTTCCTTTCCATAATTCATATGGGGTCTTGTTGCAATTATTTCTGAGAAGACTTCAGTTGATAATGAAGACTACCGTATCAATTTCTTGAACCCAAAATTTTTCATCCAATTTTGAGTCCTTCAACATTGTTCTACCCATTTCATGTACGGTTCTGTTCTTTCTTTCAACAACTCCATTTTGCTAAGGTGTTTGTGCTGTTGAAAATTGTCATTTTATTCCATTTTCATCACATTATTGCTGAAATAATTTGGAAGTGAATTCTCTGCCTTTATCTGATCTCAGACACTTTATTTTCAAATCACTTTCATTTTTGACCAACTCCTTGTAGATCTTGAAGCACTCAAATGATTTAGATTTTTTCTTTAGGAAACTGACAACTATCATCCTGGTATAGTCATATATCATTAACATGAAATATAATTCTCCATCTAAGCCTTTTGTTCTCATAGGACCACATAGATCAATATGTATCAATTCCTATGGATGTGATGCAAAATTTTCTTTTGTTTTAAATTGGACTTTTGTCTGCTTGCCGTGCCGACAGGCCTCACATAGTGTGTTGGAAGGTTTTGAGATTTTCAACATTCCTTGTACTACTTCCTTTTTGCTTATCCTGACAAGATTGTCAAAGTTTATGTGACCCATTCGTTTGTGCGATACCCAGCTTTCATCTTCTTTAGCTAGTAGGGATTCTTTAGTTGCTTCATCGAGAACATATATGTCGTTTGGAGCTCGACTCGCTGTAGCCACAATTTTACCAGAATTTCCTTTCGTGATTTCACATTTTGTGGAGTTGAATAGCATTGTGTGTCCTTGATCACACATTTGTCCAACACTGAGCAGATTTTTATTCATGTTTTGAACCAATAGAACATTCTTGGCTATAACATCTTTGCTTCCAAGAGTGACAGTACTGATCCTATAAAATTTGAAGATCCATCATTTCCAAAGGATATGGTTCCATCCTTCTTCTCTTTCAGAGATACAAATTTCCTTCTATCTCCAGTCATATGCGTTGAGCAACTGCTATCAACATACCGCACATCTTTTTTGTTTTGAGCCTTGAGAGTGAGAGCACAATTATCAGTATTATTCTTCTTCGATGTTCATTCGTTCTGTGGCTTTGAAGATTCTTCTGGAGGATTTTGAAGTCCGCAATCTCTGGCTATGTGTCCAAAGTTCTAACTTTTGTAACATTCCATATTATTTTTTAAATTTTAAAATCTATTGATGTTTCATTGAGCCCTGGGAGGTTCATATTTGAAGGATCTCTTGGAATTGTATTGGTTCCTAGGGTATGTGCGACATTTTATAGCTTTATGACCAAATTTTCCACATGAATAACAATAGCCATGAAAAATATGTTGGTACCTGGATGGAAATATTCATTGGGGAATAGTCTTCCAAGGATGTTCTTGCAAATCTTGTCCAATGAAGTCTACATGCATGTCAGATCTCATAGGTTCACTGTATTTTGTTGTAGAAGGTCCTGCTTCTTCTTCTTTGTAACCGAGGCCAGTTCTGTCGTTGTAAGATCGTTTATTTTTGATGAGTTCTTCTAATGCCCTTGAGCTGTTGGCATATTTTTGGACAGTTTTTCCCTTCTTCACTTCCTTACGCAGCGAGACTACTTCAGCTTTTAATGCTTCCCTTTCTTGGTTGCTTTCTTCTAACTTCTTTTGAAGTGACTCTTCAATACATTTGTGTTCTTCAACTTCAATTTTGAGACCTTGAACTTGTTCTTCAAGAGTATTGGAACATATCTTCTCAGCCTTGAGCTCTTTTATAAGCCTGATTGCCTCCTTAGAAAATTATTCTATGGTCAAACCTTCTTCTTCATTGTTTGATACCTCTTGTTTATTATGCTTGGCCATAAAAAATACTCTCTCATTGGCTTCTTCTTCACTGTCACCGTCTTCATCGGATGATGAGCTATCTTATTTAGAGATAAAGTTCCTTTTGGATCCCTTTTTTTTTTCTTTCTTGTTAAATTTATTAAAGCCTTTCTTTCCTTTTGAGTTTCCATCACTTCTGTTAGGACATTTTGCTATGAAATTTCCAACCTCACCACAGCCGAAACATATCAATGGAAGTTTACTTTGAATTTTCCCTTACCAATTTTGAGTTTTCTCGTAAAGTAAGCATATTCTTCATTTGAAATACCTTCTTCATCGTCTCCCTTTTCTTCACACTTGCAGGTGCATGTCTTTTCAATTGAAGGTTGTTTGTCCTTATTGGTTTTCTTATATGCAACGAATACAGTTTCTAGATGCGAAGTACCCTCTTCTTCATCAAGTCTCATTTCATATGCCATGAGAACTCCATGTAATTCCTCTTTGCTGAGTTTGTCTAGATTTTCACTGTATTCTAAGACTGATACCTTTGGTTTGAATCTCCCTGGTAACGTTCTAACAATCTTTCGTATAATAGTATTCTCGTAAACTGGCTCTCCCAATGCTTCTAGAGTATTGGTTATTTCATCAACATATTGGAAGTATGCAGCAATGTTGTCATCTTCTTTCATTCTGAGTTGCTCAAATTTTTCTCTATAGATTTGAAGCTTTGCTTCTTTGACATTTGAGTCACCTGCATATATATTCTCAAGTTTTTCCCATAAATTTTTGGTGGTTTTACAACCCAACACCTTATGATAAGCAGATTCAATAAGTCCACTGATAATAATATTCTTTGATTTTGCATCATTTACCAAATTATTCTTACCTTGTTCATCCGCGGTTGATGTAAATCCATTTTGAACAGTGTCCCATAATTCATAACCTTACGCCAAGAGATAGACATCCATTCTTCCTTTCCAGAGTGCATAATTATTTCAATTGAACAGAGGTACCCCATTCTTGGTATGCTCCATGACCTCCTTCCAGATGTTAACATGCTATTGAAGGAACCAAGCTCTGATACCAATTGTTGGAAATACTGGGGGGGGGGGGGGGTGAATCAGTATTCCTTTCAATTAGAGCATTATTTAATCTTCAATTATTATCAGTGTTTTTACAATGATAGCAGTAAACAAAAGGAACACAAATGCACACATTTTTTAAGGTGGAAATCGTCTTCGGGAAAAAAACCACCTGAATGCTTTTCTAATAATTCTTTAATATTCAACTCTAATTGAAAATAAAGCTCCGACTTCCTAACATCTAGAAAATAATTCTTCTCCATCTCCCACTGGATGGACACTCCAACGCCCGAGATCCTTCAGTAGTCAACTGAATGGATGCCCCAACACCCAATGACCTACAACTCACCCTAGCGCCACCCTACCACCCTAAATTTTTCATAGGCTGGAACCTATTGGTGACTTCATGAATGAGCCTAGCACCACCCTACCACCCTATAGAAGAATAAAACAAGAATGGACTCCCGTACCAGGGAAAATGGTCCACTTTACATTGATATAGAATGATGTAGAAGAAGAAGACACACTAGACCATAAGCTCAACTATGACACAACCACCTAATGATGATCCTAGACCTCTCGACACTGCCTCTACAACTCTTGGTAGATAGACACTTGTACAATTTTTACGATGACTTAGTACAATGATACCTTTACAATGACTGTATGCAGTGCTGCCCACTTGAATACTTCATGTGTTGAACTTCTTGCTGTTGTTTTGCACCTTGATTTCTTCCCTTTTCATGCTACCCTCTGCTACACCTTGCTTTGCTTTGCTGCCCTAGAAATTCTAGTCCTTTGCAACCCTTAACAACACATGATCTATCTTTTTCTTGCCTTCTAGGATCTCTATATTGAATCTAGTGTATCTCTGTTATTTCAACTCCCAAATATGTGATTTTAGGTTATGTAGTAGTAATCTGAGTCTTCTTTCCAATGCCATAGGTATGATCCAATTTGGATTCTTCAAGAGAGAGTTATGCCCAATCTCTCACAATGACCTAATTATGGACTGTTTCAGTAGAGAGACTTGTACGGCGTGCCACGTGTCACTGTTTCTTCATTCAACTCTAAAATTGATAAAGAGAAAACTACAGTCCATGCACTATCTTCCACTTTTTACAGAATTCCAATCCGATACTCAAAGAGAGGGTTATGAAAATTTTTCTAAGGTCACTTTTTTGAGATGAAGTTCAGGAGCCTGCAAAAACACTGACTTCCACAAATCATATCTCCGAAAATATTGCACACCCTGATCTAAAATTTTATAGGATCTTCCTTAGGATTTTGGCTTCACCTCTTAAAAATTTCCGCTTTTGAACCTTCGTAGAAAAAAAGTTAGATTGAAAATTCCACGATGACCTGTTTCAGGTAACAAAATCCATACATAAGGAGGATATCACAATTTATATAAATGCTCAGATTGAGAGGGGTTTCAACAAGTGAACGTGGGAGAGATTTTAGGATATTAAAAATTATTAATTATTGAATTTTCAATGACCCATGCCACAACCCCATGGGGTTTTATCCCACTAACTGGGGTTACAAACTTCAAACATGAATATCTCTCAAACCGTGAAGAATTACGTGGTGTGCCATATATCAATGGAAACATATCGACAAGTAGAAACCATAAAAAACCATTCTTGACCTAGAATATGGTAATTTTGTAGGTCAAAGTTCCCATTCAATATTGGGGTAGCCCCTGGTGTTACTTGGGTTGACATCAATGACAGCCACTGATCAACAATTTTATGTCTTCCATGTTTCCTTTCAGTTTTTTTTCTATACCATCAATCTTAGCTTCCACACCATCCATATTAGCTTCCATGCCTTTCTTCAATCTATCCATGTGTTTCTTCAAACCATCCATCTTAGCTTCCATTTCATTTTTTGTTACTCTTTGCAAGAGCGAAATTTGTTGCACTTGGTCTCGTAATTTTGATATATCATGTGACTTATTCCTCTTCATGAGTCATAGTAGAGCCTTATTAGGGCTTAATGGGTGTGGAATTATTTTTGCAGGGAATTTTAGAACCCAATACAGATATTTATTCTTCAATACGCCCTTGGAATCATTTCAAACTGATTTTTCAAACAAGACTTATGCAATTAAAAAAAATACACACCTTTTTCTTGCTTTTGAGGAGCTTGATATTGAAATTGATGTATCTCTGTAATTTAGGATCCCCAAGATTTTATCTTTAGTCTTGTAGTAGCCTCTAAGTCTTCTTTCTAATGTCACAAGTGTTAGCCACCTATAAAATTTGTTATAGAAAAAGGTGGCTAAGACTTTTTGGAGCCTTCAAGGAACAAATTTTATTGCTAAAAAGTGTTGGCTCTTGAAGACTCTTGAAGGCCTCATGCCTCTGTCCCAATCTTCACTACTGTGCCTATTCTACATTCAGAAATCCTGTTGATTCCCAAGGAAGAATACTGCTGCAAGCACCATTTCCCTTTTCCTCTTCTTCCAAAACTAACCTCACCTTTTCCATTTCCTTCTCCCATGAAATCCTTCTTTTTCATGTTTTACCCCTTCCCCCTTCATCAAAACCCCTTTGATAAGGTTTAAAGACTCCTTCTTTGCCTTATCGAAACCCTCAAAACCTTTGAAAATCATTGAAAATCCATGAAAATAATGTTTTTTATGAATTGCGGACTTAAGCCCCCTTGGGCTAAGTCTTTAACCCCCCCTCCATACGCCCAGGTGCCAGGACCGAGCGCTAGTCTTCTAAGCGCTTATCGTGTTCTCCAATTGCGATTATCCCCCTTTCTTTAACCCCCGGTCATATATTTCTCCATATAACCCATGGCCCCGCAGACGGGTGCCAATCCCCGTTGAATAAGTATTTCCGCCCAAAATAATAAACCTTCATTTATATTAATTTGACATTTTTATTATGACCTAAGGTTTTCCGCCGGTTCAAAATTCAAGTCGATTTCCACTGTCGATCTGATCTGCAGATCGACGGCGCGCATTTCATCGCCCGGTGGTCCCCGCCAACCACTCACCATTCCAAAACCGGGCGGTATCCATCGCACCGCCTTCAAGTAGAGGGTGGTTTTTTCCAATCGGCAGCGATTCCATACACCACCCGACATGTGTCTTGTGCACTGTTCATAAAACCGCCGTCCATCGCGTGTTAAAGATCGGACGTGGACCCGACGCGATATTGACGTCCACCGTTCAATCTGAGGCCGCTCATCGGACGGTGATCGCTCTCCGAAGATGCCCCTGTGATAACCAGGCTACGACGTGGTGTTTAAAGGATCTCCGCTGTCGATCTGATCTGCAGAGCGACGACCCATATTTCATCACCCGATCCCCTCGTCCACAGCAGTGCCGGTGGTCCCAACGCCACATCAACATCCACGCAGCAGATTTCTATTGGGGCGGGTCTCTGTGGTTTCTCATCCAGTCAGCAAATCTGGACGTGGGAATTTTATTTAACATGGTTTAATTGGAGTTTTGATGTTCGGTCACATTTTCTAAGGTCTTGTGGCACCGTCCCCCACCGTTGATCGCGTGGGCTGATCCCATCTGACGGCCCACATTTGTCCCGATTCCCAAACCTGATTTCGTGACCATTTTTGTCCAAAACCCAAGTTTTAACCCATTTCTCTAGCTTTTCCAAAAACTGACTCCTCCACTTTGACTTTTTGCCTCCGTTCCCGACCATCGATCTCTGCGCGATCGACGGCTCCGATTTAACTTCTCCCTTTTTCTTTTTGACCCCTTTTTGATCAATCTCGACCGTTGGATGATGCCATCCAACGACCATGCTCTCCCCACATGTCCTCCCGCAGCAATAAACCTATACATGCAGGATTTTTTAATATTTTTTGTATTGTGCAGGGTTCCAAATGGTTTTTTCCGCCATGACTGAAGTTTTTTCAGAGACAGAGGGTGACGATCCTCTCGCCTCCGATTCAGCAAAGAAAATCCTTCGCAGGATCTAAAATTCACGTTTCATCGATGTTTCATCAGGCATTGATGCCATATCATCCCTGCGCAACCCTGCACACTGGCAAAAACACAGTAAATCAAGCACAATCAGAGAGTATTAGCGCCGAAGACAAAAATGTACCAAGACAGAGGATTGAAGACAGATTTGCGGGGATCACGGATAAGAATGATTATCAAAATGGGTTGGAGCTATGAGATTGGGTCAACCTTGACCAAATCTATAGCACTGTTTAGATTCAATGGACCTCATGAAGGGACAATGCAGTTCTAGAAGGAGGCCCCTCATGTGAAAGGAGCTAACTCATCAAGGTGGTTTAGGGTTTGCAAAGGCTTTCATCTTATAAAAGGAAGGGGAAGGGAATAAGAGAAGGTTTTTGATTGTCTATATTTCTGAGTATCTTGTCTGTTTAGACAAATACCATTCTCTGCTGTTTAGTGGAGAATAGTGCTGCTTAGCACTTGGAGTTCCTATGCAGGGATTTCACCTCTTCCATTGAGGATTATTAGAGGAGTCTTGCTAATTTGATCCACTATCAGGCTTTGGGCCAAGCTCTACTTCCAAATGCAACATAGATCCAGTGAGGGTTTGTTTTCTTTTTTAGGGTGCAACAAGTGGAACTCTAGATCTGTTCAGATATAGCTTGTATTGGTGCCTCTTCTCAGTGAGTGTGTCTTTTAACCTCCTGGAAGAGTGCATCAGTTGTTTTAGCTTCAGTTTTGTATCTTGGCATCAAGCCAACTCTGTTATTCAAGCTACAACGCAGTTTCCTTTGAGGGACAACGTTATTCTTAGTGGAGGTTTTGCAGGATGTTTTGATCCCATTTTTGATGAGAGATCTCTGGTGCTGGGCTTTGCCTTTCACTTTGGTGATCCATGGATTAGCTTGCTGATCCATGTTCTGTTTAGATCTGATCTATTTTAATGTAAAGTCTTCTTCAGAAATTTATGAATAATATTGCATATCTGCTACTTAAAACTCAGATCTACTCTTTGTAATACATGATTTGGTCAAAACCCCAAGGGGATCTTGTAATAGAGTCTTTCTAGAGTACAGATCTGAATGGGATTTGATATTTCATCCACAAATTTGTTCTAGATCTGAAGTGTAATATTCAGTGGCTGTAGCTCCATAAAATAACGCTGTTAGGCCATTTTTCAGTTTATACATGTGTTGCAGCCCTCTTTTCTGAAGATTTCTTTCTCTCTTGTCTTATGTATTCTACTGTATAATGTAAGAGCATCATTGTAAATATGATTTGCTACTATATATTCAAAATTTGATCTTATTTGATGGCCTCCTGCTCATGCTCTCCAAGACTGTGTTATTTCGGAAGCAGTTTGTTGTGCATAGCTACAACCCCTCTTGTAGGGTGTTTTTCAGCTAGACTAGGTGGTGGGAGATCTGTTTACCACACCTAGTTTGATTTGTTTTTTCTACCCTTTTGGATCTAGACTCTAGATCTGTTGATCTAAGGGATCTAAGTGCTGAAAAATAATTTATGTGCATAAATCTCTCAGGAGTGCGTTATCTTAGCAGGCTTGCTGTGCAATCCCTATTTTGGGATATTACAGTGGTATGAGAGCTCCTTTCTTGGCACAACCTGTGCTTTCATTGGATAACCACAACCATGTAGCATTCAGAATAAGATGAGCCTCTTACTGAGAGGGAAAAGAGGTATCAAAATAGAAGTCACAAGAAGTTTGATTACACCACTGATGATCGAGACAAGGGTAAAGCCCCTGAAACTGGAAGTGATAAATAAGGAGAAGAGTTTGCAAGAACTCTTTTGGTGGCCATGCAAGATATTGCTAGAGAGATCAAAGAGATGAGACTAGACAAAATGAAGGAATCTCCTGGGATATTTCATCCTGGGGAGAGCTCTAACATGTCTCACCACTGGACTGGTCAACCAGTGAACCAGCCACAAGCTCCACAAGCTCCATAACGCTCCACTATGCCTACCTTCTTGGCTGTGGAGAATGAAGGACCACAAGAGCAAGCATCCCTTGAAGAATACTTTGTGGAATATGAATCTCATAATCAGAGATTCAAAGACCACTTGAGTTTCCAAGAGTTTTGTCACCTCAAGGACAAAAGGAGACCAAGGCATAAATATAGAGATGGTGGGTTCTTCCCTAATCATGATAGACATCACTCTATGGGTAGATTATTTTTGCCCAAGTTTGATGGGTCATCCTCTAGTTCTGCCAAGGCCTGGGTAGAAAAGATGGACATCTACTTTCAGTTGAACAAAATCCCCGAGATTGAAGCCATCAAGATTGCAGCACTGCACTTTGAAGGTGAAGCACACAATTGGTGGTTCCATGGGTTGTCTACATTGGGCCATGCCAATGTGACTACCTATTCTGAATTCACAATATTGGTGGAGAGGTTTGACAGAAAGGATCCAAAAGCACCTTTCATGGGCCTTGCAAAGTTAAAGCAATCGGGAAATGCAGAAACTTATATCTCTGAGTTTCTGAGATTATCTGTTATGGTTCCTGATCTGTCTGTAGCAAGGAGGGTGTACATGTTCATCTATGGATTGGATGAACCTTTGCATGGGTTGGTTAAATCTACCAAGACCATCACTTTTCATGATGCCATTGAGAGGGCTAGAGACCTCCAAGATGCCTTTCCACAAAGGCAACTTTCCAGAGCAAGGCCCCTCACCTTTTTAAAGGGAAGGAAGAAAAAGCTGCTCCTTCCAAGGAGAGCTCATTCAAGAAGCCTCTTGATATTGAACTCAGGAGGGACCTCAGAAAGAAGAGACTATGTTTCAATTTCCAAGAGTCATGGGCACCTGGATATAGATGTGCTGTTGGGAAAGCACACTACATAGAAATCTTCTCATATTTTGAGGAGGAAGATGAAGATGATGAACCAAGGAGGGGTCACAGCGCTGATAATGTTGAGGGAGATCCAACACCATCTGGGGATGGGGATGGAGCCTTTTCTCCAATAGGTGGAAGTCTTGCATATTTGAGAGGAGTGCCTAAGTACTTGACCCTAAGAGTACAAGGTTCAATATGAATCAAAGGGTATCTGTATTGATTGATAGTGGGGCAACCCACAACTTTATTGATGCTCATATTGTGCATAGGAGAGCAATCCCCACTGATAATTTTGAGGGATTCTCTGTTTTGGTCCTAGGAGATAGGACAATGCAATGCATGCAATATGTCCCATCACTCTCAGTCACTATGGGATCATACACTTTGGTGGATCACTTTTTTGTAGTTGACATACCAGACACCAATATCATTTTTGGTGTCCAATGGTTGATTACATTGGGGAAAGTCACCACTGATTGGAAAGCCTTGCAGATGGAGTGGGTGGACATGAAGAGTGGTAAACCCCAAATGATCCAAGGCATGCATACTTATCCCTCACCTAGCACTTCCACACAAACAACAAAGATGGATTTTCATAGTGGAAGCAAGGATTTCACAGTCCCTTCTCTTGTGTTCATGAGAATTATGTAAGGGACATTCCTATCTAATGGAAAACCACCTGGAAGGCCACCAGATTCAGATCTTGTGGGGGAGGCCTCACAAAATGCTGCTCCAAATCTAGATCCAGGAGGGATTGGAGCAATGGGAGACCAAGCTATAGTGCTGGAGGGCTTGGGACAACTCAAGAATGAGGGGGATCTTCTCCCTGCATCACTATCACCCTCTCTCTTTTCTAGATCTGCACTGTAGGAGGAGAAGAATGGAAGGATCAACCTTCCAACACACAGCTTTGGCATGGGAGATGTCAAAGAAGAGATCAACAACATGACAAACACTTCCATGGATGTATCATCAGCGTTGTCATTTTTGAACAGTGTGGATCTGTATTGGAGATCTCAGCTGCTTGTAGAGTATTCCAAATATCTCCACATAGGTATGATACTAGATGACATGTAGCAAGAAGAGGGCTACTTAGTCCAAGGGGAGTCATCTATCATCATGGTAAGGTCTTCTTGGCTAGATCTTCCAAGCTCAAGCAGAAGATACTACAAGGGGCACATAAAGAATTCTTTCTCAGCCATATGCATTCAATGAAGATCTATACCCTGATCACGAGGAGCTTTGATTGGGAAGGCTTGAGAGAGGAACTACATCAGCACTTTCAAGAGTGCATGAGCTATGTGGAGTTGAAATAGCCAATGGACTCTTTGCAAGAGTCATTTTAGCTAGTTCTTCCTTCTTTTGAGAGGAGGGAAATGCCCATGCACAACTCTATGTGTATGAAGGAATATGATGGTAAAGGATCTGATCATGCAAAGCAAGTTTTATTTTCTGATTTATCACATTATTTTACCATTTTTGGCAGGCTATAACTCCTAAAGGGAGTGAGAGATCATGTGGATCTCATGGCTTTTGAAGGGCCAATAGAAATTTTGAACTTGGCCACTCCCTTGTTGTGCAAAGGGATATTCTTTTTCATGATGGGTGCTTCCCAAAGGCACAAAACATATCTGATATCTTCAGCTATGTTGAGATGACTTATGCAGTTGATGTGTGGTGGGAATGCCACTTGCCACTCCTTGATCTAATACAGGCAGGAGGTGCACTGCGCTGGTATCACATGTGGGACTTTGACCCACCTCTTCAAGGTCAAATTTCTGTTTGCACATATGTAGTTTTGCTCCCATACTTGGATGATATAGTTGTACTTTTTATGGGATTGTATGGAGGAAGTATGGGAAGTTTATATGTACCACATGGATTGGAAATTTTCTATGTGCCTCATGTTACATGTTTTAGAGAAATAATTACTCCAGCCATGTTTATTTCTATTGAAATTTTCATTCCTTGTGGGATGAACTATGCACTCCTTATGATGACCTTGGAGGAACAATTCATGATGTATTGGCTTGGTGAAAACTTGGCTTATGAGGAGGACTTGATCCTTGATGGTGTCACCAATGGAGGAGTGGAAGAATTTCATAACTCACCTTATCATTTGCTTAAGGACAAGCAACATTTTGGAGGAGAGGACTGTAATATTCCTACTTAGCCTGAGCTAAGAGGATTATACAATTTTGTTTTACTTTCTGTTGCATGAATAAATGAATAAAGGAGGACATGTAAAACTCCTGAAAAGAATGAATAAATCAATGCCCACATGAACAAGGATAAATTAGGGCCATGTAAATAAATCACTTGCAGGTGTGAAAGGGGTTTGAGCTATGAGATTTGGTCAACCTTGACCAAATCTACAATGCTGTCTAGATTCAATGGACCTCATGAAGGGACAACGCAGTTCTAGAAGGAGGCCCGTCATGTGAAAGGAGCTAACTCATCAAGGTGATTTAGGGTTTGCAAAGGCTTTCATATTATAAAAGGAAGGGGAAGGCAGCAAGAGAAGGTTGTTGATTGTCTATATTTCTGAGTATCTTGTTTGTTTAGACAAATACCATTCTCTGCTGTTCAGTGGAGAATAGTGTTGCTTAGCACTTGGAGTTCCTATGCAGGGATTTTACCTCTTCCATTAAGGATTCTTGGAGGAGTCTTTCTGATTTGATCCAATATCAGGCTTTGGGCCAAGATCTACTTCCAATTGCAACGCAGATCCAGTGAGGGTTTGTTTGCTTTTGTAGGGTGCAGCAAGTGGAACTCTAGATCTATTCAGTTCTAGCTTGTATTGGTGCCTCTTCTCAGTGAGTGTGTCTTTTAACCTCTTGGGAGAGTGCATCAGTTGTTTGAGCTTCAAATTTGTATCTTGGCATCAGGCCAACTCTGTTATTCAAGCTACAATGCAGTTCCCTTGAGGGACTGCGTTATTCTCAGTGGAGGTTTTGTAGGGTGTTTTGATCCCATTTTTGATGAGAGATCTCTGGTGCTGGGCTTTGCATTTCATTTTGGTGATCCATGGATTAGCTTACTGATCCATGTTCTATTTAGATCTAATCTATTTTAATGTAAAGTTATCTTCAGAAATTTCTGAATAATATTGCAGATCTATTACTTAAAACTCAGATCTACTCTTTGTAATACATGATTTGGTCAAAACCCCAAGGGGATCTTGTAATAGAGTATTTCTAGAGTACAGATATGAATTGGATTTGATCTTTCATCCACAGATCTGTTCTAGATATGAAGTGTAATATTTAGCTGTTGTAGCTCCATAAAATAACGCTGTTAAGCCATTGCAGTTTATACATGTGTTGTAGCCCTCTTTTCTGAAGATTTCTTTCTCTCTTGTCTTCTGTATTCTATTGTATAATGTAAGAGCATAATTGTAAATCTAATTTGCTACTATATATTCAAAAGTTGATCTTATTGGATGGCTTCCTTCTCATGCTCTCCAAGACTGTGTTATTTCTGAAGCAGTTTGTTGTGCATAGCTACAGCCCCTCTTGTAGGGTGTTTTTCAGCTAGACTAGGTGGTGGGAGATATGTTTACCACACCTAGTTTGATTTGTTTTTGCTCCCATTTTGGATCTAGACTCCAAATATGTTGATCTAAGGGATCCAAGGTCTGCAAACTCATTTATGTGCATAGATATCTCAAGAGTGCATTATTTTATCAGGCTTGCTGTGCAATCCCTATTTTGGGATATTACATACTTTCGGGTTTATCGGGCGGTGTTACAATACGATAAGTATAAAGGGGTACTCTCACTGTGCAGTTTCACATCAGACAATGATAATATGGACTTGGGCCTCTGTTACCTTTGAGTATATTTGGGAGGACAACGTTTAGGTGCTATCCATCCATAGTGAACTGAGTCGGCTGCCTTGAAATTGTGATACACCGAACACAACATTTGGGGAGATTACCTGCCCATAATTCTTGGTTCGCTAGGAGGTATTCTGCAGTTCACAGTTTCTTGGTAAACCCTTTTTCCTAGCATTACCCTCTTTTTTTTTATTTGTTTTTTGGTTAAAATAAATTAGTCATCGTGGAAGAACAAAATCCTTTCCCCCGCCATTCGTGTAGACATCGCTCTACCGAAACCAGTACCTCTGGTGAAGCATCATCTTCCCATATACTAGAGTTGGCACAAGTTGTTTCTACAAATCCTGGTTTGTCTACTGTTTTCTAGACAGAGTCTTCACAGCTACCCGTGGTCACGATCCATCCAATATGTGAGACCATACCTCCCAAACCCAATGTTGTTCAACTGGAAGTTGATCTGGATCCCATTATGCTTTAGGGGGCAGTTGTTATTGGTCAAAATGGACATCGTCCCTAGGACCAATGAAACAGGGTCTATCATCCCCTTATATTTCTGTTGCTATATTCCCTAAGTGGAGAAAATATTGGTCCCGAATTTGAACAACCGGAAGTTGTTCCTGTATTGGTCACTCAAAAATATATTGTAGCCATTGAGTCTCCCATATCGCACAGTCAACCACCTAAAATTTACTTCGTGCCTGGCGACGAAGTTCTTCCACCTGGTTTTATTTCGATTGAAGAAATATCACAAGATGAGACACCTTTAAATTCAACTCATTTTCGGTAGGAGCTTTACTGGTACGAGTATTTTCCTCAATCACCTTCGTTTGCTTTTGTTGATTTTGTTTCACTTCGAATTCCCATAGATTCTATAGGGTATACACTGGGTCATTTGACCATGGCTGAGATAACATCCCAAACTAAACCATCTATTTCAGTTGCAACAACATCTACTATTGCTTCATCTTTGATGTTTTGTCCATTGAATTCACCCATGTCATCATCTTGAATCCTATCTGGTTCCTCCTTTACGAATATTGAACAACTTGATCCTTTATTCACATCTTCAGTGCAATATCAAGCTGATCCCATCAGTTATTCTCATTGTTGGCTGGTGATACCATAGAAATTACCTTCGGAAATTCTAAAATTCAATGAAAACCTTGGAGAAGACCCATCAACACATGTTATAACTTATCATTTGTGGTGCTCATCAAAATCCTTAAATGATGAATCTGTTAGACTACGTCTTTTCCAGCACACACTCACTAGTCCAACTGCAGAATGAGGATGGTTCTATTTTCCTTTGTAAACCTCGTTAAAAAATGAAACAGGTGTTGAGGATAGTTCTTTTCCTGTGTCAACCTCGATAAATGAAACAGGTTCCCATGAGGATGGTTCTTTTTTCTTGTGTCAACCTCGTTTAAAAAGTGAAACAAGTAATTATGAGGATAATTCTTTTTTCTTGTGTCAACCTCGTTAAAAAATGAAACAAGTGCCTTTGAGGAAAGTTCTTTTACTGTGTCAACCTCATTAAAAAATGAAACAAGTCATGAGCATAGTTCTTTTCCTGTGTCAAGCTCGTTAAAAAATGAAACAAATCCTCCCCTATAATGAACCTTCATTCCATCCAGGTATCAGTAACTAATATTCTACTTAGGTGAATGAAATGAAGCTTGGGGGCATCTTCTCTTGCAGGGGGCATTCAAAACATTCTTACCAATTGCATGCAATCGACCGCTGAAGTTCGGGAGAAAAATCAGGTTCAGAGCTCCAAAATACAAATGGTAACTATGGAATGGTAAAAATGAATAGTGAAACTACCTTTTATAGTCATTTAATTGTTTGAAAATTAAATTTATTGCTATGACTATAGTTTTATTATGTTTTTATCATGAAACAGGTATTTTTAATCCATTTGATGTTGTTCTGAACAAGAAATACAACTGATGAACAGATTAGTCGTGCAAATTTATTCAAAGAATGACTTGACCACAAAGCATGCTTTTTCTCCTTATTTTTTGAGCTTTGTTAAAAACGAAAAAGGATTTGAAGCGCACTTTTATCTCTTTTTCAAGATTCGATAACAGCGAAAAAGGAACCCCTGGAGTCTTCTTTTAGCTCTTTTCAGACTTTGATAATGTGAAAAAATTGCCAAGCACTTGTCTTTTCGAGTTCATTAAAGTAAATGAATCGATATCTACTCAGTATAAGGTTAACCCTTTTCCACACTGAGATAGATTATTTACGAAAAAGGAATACCTTGGTTAAACATGACCAAAGAGGTTCTCTCAGATATCATTTTATACTTTTTCGGATCTGAGTGACAAATTTACGAAAAATTACTTATGGAGTTCTCTTTCATCCTCTTTTTCAGAATCTCTAAATATGAAAAAGGACTGAGCTATCATTGTCGTTAAGCTCGTTAAAACATAAAATAGCCACGGGCTTGTCAATCATGGCAAGAATCGAGTTTCATTCATCGCTAGACTCGTTAAATTATTAAATAGCAATACATTATTCGCCCGAAGGGTTGAATTATATATCAAGAAAATTTTATCCTTCTCAAGCTTGTTAAAAAATAAAGAGGTACTGGTCTACAAATGACTGGGGAAATTTGGGAAAAGTGAGCAAAGTTTCTTTTTGGTAGCAAGTCGCTCTTGAACATGAAACTTCTTTCACTCCATGTCCGTGACTGTTTGGGTTGGGTAATCATCTTGATGGTTCATTCACACCTATGGTTCATCATACCTTCACTTCGGTTTTGGGTCAATGTTGCCAACTCATCACAGTTTCACCAATATGTTCAAGAGAAGTCATCCAGTGATTAAAAACTCATCCTTCTGCAATACTCATAAACCTTCATTTTCATGACTGTCATCCTTGAAAATTTCTATATCAAGTCATACCCTTGTCTCCGAAATCAGTAACTCCATTTTTGCAATAAGGTGACTTCCTGTTGACAAAAAATCTATATACAGGAAGTTCACTTAGAAACATCAGATTCTAGTACCATGAGGCTTGTTACAACATCGACAAGATCCTCGCTTTAGGACCTTTGACCGAAAGATTTTTTTTGGCATTCAACATCAAATAATCTATTCACGCCTTATGAAATGTACTGTAGTACCTTGAGGGCCATTGAAATTAATGGTGGTTCTCTCACATTTGTTAACAGCTCACATCCTTGGCTGGTAACCAAATGATGTCTTTCCATGTTCGACTACAAATCATATATTCACATGGCTAGACTTGTACCCGAATAATCGAGTGAACGAGATAAGAAGACCCCGGATCTAGTTTTAGCCATCTGGGCTGCGATTTCAGGATTGTTGTACACATCATCTGTATGGTGACCTTACATCTAGACTGTCATCCAAACATGGGCCTATATTTGTAGGCATGTCTGCATCTGGGAAAAATTCCAATGAAGACAACTTTCTGAATTATGTACATGTTATTAGATTGTTTTATGTGTTGAATATGGGAATGCCTACCCTCAACAATTATGATCAAAAGAGGATATATCATGACGTAATGTATTGTAATATTGATGCAGGTGACCACTCCGCTTCATTTCCAGACTCATTACAGTGTAAAGCATCTCAATCAAATGTTATTATTATTTGGATCTCATGCTTTAGGGGGAAATTGTTATAGGTCAATTTGGGCACCATTCCCAATGACCTGGTTAACTGGGCATCATCTCTAGGACCAACGATCAAGGGTCTATCATTCCCTATCATTTCAGTTGCTACATGCCCTAAGACAAGAAACAAGACAAATCAAGCAAGACTTTCATCAAGCAAGGGTTTCCATCGTTTGAATCTTATTATATAGCATATGAAAGCTCACCAACGCAACCTTTAAGGGGCCTATGTGCATTTTATATGTAGGTAGCCCCATGCAAGACTGCTCTGCAAAGCACTTCCCAACATCCACAGGTGCGTTGGTCACATTGGGAGCGAAATTATCATTATTCCAGAATCTCCACTTGGCCAGTGCCTTCTAGAAGAGTTCACATGTGTCAAGCTTCAGATCCAAGTGTCCATTTTACATATACATGATTGGAAACATGTCTTGCCTATTTTTGGAAAGTTATTAATTGAAAAACAACCTACAGTTCATCTATAATTTTAGCACAGATCTAAGTTCTTGAGAAGGAGGAATTTGAGTAGAGAAATGTTGGAGAATTTTCAATTGAGAGCTAGATTTGTGAAACTACTGCTGGAGAGATTTATATTGTGATGAGGCTTGGGAACGTTGCTAGAAGGTCACTTTTGAGCCCCAAAGATGTTCTTCTCTTTCACCACATTCTACTTCATTTTCTTTGTCTCTCATCAATTATAGGCTTAAATGATCAATAAGATTAATTAAATTTGCTTTAAGAATTTATATAATGACTAACTTGTTATATTTTCATGATTTTGTTGGTGTAGTAATTTTTGACTAAGACTCGGCTACAGAATACAGGCATTCCGTAGCCAGTCGTCTGTTCTGCAGCCATCCTCATGTTTACGTAGGTTCCAGGTGTCACTGCAAAGAAAAAGGCATATGGGTGAAATCCACAACACTTCCCCATCATCTCTTGCTCCCCACGAAGTCTGAGTTAAAGTCTCCAAGCGGTTATGCACGTAGAAGAGAAGCAGTTTCCTATCAAAACAAGGACTCTACAGATGTCCACAGTAAAGCACAAGACTGTTAATAAGAGTTTTAATTTGATTAGAAGTGGGAAAGACACTTATCCCTGTTTTTCTCAAGAGTAGTTATGTAATTTCATTATAAGTATGACTCGGGAGACCGAGAAACTGTTAGTTAGATTTTGTTTTGTTGCTAGATCTTTAAAGACCGTAAATACTCTGTTTTGAAGAATTTCTCCTTTAATGAAGGAAACATCATTTTATTGCACGAGCTGAGTCAATCTTGAGTAGATTTGCGTGCTACTCCGGTGGTAGAGGGCCCCTGCTACTTGAGAAGCTTTGTTCATATGATTTAGATAAGTAACTTAGCCTCGTTTCATTCCTAGTTCAATTGACTTTCTGAACTTTGCATTTTATATTCACTTGCATTGGATGCTACAGTTTAGTCTCGTTCTTATGTACTCTTCCAAAATATCACTAATGTCGGATGAGGTGTAACTGTAGTATTGTAGGAGTTAGTTTTACCGTCTTATGCTCAATTACATCAGTTGTTACAGCTAGTCATGATCTTATAAACTCTTCCAAAATATCACTAATTTCGGATGAGACATAGCTGTGGTGTTTTAGAGCTTTGTTGTGTTTTGTTGAATTTTATGCTTTCATGCTCATTTACATAACATGTTGCAGCTAGTCCTATTCTACAAACTATTCCAAAATACCACTAATTCCGAATAAAACAGAGCTGAGACATTTTAGTGATTAGTTGCATCTTTAGTCTAGCTGTAGTACTCTAGAGGTAGATGTCACTTTAGTTTAACTCTGTCACTATATTTCAAGTTTGATAATGGCACTCTAGTATAAATCTGTTCACTATACTTTAAGTTAGATTAGTGATATTCTAGTTCAGTTCCAGTTCATTGTATTTCAAAGTTAGGCTAAAAGCATTCTAGTTTAGTTGTGATCACTGTGTTTCAAGTTTGATCAATTGCATTCTAGTTTAGTGTCATCCATTGTTACTTAAGTTGTGTTGACTGTCAAAATTATACTTCACGGCCTTCATTATTTAAAAACTAATTTTGTTATGACTTTCTATTAATGTATCATCATATGAATAGGAATAAGTTAGTGATATCAATTTAAGGCCTTGATTGTTCTGCAATCCTTTGCAATTTCACAATTAAACCTTTCTTTCCAAAAACTATTTTAGAAAATCTCTAAATTTTGAATAAGGTTTAGTGGTGACAAGTTGAGCTGCAGAATGAATTGATCTTAGCATGACAAGTTAATTCAGAGTAGAAATCTTATTGTGTTATAAATAGTCTTTTTCCAATTGTGTTCAAATAAATTTCTAGCCATGGATGAGATTCTTTGTAATATTGTAAGATGATTGTGTACTTAGGAGAGCCTCATTTGTACTAAAATTGTCCTTTTCTCAAACTATTCCAACATATTCTTAATGAATGAATTGGATGAGTTCATGCTATGAGTTATTGAGTTCATGATTGTGATTTATTTCCTTACTAGGAGTCATTATCAAGCTTTGCATTTCAGTTCTTTAGTGTCATACACAGTTTAGAATAGGTTTTGCTTTGTTTTAGTGTAACCATCCATCTCTCTTTACCAACACTTAGTTCTTTTCATTTTTAACATAAAACCATAAAACCAAAAACATCAGAAAAACACTAAACAAAACGTAGTGAGAAACAGATACCTAGGCACATATAGTGCACCACACTTCAGTAGTTTACTGACCCTGGTTGATAATTTATGACCTCAATTTAGGAACACTAAGTTGAGCACAACATTTTAGCGCCGTTGCCAGGGAAGTGTAGCTAGGTAGCCTTGTTTCTTACCACCCAAAAACAATGATATGCGCAGAGAAAGAGACTCAAGGGGTAGATTCATAAGAAGCAGAAGCTTGATTCCTAGAACATCACTTGTTTCACCAAGACCAAGAGCTAGTGCACCTCCAACTCAAACCCACATTCCATCCTTTACTGATCCTAGACTTCCAGAGGACTTAAGATCAGATATTCCATCAGAAAGACCTTCCACCTTACCCACTGAACCTGTCTTGGAAGAAGATTCAGGAACCCCTGCTAGGGACTTAAACCTTTCAACTTCCACACAAGAATCAACTATGGAAGAAGAAGGGGGAGGAGGAATTTTTAATGAAGAAAAAATACTATTTGGAGGGGGTAGAGGTAGAGGTAGAGGAGAAAGAGGTAGATATGCAGAAGGAGGCAGAGGAAGAGGAAGAAGAGAAATGGGAAGCTCTTTTGGGTTTCCTATAGTAGATGAAGAAACCAATACAAATATGAAAAAAATTTCACCCTATGTCCTTCAAAACTTTTATGGACTTAAAACTGAAGACCCTGAAACCTTCGTATTTGAATTTGAATTCCTATGTAGAACCTATGACTACTTACAAGATGCTCAAAAACTTAAACTATTTCCTTCAACGTTGAAAGGAGCATCATTGAAGTGGTTTATGAGTTTGATCAACAGTACTATTAGGACATGGGAAGACATGAAACAAGCATTTCTAGAGAGGTATTTGGATTACTGTATGCCAGTCAACCATAAGGAGGAAGTGTTTAAAATGCTACAAAAAGAAGATGAGATTTTGGAAGATTTATTGGAGAGATTTCACTACAACATCAAAAGAGAAAAAACAGAAAAATTAGACCAAGACACTTTGAAAGCTCTCTTGTTGAAAACAATTAGGGATGAATGGTTAGATATCCTTAACATGATGGGAAAAGGGGATATATCTCAGCTCACATTACCTGAGATAGCTGAATTATGTATCAACCTTTCAAGAGGGAAATCTAAAACTGTGAAAGGACCAAGAGACCCTGCTCTTACAAGGGCAAGTAAGTCTGCTTCTGGGACAGTAAGTAGGGCAGAAATAGGATATATTCTTGATGATTTCAATCTGATATCTTGGGGAGTCTTAGTGAATAGATAGACACCCTTAATTTACAAAACAAGCAAAAATATGAATCTGATGCCTTAGCAATCTTTTGTCCCAAATGTAGAAAGAAACATGCCTTGAGAGAGTGCCCTTTGGATGCCAAAGTTGTGGAGACTTGTGTAATTTGTTTAGAAAAACATGAGACCAAGAGTTGTCCTTCACTTCCTAGTATTAAAGCTGTCTTTCAAGAAGATACTCCTACAAGTTCCACAGAATCTCTCAATTTTGTCTCCAGGAGGCCTTGGCAAGGACCTCAAACACAAGGATTTCATGATCAGTTGTATAATCAACCCCCACTAAATTGGAATTCTTGGCAACAACCATGGCCCAAATTTCAAAATCAATCACAAGATTGGGCGCAAGGAGCACAAAATCCCTATGGAAGATACTCTCAGTATTACCAATATCCACCATCCTATCCACCATATCCACATTTCCCTCCTCAACAAAATTTTCAACAAAATCCTCAACAAAATTCTCAAAATCCACAACATCAAAATCAACCACTTCCATTACCATTTCCGCAGAAAACAAATCAGTTGCCTGCCCAACCCATACCAAACCCCAACAATAAAAATCCTCAGAACACATACATGATACAAGGCCAACAATTTCCAACTTATTTGATCACTCCTTTAGACCTTAGTGATGTTCAAATTAGTTCTGGAAGAATACTTGAAAAGAGGAAACCTTTTGTAATCATACAAGAGCAAGACAATTCTAAGGAAGATTCTCTACGGGTAAATAAAAGTATTGAAGAGAACACAACTTTCCAAGACCCAAACATTGAAAAATCAAAACAAAAAGAACCAATAATTTCAACTCCTATATTAGAGCAGCCATCAACATCCACTTCTACACCTCCCTTTCCAGAAAGATTACAAATTGATAGGGGTGTAGAAAAATAAATTATGGTGCCTAATTATGATTTCCTAGATGAGCTGAGAAATGTTTGTATTAAGATCCCATTATTGCAAGCCATCAAGGAAATCCCAATCTTAGCAAAGACAATAAAGGAGTTGAGCATGAAGAAAACAAGAAAAAGAATAAGAGAGATAAAGAAAATTCAAATGGCAGGAAAAATAGCAGATATCATGATGGGTAAGATTGCTATTCCAAAGTATCTAGACCCAGGAAATCCAGTTGTTAAAATTCACATCAATGGAATTGAAATCCAAAACACACTCATTGATTTAGGAGCAGCAATCAATATTATGAGTAGACAAATCATGGATAAACTGAAACTTCCTAATCTTCTTTTTACACCCACATTATTACAATTAGTAGACAGATCCGTGATTAAACCTGATGGGGTAATAGAAGACATTCCAGTGTCCCTAGATTCTTGGGAGTATCCTGTGGACTTTATGATCCTAACTCCTAAGAATAATCTAGGAGGAAACCCTATTATATTAGGAAGACCTTGGTTAGCTACAACTGATGCTTTCATTAGCTGTAGATCCGGTGATATGTACATCTCTGATGGTAGTTCAACCAAGAAATTTACCTTGTATCATCCAGCAAGAACAATTACAGAATTAGATGATACTCCATGGATAGAGGATGAAGAATAATTACAACCTCTCTTCACAATTTCAGAAATTAGTGAAGATAGCCAGATTCTGAATACCTTGGAAAATTTTGAATTTTCTTTGGAATATAAACATTAAAAATTTCAAGAAGAATCCAACATTGAGTTTTTTTCATCAAGGAAAATGTCTCTCTATTCCATGGATAAATTTGGCAGCTCTACAACTGAGATATTTCCAGGCAAAACTTTAAACATAAACAAGAACCTAGAGAAATCTCAACAAGAAGAGCTAGTCAAGATATTACAGAGACATTCTTCTGCATATACATGGGAGTACACTGATATGAAAGGGATAAGCCCCAAGACTTTCACTCATCACATCTACATAGAGGAAAATTGTAAACCAATCAGAAAACCTCAGAGAAGGATGAATCCAAATTTTAGGGAGATTGTTAAAGAAGAATTGCAGAAATTATTGAATGTCAACTTCATTTATCCCATTTCAGATAGTCAGTGGGTTTCTCCTTTGGTGATTGTGCCAAATAAAAATGGTAAATGGAGGGTATTTATTGACTACCGGGAATTAAACAAAGCTACTCTTAAAGATCATTTTCCCTTGCCTTTCATAGATCAAGTGTTAGATACATTAGCTGGAAAAAAGTAATTCTCATTTTTAGATGGGTTTAGTGGTTATAATAAAATCCAAGTAGCACTGGAAGATCAAGACAAAACCACATTTACCTGTCCTTGGGGTACCTATGCTTACCGAGTATTGCCATTTCGATTATGTAATGCTGACAACATTCAAAGGGTAGTACTAGGGAATTTTCAGATCTAATACATGATTGTGTAGAGGTATATATGGATGCTTTCACAGTTTATGGAAACACATTTGAAGAAGCTTTAAAAAACTTGGAAAAAGTCTTAAAGAGATGTAAATAAGCAAATCTTTCACTTAGTCATGAGAAGTGTTTTATGATGTTTTTTGAAGGAATTGTTTTAGGACATCACATTTCAGAGGATGGGATTAGAGTTGATGAGTCAAAAGTGTAAGTCATCTCTAACTTATCTATTCCAAGTTGTCAAAAAGATGTTAGGAGTTTTCTAGGATTTACAGGATATTGTGAAGGGTTTATAGAAAACTTCACCGAGATAGCATCTCCACTTTTCAAATTACTTACCAAATACTGTGAATTCAAGTGGAATCCTGATTGCCAGTTAGCCTTTGAGACCCTAAAAACAAAAATTTCTTAAGCACCTATTTTAAGGGGACCTAACTGAAAGTTACCTTTTCATATTTCAACGGATGCCTCAGATATAGATTTAGGGGCAGTATTGGGACAAAAAGACCTGATTCCTTATGCCATCTACTATACAAGTAAAAATTTGACTCCTTCGGAGTTAAATTATACTGTAACTGAAAAAGATTTTTTAGCTGTTGTTCATGCCATAAACAAATTCAGACACTATATAATAGGCTATGAAACTTTTGTTCACAAAGATCACTCTGCAATTAGATATTTAATGAACAAATCAATTACTAATGGCAGAGTCATAATATAATTATTGCTTTTACAAGAATTCAACATTACCATTCTAGATAGGCCTGGAAAACAAAAGACAGTAGCTGATTTCCTATCTAGACTCCAAAACATCAAAGATAATACTCCAGTTGAAGATCAATTCCCTGATGAATATCTTTTGCAATTTCTACTCAGACTCCTTGGTTTGTTGACATTGCTAATTATTTAGTTTCAGGGAAATTTCCTTCAATAATGAATGCAAGAGACAAAATAAAGATCATTTATGATAGTGCAAAATATTCATGGGTTGCTAATGAGTTGTACAAAACAGGTCCAAATTTTATCATTAGGAGATGTGTTTGAGAAGATGAGATGCTTGAGATCCTCAAGGCATGTCATGATGAACCTTGTGGCGGACACTTTGCTGATAAGAGGACAGCTTATAAGATCCTTCATTTAGGATATTATTGGCCATCCCTTTTTAAAGATGTTAAAGAGTATGTCAAAAGGTCTGACAGCTGCCAAAGGGTAGGGAAACCTTCTCCTTCAGGTGAGATGCCATTGCAAGCTCAGGTACATATTGAACCTTTTGAAAAATGGGCTTTAGATTTTGTAGGACCTGTTAGTCCTCCATCAAAACAAAAGAAATATATATTAGTTTGCACTGATTATGTTACCAAATGGGTAGAAGCAAAGCCATTGCTATAACTCTTGAGCATACGGCAGATTAATTTATTTTTGAGGATATTTTTACTGCGTTTTGGTGTCCCAAGGAAATTGTTACGAGATCAAGGAGCTCAATTCACATCGAGGCTAGTGGAACAAATGGTGGAGAGATACAAAATCAGACATAAAATCTACTCCCTAACATCCACAAGTAAATGGTCTAGTGGAATCTACTAATAAGGTCATTGAAGGGATCCTAACAAAGACTGTTCATTTACATAGAAGAGATTGGGCGGATAGGCTTCTGAAGTATGTGGGCCTATAGAACTACATGGAAAAGCACAACGGAGCCATACTCCTTTTGAACTTGTTTGTAAACAAGGGCTTTTTCCCATAGAGTTTTAGATTCAAACTTTTAAAATGGCAGTTCAGCTAGGACTTGATCTAACAAAGGCACAAAAGCATAGATTGGAGCAGATTAACGAATTGGATGAGATCATGCAGCATGCAGTTCAGAAAACAAGTATAGTCCAACAGCAAAGGACTAGATGGCATGATAAGTACATCAAGGAAAAGAATTTCAAAGAAGGTGACTAGGCTCTCTTGTTTGATTCAAAGTTCAAAGATTCTCAAGGTAAATTCCAAACATATTGGCTTGGACCATATGAAATTATGAGAATTTTTGACAATGGAGCTCTAAAAATCAGGACAATAGATGAAGAGAAGGTCACTTTTCTTGTAAATGGTCATAGATTGGTGGCTGTCACAAGCCACTGAGAAGAATTTGTCCAAGATTCCGGGAAAACGGGTAAGTGTGAAGTTAATGAAGAAAGAATTTTCTTCTTCATGTCAAATAGATTTTCGTGGAATGTTTGAAAATATATATATATATATATATATATATATATATAAAGTATAAACATGAAAACTAATCACTGATTAGCATGTTTATACAGAAAAGATAAAGTGAAAATCAGAATCTTTCTGACACTTTAGCTTTTCCATTTTGCTCTTTTTCTGCAAGTAACTATTACCAGATCATAAGTGCAAATCCATATTTCACTTATGATTCATTTCATTCCATTCATTCATACTCCATTTCATTCCATTCATCCATACTCCATTTCATTCCATTCATCCATACTTCACTTCATTCCACACTTCATTCATTTCATTCCATGGTCCACCTCATTTCCATCTCATATTTTTAAATTTTATCTTTTCTGCAATTGAAGAATACACATCAGAAGTTGCAGGACACTTTTTCACTCCACTTCATAGTTGTGATTCATTTCATTCCATTACTCACTCCACTCATACTCCATCACACCATATTCCATGATCCATTTTTAACTTATTTCATACAATATTCTATCATTCCATTCATGCTTCAAACCATTCCATTTCATGTTTCAAGACTTCTACAGGTACATTCTGCAATTATTCATACATTCTGCAGCTAGGAAGACATTCTACAGCTAGATAGACATTCTGTAGCCAGAGACCCTGAAGGCACTATCCAGTAATCATCTGATTTAGCAACAAATTGATCCTTCATATTCAAGACAACAAGAAAAATCAAAGGAGTTATGAGGAAATGAAGATCAATGATTGAGGACAAGGCATATCAAAACCATAAATAAAATCAAAGGAAAGGCAAAGGTATGAAATTATTATGGTGACAAATCATGAAAATTTTAGCATAGTTAAGTCATATATGATTCAAAAAGGTTATTTTAATTAGTCGTGTTGATCATGCACTGTCGACACATTGTGACCGACAACAGAAACCCCCCTTTTTATTTAGTATTAGTAATAATGCTAAATAAATGGGGACCCTTAGTTAAAAAATCCAAAAAAATCAATTAGGATTTGTTTGCATTTTCAAATAAAACTTTCTATCATAAACTTATAGAAATCCCTTAGAAAGAACATTAAGAAACACTTAAGTTTATGATAGATTATAATAAAATTGCTCTTTAAACAAAATAGCGCATCCATAGCAAAATGGTATATATCTTTTATAAAATTGAAAATGCGATTTTGCGCTTCTGCGATAATGCGATCCCAAAAGCTTATACAACAAACGTATTGGTCGCAGATCGCATAGCGCAGAAAACAGAAGTGACTAATGAATACCTTTTGCGCTATTTTCAATTTTGCGCTTTTGCGAGATTTGCGATGTGCGCTTTTGCGCTATTGCGCAATTTCCGCTTTTGCGCTATTTTACATAACTACGACGGCTTCATTTTGCAATATTGCGATATTGCGATATTGCGTAGAAAATCGCAGATCGCAATGTCGCAGATTCATGTAGGCGCGTTGTCCAAAGGCAATCTTCCCATATATCAAATCTGTTATGCGATTTAATGATTAAATTAAATGATTGGATTGATTATTAATGGTAAATGAGATTGTGTTTAGATTGAAAGTCGTTTCACGATTAAAATATTATATTTCATCCGCTTTCACATTTAAAACAGTCTCATCACTTTTCTTATGCCATTACTCTCATTTACTCGTAAAACGCAGGCACGAAGGAGCAAGCGATACTGTCACAAGCTTTCACTTAAACACTATGGGTAAGAAGAGCTCCGATTGCGAAAACAAAGAAATGGTACAACATTTGTGTCTGGAGACACCGCTTATCAGCAGGATGCGGGTACTCTCCATGAGGAAGGAATGTATAATGCAGCAAGAAGAAGGAGAAGAGCTCGGGTTCTGAAAACAAAGAAATAGGTGAATTGTGTACGGACACCGCTTGTAATAAGGATGCCGGTATATCCACTTGGGAAGGAATTTATAATCTGTTAGAAGAAGAAAACCCTGTGGTGATGAAAGTTGTAGCTACAGTAGGTTCCAGTAATACGTCTGAGGCAACCTTTAGAGAACTGGCTTGCTCATTTCTACATAGAATAGCGGCAAGGCCAAGGATTCTCCCATATACAGACATAGTGAGATGGGTACTGGATAGCACTGATATTTCAGACAGGCAATTTAAAACTCCATCTGAAGAGCTAATCGGGTCATTCTCCACGGAAGATGTGAGGCTGATGTATAAGTTGCCGGAACCTCATGCGCCTTATAATAAGAAATTTATGAAAGAATTTGCCAGGGAACATGCGAATTTGTCAGAATGCACACAAGAATGGACCAAAAGAGATGAGCCATTGAAGAAAAATAAACACGGGTGGACAGTACCAAAAAAGGATTTTTTAGACGCTGTTCACAAGTTCAAATATCCAAGTGGGAAAATTGACACAGTTTCTACCACAAGATAAGGTATGTAAGTTTGCCAAAATTTATCCTCTATAGAGCTTTTAGAAGTTACTGAAGAAGCTGTTGGAGGTCAAAAGTTCTCAGAGAAACATAAAGCTCTTCTTGAGAAAATCGGGAGTTGAAGAAGACTTGAAATAACTGTAAAACAAAATGAGGAAACATTGACCAAATTCAAGGCACTTCATGCTGAGTAAGAAAAAATATGTGGAGCGTGTTCGGCACAAAGGAAAATTACTGCGAAAGGTCAAATCGATAAAAACGAAACTACTTTGGCTAAAGTATGATATGAGAAAATGGTGAAGCAAAATCAAGATGAAATTGCAAAATTAATAACAGAGCAATAAGCTCAAATAAAGGAAAATGCACAAATCAGAAGGGCAGAAAAGGCAGCAGAAGAGGCAGCTACAGCGGCAAACACTCTCACTGATTGTGTAAATGATAATTTACACAAAGCTAATTTGATTCCAGAAACTGTTCCAGGATATCTCCCACAGGCACATCAACTGCAAGCAGAATGGAGGCAAAAGGCAGAAGAAAGAGCAAAATCTATCCAAGGGCTGACAAGATTGAATTGGGACTCATACTGGATGTACTTGGTAAAGCCACACATTCAGCACAGTGCGCTTAATTGTATCATCAATGCAACAGAGAAGATTTCTCATACGCTTGCCGACTCTGTCTTTTCATGACAGTTGAATTCTGAAGTCGGTCAACCGCGTCTTCTCAAAACTATGCTAGATGCATGCAAGTTTAAAGATCAAGTTCATAGATAGTTAGATTTAGTTTTAATTTTACTGTATTTTAGCCTAGAAAAAGGACGGTCATTGAACCGAATCCTTAATTTTTGTAATAAGACTATTTTTAGATTTAGCTAAGTAGTATTTAAACCCTTCTCATGCATTTAGAGAGGGGTCCTGGATCTTAATATTTTTTGACTTGGAGATTGCATTTCTGTACTCCATTGTCTTATATATTTTTAAAAAGGATCACATTTGGTGATTTTCATGCGGAATTATCTTTGAAGTGTTGCATTTCTGTACCTTGGAATTTGATTTTGCATCAGAGTTACTGGATTAGAATATCACATTGCATTTGAAAGTCTTTGAGATGAATGAGGTATTTCTATCCTTTCACTGTTGATTTCTTTTGTCTTATGATATTCGCTTTAAAATTGCTATCATTTATATATATTTGTTTTCACAACGCTTCATTTTATATATCATTTCTGAGTATAATTGAAACGTTATCTTTCATAAGTATATATAGATGGTATACAATGATGAATGCAACATGCTAATACAACTCTGTTTAATTTCTTAAACAGAGTTATCTTTATTTGTTTCTGCACATTTCAATTTAAATAATAATACATTTTCATGGTTATTGTTAAATTGGAACAATCTTAAGTTGTATTCACATATAATTACCCAGGTTAGTGTTAGAATTTCTTTACCAGTATTTAGTTTAAATTAGATAGTTTTATTTCAGTTAATTTAGTCCCATTTCCACCCATCCAAACCAATCCATTTAGTTATAAGGAAACTGGTTCTTTAAATCCAGTCGGAGCCACCATACCAAACGGAAAAGGAGCTGTCTTAAGGTCCCGACCGGGTGGTTTTCCCCGATGTTTGAAGCAGAGATTTTCTAGGCTTCAAAATTTTTGGCGCTAGAAGGAGGGCATGAGCTATGAATGGCAAGTAAATCTTTATCCACAAGCCATTCTTAGAGCAAAACACCCTCATTAACTTCTTCAATTTCTTCTGAAATTCAAAATCCTAGAGAAGAAATTGCAGAAAATATTCAGACACCCACTACCAAAATCTCAAAACATTCAAACAATCAACATCCTGAGTCTCCCGAAGTTCAAGATTTAATTCATAAATTGAAAGGATTCTCATTATCTCTAGAAGAGTCTGAAATATCTGAAGGTAGTGTAACTTCAAAATTTGTTTCTTCGAAACCTCTTACTAGGCTTCAAAGTGAAAAACTTGGTATTTCTCCGAAAGAATTCCCTTTACCTAGTAGATTCAAGACAAGAAAAAATCAATCGGAATCAATAAGTGATATAAGTTTAACAACTAATATTCAAATACCTGTTTCCAAAATCCCTTCTCAACAAAGTACAGGAGTTTCCACATCATCTCCTCAATCATCATTAATCTCAACATCATCTATTCCAACAATTTCTATTCAAACACCACCAGTTTCTACTATCCCTCCAATAGTTGTTCCAATAATGGCACAAAGACCATGGTCTACTCCAGGGGCAGTCAACATGGCTGCACCTTTACATGATTTACCAGACAATCCTGGAAAATGGCTTCCAAAGTTTAGCCCAGATCTTAACATTCAAGCTGAAGAACATATCAATAACTTTATGCTGGCTATAAATTTGAATGGAGTCACACATGAAGATGTTGTAGTTAGACTATTCCCTTATACTCTTCAGGGAGTAGTAGGATCATGGTACTTTTCATTACCATCAGGATCCATAACAAGTTGGGACATTTTTGCAGATCATTTTTTAACCAAATTTGGAGATGACCGATCAATAGCAACTTTACTCAATGACCTCTCAAATTTGAAGATTGAACCCAAGGAACCCATTAAAGAATTCAATGCTAGATTCAACAAACTCTTGAACAAAATTCACACAGATTCACAGCCCAGTGAACAAGTCAGAATTGAATGGTACATAACTGCCTTACCCTCAAACATAGCAATTTTCATGGACAGAGTTGCAAAGCCTACATTAGCTGAGAATATGAAAGAAGCTATTGCAGTGGAAAAATGAATTACTTCTCTGGAAACGAAAAATGCTATCGAGGAAAGGAAATCAAAGAAAGTCAGCTTCAAAGATGATTCAAAGAAAAATGCCAAAGATCCATACGACATGGAAGGTTTACAGAAATTTCTTAAAAACATGTCAAATGAAATGGTTGAAATTAAAAAACAAGTGGTTGAAACTTCTACCAAGAAACCATTCCAAAATTTTAGAAGAAACCAAGTTGAATCTAAACCTCCTAATGCAATCTCTAATGCAGAATCAGAAGAAGAGGAAGAGGAAGAAGATATATCTATAGTATCAGATGAAGAAAATGAAAATGAAGAAATAGATGAATTGAATGGAATGTGGATTTTATTCTCCCTAATTCTGATAGTGAAGAAGTTATGCCTGTAAGTACTAGGAGTAAATCCACAGCAAAACCAGTGCAAATAGTTCCTAAAAAGAAAATTACAACTCCAAGTACCAAAGACAAATCCCCTGTAAATAAAACTTCTCTATTACCTGCTCAAAATCAACCATCCTCTTCTAATCCTCCTACATCAACAACGAAGACTTTAGTAGTGTCAGATCCTATGGAATACAACATTGTAGAGGACATGAAAAAGATCAAAGCCAATATTTCTTTACATGAACTCAGCAAACTAAAACACCAACAAAAGTTGTTATTGAAAGAATTAAACGCTACACCAATTGCTCCTTTACCAAGCGGTGTAGTTGCAAAAGCAGCAAGAGGAACTGGTAAGCCACCAGATAAGGTAGATGCTACTGATACTGTGCTCATTGGGGAAAAATCAAATTCTCAAACTCCTCCTTTTCTTTTGACTTATGAGATGTACAATAAAAATCTGCACAATTGTTTGATTGATTCTGGAGCTTCCTCCAATGTAATGCCTACTTCTGTCTGTGCTAAATTGAATATCGAACCACAGAAATCAGCAGTTCATATCGTTCAGTTGGATCGCTCTAAAGTCCAAGTGGTAGGAGAAATCAACTCAGTTACTATCAGATTAGCCTCCGATCCTAGGATTGTCCAGAGAATTGATATTTTGATTGCTGATATTCCTGAATTCTATGGATTAATCTTGAGCAGGGACTGGTCTGCGAAACTTAATGGTTATATCTCGACTGATTATTCGCATATGTGGCTTCCCTACAAAGGGAAACCAAATCAAATTAAAATTGAACGAGAAAAACATATGACGCACAGTGTCACTAAATTCGAACAACCTAATGAGCCTGTGGCATTCAACAACAATATTCTTGGAGGTTATTCTGCTAAATCATTTCTTTAAAACTTCAAAGCTCCTCAATCACCTTTTTCTGTAAATACTTTTGTTTCTCAGATAGAAAATTTTTCACAATCTGATTCTTCCAGAATTGTAAATATTTCTGATGTAATTGTAGATAAGCCAATAGACAAATCTTTATTTTGGTCGTTATATTTCGATGGATCAAATTCTAGTGATGGAGTTGGAGCTGGATGCATCTTAATTGCTCCAGATGGGGAGAAAACCATGCTGTCATGTAGGTTAGAATTTGAATGTACTAAAAATACCGCAGAATATGAAGCCTTGGTTCAAGGACTTTATAAAGCTATAGGGTTAGATGTTAAATACTTGAAAGTTTTTGGTGATTCTGAAATTTTCATAAAACAAGTTAGGAATACTATTCATTGCCTTTCAGGACATCTTAAACACTATCAAACCCTAGTACAAGATCTCACCACTCATTTTTTAGCATTTAATATTTCTCCTATTCCTAGGAATCAGAATACATCAGCTGACTTGTTAGCTAATGTTGCATCTAAACTCCTACCTGCTGAAGATTGCAGTCCTGATAGATTTTCTGTAGAATTAATTTTTCGTCCATCTGTCCCAGACAATGTTACAAACTGGAGAGTATTCTATCATGATCAAGATATTTTAAATTTCATGACTTCAGAGAAATCTTATGATGAGCAAATTATTGACGAAGATGATCATGATTTACAAATTGCTTCAAAAGGTAATGAAAATCTCATTCCGAAATCTGTTGTTAAATTAGAGGATTTATATGACATTAAAGACAGATTCAAGAAAGTCACTAATACTAAACTTCAAAGTTCCACTTTGAAGTTTGAATTAGTAAATCTTGGTTCTGATTCTAAACCTCAAAACGTTAACTTAGGACTCAATTTAACACCAGAGGAAAGGAATGCGTTCATTAAACTTCTGAACAAGTATAAAAACATTTTTGCTTGGAATTATGATTATTTAAAAATGTATGATACTTCGGTTATTCAACACACAATTCCAATGCTTCCTGATATTAAACCTGTTCAACAGAAGTTGAGAAAGATCCATCCAAATCTCGAAAGTCAAATCAAATCAGAACTTAATAAACTTTTAAAAGCCAAAATCATTTTTCCAGTCAGGCACTCCAATTGGGTTTCCAATATGGTACATGTAAGGAAGAAGAATGGTGATATAAGAATCTGTATTGATTTTAGAAATTTAAATAAGGCATGTTTAAAAGACAATTTCCCATTGCCAACCATGGAACAGATACTTCAAAAAGTAGCTGGTTCTGAACTTATGTCTTTTCTCGATGGATTTTCGGGCTATAATCAAGTTTTAGTTCATCTAGATGACAGATTGAAAACAACTTTCAGAACAAAATGGGGAACTTATGCTTATCAGAAAATGTCTTTTGGTCTAATAAATGTAGGAGCAACTTTTCAAAGGGCCATGGACATAGCATTTAAAGGTCTGATCAATAAATCAGTTGTTGTTTATCTTGATGACATAACAATATTTTCAAAAAAGAGAGCCAATCATCTACATGATTTAAAACAAATATTTGAAAGATGTAGAAGGTTTGGTATTTCCTTAAATCCGAAGAAATATTTCTTTGCTTTAGATGAAGGAAAACTCTTAGGATTTGTTGTGTCAAAAGATGGTATATATATTGATCCAGATAGAGTGAAAGAAATTTCTGATATTTTTTTACCTTATAACAAAAAATCCATGCAATCATTTCTTGGACAGATCAATTTTGTTAAAAGATTTATTCCTGATTTTTCTTTTATTGTTTTACCTATGGAAAATATGATCAAGAAGAATTCAATATTCAAATGGACGCATAAAGAAAAAGAAGCTTTTGAGGCAATCAAACAAGCGATCATTAATGCACCAGCATTGAATACCCCAGATTTTTCTAAAGATTTTACTTTGTATACTCTGGCCACTGAAACATCCTATGCAGCCGTTTTAACACAACTCAATGATCAAGAAATCGAAGCACCAATTTCTTTCTTTAGTTCAAATATGCAAGGAGCTGAGCTTAATTATTCCGATGTTGAAAAACAAGCCTTTGTTGTGTTTAAATCAATCAAACATTTCAGACCTTTTCTCTTGAAAACACATACAAAAATAATTGTCCCATTCTCTGCAATGAGGCAATTATTAATTCAAAAAGAAGTAGGAGAAAATGGAGCTAATTGGGTAACAGCCTTGCAAGAATATGATATTGATATTAAACCAGCTAAGATTGTTAGAGGACAAGGTTTTTGCAGATTATTGGCAGGAGCTCATAACATACCAGAAAATCAAGATTCAAATCAAGATATTCAAGTAAGTCAGATAAGTGTTACAAATTCCGGATCTCAGTATGTTGATATTATCTATTACTTGAAAAATGGGTATGCTCCTTCTAATCTCAGCTATAAGAGTAAACGCGCTTTAAGGTTAAAGGCTATTAAATACCAGATCATTGATAATGTGTTATTTAGAAAAAATTATGATTAAATTTTATTAAGATGTTTGGAAAAGACCGAAGCTGAAAAGGTTTTGCAGGAATTGCATGATGGACCAGCAGGAGGTCATTTTGGAGGTGATACCACGGCTCACAAAATAATTCGTGCTGGTTATTACTGGCCTACCCTTTTTAAAGATACGCATGATTACGTAAGGAAGTGCCAAATTTTTCAAACTGCAAGTGGAAGACAAAGGAAACCAGCTTTTCCTTTGCAACCAGTGATTATTGAGCAACCATTCGAACAATGGGGGCTTGAAATTATTGGTGAGATAGTACCTCATTCTTCCAAACAACACAAGTACATCCTTACTGCAACTGATTACTTTACAAAATGGGTAGAGGAAATCCCGTTGAAGGTAGCCAATTCTGATGCAATTATTGATTTCATAGATCAATTCATCATAACCAGGTTTGGTGTACCTAACGCTCTAGTCTTTGATAATGCATCTTACTTCTCTGGAAATAGTTTAATAGAATTTACAGTCAAAAGAGGTTTTAAATTAAAATATTCAGCAAATTATTATCCACAAGGTAATGGTTTGGCTGAATCCACTAACAAAAACCTTATCAAAATCATTAAAAGGACCGTTGATCAAAATCAAAAGAATTGGCACAAATCTTTAATCTTTTCATTATGGGCTGATCGTATCATTGAAAAAGCTTCAATAGGGACTTCACCTTTCAATCTGGTTTATGGAAAAGAAGTTGTGATACCATCAAATTTAACTCTTCCATCTTTAGCCCTAGTGCAATTTATTGAAGAAAATCCTTCTTCATCCATTCAATTGAGATATGATCAAATCCTTAAACTAGAAGAAGATAGGGACAAAGCAAAAATTACTCATCAAAAACATCAACAGCTTGTAAAATCTTCTTTTGATGCAAGTTCTACCGGCTCAAAAATTTTGTCAATTGGTGATCTTGTTCTGAAATGGGATAAGGTACACGAAGAAAAAGGTAAACATACCAAATTTCAGAAAATGTGGCTTGGACCATTTCAGATCGTTGATAAGATAGGCTCAAATACATTCATACTCCAAGATCTAACAGGTAAGAAAGAATCTCTTCATGTAAATGGGCTTATCTTGAAGAAATTCTTTTCATAAGGAGGTAACCCCTTCTTAACTGTACATATTCCTTTCTGCAGAATTTTGATTGTTTTTGTTTTTGAAAATAAAGGTTGTTAATGAGTCTCTGATTGACTGTTTACTATTTAAGAAAATTTCTTCGGAAGAATATTATAAATATTTATTTTGTGTAAATAAAATTTTTTAAAGTAATAATCACAGTTTTTGAATAGTTTAAAATAAGATGTTAAACTTTGAAAGATTATTTCAATCATTTGCATGATCTTTTGAAAACTTGAGAAGAATGTAAATCATCATAAGTTTATTAAGCAGAGAAAGATTATCTATCAAAGTAAAGATTTTTTCAAAGTTTTGGAACTCAAAAAACTCTGAAAATTGTCATCCATTGATTCTTAAGGATAAAACTATTTCACCCCATCCATTTAAGTTGTGATTTTTTAGAATGTAATTCTAAGAAATTTGAAAATTTAAAGAGATAAGAGGCCTTATTATGAGCCGACTTACCATGTTCATAAGGAGTAATAAAACTGACATTACCAATACTGCATACCAAAACAGGGTAATGGCTTATAAATATAAGACAAGGGGTCTCATCATGAGTCAGCTTGTTCAGTTTAATTATAACTAGTGAATGACATTGTTATTAACTGGCTACCAAACCAGAACAATGGCTCTTAAAATAAAAATAAATAAAAGACAAAAACATGAGATAATAGGTCTTATGAATTTATCTTTTAAAAATTCATAATTTTAATTGGATGGGACAATGAATGGTTAATGGTTTAAAGGTAACCCTGTCGAGACTATGAATGTTTGCTGGCAGTAGAGGCAATACCTATGAAAATAGAGTATATTATAAAACCAAGACTTGGAGAGAACCACTTACTTCATTATTAACACTAATCAAAGCTTGAGATAACCCAAAATTTTTTTATTCTTAAGGAATTAGAAAGAAATTATGAAATGATTTTTATTTCTTTTTTCATAGTTACATTTTATTTGAATTATCCTAAGATAGTTTTCATTATCTTTAAAAATATTTACTTACTAAAGATATAGTGTTCATTTTATTTTTTCAGAGATAACTGTTTCTTTCAGTGAATCGCCAATTGTTGTGACCAGCAACAACCCCCCTTTTTATTTAGTATTAGTAATAATGCTAAATAAATGGGGACCCTTAGTTAAAAAATCCAAAAAAATCAATTAGGATTTGTTTGCATTTTCAAATAAAACTTTCTATCATAAACTTATAGAAATCCCTTAGAAAGAACATTAAGAAACACTTAAGTTTATGATAGATTACAATAAAATTTCTCTTTAAACAAAATAGCGCATCCATAGCAAAATGGTATATATCTTTTATAAAACTGAAAATGCGATTTTGCGCTTTTGCGATAATGCGATCCCAAAAACCTATACAATAAACTTATTGGTCGCAGATCGCATAGCGCAGAAAAAAGAAGTGATTAATGAATACCTTTTGCGCTATTTTCAATTTTGTGCTTTTACGAGATTTGCGATATGTGATTTTGCGCTATTGCGTAATTTCCGCTTTTGCGCTATTTTACATAACTGCGATGGCTACATTTTGCGATATTGCGATATTGCGCAGCAAATCGCAGATCGCAATATCGCATATTCATGTAGGCACATTGTCCAAAGGCAATCTTCCCTTATATCAAAACTGTTATGCGCTTTAATGATTAAATTAAATGATTGGATTGATTATTAATGGTAAATGAGATTGTGTTTGGATTGAAAGTCGTTTCACGATTAAAATATTATATTTCATCCGCTTTCACATTTAAAACAGTCTCATCACCTTTCTTATGCATTACTCTCATTTACTCGTGAAACGCGGTACGAAGGAGCAAACTCTGTACACGACTTTCACTAAACACTATGGGTAAGAAGGAGAAGAGCTCCCGATTACGCGAAAAACAAAGAAATAGGCACTGTTGTTAATACGATTCATAGCTTACGTAAGGATGTCGGTATATCCACTTGGGAAGGAATGTATAATGCAGCAAGAAGGAGAAGAGCTCGAGTTGCGAAAACAAAAATGGTGCGTTGTATCTGGAGACACCGCATAATAAAATTCAGGTATATCCACTTGGAAGGAATGTATAATCTGCTAGAGGAAGAAAACCCTGTGGTGATGAAAGTTGTGGCTACAGCAGGTTCCAGTAATACGTCTGAAGCAACCCTTAGAGAACTAGCTTGCTCATTTCTGCATAGAATAGCAGCAAGACCAAGGATTCTCCCGTATACGGACATGGTGAGATGGGTGCTGGACAGCACTGATATTTCAGACAGGAAATTTAGAACTCCATTTGAAGAGCCAATCGGGTCATTCACCACGGAAGACATGAAGTTGATGCATAAGTTGCCGGAACCTCAAACGCCTTATAATAAGAAATTTATGGAAAAATTTTCCAGAGAACATGAGAATTTGTCAGAATGCACACAGGAATGGACCAAAAGAGATGAACCATTGAAGAAAATCAAACACGAGTGGACAGTACCAAAAAAGGATGTTTCAAACGCTATTCACAAGTTCAAATATCCAAGTGGGAAAATTGACACAGTTTCTACCACAAGATAAGGTATGTAAGTTTGCCAAAATCATCCTCTATAGAACTTTTAGAAGTTACTAAAGAAGCTGTTGGAGATCAAGAGTTCTTAGAGAAACATAAAGCTCTTCTTGAGAGAAGTCGGGAGTTGAATAAGACTTGAAATAAATGTAAGACAAAATGAGGAAACATTGACCAAATTCAAGACACTTCATGCCGAGTAAGGAAAAATATGTGGAGCGTGTTCGGCACAGAGAAAAATTACTACGAAAGGTCAAATCGATAAAAAGAAACTACTTTGGCTAAAGTATGATATGAGAAAATGGTGAAGCAAAATCAAGATGAAATTCCAAAATTAATAATAGAGCAATAATCTCAAATAAAGGAAAATGCACAAATCGAAGGAAGCGGAGAAAGACGACGAGAAGAGCGAGCTACGGCTGACTTGTTCTCTCCCAGCGACGTTGTGTGGTAATCGGGTACACAAAGCTAATTTGAGGATTCAGAAGCGTTTCGAGATGTCTCCACGGAGCATCAGCGCAGCGGAAGTAGGCAAAAGGCGAGAAGAAAGAGCAGAAATCTGTCAAGGAGGTGACAAAAGATTGGGTGGGACTCACTCTTGTATACTTGGTAAATACATAGTCGACATAGTGTGCTTAGTATCATCAATGCTACACAGAAGATTGCGCCTACGCTTGCCGACTATGTCTTTTCAGGACAGTTGAATTCTGAAGTCGGCCAACCGCATCCTCTCAAAACTATGCTAGATGCATGCAAGTTTAAAGATCAAGTTCATAGATAGTTAGATTTAGTTTTAATTTTACTGTATTTTAGCCTAGGAAAAGGATGGTCATTGAACTGAATCCTTAATTTTTGTAATAAGACTATTTTTAGATTTAGCTAAGTAGTATTTAAACCCTTCTCATGCATTTAGAGAGGGGTCCTGGATCTTAATATTTTTGACTTGGAGATTTCATTTCTGTACTCCATTGTCTTATATTTTTAAAAAGGATCACATCTGGTGATTTTCATGCGGAATTATCTTTGAAGTGTTGCATTTCTGTACCTTGGAATTTGATTTTGCATCAGAGTTACTGGATTAGAGTATCAGATTGCATTTGAAAGTCTTCAAGATGAATGAGGTATTTCTATCCTTTCACTGTTGATTTCTTTTGTCTTATGATATTTTCTTTAAAATTGCTATCATTTATATATATTTGTTTTCACAACGCTTCCTTTTATATATCATTTCTGAGTATAATTGAAACGTTATCTTTCATAAGTATATATAGATGGTATACAATGATGAATGCAATATGCTAATACAACTATGTTTAATTTCTTAAACAGAGTTATCTTTATTTGTTTCTGCATATTTCAATTTAAATAATAATACATTTTCATGGTTATTGTTAAATTGGAACAATCTTAAGTTGTATTCACATATAATTACCCGGGTTAGTGTTAGAATTTCTTTACCAGTATTTAGTTTAAATTAGATAGTTTTATTTCAGTTAATTTAGTCCCATTTCCACCCATTCAAACCAATCCATTTAGTTATAAGGAAACTGGTCCTTTAAATCCAGTCGGAGCCACCATACGAAACGGAAAAGGAGCTGTCTTAAGGTCCCGACCGGGTGGTTTTGCCCCGATGTTTGAAGCAGAGATTTTCTAGGCTTCAACACATTCATATGTTATTATTCATCAACGTATGACAACTTCTCAAGAGATTAAAGCAAAGCATTAAAACTAGCAAGAGATAAGTTAAGATATATCCCATCATAGTTATGGTTGCATTATTCATTCTTTAACTTTTTCAATTCTATTGGGCTTATTTAGGGAATCTAGTCAGTATCCTACATGTTTATCTTGCTGTTGCATCAAAATCAAGTCAATATTCAAGTACATCAATGTATTCACATATACAACAAAATAATTTTATATAAGTACACATGCATGCATATATATTAATTTGAAACTTAAATTTTTACCTATACTCAAGCCCATTTAGGTTTAGTGTTGAACCTTAACTCTGATACCACTTTTTCACATACCCCTACTAAATTTATCCTAACCACACTTGCAAAAACTTATTTTTCCTCTCTTATACATTTTGTCAAACACACGTGCAAACATTTCTTCAAATACTTTGTATACAACCAATTAAGTAGTATTTTTCTTGTAGACATTTAGTCAAATATTTTTTATGGAATCAAATAAGAAACATTGTTTTGATTCCACTTGTAACATAATAACTAAAATATACCACTCAATCATGCAACCTTTGATTCTTCTCTTTGAGGTAATTTATTAATTACTTTGTATGAATTGTAATGAAACACATTTAATACATTTCCTCAAATGATTTGCATGCAAATAGGCATATATCAACTTCAAAAATACTATCCCCATCCATAAAATAACATTTTCATTGGGGCATTTCATCAAACAGTTTGTATGCAATGAATCATTAAACCATTTAATAGGTGTTTCTTCAAATGGTTAGCATTCAAAATATTATAGAAATTTCCTCAAAGAATATATCCTAGATTATTACAGTCCAAGTTCTTAGAACTGAACCAACTGATCAGTGGGAGTTACCCTCACTATGGACCAAGTTTCAGATTAAAAGTTATAACAAAAATTCCAACATGACCTATTTGATGCATGATTTTAGGAGTATCTAGGAAGCTTAACTTCCTATGATAATATCTCTTAAAATATCATAACCGAACATCTAAAAGTCGACTAGACGATCATCGAGATTTCCCCTCACTATGGTTCAAGTTTTAGCTTCTAGAACCTCCCAGAAGAAACGTTATAGCATAAATTTCAACATGATGAGTCTTTGATACATGATTTTACGAGCATCTAGGAAGCTCGACTTCCTTAAAACATATACCCTAAAATATTTCAACCCAAGATCTAAAATTTGGACTAGATTATTAGTAGGATTTTCCCTTACTATGGTTCAATCTTCAAATTTTGTAACCTCCCAGATGAAAAATTATAACATAAATTCCAACATGTCTTGTTTGAAGATGCATTTAGGAAGCCCAAATTCCTCTGATCATATTTCCTAAAATTTCATAGCCCACTATTTGAATATTGGACTAGAGGATCAATGAGATTTCCCCTCACTATGGCCCAATTTTAGCTTTTGGAACCTCCCAAAAGAGAATTTATAGCATAAATTCCAACATGACTTGTTTAAAAAAGAATTTAGGAAACCTATCTTCTTCAACTAGCGTTGTTACAAAATTTAATATATATAAAAACCTACAACCATAAATATAAAAAATACAACCATGATAATTTTGTTGAAGTGTAAATGCATGTGCACATAAACATTTTGAAAAGAGAAATTAAATAATCATGCATAAGAGATATTTATCTCGATTCAAATATTTTACAATCTAGAACTAAATAAGGGTGAGCCACTCTCAATCCAACCATGGGCACAAATTTGATGCAACCTTTCTCATAGATAGCCACCCCTGAGCTAGATATTTATCCCTTGATATAAAAAAATAAACTTGGGGATTCAATGCACACATTTCAAACTAGTTTTAATACAAAAAGTGAAGGCCACTCTCCTCCACACACAGAAAAGAATCTCAGTGTTCAACCTTTCCATTCCTTGATTAGGTGAATAGAAATTCAGAAATGAATATGCAGGGATGAACAACAAAGGGAGTCCTTCTCTAATCTTTGTAGTCCCTTAAACCTCCCTTCCTTAGTGCTCTATGTTCCACATACAACCAGGACCATGCCTAGTCCTTAAAGCCATCTAGTCAAAAGAGAAAGCACTACAACACATTCATTTCTCATCACAGAATCTGACACTCACAAATCTTAACCAATCATAAGGTGTAATCCTCTATGCTTTCTGTCACCAATCCTTTTTCCAATTTGAATTTTCTAAGTGAGAGAGATATATGATAGAATAATACAATATTGAAAACTAGAAGCTTAAGAACCAAGAAGAAGAAACCCTTGGTTTCTCCTTCCTCTTATTTTTATAATCACACCTTGACCCTTCATCTTCCCAACCTTTTAGCTTCTTGGGAAGGATAACCATCACATCAAAGGAAAATATTCCCCCAAGGTATATTTTTTCTTTTAATTCAAGTATTCCACCTCCCCAAGGAATCATTATCTATTGGTTTCCCCCCTTTCTTTAGCTCTAGAATTTTTATTAGTAAAAAGAAACATTACATCATATAATAGAGTTTGTCATCATAACATCAATGTTGGCACCCAAAAATTATATGTTCTTAATTAAATTACAAAATTTTTGGTAATGAAAGAAGTTTTGCAAATAAAATAATATAAATTTGTGCATTATTAAAGAGACACTTCCCTTTTTATGAAATGGCACTCTACCTAGTATTTATAACATGGGCCTTTCATTGTAGCAACATCAATTCAATATTTATTTATAATACATATATTTTACATTATTCACTATGTATGTGAGTTCCTGTTACATTGGTATCATGATTGCTTATTACACTTTACTAAATCCACTTTAACTTTATAAATACCTTCATGAGTTTCCAATTTTTTTTATTATGTTGTAAGGCATTCCTTCTAGTGTGGTGTATGTATTAAAGTGATCCATAATTCATTCATTCATGTCCATTTATTTTTCTAATGACCATCCAACCATGCACTGTCATTGATTCCTTTGGCATCGAATGTTAGTTGAGGCTTGAGATTTGGCAAGGGATTCTTCCTGCTCTTGAATATCGAAGTTCTTGTGATGGTTTGCTTACTGTTGGTGCCTTCCATTAGAAGCGCAAACAAAAAGGAAAGGTTGCAAATGTAAATTCCATTATTGGAAACAATGACCTATGGAATTGCCATAGTCATGAGTGTATTTTTTGTTCCTACAATTTCAACTGCTCTCATCCTCCTCTAGCAAGCTATATGCATTAATTTGGCTTGGCCTTTTTCTCTCACCTTTGTCTCTTCTTGGTACGATATTTATTCAATATCAAGAAGCCACCTTCCCCAATGATAGTGTTGCTTAGGCCGACTCACATGACATCAAACTAAAATCCTAGGGGGTAGTCCTTGAAGGGGATCATAACACAATCCAATTGCTCAGAAGCATTGATTTTCAAATTTTTTTTCTTCATGTATCTCTACAAAGAAGTTGATATGTTTTCATGTCACACATCAACTAGAGTGATTTCAGTTCTTACTTGAACCTACATCCCACTATATGGAGACCAAATTTCAAAATATTGAAAGTGACATATGATTTTCACTTATTGATCATGAAGACACAACAAGTCCTTAATAATTCAAAATAAGTTTCAACGTTGCAGTGCTTCCTCACTCAAGGTAAATTGGGATCACTTCTATTTTTAAAATGATATAAAAAAATGTTTTCATCATCCCCTCATTAGATAGTTTTAAGTGTCAACTTCATCTAGCATTTCATCGAATAAAAAATGGAGATTATATGTGTAATATATTGTCAATTTGGTCCAAGAACCCACATAATCAACTTACCCACATCTTCTTCATTTTGTCTTCCTCAATTATCCATTTGATCATTTTTCTTCATTTTTAAAATCTATTTTCCATTTATCATTATTATTTTAATTATCCATTTTCTATTTATCATTATTATTTTTATTATATGTTTTATTATTTGAATAAATGATTATATCCATGCAAAATTACTCTTCCTCCTTCTCTTGCCATTACTTAATCATTTTTAGTTAGTCATTCAACTATTTTCACGTGGCCTTTTTATTGTTTATGTAGGTTGTTTCTCACATACAAACACTACGTCGTTTTTAACCGTGTAGGTTGTCCCACATCTGAATTATTTATATTTATCCATTTTACTTCTATGAAAGTTGACTTCCTCTTGCATTACTTTACTCCTTCTGCATTACTTAGTCATTTTTTACTTCATTCCATTAAATTTCTCTCACATTACTCTATTTACTTAGTCATTTTATTTCTACTTCTACTTTTTTACCTAGTCATGTGGGTTGTGTACCTCACACCTCTCCTTTACTGCTTAATTGTTAATTTTACCTCTCCACACCATCTCTCTGAATTATTGGATAGTGACTTGGCATGATGACAAAGCGTTGAGGTGGTGACAACTTGGCATGATGACTAAGTGTTGAGGTGGTGACAAAAAACACAAGGTGGTGACAAAAAACACAAGTTATGCCAGGATCCTTCGCTCTTCTACATCATACACAAAATGTGGGGAACCTATTTCCTTATAAATTAATTCAAATTCCCTCCCACAATGCACGTGGAATAAATAGGATTGATTATAAATCAAAGGCCAATATTTATGTGGAGCACATCATTGACTATTGAATAACTAAATTTTGAAACCCATAACTTGAGCTCCTTATGTCCAAATTGGGAAAATGAGAGCTCATTCGAAATATAAAGGTGAGAAGAAAAAATTGGAGATGGTTTCCATGGTTGAATGGAATCTATCATGCCCAAAAAAAAAAAAATTACAGTCATGACCATTTTTATTTGGAAACAAATTACTTAAAAAAAAGCTGATTTAATGGAATTTTTGAATGTTTAAAGCAGTTCCAAGATGATGAAAAAATAATTATAAAAAGAATGTGAAGAAAATTCAGAAAGAGAGACCAAACCATGTTCAAAGTAACCTCCTAGTTGAGTCTTTTGATATATTCTTCTCAATTAGCAATCATTCACCCTTTCATTCAAAGTCGATTTGAATGAAAAGAGTTGATTTTTTATTTTTTATTTATTTTATTTATTTTTTTCTCTTCTAGATCTTTTCATTTATATGGTCGATGAGAACCCAATTCAATCTAATTTGGACAAATTCATTTTAATTTTATGTACATTACTCTTTTTAAATATTAGTATTTAAGGTTCCACAAAGAACACTAATTAATTCATAGCTAGTATGATATTTTGAATTTGAGTTTTAAACTTAATATTGAAAGTGTGTAACTCCTTTCATTCCTATGAGTTAAAATGGAAATATAATGTTAAATTATTTATAAATATGGTTTGTTTATTTTCATCTTTCTAAATGACATTGTGTGTTTTACTTATTGTATGCTGAAAGTCAATATTCTCACAACCTTTACTCTTATGATGTAAATATTATGATGTGAATATCATTGTTAATACCATTTCCATGAGAAGAGACCATTTTAGTTTCATACTCAAATATTGTGTTGTCATATTTATTCCCTTTTCTTTCCATGAGTTACATGATGTACACATTATAAGTAAATCTGATATATGAAATATTTGTTGGGATTTATCTTTAGCACTCACCCACTACATTCATTGGAGGATAAAAGAAGAATATTGCATCAATCAAGAGAGGAGTACTGCCTCTATAAAAATGAGAAGAGTATTTCTTATTCCCCATAAGGATTTATTTTAATGTTGGTCATTTTCCTTGTGAGGGATTGTGATCAATAGGAGGTACATTGTGTTTAGTATTCATCAATAACTTGGGCCAAATTGCAGATTCTTGAGGCTACTCCTTCCATCTTACTTTCACTCTCATTTTCCCCTATCTTCTTCAGTTGTCAACATCTTCGTCACTTGAATAATCTACTTATTGAGGTATGCTCAAACATGGCAAACATGATTACTACACTATGATTTGATCACTTGTTGGATGCATGCCATGCCCAAGTTCCTAATCTAGTTGTCATTACATAGATAGCTTCCAGAGCACACTCACTAGACTTATTATTGTATATGAGAGCAAACATTTAGCACCATAGAGACTTTCCTTCAAGCTCCCATGTCCTCTCTAATACCTTGTTAGTTCCTCCATCGCAAGATTTATGGTCATCAATGGTATACACACTATTGTAATCTAGCATAAAGCATGCACTATTTCTAGTAGGAAGGAACAAGAAGTAAACTACATAATCATATGCAATACAAGGAAGAGAGAAGAGACAAAAAGTAGTAGAGAGCCAACAAATCAACACTTATATAATATATTCTCAAAAACCAATCAAGACTATTACATAGAGTCAAGAAAATGCATATACATATTATGTATGAAAAATTACGACAATTTAATCGTCTAAACTGAATTTACCAGATTAGATTAGTTGATCGACTCAACTAGGGACACACATTACTTACAATACAACCTTCTTTGTTTACTCGATTGAGTTAGTGAATTGAGTCGACTAGCCCCTCCATCATCTCCCCCATCCTCAATGCCTTCTTCGTCCTGAAGAAGGGGGATATTTGGAGAATTATGAAATTTGAAAAATTTAGTATAGAGGATAGAAGTATAAGTATAAAGAGAAAAAGAGAAGAATTTTTGGCTCGTAGAGAATCATTTTTTGTTGTTGATGGCGATGGTTATGGTTCTAGATACTCGTGGGTTGGTTGATCGACATATCATGTTGGTTGGTCGGATGATGGATTTTGTGCACCATTAGGATAACACAAGGTATGAATTACTCTTATTTGTGTCTCCCCCGCCAACCAGTTGGACACTTCCAATTCAATATCTTGTATTTCAAAGTGTTGCTTAGGTGTTGGGTTGCATTCCAATGTGCTTGGTTCAAAGAAGTTAAACTTCAGCCGATGAGGGGTCGATTATGTCAATCATGCTTGGGAAAGTAATTGTACAAAAGTCGTTTGATAGATGATCAGTGAAAGTGACTGAATGTGTTGGTCGAATATCAAACAATATTTTACATATTGTTTAGTTTTCACCTCCAAAGTATTTAAGTCTGCCAAGTATTGCACTTTTTCAACCACTAAGCTTTATTGGTTCAATTTTTGTTCAAGTGTTCCTTGCTGCTATAGATATTGGAACCTATAATTAATACTCTATAACTGATCAGTGATGTTGGTTTCTTCCACCCGTGCCTTCTTTCCTTCCCTAAGCCACTATCTTTCCTCCTGAATAAACTATATCTCTAACATTTTTTTTGTGAAATTTGTTTTTTCAATGTCATCCTTTTCCCGATTTTCAAAACTTGTATGTCGCAACGATAATTCACGAATAAGCATATGTTGTACCCATAGTCAACTGCATGTGGTTTATAGATATGTTGGCCAATTTTTAATAACTGTGCCAAGGATGGAAACCCTTTCCAGTGTTTTTTCTAAGCCTTACTTAGCCTTCACACATTCTTTGTGTTCCTGTTGAATAATATCCGACAATTCTTAGTTTCCTTGTTCCTTTTCCTATTGTTGGAGCTAGGTGACTTGTTAATTCATTCGCACATTGTGTTCTACTAGTTGGTAGACCAATTTTTGAATGACAACTAGTGGATCATCAATCCTGGATGATATATATAAATTAAATTTTTATGTTTCCTAAGTCATACAGTCTGGCCAAGTCTCCTCTTCTCATCAATTCCTTTATTTTAGCTTATCACCTATATTGGATTTCTTTTTAGATCCTTCTTGGATTGTATTTTTGTATATTCTAAACAAGAAAAGACAAGTTTATCAGTTGCATAAGTAATATCATATGGTAAGGAAGTCGGTTTATCCCTTGACGATCCTAATCCTAATGTATGAGTGGAAGTATTAATCATGGTGTTGTGTAAGTGGTACTTTATATTGATTTTGTGGTGTCCATATGTGTTTGATGTCATTGGTTCAGTGTTTATTAGAATACTTTTGTCCAAGGCGATTGACCCAACTTGCTCTGATAATATTTCATGAAATTCATCCTATTAACTATTCACTATCTTTTGTCCACCATTCACCCCTATAGTTGGTGTAGGAGTTGTGAGAGGTGGGTCAGTTGTAAAGTCAATGTTGGGTTCTTGCTCTTTCTTTTTGTTTCCTCCACTCGACTGACCTTGGTTATGTTTTTGTGCAGGTGTTCCCTTCTGGGTTGTCGACTGCTGTTGGGTCCCTTGTTTTGAAAATGAAATGGTTTTGAGTTGCGGATAACAAGTGGCGGAGCGCAACCACGATAGACAAGGAGCTGTCACGGTTGCGGAGAGCTGGGATTAGGTGGCGCAATAGTTGTGGAAACTAGCATAGATGGCAGAAAGGAGCGACAACAACAAGAAGCGGAACTCCCAGTGATCAGGGAGATGTGGCAAACAGCAGAGCGAAAAAGAAGGGAAAACTAACAGTCATGTTGGCAAAGGAACAAATAGGCAATCAACCAACGTAGAAGGGAGGTTGGTGCAGTAGAGGGCTGAGGAAGAGAGCCATAGGAGAGCTTTGTTTGTTATGTTCTTTTCTGTTCCAGAGAGGAAGCAGAGAAGACAGGGCCATCCATAGAGGCAGATGGACCAATGGAGATCGAGGCAGCAGAAAAGGATTGACTCGGGATGAGTCAATAGCATGTGGTCGGGGCCTGTTGGGGCCCCTGTTTTCAAAATGAAATGGTTTTGAGCCGCGGATAATAGGTGGTGGAGTGCAACCACGGTAGACAGGGAGCTGTCATGGTTGCAGAGAGCTGGAGATCAAGTGGCGCGGCAGTTGCGGAAACTAGCACAGATGGCAGGAAGGAGCGACAAGAACAAGAAGCAGAATTCCCAGTGATCAGGGAGATGCGGCAAACAACAGAGCAGAAAATAAGGGAAAGCTAACAGTCGCGTTGGAAAAGGAATAGATAGGAAATCAGCCAACGTAGACGGGAGGTTGGGGCAATAGATGACTGAGGAAGAGAGTTGTAGGAGAGCTCTTTTCGTTCTGTTCTGTTCTATTATGTTCGGTTCTATTCTATTCTATTCTATAATGTTGTAATCAACCCTTCTGTAATCAACTCTGAGGAGTAATGTAACTGTACGCTATTGTTAATGAAATACACTCTACTTGGGTTTGATGTCCTGAGTTCTGTGACAAGAATTTGGTTATGATGAATGTATTGGCTGTTTTTAAATTTTGATTTAGCATCCTGAATATGCTCATGAGTAGTATCTTTTGCAAAGTAGCTAAATTTGTTTGCAGTACCTAGTGCTGTCTGTTTTACTCTATAGTGTGATTAGTCGTTATCTGATTTGTTCCTAACCTTACTAAGGTCACAACACGCCTTGGGTGAGACTCTCTGCTCTTTGGAGTAGAGTGAAAATACCGACGTTGTGCTAGACTACTGCGGAAACCTTGTTGGCCTCTCTCTCAAACTTGGGTCTTACTTAGAGACCACCTTTCTCGCCAACAACTGCACTATTGTCGACTGTTGATATGATTGTTTCTCCTATTCACCAACATATTTTATTTGAATATTTAAACAAAAATATCTTTGGAGAGTCCCAAATATTGTAAAATATATGGTCTTACAGATGATATAAAAACCTATTGGGGATTTTTTGGTCTTTTGATCCCCTTATTTTTTGTTGTTGTCTTATCCATCACTTATTTTGGAATTGCATCAAGGCATTGTTACAAATTTGGATTGTCGAGCTTGATATCAGCTAAAAATTATTTCCAATTGATTCCTACTCCTTGCTGCTTGACTTCAACTAATATGCCTACTTTATTTTTTGGTTTCCTTGAGGATTCTGACAATGAACCCGAGAAGTTGACTTTGAAAGGTGTTGTGTAGATTTCTTCTTCTCGTTCTTCTTTTTGTTCCCCATTTGTTAGTGGCAGAAAGAGTTTCGTTTGGGGCTCCTAAGCAGCTGATGGAAATGGGAAAATCGTATTTTTTTTATCGACTTAGATCATCGAATATTTGTTTAATAGAAGGATGGTAGGGAAGTTCCTTAGGGCCAACATCACCTAGAATCGATGTATTATACCTTTGTTGTGTCATGGCCTAGTTGAATATGAGACGTGATGATCAACATATATCAAATATATTATGAAACCCTCCATATGTTAACGCAAGTTTTAGATTCAAAAACTAGTTTCTAAATATCTCCAACTGAGAAATCGACCTAGGGGATCCTGTCCAGCCATGTGTAAAAATTTTGTAATTCCTCATCAACTGGATGAAATTTTTTTAAATATTGCCTCATCAACCAGGGAGACCTATTTCATGGCTAACCAAATTAATATATATGGGAAATGATTGATCTTACCAAAATTTTGACAGTCCTAGCAATTAGATTTTACCATGTTAACAATATATTATTCCCACTTATATTGTTTTCCTATCTTTCTAATATGGCTATTAACTTATAGAATGTTTAATTTGACATTGAATGCCTGTTCAGTTGGAGAAAGACAAAGAGAGACAATGTTAGATGCGCATTTTACCTGGGGATCCCAAACTTGGGTAATAATTAAATATTTGGAATTCTTAGTCGTCATTCCTCCAATGAACTCTCTAATCGAGGAAATCGAGTCAACTGCCTTCGGTGTATTATCCCCGGTATGCAGTGACCCAATGATATTATATATGGTCGTTGATGTGATATGCAGTGGTTTTTCCAGCCACAAGGTACCATCATGGTACCGAATGATTATGAATTTTGAAGCTTCTTCTTCCAGGGCTTGGAAATTTGTGACCATGGAGGCACCTAAGAAATCCAAAATTCCAACTTGGTGTATAATTTGGACATTTATAGTCCATTTCTTGTCTGCCAATCCCCACTTCTTGAATACTTTGATTTTTTTTACCATGACGACTCATCCATTTGCGCTTGTTTAATATTGTGGAGTCGAAGCTCCAACTGGCGTGGTAGCTTGGTCAAACTGAGCTTTATTTCTCAGCTCCATGGTGTTGAAGAATGTAGCTATGGTTGGTCTTCATAATACTTTATGTATTTATAATACTATGTAAAAACACAAAATAAAATAAAATTTTAAATTAGAAGAGAGAAAATCAAAAGAAATGAAATCAACAAAACTGGGACTAAAATTAAAATCCTTGAAAATAACTCATACTCATATAAATAAAATGTTTACTATTAGTTACTAGCAACCATAATTTAATCAAGTATTTGCATAAAATATTGAAAAGAAACAATATTTAAATAAATATACTTACCAGAGTTATTACTCAGCATTATTTACGTGATATTCAACATTTTAACAAATATGAGTAAAAAATGTAAATGTGCAGGCTTACTAGAATTTAGTTTACAAATAAACGTGATTTAATTTAAGATAAATGTCCCTTGGGTATAAAATAAACTTGAACTTTTTTCATTTTACATACACACTTATCACTCACATATCTCTCTCATACACACATTGTGATATCTACCTTATTTTCATGGTTATTAGTTGAATTTATGAAGTGTGATTGCTAGATGAAGATAAAATAACTATAATATATATTCACAAGCAATTACCATGGCTTATAAATAAAGAAATTGTATCAATTATACTCAAAAATCAACACGGTATCAAATTTTTACTAAAGGAAAGAGCACAAATATCACTCCTTGAAAAACCCTACCTTGAGATCACTTTGAAGAAACCCTAAATCTATATTCAAGTTGCATCAATAGACTCTACTATAAAATCAAAGAACAAGATAGAGGGGGCCACTAACTTTAGGGCTTGGAAGACAAGAATTGGCCTAATGCTTGCAAAAGAAGGTCTTTTGGAAATTGTATAAAGAAAAGTGATTAAACCTACAAATGAATCTAGAAAGAAGCAATACAAGAAATATGACATCACCAACATGAGCATTATTATGGAATCCATCAAGGATCATCTTATTCCAGACATCTCAAAACTTGGCACTTCAAAGAATATATATGATTCCCTAGCTAAGTTAAATACTGTCAACAATATTAGCCAAGTCACGAGCTTGAGAAATGAGCTTCGTGATATAAGAATGACAAATAATGATATAATGGCTTCATACTTTGTGAGGGTTTATAAACTAAGAGATCAACTACAAGCTATTGGTGAAATTATCTCAGATAAAGAACATGTGAATTTAACACTTAATGGACTACCACGTTCATGGAATTCATTTGTAGCAGGTATAAGCGGCTGAAAGGAAGCTCCAAGTTTGGAATAACTATGGGCAACTTGTGCTTAGGAGGAATCAAGATTTATATCTAGAGAAAGAAAGCCAAAAGAATAATAGAATTCTCAAGCCTATGCAACTTGTTCCACGAAAGTTGGAGGAAGAAAGAAGTCTATTTTTCAAGAGAATAAAATGGTTTTGATAGCAAACCCAATCCTCAAAGGAAGTAAGATATGTCTCAAATTCAATGCTTTCGTTGCAAGAAATTTGGTCACTTCGAAACCCAATGTCCTGAAAGGTTCAATGATAGGAAGATGAGAGGATATCAACATGCTACCATGGAAAATTTTGATGAGTAGTCCAAGAGATCCAAAGTTGAAGGAGATAAATATAAATTTTACTATTCCGGTACACGTGTAGGATATTTTGTATATGACAACTATATATTGTTGATTAATAGTGAAGCTTCAAGACATATGATAGGGGAGCATGATCATATTATAAGTTTGATGGAAAGAATATTGGCACAAAAGGTAGAGCTTGGAGACAACAAAAAATACTCATTCAAATTAATTGGGAAAAAATCCATAGAGTTGGAAACATGTGAAAACATTCACTTGAGAAACATACTCTATGTTATATGTTTGTAAAATAATTTGGTTTCAATTTCACGTTTAGAATATAAAAGAGATAGAGTGGCCTTCATTGATGTGAAAGTCCTTATGTGGGACAAGGGTTCTAGTATAAGCTCTTCTAGGGTTATTGGGATTCATGAAGGAAGGTTGTATAGACTCCTAGGGAAATCTTCCAAAGCTTTAACCCTAGTGAGCTATTACATAATGATATTAACCCTAGTGTGCTATGCCATAAGATATATGCATATCTTCATTATAGAACCTTTCCAACTTTGAAGCAATTTGTTCCAGGTGTACGAGATTTAAAGGTAGATCATAAAGGTGCGTGTAAGGGATGTGCTCTTGGAAATAATGTTAAGAAACCATTTCCAAGTAGTGAACATAGGTCCAAAGATATTTTGAATCTATTCCACTCTGATGTGTGTGGTCCCATGCTGATGAAATCTCTTAGAGGTAGTTTATACTATATATCCTTTATCAATGACTTCTCTCGCAAGACGTGGATCTATATGATGAAGTCAAAAGAAAAAGTTTTCATAATGTTCCAAGAATTCAAAGCTGAAGTGGAGAACCAGACAAGGAAGAGAATCAAGATCTTGAGATCAGATAATGGAAGAGAATACACCTCCAAGGAACTCATTTCCTTCTGTAGGGAAGTTTGATTAAGAGGGAGTTGATTGTTCCCTATAATCCTCAACATAATGGAGCAGATGAAAGAAAGAACAAATCTATTGAAGATTCCATGAAGATGTTGATACATGATCAAGATGTGCCAATGTTCTTATGGGGAGAAGGTGCCAAGATAACCCTCTACATCTTGAATAGAACTCCTCATAGGATTTTGGAAGATAAGACTCCCGAAGAATAATTCACAAGTCAAAAACCATAGGTTAATCATATGAGAATATATATTTTTTTCCAGTGTTCATACATGTACCCAAGGATAAAAAAAAAAGGTTAGATCTTTCCCGTAAGAAGGGAATATTTGTTGGGTACAGTGAATCACCAAAAGCCTATAGGATCCATGTTCCAGGGAAATGGTAGGTGGAAATAAGCAGAGACGTGACTTTTGATGAAAAGGCATAAGGACATGCAACTCCACAAGGAACCTTCACGAAATCTAAGAGACCTAAGACGTATTCTAGTTATGCAACTTTAATGACTAATGTGATTGACTCTGAACCTTCCAACTTCGAGGAAGCGACTACTTCATAAGTGTGGAAGGGTGCAATGATGGAGAAATAACAATATATTAGGAAAGAACGATGTTTGGGAAAATATTCCAAGAAGTTAAGGAAATTTTGTGGTTACCTCAAAGTGGATTTACAAGATCAAGCATGTAGCATATGGGAGCATTAAAAAATACAAGGCAAGATTCGTGGCTAGAGGATTCTCCTGAAAAGAGGAAGAAGACTACGATGAAGTCTCTGCATTAGTTTCCAGATTAAAGAAGGCCTTTTATGGACTCAAACAAGCTCTGAGAGCTTGGTATTATAGAATCAATGGATACATAATGAGACTTGGTTTATCTAAAAGTGTTTTGATCCAAATATTTATATCAAAGTTGTAAAAGGTGAGACGGTGATATTACTACTGTTGATGATTTATTCTTGAACATTTTAGAACATCTTATTGCTCAGTTTAAAATGAATTTGGCCTCTGAATTCCATATGAAGGATATTGGCTCGATGCATTTTTATTCGGGGTTGGAAGTCTAGAAAAAAACCTAGTGAAATCCTTCTTGGACAAGGAAAATATGTCATCAATATCATTTAGAAGTTTGTCATGATGGAGTGAAAGTATATGGAAACTCCTATGGTGACAAACCCGAGAAAGCTGAGAGATTATGAGTATGACCTAGTGGATCCACCCATGTACTAGAATTTGATTGAATCATTGATGTATTTGGTAAAAACTAGGCCAAATATTTTCTTTGTAGTAAACACCTTGAGCCAATTCTAGATGGAACCAAGACATAAGCATTAGATTGCAGCAAAGCATATATTGATATACTTTCATGGTACTGTTGAATATTGTTTAAGATATGATTTAAATGGTGGGATAAATCTTTAGGGATATATGGACTCTTACTAGGCAGGGAGTGTGATTGACAAGAAGAGTACATTTGGTGTATGATTTAGTTTGGGCTTTGCTTTGATATCCTAGATGATCAAGAAGCATACCTTTGTCACAAGTAGTGATGAAAAATAAAAGTATATTGTAGCTTGTTTGGCATTTTGTGAGGGATAATGGCTTTGAAAGAAACTCTCGAGGTTGTTTGAACAGATGCTAGAACTAATTGTGTTGTTAAATGATAATCAAATTTGTGTGAAGTTGACATAAAATCCAATGTTTCATGATGAAGACAAATCATATTTAGATCAAGTACCACTACATTCATGATATGATATAGAATGGAGCAGTGAGGCTCTAGTACATCTCCACTAATGAGCAGATGGTTGACATTCTCATAGAGACAATGGGAAATTCTCATGGTTGACATTCTGTCTCTAGTGAATTTTGTATACTTTTGAGACAAGCTTGGACTAGTGGAGAACTCCTCTATCAGTGAGAGGGAGCATTGATGTGACATCAACAGGGGCATGGCTCAAAATGTCAACCTGAACTAGTCAAAGTACCATGAGGTGAGGCATCCACAAGATCATGGTGACTAGTTGAGTAAGTACCATTGGTTAGGATATCTAACTTGGGTTGTGGTACATATTTATGATGATGTTGATGTAGGTCAAGGGTATTAACCTAGATAAAGATGCTATCAATGAGATTTACCTTTTTTTTTTGAAAGATCATGTATACAAAAAACATCTAAATAGTCATTATGAATACCTCCCTAGCTAAGAGGGAGTGTTGAAGAATGTATCTATGGTCGGTCTTCATAATCCTTGATGTATTTATAATAGTATGTAAAAACACGAAAGAAAAATAAATTTTAAATTATAAAAAGAAAATTATAAGAAAGGAAATCAACAAAACTAACTAAAATTAAAATCCTTGAAAATAACTCATAATCGCGTAAATAACATATTTACCATGAGTTACTACACACCATAATTTAAGCAAGTATCTGCATAAAATATGGAATAGAAACAAGATATAAATAAATATAATTACCAGGAGTTATTGCCCACTATTATTTTAGTGATCTTCAACACTTTAACAAATATGGGTAAAATATTTAAATGTGTAGACTTACTAGAATTTAATTTACAAAGAGATGTGATTTAAATTAAGAGACATGTCTCTTGGATACCTTGGATATATTGGGTATAAAACACACTTGAAATTTTTCATTTTACATACACACTTATCACTCGCATATCTTTCTCACGCACACATTATGATATCTACTTTCTTTTCGTGATTATTAGTTGAATTTTAGAAGTGTGATTTCTTGATGAAGATAAAAGAACTATAATATATATTCACAAGTAATTACCATAGTTCAAAAATAAAGTACTTGTATCAATTGTACTGAAAAATAAACACATGGTGATCTTCTCATCTTGGAAGTGGAATCTCTTCCTCACCATTTTGAAAACCTCCTAAAATTATTGTCCCCTAATACACTCAAGCAAATCTGAGTTAAAAATCATTGGGCTAGGGAGGTTTGGGAGATCTATTAATTCCATTGCAACACTTGGTGAGAATTCAAGAGAAACGGGAAGTGAGATAGGTCACTCTCTCAGTTTTATAGCTAAAGAATTAAATGTGTCATGAATTTCGTTTTTGGCCTGCAATAAAGTATGTCTCTTGTCATTGATATACAACTTTTCCATCCTTCTTGGCATTTGTGATGCACGCGGCCACGTTACTTTTCAGGATTTGGCAGATGATTCATTTTTTGAAAATGTCGAATCATCAAAATATTTAAATTGTGATGTGACGTCATTATCGGTTCTGATATCATGGTCAGAGGTAGTAGTTGGGTTAGTTTGATTTCCTACTTGTGGTCAGTATTCTCCCCTCTTTGTTGAATCAACCTCCTTTTTAAATTTATCTTTGGATCTGATTCGTCGGTCTTTTCTTCTTCCCAAATGATGTTGATGTCGACTTATATTTCTTGCGATTTAGTATTTAGAAACTTGCTTAAATATTTTCCTCTCTCCATTGCTTTACAACAATTGCTCATATGATTGGGAGTCTTCTTTATCAATAGTATTCGCCTGTTGGAACAATTATTATTCTACCGAATTTGTGATTGTTGATGATAATCCAATTTATTTATTACTTGTAACAATTGAAATTAAACTAAAGAAAAATATAATACATTTAGTTGGTTAGCTAGTCTGCCACAACATGGTTTTCAAACTAACCCATGTTCTCGATGCCTTAGAGAGGTTTTCACCAGTTGCATGTCAACACTTTCAAGTAATATATCTTTTGGGTTGGGCACCATTTATGAGTGATTTGAATATGTGCCCTTGAAAGTGTTTTAACCTAAACTGCTTCAGAAGAATGTATATATCTTTGAACAAAAAGGGGCAAAGACATGCAATCTATAATTTCTTTGGCTTCACATTGACTCGACTATCATATAATAACATGTAGTCTCTTACTTTTAAATTTTTTGTTTGCAAGTTCGTATTATGCCATGGTTTTTGTTGATTTTTTCTTACTTCTTGTTGGTGTAATGTGTGGAGCCTGTCCTCCTATAGTTGTTGTAATTGATGGATTTGTTCTTTCTCAGCTTTTCTATCATCATATTTTAACACATTTGATATATTCACAACATTTGTTGCGTAATGAAGTGGTAAGACTACTTCTTTTTCATAAACTAGTTTGAATGGTGTGGATCGAGTCGAATATTTATATGTCATTCTATATGCCCACAAAATTGTTGGTATTTTATCTTCCCAATAGTTCTTATTTAAGTTGCATATTTTAGTGAGTCCTTTGTGCAGCGTTTTGTTGAATGATTCTATTTCACCATTTTCTTGTGGATGGTAAGTTGTAGTTTTTGTATGCTCAATCATAATTTTTTGCAACATTGTTTGGATTGTAATACTCCTAAAATGTGTATCCATTTCACTAATTAGGGTGAGGGGTTAGTCGAATCTCATTACCGTATTTTCATAAATGAATTTAGCCACTACTTCCTTTGTACAAGATTCGACTGGCTCTGCTTCTTTGCATTTTTCTAAATACTCCACTATTGTTATAATGTATTTTTCAACTGTTCATATTTCTCTTTTGGGGAATGGGCCAACAAAGATGATCACCCATATATCAAAAGGTAGAGTTCAGTTTATCGAGTGGAGAAACATATGATTCCTTGGCAATGGATGACCTATTATTTGACACATGTCACATTTATGGACTTGTATTCAACAGTCTTAGAATAGAGTCAGCCACCATAATCCAACTTGAATGATTTTTCTTGCAGTTGTGTCTCCTTGATAATGCCCACTAGCACCTCCTCTATGAGCTTTGTCAATAATAGATTCCCTTTCATGTTCTAATACACATATTGTGAGCACCTCATCAATTCATAACTTATATAATTGGCAATTTATCAATGAGAATTGTGCTTCTTTAATTGTTAGGGTCTTCTTCTTCTTCTTATTTTTTTTAGACAATTTGTCAGGTTCTTTCCCCGTGTGTAAGCTGAATTGAGTGATTTCTGCAAGTTCTATGGGGATTTCTTCTACTTTGATTAATGGGCATCAGGTAGATTTTCCTTGAGCTTTGATGACTCCTCCATTTTTTCTAGTTGGAACATATGGGTTTGCACAATGTTCCTTTTACTAGGTCAAACTATTACTTCAAATTAAAATTATTGGAATAACAATAACCATTGACAGATCCGACCCTAATGGACTGGTTTATTGACAAGGTACCTCAAGGCTTGATGATTTGTGAAAAAAATGAAATAATATGTTCAAATATAGTGATATAATTTCTAGAGAGAAAAAAGAATAGTGTGCCTCTCTCTCTTTTGTCAAATAATTTTTCTTGACATTGTTTAGTTTTCTACTAGCATAAGAATTGGAGTGGTCTATGGAATCATTATCTAGTTGTTCTAGAACAATTATGTGTGTGGCATTGGATAGATCGACATGTACGTAGAAATTTTTGGACCAATCAAGGAAATTTAAGATAGGTGCTTTAACCAATTTCCTTTTTAAGTAATTGAAACAACTCATCACATTATTTTGTCCATATGTATGTAACATCCTTCTTTAACAGTTCATTGATTGGGAAACTAATATCAAAATAGTTCCAAATGAATTTTTTGTAATACCTTGCATGCCCCAAAAAGATTTTGATCTACTTTTTATTAAATTTTTTCCATATCCAGTTTGATCCCATCCTTGGGTATTGCATGTCTTAGAAATATACCTATAGGAGTATAAAATATCCATTTTTTAATATTTAGAGACAATTAGATTTGTCTACATCTTTCTAACATCAGTCTTAGCCATTTAGTATGATATTTTAACAATGTGTAAATGGTCCAATCATAAAAAAAACTATCATTGTCTTATAATTGTACTCTTAGAATGAATTGACTGCAATCCGAGAGAAAATTGTTGGTGCATTATTTAGAACAAAAGACATTACTATGTATGCAAAATATCCAAATTTTATAACAAATGTGGTCTTTTTTTTTTTGTCTTCTTTTGAAATGGGTACCTAATTGTACCCTCAGAAACAATCTGTAAACTAATAACATTCATGACCCACAATTTCTTTTATGATCTCATCTGCAAACTCCAACAGAAACTTTGGCTTGAAGTACTGATACTTTCCATTTTTAAGCATCTGGCTAAGTTCTGATTTGGAAAGCATGATATATGATTATGTACAAGAGTCGACGAGGAGTCGAATGTTGTTCTTTCTTTTTCTTTATGGGAAGTAGAAGACTCATTTTTAAAAATTCTTTAATTTGGTGAGCTACCTCGACTAGTGCTTGGTATTCTGGTCGAAATTCAAAATCTTTAATGAAATGATTTTTTAACTCAATCCATTGTAGTGATTGACCTATATCTTCTTCTAGTTTATACCACTTGTTAGGAAACTCATCAAGAGTGTTGAGGAACACATGTGGCCACACCCTTTCGTCCCTGTACCCTATTATTTTCCATTCTGACTCACAATTTTGTATATGTAGGGCAAGGTATTGTCCAGGTTTAAACACTTGGATGTTTTCTTATACCAACAATTTGCGTCCTCCAAACCTTTTGATAAGGCGGGTGATACACCAGACCTGAGTATTTGCCTCTCAAAAATATAGGCGCCCTCTGGCTACAAGGCAGTGTCTTCTGTAGGAATGAATGTTTTCTGGAGTTCCAAAACGGTATTCCCATATTAGCTGTGCAATTTACCCCTCGGTGTCCAGATGCCACCATAGCCAACATTCTTTCTTTGTTTCATTACATTTCTATTTCAGTTACAGTAGAGGTTCCATTAGCTACAACCTACATGACCACTGGAATGACATGGCTACTTGCCTGCTTACCCTAAAAGCTGTTTGGGGAGATTATTGCGCTTTGCCTAGTGACTAGTTTGAGTTTGATTTCTGTCTGTAGGTCATGGAAACCACAAACTTACAACCAAGAAATAATAGTGCATTAGAAATGCGTAGTACAAGAGATACAATGTTTTGCATATACAGTACTTAAAAATGGTTTTGGAAACCACAAACTTACAACCAAGAAATGATAGTGCATTAGAAATGCGTAGAACAAGAGATACAGTGTTTTGCATATATACAGTGCTTAAAATTTGTTTTTTAAATCAGTCTTGATTAAAAATTGTTTTCTCAATTTAATCTTAATGTTTTTTTTTTTGTAAGTAAACATTCTGGAGATTTTAGATATTCTGTTCTGGCAGATTTAATAAAATGTGAATTGAAGAATGCAGAGGCCACAAGGCAAGCCCTGGGGTTTCTGTCCCAAGAAGTGAAAGCGTTTCTGCGTGTAATTTGCCATTTCCTATTGATGGCACTAAATCGCATGTTCTTAATACTCATTGTCATCAGTATGGATCTTTCCGGTAGATTTTATGCAGATAGCATTTATATGAATGGACAAACCACGAGTTTCCTGTTCCAAAGTTCAGGCCTTTTGGGCATTATGCCTCGAAGTGGCTCTTTGGAATTTCTGTGTCTTCTTCCACAATCAATGGCAATGCTGAGGTTGCTCTGGAAGGGACCAAATCTGCCTTGGGAGGTACACTGTTGTCTGGAAAAAAAAACGAAGGCGGCATTGGAACATACAAATACTTATAACAATGACAATCTACAGAATTTCTCATCAATGGAAGAAGGCATTGGAACATACAAATACTTATAACAATGGCAAATTTCTCATCAATGGAAGAAGGCATTGTAAAATACAAATACTTATAACAATAGCAATCTACAGAATTTTTCATCAATGGTGACATCCATTTTGGCTATATTTTCCTTTACATTATTATCATCCTATTTTCCTTTACATTATTATCATCCCCTGTGCAAAGATGTTTTTCCCAAAACCATTTCATCTCTTCTTTCCATGCCCGCTGAAACTGTCTATCGCGGCATCGCCTGTACAACATTCTGGGTATGAATGGTCTTGGGATTTTTTTGGTGTATTGCTTTGGTTTTAGAAATTTTTGATGGTGCTGAAATTTATTAACCATTAAATACATGATTCAAACATTATAAGTTTTTTTTTTTAAAACTTCTGGATTTCGACCACATTTAACTTAGACAATTCCTCCCCTCTCTAAACAACTGAGTTTAAACAACTCAGTTTAAATGTGACATAAATCATAATCTATATAAAAATTTATTAAAATGATAAATTTTAATATTAATCCAATCTACTCGATTCACTCTTTTAACGAGCATTCATTTTCCCTCTCTCCCATGGTTGCCCTAAAACTCCATATTCCCGAAGATCATATGGTGCACCCGGAACGAAGGCCAAGTTTATAATTATGACGTCCTTTTAAAAATCTTATGTTTTTGAAAACGCCTTCAAAATGCCGTAGTTCTTCTCTATTAAGCCATTTTTTCCTTTTCATGGCATCTTTCGCTCCTGATATAATAATAAGATATAAAAATAATACTAGAAGGACACAACTAATCTCGCAGGGTGTTAATTTTGCTCCTTAATGTTGTTGGTTAGAGGTAGAAATAAAATCATCAAAGTTAGTTTTATAGGCTAATTTCTAACTGTGGGTAGTGTTTTAGATATTTTATTTGATAATAAATATTCCAGTAATGGCTTCTAAAGGTATAACAAGTATGTTGTATAAGATAAAGTTTTTATGCCGTAAGGCGTATTTATTTGAAAACAACTTTGCTACCTGCCTATGTGTACTATTGGTGATCGTCCGATGTCTTGTTAGACGATTGAAGAAAGGTAAGCCATAGATATAAAACAGTTAAAAATGGTAGTTTTGAGATTGTCTCGTTTATTCATTCTTTTCTATCTCATTTCCTGTTGTCTGTTACAGTGAAGAACTGAAGTGAAGAAACTTGCTGCTGAGCGACTGCTGCTGCGTTGCCTGTGAGTGCTGCTGACTGTTGCAGTCTGTTCCAGTTTGCTGGTCACCGGTGTTAGGTATGGCGTTCATAACCCCTGTAACGATGGGTATTCCCGCTTTAAAAGTCGTTGTTGAGTGGATTGCAAAACACCAGATTGCAAACGTAGCTTTTCGCTTCAGTTTCGATTTGCTTGCTGTCTGATTTGATCAACTGTTGTATGCTTAGTCTTTCAAGCACCCATAAGAATAAATTGATGGGTTGTAGATTCGCTAAGATCTTCCTCATGGATCTGTGTCTTGGTCCTTTGAAACATCCATGAAATTACTCTGTTGCCAATCCCCTGATTGGTACAGACACTCTCTCTCCCTTTGAAGGTTATCTCCACCAATCTTGCCGGTTGCATTGTTGTTCTGCCACTCTATGCCCTCGTATGGTATGTATGGCCTCTCTATGTGTTCTTGGGTTTCTGTGATATCATATGACTTGTATAGTTTGGCTGCTCTCTGTGTTGGTGGCTCAACTTGACCCTCATGCCCTTTGCTTTACAGCTGGCCTTATCAACTATTCTCTTCATTGTGTCCTAGCCTCACTGCTGGCTGCATTGGCTCTACTGACCACTACGGGATCTACTGCTTGCTTATGGCTCATAGTCCTGTGTCAACCCACTCGTTGCACGTTCCTTAGTTGTGCGCGTGCGTTTGCCTGTGTATCCTTGTTATTCATGACGACCCTCTCTGATGGCCCCCTCGACATCTCTTGCCAACCCACTACTTCACCTTGATCTCCGTGTGCTATAGCTCGGCTATTTGCTTGATGCTACTGTTTGCAGCTGCTCACTGACACCCCTTGTGCGCTAACCAAATTGCCAGCAGTTGGAACTCCTGTTGCCCGACTCCCTTGGCAGCTCTTGGCTGTCAACAATACTCTGTTACCACACTTGGTCCCTGATGGTTGATGGCTGAAAACCCTTTTTTAATTTATATATACATAAGGGTATAAACTATCTATGCCATAATATAAACTAAGCTATACAAAATTCACCTGGCTCTAAAAATATTGAAGCAGTGAAGACATAAAACTTATGGTTATGCCGACAAGGAATTTCCTGCAACTTACAGTTAAAATTTCCTGAAATTTCGTGAAATATCCTTCTACTCTAAACTTCCTGCCTTATTGTGAAGGATGCTATAGTGAGGGGCTGATTTATGCCAAAATATGAAAAATTGTTGTCCTTATCTGCAGACCGCAGTGGTAGTTATTACAGGTTGTGGCACATGGAGTGTATAGATGAAGGAAAGAGGTTAAAATTGCAAGAAAATATTAACTCGTAGAGTTTCTTTGTATATTTACTTTCATAAAAAATTTGCAATTTTTTCTTGTTATTAGTCTTTCTTTCTATTGACAGTGTGTTTTTTCCCTTATTAATTTGTAGAGGCCGTGTGGGTCTCCCATGGCCCCAACAAACCCAACAAATGTTGGGGTTGTAGTACACCTTCAGTGAGCTAAAAAGCTTAGAAATGTTTCAAATAGAAACAATAAAGAATGGATCCAATGTTTAAAAGTGTTTAAGGGAGCATTGTTTTCGTTACGATGTAAAACTTATAGGAGAGGGCCAAATGTTTCCTGCAGCTTAGTTCTAACTGGGCATATAATTATATGCAAGCAACACTTCTCTATTGTTGTCTTAGCTGTACAGTTTATTCTATGAAACAGTTAAGTGCTTCCTTTACCTAGTCATTTTTCATCGGAGGATAATATCTCCTCATTGCAAGAGCATATTTATTTTGAGGATGAACTCCATACAATTTTGGAAGGGTTACAGTTTTCTCTCACAACCCTGAAACAAAAGGTGCTGATTAGGCTAAATTCAGATCAACATTAAGTGATCAGTTCTAATATTTCTTGCTCTTGCCAACCCACTACTTCACCTTGATCTCCGTGTGCTATAGCTCGGCTATTTGCTTGATGCTACCATTTGCAGCTGCTCACTGACACCCCTTGTGCGCTAACCAAATTGCCAGCAGTTGGAACTCCTGTTGCCCGACTCCCTTGGCAGCTCTTGGCTGTCAACAATACTCTGTTACCACACTTGGTCCCTGATGGTTGATGGCTGACAACCCTTTTTTAATTTATATATACATAAGGGTATAAGCTATCTATGCCATAATATAAACTGAGCTATACAAAATTCACCTGGCTCTAAAAATATTGAAGCAGTGAAGACATAAAACTTATGGTTATGCCGACAAGGAATTTCCTGCAACTTACAGTTAAAATTTCCTGAAATTTCGTGAAATATCCTTCTACTCTAAACTTCCTGCCTTATTGTGAAGGATGCTATAGTGAGGGGCTGATTTATGCCAAAATATGCAAAATTGTTGTCCTTATCTGCAGACCGCAGTGGTAGTTATTACAGGTTGTGGCACATGGAGTGTATAGATGAAGGAAAGAGGTTAAAATTGCAAGAAAATATTAACTTGTAGAGTTTCTTTGTATATTTACTTTCATAAAAAATTTGCAATTTTTTCTTGTTATTAGTCTTTCTTTCTATTGACAGTGTGTTTTTTCCCTTATTAATTTGTAGAGGCCGTGTGGGTCTCCCATGGCCCCAACAATCTGGGGGTTGGAAATGCACCTTCCAGGCTAGAAACACCCCGAAATGTTTCCAAATAGGAAACAACCAAGGAATGGATCAGAAATGTTTCCGAGTATTTCAGGGGCATTTGTTTTGTAAAACGTTTCTGGTACTGAAACATAGGAGGGGGCCAAATGTTTCCTGCAGCTTAGTTCTAACTAGGCATATAATTATATGGAAGCAACACTTCTCTATTGTTGTCTTAGCTGTATAGTTTATTCTATGAAACAGTTAAGTGCTTCCTTTACCTAGTCATTTTTCATCGGAGGATAATATCTCCTCATTGTAGGAGCATATTTATTTTGAGGATGAACTCCATACAATTTTGGAAGGGTTACAGTTTTCTCTCACAACCCTGAAACAAAAGGTGCTGATTAGGCTAAATTCAGATCAACATTAAGTGATCAGTTCTAATATTTCTTGAAATTTGAATAGTTTGTTTCCATTTTTTGTGGCTTTGCAACTTAGATTATTAGCAACTCCATTGGTTTTTGGCTAAGCATGTTAGCAAAATAATTTTTATATGATGTTAAAAGTTAAAACTGATGCTTAAAGAGCTTTCCTGGCAGCATATTAGTATTTGCACTCAATAGTAAGGAAAGTCAAAATAGTATAAGATAAAAAAGGATAAAATAATGTTATTTCTAGCAGCAGAGTAATTGAATTCGAGCAATACAGATGTTTAAAAGCAAAATAATAGAACTTAAAAAACAAAATATGCCCCACTCTTAATATTCGTTCATTTTGAGTTCGGTGTTAGTCAAAGCTCTTGAGAAGTGGCTTTGAATTAGATGTCTCGATCCTTAAAATTGAACCTTAAATTTGAAATCCTTGTAATGACCTAGAATGAGTGCATGGACCTGCTTTCATTTCATAAAGTTTCTTTGTTTCAGAGAAGTCACATTTTCCTCTGTTTTTGACCTATGCAGGAGATTTGTAAAAGCAATATGGTAACAATCAACCATAAATGCCCATTGGAATAATTTCATTTTTATGGAAATTATATCTCTGTTTTTTACCTATGCAGATTGAGTATGTAACTCAATCCTGGAGATGTAATCCTGGCAAGTCTGGTCAAAATAAAAACAGTTCATTGCATGAACGCCAACCATATATAGCTATACCTAATGTAGTAGCTGTGGAGAGAAATTATAACTAATTCTGTAAATTTTTTGTGCACTATAGAAATCCAACAGCCATTAAGCATGAAAAACCAATAACAACTCGATGATTTTCGTGGAAAGCTTAGTAATCCATCACAAAAATAAGTAGTTTTAATAGGTTTAATAGATTTATATATGTATGTAAACCTATATCGCTTGGACCATTATTGAAAACTTTTGGCCAATGCAGAGGGGGTCTACTTTCACTTACAATGGATTCGTACAGAAAGGGAAACAGATGTGGAATAATTCTTTTGTATATAGCATAGATTTCAAAGAAAGTTCATTAGATTTCCACGGCCAGACTGTGAAAATAAAAATTTTCAAGACAACCTTAAGAGTTGATAACCCTCTAATGACATCACCTAGCTCATTAGGCTAAATTCAGATCAACATTAAGTGATCAGTTCTAATATTTCTTGAAATTTGAATAGTTTGTTTCCATTTTTTGTGGCTTTGGAACTTGAACTGTTTGTTTTTGTTTTTCTTAGATTATTTGCAACTCCATTGGCTTTTGGCTAAGCATGTTAGCAAAATAATTTTTATATGATGTTAAAAGTTAAAACTGATGCTTAAAGAGCTTTCCTGGCAGCATATTAGTATTTGCACTCAATAGTAAGGAAAGTCAAAATAGTATAAGATAAAAAAGGATAAAATAATGTTATTTCTAGCAGCAGAGTAATTGAATTCGAGCAATACAGATGTTTAAAAGCAAAATAATAGAACTTAGAAAACAAAATATGCCCCACTCTTAATATTCGTTCATTTTGAGTTCGGTGTTAGTCAAAGCTCTGAGAAGTGGCTTTGAATTAGATGTCTTGATCCTTAAAATTGAACCTTAAATTTGAAATCCTTGTAATGACTTAGAATGAGTGCATGGACCTGCTTTCATTTCATAAAGTTTCTTTGTTTCTGAGAAGTCACATTTTCCTCTGTTTTTGACCTATGCAGGAGATTTGTAAAAGCAATATGGTAACAATCAACCATAAATGCCCATTGGAATAATTTCATTTTTATGGAAATTATATCTCTATTTTTTACCTATGCAGATTGAGTATGTAACTCAATCCAGGAGATGTAATCCTGGCAAGTCTGGTCAAAATAAAAACAGTTCACTGCAGGAACGCCAACCATATATAGCTATACCTAATGTAGTAGCTGTGGAGAGAAATTATAACTAATTCTGTAAATTTTTTGTGCACTATAGAAATCTAACAGCCATTAAGCATGAAAAACCAATAACAACTCGATGATTTTCATGGAAAGCTTAGTAATCCATCACAAAAATAAGTATTTTTAATAGGTTTAATAGATTTATATATGTATGTAAACCTATATCACTTGGACCATTATTGAAAACTTTTGGCCAATGCAGAGGGGGTCTACTTTCACTTACAATGGATTCGTACAGAAAGGGAAACAGATGTGGAATAATTCTTTTGTATATAGCATAGATTTCAAAGAAAGTTCATTAGATTTCCACGGCCAGACTGTGAAAATAAAAATGTTCAAGACAACCTTAAGAGTTGATAACCCTCTAATGACATCACCTAGCTCTGGTTAGCAAAACACAATTTTAAAGGCATCAATGTTTTCTAGAGCATGGACCCACAGAAAAAAAATGAGTTTTTCTTGATTGGAGGGGTCATCTCAGCAGAAACAAAATAAATAGACGAGTTTCTTTAGATGACATTGAAGCTACAATGAAGACAATCCAATTTTGCAACCTTGGACTCTGGAGCATGAATCCGTACAAAATTAATTGTCATTGTTTCCTTAATTTTTTTCTTCTACCCCACTTTTGTTCCCTGGGTATTGTTTAACCTTGTGAGGTTTTTGTTGCTTGATCTTAAGCATGAAAAACCAATAACGAGTCGATGATTTTTGTGGAAAGCTTTATTGAAAACTTTAGGTACACTAGAGCTTTGAAGTTTTGAACATCTCCTTGGCTATCTTATTGACCCCAGGTGCCGGTGGCATGAGACCTAGAACCAGATTAAAATTCAGATATTGAACTTTTAGTTTTTGTCTGCATATCTGCATGTATGAAAATGATACACAATTGTTAATTTTTCTTCCTGGGTTTGGTTAATCCTCGTGGAGTTTTTGTAGCATGATCCGTTTCATTTTCTAAGCTCTTTGCCAGATATGGTTATTAGCCAGTATAATTGAACATATTTTTGAGTCTCATACTTTAAACTCAAAAAAATGATTTACCATACCAGTAGCTTAATGCAAAGACTCATAATTTATAGTTGAACTGCTGAAAATTTGTAACATAAAAAATGCTCATTGTCCCCTGAAGATTGAATAAGTAAGTCAATCCTGCAGGTGATCGTCAATGGGGATTACATCATTACTGTCCACAGTATCCTCATATTGGGTCAGTGGAACCCCTGCAGATTGAGTATGTAACTCAATCCTGGAGATCTAATCCTGGCAAGTCTGGTCAAAATAAAAACAAATCATAACATGTAGCTTGTGTAACAAATCACAACATATATTGCGCATCTGATGGCCTAGAGCAAATGTAGTTTTTTAAAGCAGTGTTCAGAATTTCTACTTCTCAACTAAACTAGAGGCTGGGAAACAAATCATAAGATATATCAGGCAGAGCAAAATAATAAGTAAATTTTAAAAAATTAGCCATTTTTATCTCTTCACGTGATACAATAAACATTTCTTCATAATTTAAATACTCTTTTAGCCTCTGCTCTGCCATTTATTGTAAGCCATTAAAAACAAAAGAAAAAAACTAAAAGGTTTTTCAAGATCAAACATTGATTTTTCATGTTTGAATTGCCTGAGTTTCAGTTGACTGTGACCTTATATATAGCTAAATAGTATGGTCCAAATAGTATTGGCATCATTATCTTAATTACAGATTCTAAACCTTTTGCAAACATGGTACTCTCATTGAAGGCTCAGGCATAGTGAAATTGTATGGTCCAAATAGTATTGACATAATATAGTATGGTCAAAATAGTATTGACATTTTTATCTCGATTGCAAATTCCAAACCTTTAGCAAAATTGGTACTCTGGCAGTCACCTTCGAGAACTGAGCTTGCATGAAACAATAATATAACCCTGACAAATTTACCATATACTACCATAAAAGTATGAAAACATATATACATTTCTCGCTTGAGTTGCCAGTGCTTCTGTTGAGTGTGGCAGTAAACACAGCTACAGAGTATGATCTATTTGAGACATGGAGTAGTTTTTAATATTACTTGTATTGAGATGAAAGATGTAGAGCAACGAGTGGATGCAAAATGTTCTCTGGAGAGTTAGGAAACCTGAAAATCCAGGATTCATGATGATCCCTGAATGATTATATGGCCTATGGCCTGTTATTTATATTAATCTAGATTCTGTATGGGCCAACTGCTCGTATTTAAAGATCCAGACACTGATTTTAGCATGGAATAGGTATGACCCAAGATTCTACATTCTATTTAAAAAAGTTATAAATTGTTTCATTGAATGTCTTATTTTTTTATCAAAAAGAACCATTTTACCATAATGAAGTGTTATCCAATTAGACGCTCATGCTTGTGCTGGTG